>CM021734.1:54072902-54416211 GCA_011075105.1 Heteronetta atricapilla
TGAACTTCTGGGTAGACCTGTGCGGTGTCCAGAGTTGGACTTGATGAGCCTTAAGGGTCCCTTCCAACTCAGGATATTCTATGATTCTATGATTCTATGATATATATTTAATCAACAATTGGCCAGCTTTGCAGTCTTCCTCTGATGGCCCTTGCGCTGCTAAGGTGATGTAAATGTGGTAGCAATTGCTTTGGTCTTCCCTGACCGGGACTCTCTTGCACGGGGATGTTCCTAGGGGGAAAATAATGCTGTTGTTTCTTACGTCTTTGTATCATTGAAACTTGAATAGGCTGTGAATCAGAGACGGAGCCGTGGCTGCAGCTAACTGGGATCTAGTTATTCCTAGGTAACAACCATTTCCAACTGCCCCTGAGGAGCCAGTCCCCAGGCTTTGTGTTAGAAAGTGCAAGGGAGCATCAGATCTGTAAAGGCTCATGCTGCATTCCTCCTTTGCCAATACTCACACGCTACACAGGAGAGAACCTGGCCCCTTTACGTAGACTGAACAGAAGCCTCTGGATTATCGAGCATGTAGAAATAGTGATTCTTTCGAGCCGAGTGGAAGAAATTGCGTTTGCCAGAATGCCACTGGGGCTCTTGGGAAGTTAAGATGTCTTATTTGTACTCAGAGAAGGAAATACTGAGCTGACCCAAAAGTCAAAGTAAGTGCAAGTCAGAATGTTCAACAGTGCATCATATCATCGAGGCAAGCAAATGCACACGCTTCTTTGACAGTTTTTTGAACTCCAATATGTCCTTTATAGGAAGAACAGCCAGCCAGCTTCCTGCAGCAACAAAGAGATAGGTTGTGTTCTTCTCCCTTCCTTAGAAGCTGGCTGAGTTAACTTTGTGCACAGGATGTGAAAACCTGACTTTAGCAAGCAAGAATTTTTCTCTTGCTGTTTTTCTAGCATGTAAATTATAATTGTTACTTTGAATGGGCTTTGCAACTAAGAGATCTAGATTCCAATGACAGAGCTTTCTGGCTTATCTGGTGTTCATGAGGATGTTTGGAGGCTCAGTGAGACAGTTCACTGACAAGAAGTGGACAGTTTTTTGGAGTTCCTTTTTTTTTCTGTCTGTAGTTCAACAAGAATTTATTTTCAGAGATTCTTCACACCTTTTGGGAGAGAGCTTCACAGACATCTCTATTTTTCCAGCTTAAATCCTTGCGTAGCACTACTATACTGATGAGAATTAGTTTTCTTCCTTTTTCTCCAAAACCACGTGTGATGTAATCACTGCTTTTATCACTGATAATTCATCCTTTTTTTATCCTTTGCCAGTCAATATTTATGGTAAGTTTTCTAGACCAGCTGGAGAAGATTGGTCAGCCTTTTTCTATATGCGGGAAAGTAGAAATTTTTCATTCGGTACGTGCTATTTTTCATTTTGGTAATGCCACTACTTTGTCAGTGTCACTGCCTGAAGATTTGGCAGTTGTATAAGTTGATAGAATGAAAAGTTACTTGGAACTGGTTCAAGAGAAGACACAACATGCTTTTAACCCATTGCAGAGAAGAGGAAAAGTTAATGCTGCCATTTGTGTTATTCCAGACATCTGTTGGCCTTGCTTGAGATACTAGAGCCAGTAGTCATGAAGAAAGCAGACAAGAAGTAGCATATCCTTCTGTTAGGGGTCTGCTTAGTCTTTCATGTGAGCGTCTCCTAGACTTCTGGTTTCTACAGTAGTTACTAGACATCGGAAAGTGCTCTCAAGAACTACCTTGTGCAAGAGAGACAAGGAAATATTGTTTCCTTCTCTTTTCTTGTGTTTGTATAGCACTTAGGGGTACAAGTCAGAGAGTCAGCCTGTTGTCCTCAGCATACGTGGCCTAACAAAAAATAGTTTGTCTGAAAGAGCGCCTGTGTTCTACTTAGATGTACTGTAGGAGAGATGCATTTAGCAGCTTCTCAGTGAAACCAAGGCAGCAGTGAATGTAGTCATGCATGTTGATAGCAGTTGTCCCTCTGAGAAACAGAGGTAAGCAGAAAAAAAAAAAAAAAAAAGGAAAACACATTCCTTGAAATGACTGGGCATGTTCTGGATGTTGCTGTATGTTTTTTCCAACAATTTTGAAACCTAAAGAGCTTTCCTCAGGTACTGAAAGGATACAGGACATTTTATTCTGTCCTGGTACAAACTCTGGTGGGATTTCTTCTTCCCTTCTCCATTCCAAAACTTGACCATGTCTTTTAAAAGGTACAGAAAACCAGCTCTGTTGCGTAGTCCTCTGTACTTAGTGACTTCTGTGTGTAGAGAAAGAGGATGATGCATCATTTTCATTTTGGTTTCAGCTTCTGTGTCTTTAGTCAGATATTTTCTATTATTTTCTGGAAATCTCATGCTATTACCAGTGAGAGAAGAAGTATGGAAAGGGAAATTTTACCGGAGATCATGTGCCTTGCCACAGATTTGATGCTCCCTTTTGAGCCTAAACCAGCTCACTTCTTCCAAGCAAGGACAACAGCTCTCTGTGGTTTTCCCATGCTCTCTTGCATCTTTGAGGGTTGCCTTGTTCTTTAGATTCCCACCAGGGGCACTGAGGCTGCCTGCCTGATGATGAAGTCAGGACCTGCAGTGCCTCAGGAGTATTTCTGCCCCACCACCTTCCTCTGAACATTCATGACTTTATCCTGTTTTATGGGCGGTGGTTTGGGAGGGAAGGCACTTTGGACTTGGTGCGAGGAGGTGAGGCGACGCTGGGGACTTCATGCCCTGCGTTCATCCTCAGCCAGGCAGGAGGGTATGGATGGGGAGGCAGCGGGTGCTCTTGCTGGGGTGTTCAGGTGTGCTGAGGGATCACAGAGGGTCACGCACTGAGCAAAAGGAAGTGTGGAGACATTGGCCTCCAGTAATGATAGCTGGGGAGCTTTACTTCTTGCAGCCATGGCTTCTGCTGTTTAGAACACTTTTTTAAAAAAAATAAGCCTGTTGTAATCTTGATATAGCAGTTAAGAATTTCCTACTAATTTAAACAGTCAGTTTTGGCAATGTACAGATCATCTTGTCATAGGTACTGTTACTAGTAATGCAAGGTTGAAAAATTTACACCAGAATAAGAGTCAAGGGAGCAGATAATTGACTGATTTATCAACCTTAGCAGACCATTTTTTTCTGCTAACATTGTGGTAGCTATGGTAAATTTACTTTGGATTGCTTAAGGGTACAGATCCTATATGGTTTGTGAAACACATGAGGGCACCTCCTTGAAAGGAATGGGTGAAGAAGCAGGTAATCAGCCAGCCTGGCTTTGGTGCCTACGTTAGCCTTTTGGGCAGTGGTGTGTCCCCTAGGAGGGTTTGGAATTGCGCTGCCCAGGACAGCTGGTAGCATAGGCGCTTTATGGTGTTTCCCTGGTACTTTCAGATCCATTTAAGTCTTTCAGGTCATTTGAGAACTTTCTGTAAACTTATCACCATGCATAAGCCATAATGCTGAATTGCCGTTGTGGTAAGGGGAATTACTTATTTTCATTGCAAATTGTTTGTATGTGACCAAGTGGCATGTTTGAACACTTTTCTCACTTTGGTCAGCCCATTTTGCCAGATGAATTGACACTTGCAACTTCTCATGCACTTCTTTTCCGACTGTACGGGTGACTAAAATCTTGTTGCTGTGGTGACCTTGTCAGTTTTAAATGACTAGCCACACTAAAATGAGCTGCACATATTGAGGGTAAACCAATGTTACAATAATCTGCGCTGTAAACCGATCACTTTTCTCTTGGCTGCTCTAAATCGCAAGGAACATGTAAGGATTTTTGTCCTTGCTTTCTGCTGTTGGGGTTGTGACTGTTCTGAGGCTCGCAGTACATTTCAGGCAATGAAGATGCGCTTTGTCGCAGTAAAGAGTTGAGACAGAAATCACTGCAGCCAGTTCTGGGAGGTGGCAGGTCAGGTGCAGGCCTTAATTAAGATGAATTGTTAGCTGATGAAGGCACCGAGTGAGTAAGAGCAGGCAGTTCATAGATGTATTTCAAAAACATAGAGAACACAGATATGCATAAGAGAGTGAACCACCGGTTTTATCTGTTACCAAGTTAAATGAAGATTAGAAAGCAAAGCTTTCCAGCCCTTTTTGGCACCTAGATCATACATAATATGATAACAGAAACTGTGCTAGTCATGTGTAATGCCCTACTTCATTTTTGCTATGGGTACTTCTCTTATGAAGTGCTCACTACTTAAAAGTGACACCTGGAAGGGTGCTTCTCTGAATTTTCCTCTGGTGTTTGCCAAAGCCTTGTGGATACCACTGACAGCCAAGAAGAGTCCAATTGCTTTAAGATGCCTTGAGCCATCCAGTCAGCAGATAGGTCCTCTAAGCCCTGCGCTATGGCTAGTCTTTTTCTTGGAGATCGATCACCTCAGCACCTAAAACGCGTCGCTGGGAGTGCAGAAAGAAAATCTGGTGGTTTTATTTCAGCTGTTCAAGGCAGATGTTTACCTCTGTGGAAATGTGTACAATTCCTCTATTTCCAAGCGAAAAGCTTTCAGGGTCAGAGGTCAAGTTTTTGGCTAGTACTGTGATCACTCCTATGTGCTAACCCCTTTTCTTAAAATCCATTGCCTTTAAGGGACAAAGAGTATAAAGAACTGAGGTGGTTGTTACTTTGTTGTTGTTGTTTTTTCTTTTAGCTATCTTAATAATGTAGTATGATCCTTCCATTTTCTCAAGCAAAAGTGTCCAAGTGAATGGATCTTGTGTTCCATAACACCCAAACAAAATGTTATGCTGATGGATTGAGAATACAGAGGTACTTCACTGATTGAGCTCATGGTGATTGTTTAGTTTGGCCATAGTTTTCCCTCCTTCTCTCTCTTTTTCTTCTTTAAGTCAGAGATAACTGCAGCCTGACATCTTGTCAGGAAAAAAAATCTTGATTTTGGTGTCTTCTGCTTTAAAAATACAACAGAAGACTATGCCCTAGAATCAGACTACTACACAACATGTAGGTGTTTGGAAATGAGTAACTGAGCCTCTGGTAGGTTCTAGTTTTGTGTGTAGTAAACAGTTCTTCAAAGAAGACTTCATTAATGGCCTGCCAAAGCAATAAAATCTCTTCTTGCTCATGGAGTTCATTTTCATCCAAGAATGTCTTTAAAATACAGATTCCTATACTGACCATTTGGCATTCATGTAATTATCCCCCACAGTAATGTGATTTAGAGTGGAAACGAAATTCCTGCATTTAGAGATCTTAAGACCGTAGAAAGCTTTTCCAAATTGTTTGCTAGAATTGTTTGGGGTTTCCTTTCTAATAAAGGCCCACATTGGTAAATCTTAAAATATTTCTGATCCTTTCTGAGGTAGGCTGACATGGTAGGCCTCAACTCTTCATATGCTAAGGATAATCAAGGTGTTGAGAATAATGTTTAATTCTTATATTGGAGATGCCAGCATCCCTATTACCTTTTGGTATTTGATACTTTCTCAGTGTGACAGCCTATTGTCATAGACATCTAACTAGAGCAAAACAAATGAACAAGCAAAGTGAATTTTGGCTAACTGGGAAGAATTGTAGGGATTTTTTCAGCTTGCTTATAACTAAGAAAAAGTAGAATTTGTAATCAGTGTGCTGAACTTACCATGTAAGTGAGCCCACTGTGGTAAATGTGTGCTGATGTTAAATGATCACTACCGCACCAGGTACAGGGAATGTCTCTGGGTATAGACTAGCACATGAACCACTTGAACCATCAAAGATCATTAAAACTGATTCCTATTTCAAATAGAGCTGTGGGAATAACAGTTGATCTCCTGCACATTTAGTTTGTCCTCACATGTATAATACTCTGTCAGAGTCTTAATCAGATATCGTAGCTGATTTTAAAAGATCCAGGGAACCCTGAAATTCCTGATAAGGGGCTTTTGAATTTGGCTGAGAAGCTGGTGCCTGAAGAAATGTTTAGTTTTGTAGCAAATAGTTTATCATACTGTCTTTTTCTCATTAGGAAAAAGAGGTGTATTCCTTTGATATTTTAATGTACAGACTCCAGGTTTTCGGTTGTCCATATTCCTGTGTTGTATAAATCAGCATGATTGCAATCTCACGCTTTATGAGAGGTGTGCTCACACTCAACTATAGCTTATTATAGGATGTTGACGAGGGCCTGTGGAAGAACATTTCAATAAGGCTGGCTGTGGTATTTTGCTCAGTCTCCATAAAAGTGCTACAAGAAGAACATAGGTACCATAAAATACGGTTTTTAAGGAACATGATTTTCTGTTGTTAGACTGACACTTTATGTACTTTAGGGATCTGTCCTGGGGCTACTAACCAAGCCTTTGCAGAGTAAGCTGACTTCAGGAATATTTGTTTCATCTAAAAACCTCATTCATAAAAATCAATTGTCTCCTTCTCTTCAGGAGTTCTAGGTATTGGTTAAGTCAATGAAAGCTCTTTAAGTAGGATGCTCTTCCTTGGGGTACTGCTTGAGAAATGGTCTTCAAAAGCACTCCTCTGCGGCCATGTGTGTCCCATTCTGCTTTGTGCATACACCTTGAGTGCTTTGGCTCTGAGTTTCAAAAAGGGGCAAAATCCAGCTAGAACAAAGTCATTTTAAATGGTAAGGAGCCATATATAGTATATGTATAATAATACATGTAGATTGGTATGCCTATATATATCTAGTATGTATAGTATGTACCATAGATCTATGTGTATAACACTGTGAGACATACTTCTCTGCCCACATACTTTCCAGGGTTGCTGATTACTAAGCCTTGCTATCAAGATACTCTTAGTCGTTCGGGTTTTTATCTTCTCTCAGGAACATGCTGCCACCCAGTTCTAAAGAGGAGTGTTTTTAATTAGTCTCAGAACAATCTGTGGTGGGCAACCCAGCCATAGATGTCCTGGACAGAGCTTCTAAAGCAGCCTCTGTGATACTGCGTACTGTGGCCATCCTGACCACAATGGCCAGGTCCTCCCTGAGAGGTGCAGTATATTGGGGAGGTTTGGGATGGGAGGGAGAATTCTCTGTTGTTTTTCATTGGCAAGGCATGATATGTTTTGCACCGTAAAGGACCTCAGGGGATAGGTGGCTCAAATTCCTGGCTAATATAAATACTCTCAGGCCACCCAATCCATTCCTGTTTTCCCATTCCTGTTTCATTTGCATCAGTTTTTTTCCAAATTCTTGGCAGAGTTGAAATTGGCTCACCAAGCAGTCAAAGAACTGAGCAAATGTAAGAGGGGGCACAGGACCACCACTCTTTCAGTTGTGAGCTTGTGTCAACTTAATGGTTGTTAGGTTGCTGTTCACTTTAAATCTCTGAATCCCAGTGGAAACAACACTCCTGTAAGACTGATCCTACAGCTAGCAACTAAAACCTCTTGCCTAGAACAGAAGAACAGTGAATCTTGGACGCAAGGTGTCAAACATCCATTGAACTAGCAGTAATCTTCTGAAGAACTTGATATTTTAGGGGAGATCAGACTTGCTGTCCCTATAATGTCCTATCTTGTGGTTAGTCAAGAGCCCAGAGAACCTTTGTTAAGTAGTGGTAGTGCACCTCGGGAGAAACCATGTATTTCTGTCCTCTTTCATGAATATCCAGCTAGTAACAGATCATGAAACCCATTTGACATACTTATTCTGGGGCACTAGCCTGAAAATAAAAGGTCACTGTGTGTTTCCCATCTTTGACAATTTTTTTCTCCTTTGAGGGACAGGAAGTAAGTCAGTTTTACATTGTCTGTGATAAGCGTTTTCCATAATCCATCCTGCCTCCCTTCTTCCTTGGAGTTCATAACACCTGGATCCTGTTTCAGAGAGGAAAGTGTTGTACGCGCATTTTGACTTTGAGCTGTTGGCTAGCAGTTGGGAAACCTGGATGCATGGTATTTCTGCACACTCAGAGTTGTTTGTGCATACGGGCAAACCATCTTGAAGAGTCCCAGTTACTGCGAGGTAATTAACTTGTCTTTCTCTAATCTTGTTCATCCTGGAGCCCTTTTTTTATAAAAAAAAAAAAAAAAAAAAAAAAAGAGTGCTAGAGAAATTGCTAGGTAAATGTTCTGGGATTTTCTTGCAAGTGGATTTTTTTAAACTCATTTTAAGTTAGGGATAAAAGCAGAGGATGTATGTCCTGTCTTTAAAGGCTGTGCCTTTCTTTTTCCCCCTTCTCCTTCCCTCCAGTTAGGAAAATCATTATTTTAAAAGATGTGGAGATGAAATACAGAGTCCTACCTAGGGCTTCTTTTCCTGTCTAATTGTGTGAGTATTTTCACACATCTAAAACACAGGGGAGAAGGACAGCACAGGAGAGTTATCGCTTTTTGGCAGTTCCTTCTTGCAGCTGTGCTGCTCTCTGGGTCAGCCTGCAGTAGAGAAATTTGGTTCAAGCACCAGCAACACTGCTAAACCATTTTGTGATGAGGTCAAGAGTTGAATAATCATCCCGTTGATAAGCGAGCGAGCCAGAAATTCTGTTGAAAGAGGACAGTGACTTATTGTGCTGCTTACCTATTATAGGTCACAGAAATCATGAAGGGAAAATGGGGGACCGAGGGCACTCTAGCACATGACTGTTTATGTAACTGTGACTTCTAAGTTTTATTTGCTGCTGTTGATGTAATAAAAGGAGTTAAGGCAGGCCTTTGTGTCTTTATTAAAATCATGATTTTCTTGCAAGCATCCCTATGGGAAAAATCAACAGTGCTACTGCTCTGGATGTATAGTCTAATCAAATGTAGCTGTAAATGCTTTTTAGAGACAGGGATGTCAGTGCAGAGTGTGCCCAGCATCTCTGCAGCAGTCCTACAGACTACACATCGACATAGTCTGGTGGGTGTGGGAACACAAAGTTTGTTGAGCCCAAAGAAATAAAAAAAAAATATACAAATTGAAGTGTTTGTCTGAATACAAAGGCAGTCTGAATACAAAAACGGTAGTTTGTGGGGAGCTGGACTTAGTGATTTATATAGAATACCACAAAATAGACTCCCCAGATATGACTGCCATTTTTAGGCCTGAAAGTCTTGCTTTCAGTAGGGCCTGGTTGTGAAATTAGCAAGGGTTTATGTGAAGCTGACAGCCAGAGACAATGTGAATTAGGAAGTGATGTGGTATTAGGGAGTGATCTCTTCTAATTATTATTTTTTTCTGTTGCTAAAATGATATGCTTACACAGTACATCTGGTTTACCTAAGGTATTTACTGTATTCAACCTTTAGCTCCTTCATTCTTTCATCTGGTCTGCAATAAATTCTGCCATGACACTTCTGTGACTGCTAGTTCTCGTTGAATATTCTGTTTACAGTGAGTACTTCAAGTTCCTCTCCTCTCAATTTCATCCTGGAGCTTCTCCAGTATGTCTTTGACTGTCCATATTCCACTGAAACTGTTCTGCCTGGGGTGACTAGCAGCCACTTTCTGGCAAATTTCAAGGCTCCCGTGCCAGAGGTACTTACCCAGCTTGGCCAGAGGAAGCGAGCATCCTTATGTACTCCACTTCTGAAGGGCTTACGTTGGTTGAGTATTGCAGAGCTAAAATAGAGACTTGGTGGACCTCATTCTCTTCCTGAATGTGCAGCCATCGTGTGATGGGAAACTCATCAAAACTTATTTGGATACGATACTGGTGGTAACAGTCATGATGGCATCTGGTTACAGCACCTGTGAAGAGAGCATATTCTGAAATGGGCTGCCAGGACAGTGTATTTTGGCCTGGGGCCAAATACGCCCTGGGGCCCTAATCCTTGTTAGAGGGATCTAAGAAAGGAGACAGGAGGGAGTAGAACATGGTAATTTCATGTGTTCTGGTGGTGATTGAAGCCATCCTGGAGGCCAGATTGGAGCACAACAGCTTACAGTCCGTCTCACCTCTTCCATGTCCATGACTGCTTTTACAGTTCTCCATGCATTCTCAGTTCTCAGCTGCTGCTTCTCCTCACTCACCCCCCTTTTCTTGCTGTTCTTGAGAGAATTCACATGAGGCCAAACTCCGGATCACTCAGGTGTTGTTTCGGCTTTATTTTTTATTTGTCTGCCTATTTACTTGGCTTTAAACTGATTGCTCACCTGAGTCACTCTGTGGTTCCCCAGAACTCCTTACGGATGGCTTACTGCTTAAGTTTAATGTGACCTTTTAAATTCTTTAGGCGTCTTTGCAGAGCTCCTCAGCTCCCCAGTGTTGACCTGTCACTCAATCCTACCTCTTTGAGTAGGCTATGGAATAGTGTTTAATGTAAAATAATATAGAAAATGGTTTATGGTAGTCATTGAAGAGGGAGTAAGATATGCTGTTAAACTACTGCTTATACCTCTAGGTCAATCTAGCTTTAGTTAGGCTAAACAAAAGCTACAGGGGCAAGAAAATATCAGAGAGAGGAAACAAGTGAGTTGGAGCAACAAATTAGGAAGATGACTTGGGTGCTAAATAGCCAACAAATGCAATTGTAGTTTTATTTAGATTGAGGCAAACTTGAATGATCGTAGCTGAAATCTTTATATAGATGAATATATTTGATGCCAAGATGTTGTAGTTTAACCCTGGCAGGCAGCTGAGCACCACCTAGCCGCTTGCTCGCTCTCCCCGGTGGGATGGGGGAGAGAATGTGAAAGATAAGTGTGAGAACTCAGGGGTTAAGATGAAGAAAGCTTACTAGGTAGAGCAAAAGCTGCACATGGAAGCAAAGCAAGGCAAGGAATCTGCTCGCCGCTTCCCATTGGCAGGAGGTGTTCAGCCAGGTCCAGGTCAGCAGGATATCACACGTAACGGTTCCTTGGGAAGACAAACGCTGTCACTCCCAACGTCCCCCTTCCTCCTCCCCTACCCCAGCTGCTGTTGCTGAGCACGATGCCACACGGTGCGGGACGTCCCTCTGGGCAGCCTGGGCCAGCTGTCCCGGCTGCGTCCCCTCCCGGCTCCCAGTGCCTCCTCGCTGCCCGGGCAGCACGAGAGGCAGCAAAGTCCTTGGCTGAACAGCTGAAACAGCCGTGGGTTATCACCCCTATTCTCATCAAAAATCCAAAACACAACATTATACGAGCCTCTGTGAAGAAAATTATCCCAACCGAAACCATGACACAAGGTAATAAAAACAAGGTCTTCTAATACCATGAATCCTGGTCCTGTAGATTCCCAGACTTTTCTTGAAGCATAACTGCTGAAGTTAGGGCAATCTTACCTAATTTATCTCATTAACAATTTTGCTGTGAGCATTTATTTGAAGTGACTTGACTTCTACCTTCTCTTATACTTGTTTTAATTTTTGTTCTGTTATCTGATTATTATTTTCACATGTATGATATCACTACAGCATATGGATTTGCAGCATTAATTCTATTTTGGAGTTCTGTAATTTAGTCATTGCTCTGAATGATTAAAATGAAATTACGTCCCTCTTAACATGCCAATTCTGTCTCTTTGGGGTAGGTTCCCAAGTTGTGGCCATTTCTCAGATAATTTCTGGTGGTCCACATGGTGCTCTTGCAACCATGCTTTTGCTTTGGCTGCCCGTATCTCTTGCTCAGTGCCATAACTTGAAGACCCTTACTTTTCCCTTGTGCTGCATAGCCTGCATCTGGTCTGCTGCATTTGTATTTCTCCACTCCAGGTCCATACAAACTGGAATTGTTTAGCATCTCATACTTGCCAATTTCATGAATGGCACGTGTACGTTTCATTAGGTAGAGTTAGAGCTTTCAGCATTTGTGTTGGGTGGCTCAGTATTTAAATCAACAAACATGTTTGTCTTTTTCAGTTTGCAGAGATAAGTAGTTTGTGCAGTTAATATTTACATTTTTATTGATATCATGGTCAAATTCTAATCACCACTCTACGTCAAAAAGCAGATGGTCACAAAAGCGAAATAATGTAGTTTAGGATCAATAAGATTTGTCTGTCAAACCGATCTCTTGAAGGGGAAACAGAACTTCTCCGTATTTGAAAACAAGCAGACGAGTGGGCGAGCATGAGAAACTGGCACTTCTTCAAGGAGTGCTTTTGCACATATCTGTGGCTTTGCCAGAGATTGCTTGATATTGGGCTACATCAGCAGCCCAACAGGATTTTGGTGCTTTTTGTTGATACTGGCAGGAGTGGGAGGTACATGTTCACGGCTCCTGGGTGCAGTGTGATGGGGTAGTCCCGGAGCATGCAGGACACCCGTAACTTCACCAGTCTCTGCCAATGACAAATGGTTTGGGAAGTGGTTCTCCCTCCAGAACTGCTATGGAAGTCAGGAGAGAGAAGTGCTGACAGGTTTTGACTCCTGAATCGTGTTGAAAAGAGGCAATCTGATGAGCAGTTACTTGGTAAATGTTGGCAGGATTCCCAGCCCGGTCCTGTTCTAAAGGAAGTCAGTGAGAATTTACCCCTAACTCCAAAGTTACCTTCTCCAGCTTTGCAATTTCCGTGTGGTGTCTTATGCACATTTAGCATTTCAGTCTTAAATAAGAATGAAATGTTTGTAGCTGAACATTTGTAAGTAATTCTGTAATAACAACCCGGTATGTTTATGGTGGAGAAAGAAGAAACCTAAATGTGGTGTTGCATGTCTGCTCCAACCTTTCAAGGACTTCTCCCTGGAGCTCCTTAGTTGAGTTGCAAAAGGAAAAAACCACAGCGTGCAGGTCTTCTGCCGCAAACCTGAAAGTCAGCTACAGTTTTTTGATAGGCGTGGAGGTTGGCTCCCATTTCAGACAAATGTGGTCTGGTGTCCCATGAACCCTCTGAGTTCTGGGGAGAGCTTTTATTTTTCTTGAACTCGTATGAAAGTTGATGGGTTGGGCTGGCTTCCCTGGGAGCTCTCAAGCTTATTCAAACTCACAGGCTCGCAAGTGTATGTGAATTCAAGTCCTGCCCTGAAGGCCTTGAATGGCAACTTTGCCTAGAAATGAAATTGCCAGGCTTCACAGTTATGCTTCTAAACCAATTCACTAGTGTTTAAAAGGAGGCTTGACTGAGCTGATGATAAGACACTGATGCTGGCTTTTTCAGCATTAACCTTACAGCCTCAAAATGTAGTGGACTTGATACTGCAGCAACTGAGGGAATTACTGAGAAGAGGAAAATGAGAACTGTGTCAGCAGTTAGAGGTCTGCTTTCTCGGTACTGAAAGAAACTGTATGGGGGAAAAATCCATCTGGCTTTTGGGATAGAGATGCTGCAGAGGAAACTTTTCCCTTTGTTATACAGACCGCTCCAAGTTTTGAGAGCTGGAGTAGGTACAGGTAGATGAGCAACAGGAGGGGGAGCTCTCACTGCGTTACCCAAGGTGGAGGGAAGTTCTGGGCTTGGTAGCAAGCCTTTAAGTGAAAAAGGAGAGCTTTGTGGCTGCTTCTCCCTGTCAATGATTGGTGGCTGCCCTTCATGTAGGCAAGACCAACTGGGAACATGCATGTCTGGAAAAAAGAAAGGTGATCCAAGCTGTGTTCCTGTCCTCCCTGCCTTCAGCACCTTTTCCAAGGTGTTACATAGTTGTGCTACCGCCTAAGAAAGCTGCATCTCAGCCCTGCCACAGCAGGGATGTAGTTACTCTCATAGTCGCAGGGTATCTTTACAATCAATTTGCCAGTGTCCTGTTCCTCAAGCACTGTGAGTATTTCCTGCGGTGTCAGCCATAGAGAGGAGGGATAGTTGGCAAAAAAAATATGTGCAATGTTACTTTTATGGTTAGTGTAAAAACAGGTACAGGTGAGAAGGAAGAGCTCATTTCCAGTGCAAGTAGAATGAATGAGATCTATAAGAACGGTGTTTTTTGAACTGTTTTTAAAGGACTGGTTGCAACTAGGAAACACAAGTATTAAGGAATAGAGGTATATGTCCAGGAACAGAGAAATTTGGAGGTTTAGTAAGTTGGATGTTTCTCTGAAACAGAAACCCGCTTCTTCTGGTAGCTATATACAATTAAGTATAAATATCTCTCAAGCTGTAATTTTTTGTTGACTGAGTGAAGGGAAATATGATTCTCCCTCACAATTTATGAGCAGGGAGCAGAGACAGGGAGAGAGAAGGATTTGGTCCAGGGGCTTGGGGGGATATTTTAACCCAGACAAACATAAACATGCATGGATGTAAGTGGTGGGATGCAGGCAGGCTCTGGCTCAGAAGCTGTGTAGAATTCTTGACTTCCAGTCCAGAATTTGCTTGCATCTGGGATGAGCAGACAGGTCTCATCTGGCTGCACCCAGCTGTAAAGACACGCCTCAAGTTACTTCGCAGCGTTCACAGGATGAAATGGGAATACCTGCAGTTCTCCTGCAACCTGCAGAAGTGCTGCCCCAACTGGTTAGCACATCTGCTGTATTTCAGCGTATGTGGTATTGGCCTGCTATTGTTAACACTGCTGCATTTGTGATCCTACACTGGGTAGTATCAAAATAATTTCAGATATGTGCTTTGGGTTTTGCTTTGCTATTGTTTGTTTTGAATAGGAAAGATGCTAGCCCGCTTCTCTGTAAAATACTAATCTAAGGAAATGGGTGGTTTTATTGTGGGGTCTTAAAATATTGGTGAAAAAAATTCAAGGGGTTTTGAGTAAAAGGAACTTACTGTGAGGCCCTATTCCTCATATTATATGTAATATTCAGCGTGTATGTTGGTATCTCTATACTTATGCAAGTGGCTACATTTTTCCTTCTTAAATTAATTGGATCAAAGCAGTAACAGAAATCTAAGATTTTACTCATCAGCTTCTCTCCAAGGTTTGTAATTTGTCGGAATTAAATATGGAATCTGGGAATAATACACGATCATAGGTACGGGGTACGTATCATGCAGGCTTATTGCCAGAATGTCAGTGGAGGGTTCTATTAAATCCTTTTGTTTTGCTGTGTTATGATTACAAAGATTCTTTTGAAGCTAGGGGCATTGAGTCTAAAAGAAGAAATGTGAGAGGTATCTGGCAAGAGACAATAACATGAATTTAATCCTAGCATTGCTGTTGTTCTTTTGTCTATGTTCTGATTGGCCAACAAGATCTGCAAAAAAAAAAAAAAAAAAAGTCCTGGTCATGTCTGTATTACTTTGAATACTATCAGGAAGAAGAGCAATCCAGGGTCACAGCACTGTAAACACTGCCAGTGAGATCTGAGGAGAGACGAGATGTGTTGCAGTTACCCAAAAGAGAAAATGTAACTAACTGCATTGAGACCAATACATATTTTTTCTTTATAATTTCAGCTAAATGAACTTCTGTTTATGATAGTCTTTAAAATTTCAAAGAAGAGTGAGAAGCGAATGAAAAGCAAGCAGTGTCTATGAGTTTTGTGTGTATGATACTCCTCTCCTAAATAGGTGGAGAGATGAGACCCTTAGTTTGCATTCATGTATTTGTCCTTTCAGCAATTAACTGTGTATTATTGGTACAAATTGTCTTACGTGTCTTACTAAAGTACAAATTGTCTTTAGGGGTCACTGCAAGATTGGGCTGAGATTTAAAGTCACTGAAAGAAACTCCTTTGAGTAGCTATACACCTGATCTGCTTTTAAAGGCATACTTGCCAGTTTTTTGTACTGAGACCCAAGTATCCAATAATTTCTGGGCCTGTTAAGCCCCTGCTTTATACCACAGAGTTTGTAATACTTTGCAGGATGTGCAGACTGTACTGATAACAGAATAATTATCAGTAAATATGACTTGTGCCCTGGTGGTATTTAATACGTGTGGTATACTTATATTGTTGCAGTTTTAACTGTTTTAGTAATGTTGGCTGAAAGATGACAGGCTTCTTTAATTTGGTCTTCAAAGAAAACCTTGTTCATTGTCAAAAAACTTTTTCCTGGTCACTCAGTCCAGGCTGATGCCAAGTCCATTCACTTCAGGGGGATGTTAGGTGGCTATCCAGAAGGGTCATGCAGAGGCCAGGCATACTCCATGCTACGAAGTTACTTTGCACAGATTTGGGAATAATACTGTTTTTCTTGGTTCCACACAGATGGTACCAGACAGGAAGAGGTGGAAGGTGAGCTCAGTGAAGAGGAACGCTGGTTTGGAAATTCTTCAGAGACTCCTTCAGAAGCATCCTATGGAGAAGTCCAGGAGAACTTTAAGTTATCTCCTGAGGACAGCATCCAGGAGCAGGCCACTTCCCCAGATACTTCTTTGGGAAGTGCAACTCCTAGCAGCAACACAGCGGAATTAGGAACTGTTGAAAATGAGACACTAAGAGACACATTACAGAGCAAAGAGCACCTTTCTCCTGATGTGTCATCTCTGTGTGAAGAAGAACCTCCAGGTCCAAATAAGCCACTGAGCAGTAACCTGAGGCGGCTGTTGGAGGCTGGCTCCCTCAAGCTGGATGCTGCCGTTACCGTCAATGGCAGAGTTGAGTCCCCTGTAAATCTTGGCTCAAATCTCTCCTTCTCTCCACCTGCTCATCACGCCCAGCAGCTAAGTGTTCTTGCCAGAAAGCTAGCTGAGAAACAGGAACAAAGTGACCAATACAATGCAGGTAGCCACTTTATATGGAATCAAGGGAAGTGGTTGCCAAACTCCACCGCCACCTGTGGTTTGTCCCCTGATTCAGCTATCCTGAAGCTGAAAGCTGCAGCCAATGCTGTTCTGCAGGACAAATCTCTTTCAAGGACTGAAGATACTATAAGATTTGAATCCTTTTCCTCACCTTTTAGTTCTCAGTCAGCCAGCTCCACGTTAGCAGCTTTATCAAAGAAAGTGAGTGAGAGAAGCATGACTCCTGGGCAGGAGCACCCGCCTCCAGCTAGTTCTTTCCTTTCTCTGGCTTCGATGACCTCTTCAGCTGCCCTACTCAAGGAGGTTGCTGCGAGGGCTGCAGGCACCCTGTTGGCAGAGAAGAAGTCGTCACTGGTTGCTGAGGATCCCCTGCAGCTTTCAGAGATGAAGCAAGAGAAAGCAACTCCACCACAGTCTTTGGAATTATTGTTACTGCCAGTCCCTAAGGGAAGAGCATCCAAACCCGCTAGTACAGGTATGGATACAGTTGGAGCAACTGAGCAGAGTGCATGTGTTTTGCTATGCACTTACATAACATCTCTTCAATGGGTCTGGATTTGTTTTGATTCCACATATTATGAGAATAAGAACTAGGTACTCTGGGGAAACAGTAGAAAAGCTTTTTAAAATACCAGTTAAGGACCAAGCTGTCACAAATGTTTCCATTTTTGAAAGATTTAACTGTACAGTTCAGTAATTTTTATTTTATTTTTTGTATTTCATACAATGGCATGTCCCCCCCTCACCAAGTTCAAAATAAGTCCACAAAAATATTTAATGGAGAAGATCAAAGAATCCCTGTTAGGGAGCTCACGGTATCAGTGAACATATACAAAACTAGTGCTTTTGAAATACTGGACAAGGGAGAATTCTCCCTCCTGCTGTCTCTATCACAAATGGACTTTTGTATAATCGCTTACTACCCTGTCCTAATTTACCAGAGTATATTATTATGTTGCCACTTTTCATTAAATTTTTTTGCAGCAGCATGAACAAATCTCACATGTTCGGTCTTTTACAATCCTTTGTCATTTAGAAAAAAAAAAGTGAACTGCATTTCTCCAATTTAGCTCAACAAGAACCATTTTACACTACAGCCTTCCCTCCACCAGTTCCAGCTGTTGGCATTCAAGGATTCAGGCTTATAGGGAATAAGAAGAAATAGTCTTGGTAACAAAAGCTTTGAAGAACCGGTGGGTCATGCATGAAAACTTAAATGATCCATCTTCAAAATAAAGAAAAACAAGATTATTTCATCTTTTTTTATAAAAGGTTCACGTCAGTGATTCATATTTCTAATAGAAAATCCAGGCTTCAAGCGTTGATAGCAGCGTTCTCCCTGCAGTGGAGTTCTGTAGGATACTGTGAGCTACACGTGTTCTGCAAGCAGTGTGCCGGTGTGTTTTGCCAAGGCAGCTGAAGTGGCAAGCTAGTCTTGGCACGGGTCTGACGTAAGGTTTCCATTAGTTTAGATTAAGTCCTTTCCAGAGTAATAGAAGCTAAACTGAAAGAAGACCCTTTTGTGTTGGACTAGGAGTAACCACATTGGCTACACCAGTGTGACTGTGGGCATTAATTTAACTTTCTGATGAAGATGGGCCTTCACACAGGAAGGGCAGCAATGGATAGGAAAGGAGTAAGGTTGAAATTTATTTGCAGTTAGTAGTTTGTTTCTTGCTGGAGAAAAAGCCCTTCACATCAGAAGTTCTTACCAGGGAAAAATAAATGGTTGGAGTAAAATCCGGGTTCTGTGTTTGACTAACAGGCTGTGGGATTTGTCCGTGCAGCTTGTTCTGGGGGAATGCTGGGGGGTGCGAGTGTGTGCTGGTAGTACCAGCGCTTTGTAAACTAGCTCTGATGCAGCAAATTCCTAGCAACTCTTCTCTTTGCTGAGGGCCCAAGCAGTCTGTGCTGCTGAAGGATAACAATAGGGGCTGACCGCCTCAGGTCCTTGGTAACCAAGGCACAACTATTCATTTTTTGTAATATATGGGGCTAGTATCCCAAGGGGAAGGGTGTTTCCTTTCAGTTTATGCACACTGGGCCAATGCCAGTTGGCATCCGAGCAAACTTTATAGTGTCATGTTCATAACAAAAGTTCTTCTAAGTCGGTTTTCTGATACACAATTAAGTTTTTCCTTTTAAATAATTAACCAACTGAAAACAAAAAGCAAGCGGTTGGTTTGCATATATGAACGTTGGTTGTAGAAAGCCCAACTCCTTGATTCCTTTGGCTGTGGAGGAACACAGCCTGCAAAAAAAAGTCACTGAGCAATGACCTTTGATTGGAGACTTAATTTCTGTAGCACTGAGCTGTGTAGCAGAGCGTCTGTATTTCCCATGAAAATAAATGTCACACATTCCCAATTCCTTTTACACCTTCAACCTTATGGCACTAGAAGCAAAGAAACGGTATTTCTTTAACTAGTAAAGTTTAATAATGTTGTATCTGTTATTGTGTGTCTGATTGCTTCTGGGGACATAGGGGTTTTGGCTTGTTCCCGGAGAGTTAAACATCTTTTCCCAGGAGGCACAGATTGAGAGGTATTTTGTTCCTCTCTCATACGTGGAACATTTAAGGCATTGTTGAGTTTTCTTTGCTTTACTTACCCACCAGCAACATCTAGCTTTGGTTATAAGATCAATACTCTGTGAGATTAATTAGATGTTGACAAGCAAGGAACAGCAAAGGTATGAACACTGCTCCTTTGCCTACCATGTTGAGCTATTTGGTCAGAGCTATTCAGGCAGCAAGCTGGAGCTGTGGCTTATCAGAACATCATCACCTCTAATACCGTGAGTTGGGCTGGACGGACTTCATCCTTGCTCGCACAGGTTCTGCTGAAGTGGCACAGAGAAGGCCAACTTTCCTACCAAATTGCTAATATTGCTAACTTTATCAAAGGCTCGTGTGTTTTGGGTCAAACTTAAAGGAAGTCTGTAATCTCTGTTAAAATTCTGATGTCATTTCTGAAAGACTGTGGGTGGCAGACCCCCTACTCCGCTTTTTTTTTTTTTTAACTGACAAAATACTTGTTTGGTAATAACTTCTTGTCTGCAATGCTTGCAGTTCTGTTACGGAAATTTTGGGGGGGAAACACTGGCCAATTCTGTCCTCAGTATAATCAAGTTTTCCAATTAATTGACAGTGTGTGACATAAAACAATATAGAGGAAGGAAAGCTGAGCCCCTCTTTCTTGTCTTATGTTAAGATTTGTGTGGTGTAGTAAAGTACTAATGTGGTTGCGGTTTGGAAGGGGTTGATGTAAATCCTGCGTGCCATTAATTGGCGTTGTTACTGGTGAAGTCTCAGGCATTCAGTCCAGTTCTTTGCATATTTTGCAAAGTGCTAAATTGCTATTGATTGGTCTTGTTTGCAGATTTATTTTTAATGGTGTGGAAAATGGGTAATAGAAAGCTTGTTACACGTATCTTTTGTGATAACCAGAGGCTGGGGAAAAGATATAATAGAAGGAAAAGAAATGGTAGGTAAAAAGTGCTACCAATATATTTTTCTGTGGATTGTCTATCTCCTGCCTTTTGTATAAGTAAGCAAAGATACTAAGAAAGTGAAACACAAGTAATTATAGCATTGGCTTGGCTTACTGCATAGAAAGTCAGAGAGGGGAACAATTTGATAATACAGTGAGTGTGGTAGAAAATTTCACAAGTAGACATTTTGAACTTGCAGAAGTGCGTGCTTTGACAGTGTGTCCTTTTTTGTGCTTACATAATGAGTAAGTAATCAGTGGAATTGCAGTGTCTGTGTTTCCTACCTAATAGCAAGAATTATTTTTTTTAGGATATGACAAATCTTTCTGGTGGTTTTTACCACTTGGTTCCTCATCAAGGGAATTTGGTGTTTGCTGTATCCTTATCAGTAGGAAATAACTGATAATAATGAGATGAAATATTTTGAGAGAAGTTCCAAATAGCAGGATAGGCATTGCTGAGCTCTGGTTATTTGAAAACAGTCTGTCTTTTATATTGAGGAAAAAAGGCTTCCAATTCTGTCATAATGCTAGACCTTTATAATAAGCAGAGGAAATTGTGGTGAGAGAATGAATGGATGGATGGGTGTGTATAGTCAGCAGCAAGAAATTTCTCTTTCCATCAACCTTGAGATGGTTCCACACTCAGTAGTCTAACCATATTTGCTTGACAAATGCCACCAAATCCTTTTCTAATCGTAGGTGAATTGGCAGTAAAGCAGAGTGAAAACATTTGGGAAGGCAGTGGATTTAATGCCCTGATAACTAGAGGAGTACAAGGAAACCCATGACTCTAGGACCCCTGATGGCTGTAGTTGCGGCAGCATCTGCTCGAGCTGTAGCTAAACAAGTTCAGCAGCAGGGGTTATGAAATCATTCACTTCTGGAGTTAAATATATCTGATATGCAATACCGGCATGCTTGTCAGTTAAGCTGTGAATTGTCCTGTTTTCTATCCTCCATATCCACCTGGCGATCAATCAGATATGGGAATGGATCATTTTTGAACACAGTTAAGCATATTTTCCATACGCTACTAACACTGGCATTTGATAGGAAATGAGGCTGCAAAGTGATGATTATGAGAGACATCCATCTCAGTTCAGTTAAATTATAAGGAACATTAGGACCAGGTGAGACAGAGTACCATCCCCTACTGATTAGCCAAAGGATGTTTGGGGCATTAACCTTTATAAATTATTGTGACCTTTCTTAGAGGGAGAATAACTAGATTAACAGGAAAAGAGACATGCACGGGGAGGAACTGAAATTTCTGGTGCATGTTGTTGTTTAACTGATGTGTCTCTTTGCAGATAAAATACTAGCATTGAAAAATGGTATCTTGAGTACGTTTACAAGGGGAAAGTATTTGACAAGTGGTTGTAAAGGATCCTCTCTTTTTCTTCCCCCTTCTGCTAAGCCTCAGAAGAAGAAGGAGGAAAACCTTTCCAGTGTCCTATCTGTGGTTTGGTTATCAAGAGGAAGAGTTACTGGAAACGGCACATGGTGATTCATACAGGTTTGAAAAGTCATCAGTGTCCACTCTGTCCATTTCGCTGTGCCCGCAAGGACAATCTCAAATCACACATGAAGGTAAGGGAAGTGTTCACTAACTTTCAAAACACTTGAATTGTCAATCAAAAAATGATAGCACAAACCTACTTCAGTGGCATTTGCAAGAAGAAAATCTCACTGTACTACTAATTATGCCTTTATTTAAGTAAAGGCACCATAAAGAGATAAAGAAATAAAATATTTTCCTTTGCTTGCCTTTCCGTTTTATGTATGTGGAAGCTGCCCTGGGTTACATGCACTAGGTGTAGCACAAGCTGTCTGTGATGGATTTAGTTCGGGACCTGGAACCACCAGATGCAGGGGTGGTAGCTGAGATGTGACACCATGCAAACACAGTAGTGCTGCTTTCTTGCTGCAAGCTAGTATCTGCCTGGCATTGCGTTGCACTAAGAGAGCATACCAACTTGGCCTGCTGCTCTGCAGTTTGAATTTTTTTCATGCTGTGATTTTTAACTGTAGGTACTTCAGAAGTGAAGTATCCAAAGCAGAATGAATAACAGGTTATACACTGTGTAATGTTTTGGTTTTCAGTGTTTCTACTAAGTTTAAAAAATGTTTTTAACTCAGCCTATGCTTTAGGTTCAAACTGAAGGTGACCATTTGAAGGAAGCAACATTCATGTTGATATGGAGAAATACAAAAATGTAAAGAAAGTGATGTTTCTTTAGCTGAATTTTGCTGAAGTACCTCCTGGTTGCAAGATAGGAAGTGTCTGGTCTTGTATAATGTAGGATATGCTTGGTGAAGTAAGAAATGGTACCTGCCCCATTAATCCACGGATGAAGAAGCTGAAGGGTAAAAAGTTGCCTTGGTTAATGCACTCAAGCTGTGATAACAGTGAACCATAATAATGGATAATATCTTGTTTGTTTGGGCCAAATGTGTGTAAGAGTACCAGACTGGTGTGGAGGGGCACAGGAATGTTGGTTCAGCTTTTATAAAAGCTATTGCAACATCTGAGATCACTAGACTGGAGTCACCTTGTTTACACTTGAGGAACTATTCATGCAAGTATAAATTCAGAT
Source organism: Heteronetta atricapilla (assembly GCA_011075105.1). Lineage (NCBI taxonomy): Eukaryota > Metazoa > Chordata > Aves > Anseriformes > Anatidae > Heteronetta > Heteronetta atricapilla. The sequence goes on from CM021734.1 coordinate 54,095,424, forward strand.
GATTACACTCATCACAACGGCAGATCTTGCTGAATTTGAGATCCTTGCTCGGTCTGAAAACATTCCCCCAAAGTCAGAAGGCTCACCCCTTACCTCTCCTAGTGAGAATCAGTGCACTGTTTGCAGACATCCTTAGTGTATTGTGCTTGTCCTTGTCAGGTACAGGTAGGTTTGGTATTTGCAACTTTTTCTTTCAGGACTTGGTGTTTGATATTTATTGGAGGGCTCAGATGACCCTCCAAAGTAGAAGACGTGAAGGAAGAGGAACTAAGCATAATATGGACGGTTTTTTTTTTTTATTATTTCATTTTTTATTTTCAGTTGTTGACAACCTGCACAGAGACATGAATCACCTAAAAGCTTGCTGTTCCTTGGTGGAGGCCTGTTGTTGTGCCCTGCTTTGCGAAAGACATCCCTATTATTCCCTGCAGAAATTCTTGGTCTCTGCTTTTTGTGCCTTTTTGGAGTTATTTTTTATAGGTTGAGGGCTTATCTCTTCCTTTTTCACATGGTAATTTTCATAGGAGGTCATTGGTAGGATGTTGGAGAAAATCAGGGACTTTTTCCCTATCAGAGTGCTGTCAGATTGATGGCTATCTGAAGCCCTTGTGGTCTTCTCAACTCCTAACATAAACTCCTTCATTAACTGAGTCCATGTTGTCTTAAAACAGACCCCTGGTACGAGTATGTAACATGTAGCATTTATTATTTGGTAATTGTTTGGTAATTTGGTAATATGGTAATTATTACCAAGCAATGCTTGCTTTGATCTCATTGAGATCAGAGTCAACCCCAAAGCGTCTTGATAATGTAAGAGATTATAATAGCTTCCTTCAGTCTCAGTATGTAGGTAAAGTCTCCTCAGTCAATGCAGTCCAGTTGTGCAGGTCATGGTGGACTCAGTGGTCTTTGCGTGTAAAACTGCTCCCTATTTAAGTCGAAGGCAATTGTTTTAGAAAACCAGTTGGCCAATATTTGGTCTTTTATTTTTGTGATATTCTTCTGGCTAGGTGCATAAAATCACAAGTGCAAGAATTGGCAAGATAATGTTTTACCTTAATTTCAGTGGGTTTCATATACTTGGCTTAGTTGATCAGACCATTCATAAAAACATTGCCTGTCAGGTCAAAACTGGTCAAAGTGGAAATACTTGCATAGTAGCAGGTGAGTGAGATGCTAGTCTTGTGTTGAACAGTGTCAGACGTACTTTGACTTTCCCTTGGTGAAAGTATAAATCAATACCAAGATTTTTAAAAATCACATTTTTTTCTCATTACAAAACTGTGCTGATCTTAGATCTGTCTGTAAATAAGTATGAGCATATATATATATACATATATATATGTATATAAAATGGCTGTTTAAAATGGAACGTATGCACACCAGAGGCAGTACAGCAGAGTTTGGAGTTGGGATATAGTGTTCTGGTTATGCCAGTTGGATATTCCAGTGCTCTTTGTTGTCACAGGACCCTTCGGGAGCTACCTGGTCTTGTGTCTTTCCTGGCAGGCACCCCATGAAGACAGAGCAGAGCTGCCTGTAGCTCTCCAATCTTCTCTTCCTCCCCATGAGTTGACTGTAGCTGCTGGTCAAGACTGCAAAATTATGGTACCAGGCTGGTGTTTGTTCTAAGTCAATTTTTACTCTAGGATGCTACCACAAGCTAAGCTTGCTTTCTCTGTGCTGCTCTTTAATTTTCAGGTTTTATGGTCCATTGATCAGGATGGCAGGCAAAACCTGTTGAGGTGTTTTGTCCATCTTCGGTCTTCAAAATCTAATAGCATTGTCCTTGTTTCCTCCAAGGTAGCATAGCTCTGGGAGTACCTCTTTTTTTTTTTTTTTTTTCCCTAGGTTCTTGTAGGCATTTTCCATTGAAGCTGTTAGTTTAGAGATTTGATTTCCATTAGTGGTTTGTGTGAGCGTCAACTTGGGGCTTCTTATTGTGTGTATCTTTAGGGTAATGATTAACTACATAAATAATATGTTATGGTAAAGTCAAACTCATTGGCCAAGAATACATTGCCAATATTTTTGGTGTCTTGTCCCCTGCTAGAGAATATCTTAATAGAGAGAGAGCTGGAGTGATTCCAGCCCTGACCATATTCAGATCTACATGTGCCTACCCACCATGTCGATGAAAGCTTTCTTTCAGTAAGGGCACTTTGCCAGGACCAACTCACAACTGGAGGCGAGGAAGTGAAAGGCAAGAAGGGAAGCAGAAGAAAAGTTTCCACGCAGGCACAAAATGAACAAGGGAGACAGAGTAGCTTGCCTTTTAAGGCATATTGTGTTATCTATAATTGTTACATGGCATTCAGATTCCACAGTGATAGGTACCTTAGAAAAGTCCTAAAATAGACACAGTACAGAATTTTATTAGTCTATTTTGGAGACAAATTATAGTACTTGCATAACCACAAGTTTTGGTCCTTCTTCACAAGAATCTGAGGGTAGCATCTGAGGACTTGATTCTGGTATCATAGTGTGGTTTCCAGGGGCCCAGAGAACGCTGAAAGTGAAGCTGAAGAAAATGAATGGGTAACTGAGAGAGGTGTTCTGTCCAGGCGGGCAGCAAGGGCTGTGTGAGACCTCCTCTCCATATATCTAAACACATACTCAGATTGGACGTGTCATTTTCTTCTTGAGAGAAAGAATATCTTATGTACTACTTCTGAAGCTGCAGAAAGAAACAGAAAGGGGTGGTGTAATTCAGCAAGATGTTTTCAGTCTTTTCTGTTTTTCCTGGTAGGGCAGTAGGGATTAAATTTACCTCAGAGCAATACCACAAGCATCAGTCAGATTTTGGCCAATTGGTATCTTTGGATCGTGCACATATCTTCCTCAGCAATTGGTGGAAGGACAGGCTGTGAGATCATACCGATATGTTCCAAGAAAGCAACAGGATATTAGCCTGAGTACTTGGAAGGGGGAATGAGGAAGAGGAGCATATGGCCAAAAATAATATCTATAAATGTTCCTTGTGCTGCTATATAGACATAATGCAGAAACGGTTGAGCCAGCTCTTCTAGCAGTGGAAAAGAAGTTTAGCGTTGTGAACTTGTGCTGAAGTATGATGGTAAAACAGAAAATGAAGAGATTGAAGATTAGGCTTAACAGAGCAGGCAGATGCAACGGCAGGCAGGTTGCATGGTGCTCAAATACAGCATCTTCATGCTACTGTTGCTTGTGAAGAACGGCCACGTAGTGAGATGTTAGATCAATACTCCTGTGTCATATTCAGCAGGTTCTAATCAACCTGCAGATCAGAGGGAGGCTGTTGATTACATGATAGCAGGAGTAGGAAAAGGCTCTGAAGAATGTACCTAGGTGCTTACCATAGTGATTTGCATTTTCCTCTTTATCCCTCATCAAAGACCAGAAAACCACATAAGCACTCACAGTCCATTTTGGTGGAAGTACAGAACAGGTTACTTTAAAGCATCTTCAACATGCTGGGGTAGGAGGCTGGCCATGTTTTACGAGAGTTTTTTGTTTAGTTTTGATTAAGCTGACCTTAAAGAGCCAGGGGAGGCTCCTACGATTCCATTACCTCACCTCAGCTGACAGGAGGTACTGTGGACTTGCACTGCTTTTCAACAAGTGAAATCTGTGCCTCGGATCTCAGATGTGTACCACAAGTGACTTCAAATACCTACCTTTTAATCTCATCATTCTTTGTATATGGTACAAGAATAAGACAGGAAAAACATGTATACCTTAAATCTGACAAATAAAATGAAATAAAGTTTTTGAACAGGTAGTCCAGTCCTGCAGAGAGGCTGTTCTTCTGCTTCGCTTTTTAAGCAAAGCAAGGAAACAGTTTCAAAAAGAAAATACTATATAAATAGTGTATGTGTCCTGAGGCGAAGGATCATACCAAAACTGTGCTGTAGCACTAAAATTCTGAAAGTACAAGAATTTAAAAATGAAGGAGTTTATCAGAAAGCATGAAGGGAAATGGCAGAGGACAGATGATAGATGCAAAATAGAGATCTTTCAAGTGTATCTCTGAATGCAGTCTCAGTAGGCTTTTTACTACAAGATGTAAAAAAAAAAGGGGGGGGGGCAAATAGGTGAGGAGGCAAGTATGTATAAATGTTGGGTTGTCGTAGTTGTTGATTGTAGTATTTTCTTAAACAGATGCTCCTCGTGTTAATCCACATCAAACAAAAGTTGGTGAGAAAAACAAAACCTACAGTGGGCAAAGAAAAAATTGATAATTATGTCAATGAGAGTAAGTCAGAGTGAGAAGCCAGAAGCAAACAGAATTCACACACATGCAATTACACCCTTTATGTGCTAATTTTGCTTAGGGATGAATGTTCTCTTTATTCTCCCATTTAGTTTGAGCGTGGAGAAAAAACAAAACAAAACCAAAGCAACCAAACAAAACCCCACAGACAACAAAACCAATAAAATCTGCAGAGTCCCGCAATAGAAAGAGGAATGCCAAAGTTCCCTTTCTTGTGCCTCATAACTAGAAGAGACAGTCTGTGCAAGCAGAATTACCCCAACTTCAAGGAAGTGGACGAGAGATCTACCTCATTGGTACTACAAAGTTGCAGGAGTAGTCTGTCGTTCTCTCATCCCTACTCCCCCTTGTTCACTGTTATGTGGGGTCGCATCACTTAAACTGGCTGGTAAATCTGCCAGGATGTTGCTTTTAAGTATGAAAAGATGATTTAACTAACTGCTTGTGATACCAGGAATGTTAGTATGTCGACAAAAAGCATAACGAAATATAGGATGATATGAATGATGTGATACGATAGGGACACGTGGCTTCTGTAAAAGGAAATCATGTGTTCTTCCACTAAGATGTTTTGAGCATGTCAAGAAAATCATGGACTTGAGAATCAGTTGAAATTTATTTGGCCTTTAAAAAAGCCCTTGGCAAAGCTGCTCACTGAGAAGCTGCCAAATAAATTAAGCACTGTGATGTACTATAGCAAATTAGAAATTTACCAAGAGATGATAAAACAAAGGGTAGGAAGAAATTGTCAATGTTAAACATGACAAAAAGCTAGCAGAGGGGTGTTCCATTGCTAAGAGTGGTGTGTAGTTTAGAAAACATGATGCACACAAAATAATGTCTGTGGGTAAGAGAATTGTAGATGATACAACCTCATGTACATGAATCAAGATTAGAAAAGGCAAAACTTGAAAGAGAATAAAAAGAGGCTAGCTGACAGATAAATGCAAGGGCAAATGAAGTTACCGTTGACAAATACAAGGTAGCGCACCTTGGAAACAACAGTCTAAACTAATCATGCACCTGACTGTCTTTAATATAATGAACTGTAACTACTCAGGGAAATATCTGGGTATCATTGTAGACAGTTCAATGAAAACCTTTCCTTTACATGTGCAGTAGTGGTTAAAAAGTATGTTAGATATTCAAATGTGTGCAGAATAGAACACAAATAACACTGAAAATATTACAATGCTATTACAAACATATGCTGTGCTGCCACTTCTGATATTCATTTCTGATGCACATTGTGCATCAAAAAGATATATTAGTATTAGAAGGGGTTTTAAGAGCTGGCAATGAAAATGAGTACTGGGATGGCAAGAACTCCTTTGAAGAAAGAAACTGAAAAGATTGGAACCACTTGGTTTAGAAGGTGGGATCAAAATAATGCATGTGGTAGAGAAGATAAATTGAACTGACTCTTTTTTGTCTTTCTGGTAATGTGACAATGAGGAGGCAGCAAGAGAAAATGAAAGAAAGAAACAAAAAGAACCAATAGATACAGTGTACCCAAGTCCTTGAACTACGTCTAAAGTTTGTAGGAAGTGTGTAGATCTGTTGAAACTTACTGTGTACTTCATATCAAACACACAGAGAAAAAAATGTAGAACCACTAAACACCATTTGAGACTGGGAAGACTGTAGGATTTTTTAAAAAAGGTAAGTATGCTTTGCACTGTCAAGGAGAATATCCACAGTTAAATGAAAGAAACTCGGAAGAAGTCCTTCAATGACTTTGACATAAGTCAGAACATGGTTTTATGGGGTTTTGGAAGAGCCTTTCTTTATGTGCTCTGGTTTGTTGCAGCATAATTCAGAGAGATCCAAATCTGTCAGCAGCCAGGCTCAGACTGGGACTCTGGAGAAAACTTTCCAGCTGCCTTTTCATCTCCTCTTGCCTGTGGTTCTTGCTGTCACCAGGGAATAGGAGTCAGGTCAGGCTGCTGTGTTTGTCCTTGCTAGAGGTTACCCGTCCCCCTTTACAGTAGCTCCACCACCAGCAGCAGCCTCGTTGAATCTGAAGAGGACACCTGATGGCTTGGGTAGAACTAGCACAGTGTAAGAGCCATTCCCTGGATTTAAATTCTGACATTCCTTGTCTGCAAGTTATAAAAAGGCTTTAATTTAGGAGAAATCCATTGGTGACACTGCTATTGTCTTCAGACAGGAGAGAAATCCAAATCAGATGAATCAGTCTCAAAACCGTTCTCAAAAGGTACAGCAGGGGGTGGCGTGCCGTGCTCCTAGGAGGAGAGGGTGGGCCCTCCCCAGTGGGCCCCCCCACAGACTTTGCCACCTATCTGCAGCAGTGACAGCCTTCAGAAGGCATCGCATTGATGGTTGCGATACAGGGCCTCTGGAAGAAGTGGTTAAATATGTAGGCAGGGAAATGTTGATTGGTGGGGATCCTGGAGACAAACTCTGGCACACAGGCTCTCAGTGGGTGTAAGAGAGAAAGTTGCCATGGTGAGAGTGCTTGCTACCATTAGTACCTCTCGGTGCTCTTCGTGAAGGAAATAGCTTGCATACTGCTGCGCTCACAGACCAGCCGGTTTCCAGCAGTGGAGATAGACGATCTGGTTGGCATTTCCGTTGTAACCTATTAATACTTAGAATTTATTGTGCTTCTCTTCTTCTGCAAGGTTATTGCTTTAAAATTGTCTTAGGCCAGCATTAGCTTTAATTTTTTGTTGTTGTCAGTTGCAGTTTTAAGATTCCAGAATTTGTCTGTAAATGTCATGCTTATACAATACCGAGAATGTCATTCTGTGAAGCGGCTGGCCAAGAGAAATTCTCTTTTGCTATCTGTTTGTTTAGCACCTAATCTCCAGAGCCCCTGAAGAACCATTGAATAAAAAGTTACGCAGCTCTGGTTTTCACGGAATGCAAAAAGGGCTGCAAGGGGGAGGCCTACCAGCTTCACGTTTCAGCAGGCCTGAGTTCAGGTGCAATGCACGTAGAGCTGGGAACGCAGGATAGGAGCTTGTGACTGAATTCCTTTTTGGCTTTTGGACTCTCAGGCTTCAGCAGCAAGCCATGATTTCCTGGCACAGGTGGCTGCTTCTGAGCCAAGCCCAGGGAGCTGGGGATAGGGTTCCACTCAGTAGGGTGGGGGAATGACGCCTACTTTGCCAAGAGTTCATCGAACCCCTCCGTGTTTCAGGTGAAATATTTTACGTTCAACAAATTGCCATTTTCCAACAAAAATCTGTCTCAGTGCAATGTTTCCAGCCAACTCAAGTCACAAGTGAATATGTGGAGCTCAATCTGGTGCCAATTTGTCTTACTCTCGTGTTCATCAATGAGTAAGGAACAAACGTATGTATTTGGTAGACTTTCTAGAGGGAGTAGTCCCAAGTGCTACTGTCAAGATTTTAAATTTATTTGTGAAGCTATGGAGACAAAACTTTTTAATACACCTGTGATTATTATGCTGAGCTCAATTATTCCTTCCCTTTCATGAGTACTGTGTTAATCAAGAAATTGTATAATTGTGTGTACGTAGCTTATATTAATGAGTGTGTCTGTTCAGGTAGATAATATGTAAACCACTGCAGATGGATGGATGGATGGAGTTCTTTTTAAAATGTAATCAGGATTAGGCCGGGGGATGCTAGACATTATATAGCTGTATTGGAGCACACAGTCTCTATGAGAAAGAGCATGCAGTCAAAATATAAGGACAGTAAGATTAACTATAATCGTTGACTAATAGAATTAGCTGTCAAACACCATCTCTCCTGTTTGTAGTTTATGATAACAGAGCTGTTTGTTTTCTGGGAGAATTAATTTGCAATGATCTGCTTCAATAGCATGTTGGTATTGCCAGGTGTTGTGTCTTTACCCTAATAGTTCGTAAATTGATGATGGACGTTGCTGTGCAGGTTGATGTTGTGCTGGGTTGCTCTGAACAATTGTTATTTATGAGGTTGCACAGAATTATTGTGCTTAGCAGGACATATAATAAATAGGTTCTTGTGAAGTTTCTTTGTTTAGTTTTGTTTTTAATCAAGGAAGCTGCTAGTTATAGCTTGGAAATCTTTTTCTTGCACACTGACAGGTCATCAGAATCATGTCATAAGAACAGTTTCACCCAAAGCAGACTTCATCATTTCCATGCCACAGAAGCAGATGTTTCTGATTTTTTTTTTCAGTTGATGTTTATGTTGACTTATGTGTGAAAGAATCCTACTGTTCATAGTACCTGACCTCCTTCCAAGTGCTCCGAATGCAGAGTTCATTCATTAGTTAAATTTCCCTTTTTTTTTAAAGCAGTGTCAGACATGTTGAGCTGAGATTTCTGTAATGCTGGTAAATTGCTCTGCTTAATACATGCTTTTATCTTTCACCTCTTGAACCAGGTTCATCAGCACCAAGACAGGGGTGAGACCTTTCAATGCCAGCTATGCCCTTTTACTTCCTCCCGCCACTTCAGCCTGAAACTCCATATGCGTTGCCATCAGCATTTCCTCAGGACAGAATCCAAAGTGAAGGAGGAAATACCAGAAACTGAGGTGAAGGGGTCACCACAGCTAAGTAGTGACTCCTGCTCGGGACCACAGAGGGAAGGAGTTGGACCTGACCTTATGGGATCAGCATCTGTATCTAAAACGCCTGATGTGGCTGGGCAGGCTAGTGGAGGAGTTCCACCTTTACTAGTGAAAGAAGAGCCCAAAGATGACAATGGCGTCTCAGCTGCACCTTTTGCTCTTAGCACTGTTGACAGAGCCCCCAACAACACAAAGCTGAAAGAATCCTCTGACTTTGTGGCCAATACAGCATCAGCACTATTCAGCCAAGACATCTCTGTCAAGATGGCATCAGATTTTCTTATGAAGCTGTCAGGTAATTGAGCAGCAAGCACCAGCAGCAGCAGCTGCTCCTTTGATGGGCTAAGAAACCTTTTGCCTTGGGTCTGCTAAGTCATTGAATTGCAGGGAGAAAAACCTTGCAACTTCTTAACTTGTAATTTCTTGTTTCTTTGGATAAGAAAAGAGGTGCATGATAGAGGGAAGGCAGTGAGAGAAGAGAAAAAGAGAGGGGTTTTGTTGTTTAATTATTAAAATCTGGGACTGGGAGTGAGAACTTGTTTTCCAGGCTTTGATATTCACTGACAATTACCTTGGCAAATCTCATTTTGTGTGTTTTTTCAGGCCTGCCAAATATCTGTAGTTCTGGTTTAAATTCACTGAGGGTCACAAGCACCCAGCATGTTAGAAAATTCAGCTCTTAACTTCTCTGCCTTTAACCATCTGTTAAATAGCACCAATAAGTGATTGGTGACCTTCCTTTCAGAGTAGCATATGATGTCTAACTAGTCAATGCTTGTGAAGTATGAATGTTACTGCATTTCTTGATTATTAGCATGAAATTGGTAGTCCTAGAGATTCATGAACATTTAAAAAAATATTTTAATTGAAATCCATATCTAATGCAAAACGTGTTTATTGTGATTTCTTTTTCATTGTCAGGTTATTGCTGTGAGAATGATATTCAGATGTGTGAATCTGAAGTGGAGAATGCGTTTAGGGAAAATCTATTATTTTATGTGCTCTCTTATTGATTTGACTGAACATTTCAGAGCTGTGGACATGCTAGGAGTTTGTTCTATAAATGTTTTCAAAATTGGACTTTAATTCTTAAAGAGAAAGAAGTCGGGAAAAACGTCACTGGAGGAACTTGTGTTTCACAAGGAGAAGACAGTATGTGTTGTAAGCTTTAGGCTTTGGAGGTAGAAGATACCCTTTTCAATATAGAATAATTGGTCACCTTTTTCCTTTAGATGGAATGTAAGTTGCATTTCAGTAAATTTCATTGTCAGGTAAAGTAGGAAAGTAGCTCGGACCTAATGACCTGCATAGGTGAAACAGCAGCCTTCTGTTGTGGAAAGGTTCACTGTCCTCATCTACCCGGGGTGACCAAGAAAAAATGAGCAAAGATAAGCCTGTTACATCTGTACATTGTTTAATTGAGTTTTGAATTTGAACTCTATACAAAATCCATTTTTGATGTCTGACAGCTGTCCTGTATATGTTGTCATTCTGATGTCTCTCTTAAATTTGTATTGTACACCCTGTGGCCCAGTGCATCGGCTGTACCGACCTGTGGTGGATGGTAGTGCTTGTGGAGGATGCATGTAGCAAGAACGAGAGCAGAAAGCAGAAGAGGGCTGCTGAAAAAGCATGCAACATTTTGATGTGTTGTTTTTCATGTAGCTGTTGATGGGGACCTGTTTACAGTTTGGCAGCTGGTCATGTTTTCAGTGTCTGATCTATTGGCAAAAAAAAGGGATACAAATGTACATTATTCATGCAAAAGGCCTATGCAGTTATTTTATGGTGACTTACTAAAGGTCTTGAAACCTGACTTGTATGCACTGTTACCTAGCAACAAGTTATAAAGTCACTGGGGGAGTGAGATGTATCTGTAATTTTGTATGTGTGCATATTTGGATGAAAATGTACTGCCAGTCACCAAGTTTACTACACAAGGAGAGCAATGTTCAAAGGAATGGAATTTCTTTTCTCCTGAGATTTGTATTGTGTTATATACATTTAGCTTGTGCTTTCCTGCACACAACATGCATAAATTTAGAAAATAAGTAAAAGAAATTCTCTTTAAACAAGTTGGCTAAGTAATAGCTGCATTTTTTGGCTGCTTGCTGTGCTGAACCAAGTTCCTTTGAGTGATTTCCTTATTATGACACTCTCCTCTTAGGCCCATCAGAACTTCAATTATTGGCCTTACCTTTTCAATGATATAAATCTTTTGACATCTCAAACCGTATATGCCAATTGTAACAGCCAACACAGATTTGTCGAGACCAAATTATGTCAAAACAATCTAATTTTCTTCTCTGACAGGCCTTGTGGCTAAGAGAGAAGCAGTAGATAGATATCTAAGCTTTTAGAATTTGGCATTTATTCTTATTGAATATTGATGGCTTAAATGAACATTTATTTTTGCTTGCCAATGTTTATTGCTCCTCCTCTTCTTTGTTAGTTTCAGTTTCTGCGTCTCCAGTTTCATAGGAAGCCTCAGGGCCTGTTGGTTTTCATTTCAGGGCAGTTTCAGCCTCTTCTTTTTCCAAGTGTCTGACCCAGAGGCATGCTTGCCTCCCTTCACACTCAAGAGTTGCATTCTCCAGTAACATCTCAGAGCAGAAGCTTACCTACTGCATCTGGGGTGGAAGATGGTACCAAATTGGTGGTTATTAACCATCATCACTTTTGAAGTTGAATGTTCATAAACATGTATATAATCTTAACTCGATATTTCTGATTGCGCAATGCAGTACTTCTCTAGTCTAGATGAAGTGGGTATCAGCTGGCTGGAAAACACTACAGTGAGAGTAGCTTGCAGGCCAAAGACAAGGATTGCCTTGAAAAGGGATCAGGGAGAAATGTGCAGCTATTCAACAGGCAGTTGCACAAATAAAAAATCAGAAACAGCAGCTAGGTAACAGTTCTGTAGGAAAGGAACAGGAGTTAATAACATCATACCGCTGCTAGAATGGCAGTCATTGTGCTGGGATGTATAAGGAGAGAAATGGCCCCAAAGAAGGGGAAGGCAATCCTGCTCTTCTTAGACTTGGTAAAGTCCAAGTTCTTGGCATTATAGCTCGTGAAGAGCATGGATAGTTGGGAGGACTTCAAAGGAGAGCAGCAGAATTGACTGGAGGTTGAGAAAACTTTTCTAGTGAGGATGCATGAGAAGGAGTGAGGTTGTGAAACCTACAGAGAAGACTAAGAGAGTCGTTAATACACATTTAATGCATTAAAACGTTTAGGTGGTGAATAATCGGATATTGATTTATGGTGATTAGGACAAACAATAACACACTTATCTATTGCTTTAGGTTTTAAGCTAGCATTAGGAAAATCTTTCCCAAAGTTGAAGTTTTTAAACTTCTAATTGGCTGGAGAGATTGGAGCATCTCCACCACTGGAGATTTTCAAAAAAGAGACAGCTGCCTGTCAGATATGGTTGATCACGTATCAGGCCGTAGGATGGACTAGATACGTGTGTCTCGGTCAGTGAACCATACAACAGCAGAAGCAGTTACAGGAAACTCCAGCTGAACAAGTAGCAAGCTGTAACATAGCAAAGGCAGGGGGAAATTACAGATGTTCAAAGTTGGACCTTATTTTGAGTTGTTCATAAATGAACTGAGATGATAGGGCTCAAAATGAGTTCTGAATTTTCAGAAATACTTTGGGGGTCTTTAGATTCAAAGAGGTAGAGCACCTTTTGTAGGTGACCTTCAGAGATCCTTTCAATCCTAATTTTTGTGTCATTCAATGACATTGGTTGCCACAAATATTTTCAGATGCGTGCAAATCACGAAATGTTAACCTGAGAAAAGGAACAAACATCAAAGTCTTTTGCAGATTCCATTGTCTAAGTCCTACTTTAAGGTAGGAAATGTTTTTAAATTCATAGCGATATAAAAGGATTCTCTGAAATTTCATTTAACTTCAGAAGGATTATTGTTTATAAAGAATATTAGCTGAAGACTCTTAACATAAAACCTTACCCTAGAAGAATATTTAAGCATGGGTCTATTTTTACCTTCAAACTTTTCCCCTCTCATTTTCAGTGGGATTGCCTGTATGCTTTAAGTTGCCTGAACAGTTTGCTGGATCAGTGCTTTGCTAAGATGTTTTGTTCCCCCACTCCACTAATTCTTTGTCACTGCATTCGTATCGTAATTTGCAGAGTATTTGCTTTCCCTGTTTTAAAAATTTCAGTGGTAGACATTATACAACACATCTCTTTAAATTCTGATGCCCTTCCACCCACTTGTAAGGCTTGTTTTCTTCTGTAATAAAACATGGCTTTCACAATGATCCAAGTTACCACGGCCACTATGCTCTAGTGAAGTTATTACTGTGCCTATGTTGTGCGCAGCAGTTACTTTTCATAACATTCGAAAATAAATGAAACCGATCAAAATGAATGGGATTCCTGTACTATTGATCCCAAAGGAATTGTGTGTGGAAATAGTAATTGTAAAGCATACTTCATTCCTGGCCTCCCTCCCCGACTTCTCTGTTCACCAAGTGCATTACTCTAGAAAGCATCTCTCTTCATCTTCTGACGTTGTGTGCGCCTTGCTTCTGCAGTTCTTTTTATGTTCCCCAGGTTACTTGCATGGAAAAACTTTAATACAGAAAGGGGGAAGGAGGGATAACAGGCATGCTGAGTGTTTGGGGCTGGCCGTGTTAAACAAAGAGAATCAGTGGTTTCTCCCAGTTTAAGTCACGGCTGATGTTACTGCCGTGCGAGGAGTCCAATTTAGATTGTGGAAAGTAATGCCACTGGGGGATTTTGGTGACTGTCCAAAGAACTTGGGCTTTGCATTCGTGTTTCCTGAGTTGATTCCATTAATGGAGTAACAAAATTGTAAATCATCAGACAGCTACACACAAAATACTAGTAGATAAGCTAAGTAACCGCTTAGCGTACCCGTTCTGTTTGCCTTTTGAAAAGTACTGCATTCCTTAAATGCAACACAAGTAACTTAACGTGTTGCAGCATTTGCCGTTGAGAGTACTGAACTGGCTGGCTTGAAGACTGTTTGAGCAGCTATTTTTAATAAAATAAAAGCATGTCCAATTAAGTTGTCATAATTGATGCATTTGTGTAGTAGGTTCCAAAGAAAAGACCATGCTGTCTATATTTAGGATTCATAGCTTATGCCAGAATGTAAATTTTCAATTGGAATACATAAGCGGACAGGGCTGGCAATTATTCAGCCATATCCTTAATTTAAAAATACTGTGAATTCCATAATGCTGCTGTCAGTGTAAATACCCCCTGATGTCATCAAGATCTCTTTGAAGTGTCTCTCCAGAATCACATTTTCATAATTTCTTTATGAACCTTTAATTTAAAATAAAACTAAAAAAGTGCAATAGTACAGGTAATGAAAACTTGTGCAAATCTTTGCCACTGATACGCCACCACCCTTCTCATCCCTTTTCAGCAATTTTTAGTCTCATGTCCAAGAATTTCCTGGCATTCTTAAAATCATATGCATCATATTTTATAACTTGCAGAAATAGAGTTTAGCAAGATAAAACGGTGTAGACTCTGCTCTAATTCAGTTGTTTAAAATGCAATATAACAAATTGCTTTTTTGTTTACTCAGCCCAATACAGCTTAAAAGAAGACATAAATATGATTCCGAGCCATCTCTGAACTTACAACTTTGTTTTAATATCTACAGAAACTCTTTTGTTTAGGAACAGCTAGACTGATGTCTCTTGCTTCCCTGATTACACCGTTACTCTGGGCAGAAGTCCTAGCTCATGAGCCATTCTGTCAGAGCTATCCAAAACAGGAATTGAGGACATTGTTTGTTCAATCATCTCCGATTATTTGTTTTGTTTTGTTTGTTTATTTTTTGTAAACAATTATAAAGGTCATTCTGGAGGCACATCTCTCTTTCTCCGTTCCTGTGTAAAGAAATTTCCATATTCCAAGTAATTCCTTCCTATAAGCAACAAATTTTGCTTTGCTCCTCCTACACTGTTCCCCTTCATTTCTTCTGCTCCCCAGAAGTTTACCTAGTCTGCTGTTGTTTTGATTTTTACCTAGAAAGGAGAAGAACATGGTCTTAGCAGATGTTAGAATTTTGTTTAGCATGTGGGAAGTTGGCTGTATACTAGACATCTTGGGGTACGGGGGCATGTCTGATCTTCCAGGTGCTGTAGCAATTTGCCAAATCCCCTCCATTCCTGTTGGACTTGGATGTTGTCAAATTCTGAGAGGAGAGCAACAGGACTCATCACTCTCCGGTGTTGTGTCTCATTTTGTTTGACTACAGGTTCTTAAATGGAAAGCAGCTTTAGAGAAGATCAAGATAATTAGTGACCTTTTCTAGACCACTGCTTACACAGTTGCAACATACTTAATCAAGATAATTTGGAAGGCCTCATATTTTAAGCGTTCTCTGGAAGCCCTGAGGTGGCAAGTCTTGGCACTATCATAGTTCTCATGATCATCTATTCTGCCATTCCACTGCTTTGATAAAAAAACAGTGTTTTAATGCCAAATGTCCTTGAGCCGTAAGTAGCTTCTCATCCCATCCTCTTCTTTGCAGCCCTATACGTTAGTTTATTTGGCTGAGAGCAGAGTAAAGGGCTTTGAAAATGAGGTGTAATTGAGTTAGCACTCCCAGGAAGGGTAAGTAAAATGACATGCTCTTGGACAGGTCAATACTCCAGGGCAAGAAGCACTAAAAGAAATAAGAGACCAGCAAGATTGTCCTGCTAGAAGAACAGTATTTCTCCTTTTGGGCTACTTATGGTGTAGGCAGCCTCTGTGTATAATAAGTTGAACATGATTTATCAGCCCAATTGGATCTTAGTCTGGAGATTCTCCAACAAATTCCAATTGTATAAATGTTTCTTGCAAAAACCACTGGTGGCTTCTTCTGCAGCATTTGTACCTCTTACTCAGTTCTTGAGTGTCCTCAAACAGAAGCTATAGTCTCCATGTGGAATGCCAATACCTACCTGTGCATTTCAATTATTAGAGTGAAAATAGTAGAAGACTCAAGTCAGAACCTTTATTGACCACAGATGCCTTCAGGAGGATGATGTCCAGCTTCAGGGAAATGTCTTTTGAAGCTATGGAAGGTCCTTGGCTTCTTTAAACCACCATGGCTCAGAGCTCCCCCCCAGAAGTCTCACTGCATCATTCAGATGCACTGGTTCCAGTGGGACCTGGCTAAAATACTGTTCTTTCTTCCTGAGGTAGAAGTCATGCTATGGTTCTCTTTCGTGGTGGGTCTGAAGAGAATCAAAAAGGTCTCAAGGAGATCAGTTCCATTTGCAGTGCATTTGGGAATCTGTCCTCACTTTCCCCTTTTCCCTCAGGCATGAGTACCCTGCTCTCTCTCATCTCATCTCAGTAGTCAAGGATCACTGTGGTGGTGCAGCAGTGTATGGTGGCATTGGAGATTTTCAGCACTGCTTCTTTTGACCCAGACTGTAGATGTTTTTTTGTCATGGCCTCCTCTTCTGTGGGGGCATTTTTCTTGTGGATTTCACCCCCTTACCCCCCCGCCACGTTCTTTGCTCAGACAAACAAGGTGACCAACTCCTTGCTGTTTGCAACTTGTAACTGAACTTTGCTGAAGCAATCAGCCCATTTTTCCTTCCTCTATTAAAACATTTTGAGCATTCAGAAATCCTTGGTGAACGGACTGATGCCATTAACAGCTCTTACCAAAGCGTTTCAGATTAGTGGTAGATGCCCAAGGCTTTTCTTGTGGCACTTGGCAGTTTGAGAAAGGTGTTAAAACTTTGATCTTCTACTTTTGCCAAATGGATCAAATGATCCTAGTTTCCAGGAAGATGGAAACTGGCAATTTGGAATCTTCTTTGATTTATTTTTCCTGGATATGGAATGGAATGAATGTAGAAGTATCAGCCCTGCTTGAGAGACTGCTGCCTGTTGGTTGGGTTTTCAGTGTTGTTCCCCCCCTCCCTCACTGTGTATTTCTAAATTAAATTGCTGTTTTTTTTTTTTTATTCAGTCCGCAGGCAACACATCCTTCAGTCTGTTCTCATTGCAATTCAGGATGAATGTAAGTTAACTACAAATTAAGTATACGTACGTGTATCTATTTTTGTATGCAGATAGATTATGTTATTCCTTCTGGGGAGTAATAATTTTGTAGTTCAAAAATACTTTAATAGACTTCAACATCATCTCTTTAATCCTTGTCTAGTTCCATTTTTTAAAAAATGTCTTTCAGTCTTAGGGTTTTTGTTTGTTTGCTTTTAATTGGTCCAAGTCAACTTTTATTTCCCTTATTTGCAATTATTTTTCTTAGATCTGTTTATTGTTCTCTCTAATATAACTAGTGGATGTGTCATAATGGCTATTATCCATTTGTTAGAAAACATGACACTTGTTTTTGTCTCTAGTTTTAATGTATAGATATGATAGACTGGACAACCTCCCCCCTTTTTTATTAGTCCGTCTCTTTAGTTTTCATTTACATTGGAATCTGCTTTAACATGTTTCAAAAAAGAGCAAAAGCCAGAGCAAAAGCCCCTCTAATTGAAGCAATAGTGTTGAAACAGACCTAGTAGTTGTCTGATTTTGTTTTTGTTTTCCTGGGGGGAAAAAAAAAAAAAAAAAAAATGAGGTAAATATACCTGTTTTTTGGGGATTTGTCTATGATTAAGATGCTTGGTTTTTGCAAAGTGTGGTCAGTTAAAGGAATGTGCTGACAGTTAACAAAACAAAAATCTACCTCTTTACTAGTTTGTTAATTCTATCTTTGGACTATTTGGTCCAAAGCAAAGTAACTAGAGTGAGCAGAACCACCTACATAGATAAGAACATTAGTCTTGGATTTCTTTTTTCCTCTCACATTATATTGCCAAATGCCCATCGTCAAGACTTCTTTGGGCTGTGGGACCTTGATTCAGTTTTGTATTTCTCATAGGTGAGGTCTGATAGACATACAGGGACAAAATGAGTGTACAGATCGTGAAGAGCTCATTTGGGCTATGACTAATGTTATGCTGGTAGATTTGTTGTCAGGGTAGGGTTTTGCATTGGTATCCTGGGTGGTGGCTCAAAGTGTGAGAGAGCAGTGGCTCATAGCACAAGCTGCCAAAGTAGGAGAGCTAATGTGGCCTAGGGACAGAAGGGGAGAGCCAGAGGTGGGAAAGGAATGATGCCCTTCAGAATCATTTTGGGTGTGTCTCTGTTTAAGCTCTGGCATGGCCTACCTTGACATGTTGGTTCTCTGAGCTACTGGTGTTTGGCTTTATCTCAGCAGAGCTAGAGAATAGCCCTGGGATGAAGGGCATAGAGGTACCACTTGACAACTGCCCTTGGTGGGGTCAGATTGCCCCTCGAGTTTTGGCTCTGTGATAAAGAGGGTTTAATAAACGCTGATTTCTTCCAAAAGTGCCCACGCTTGCCTTGTGCTACTCCCCCTTCTGGTGGCCGGGGATCCCATAAGGCCTCTGTCACTGTTGAGTAAGGCCTAATTCGGAATAAAAGTTCCTAGCTTAAGGCTATGATATTGTATAAATTTAGTTACAGTCCTTCTGCTTGAGTGTAGATGTTTTTGCTTCGATCTTAACATGGTTTTTGGTGGACTATGGTGAAAGGTTGCAAACACGCTGACCTATGTATGTCAGTTCAGTATCACCTCTGTATTTTACATGGTAACGTCTGCTGACCTGGTCCTTAATGCTTCCTCTACCTGGTTCATTTCATGGGCAGAACCATAGCAGGCTGCTCAAGTTAATGATTGTTCTCAGTGGGTCTTCTTTACCTCTTCACTCAGACTCATATTTCCTTTATTTTCTGGAATGATTTGAATTAATGCATTCTTGAAATTAACACATTTAAAAGAATTTTCTCCACGTTCTCTGAAAGTTCATGAAGAAATCTCTGTAGCAGTTGCACTCTGCTCCTGGTGGAGGCATCTTTCATATCTGCAGCAGCGAGAGTGGCTTATTTTAAAGGGGGAAATACTTTATTGTAATTTTTGGTGGAAACCAAAAGATCAGCCTCAGGTCAAACCCCAGAATAGACTGAGCTAGAAAGAAGATGTAGAAGGCAGATGGATGGTTTTTTTTTTTTTTTTTTTTTTTTTTTTTTTTTTTTGTGAGTACCTTGGTAAAGTTAAGATTGATTTGGGAGTCTAATCAGTATTTTGGTGAATTAAAACATACTTTAATGTTTCATATCTCTGCTTTTGCTATTTTTTAAAAAAGGAAAAAGTAATTCCTAATACTGGTAAAAGTGCTTATAGTTCATAAAAGCACTTAGTTCATAAGTGCTTGTAGTCCATATTAAAAGCTACATGTATAAACTGATTTCATTTCTGAAATAGTAAATAGTCCCAGTGTGTGTGTATGGACTGAATACGTGTATAGAGTCTGTGCCACTTCCTTTAATCTTGTCCATTGGTAATGGCTTCCCAGCCAACAAGGGAAAAAATATAGATCATCAGAAGCCTGATCAAACAAGTCTGGAACATAAATGGGAGAGATTTAAATATTGTGTTACAGGTAAAACAGTTGCTTTGGGGAAAAAGAAAAAAAAAAAAGACACTGAACCATAAGAAAATGAACACATAAGCAAATGGAACTGACTCATTGCAAGAAAGACGGCAATTGTGCTCCATACTTTGGAACTGAGGTCTCTGGGAGGTGGTGAGCACTTCAGTGGCCTGCAGGGATTCACATGTTCCAGGAGTCAGATTTTGGAGGAACGATTGAGAAGGAGAGTATCTTGGGAAGTAAGCCAGGAAAGTGAGGAGCCAGAGAGTTGGTAGGAAGCAGTGGAGGAGGAAGTAGACCAAGGGCTTAAGCCAGTGAACTTTCCCAGAATTTGTGTTGATTTGACCTGTCAGTATCCTGCACCTTCAACTGAATGTTACTGTCCCCCTAGCATGCCATTTCCTCAGCTTTTACTGTTCTTGCCATGGGTTTGTAAAACAAACAGCTCCCTACAGCATTTAATGCATATTGACTTCTAACGCCCTACTGTCCAGGAAAAAGTGTTGTGGGATGCTTCCCTCTCACAAGGGCTGAGCTCATCCATAAGTGTCATGAGGGTGGATGGGTGAATGTCATATGGACGGAGGAAAATACATGCGAGAGGAACAACAGGTAGTGAGAGAGCTTAGAGAACAAAATGGGGGTGATGCTCTTTGTTTCATATTTGTGCAGACAAAGGTTTAGAGAGGTGAGAAAGATGTAAACTCATCAAACTTTGGGGCACTGAAGGAGTCATCCTATGTGTTACTGTGCATTTAAAGTGGAATTTTGAACAAGAAAAAAAAAAACAGTAACAACTGTCAGGAAAGGAAATATCTCTTAATGGTCAAAACTAAAGAATTAAAGCTGATCGAAAATAGTTTGATTTCTTTAGCCTCCTGTTAGTCATTCAGTCTATTGATAAAATTATATGGCATAGTTTTGGAAGTATTGTTTAAGAACTGTTCTTGATTTTATCCCTTCCAGTAAATGTAGTGCAAAGGATCCATTGCTGTCTAATAGTATCTGAAAGATCATTCAAGAACAGCAGGATAAAGGGTGTTTTAAACAGCACCAAAGTTTGTGCCCTTCTCTGAGGCTGTGTAGCAGCTTATGGGGGGTATTTGAAAGGATTATTTTATACTTGCCTTTTTTTTTATGGATACAGAACCTGCAACAGTGCTCTAATAACACCTACCAATACAGAATTATCTGATAAAAATCCCTCTGTTCTCTTTCTTAACTAATACCAATCTTCAGAACCTAGGAATTTGCAGTTTATCTATGTACACCCCTCTTAGTTTTCCAATCTTTCTACACTTCATCTCTTGCCTCTTTTTCATGCTCTTAAGAATTCACTACGTAGTTCCCATGGACTTTGTCAAATTTGCCTTTATGTGACATGGTATTATAAATTTCCATCAAATGTATGGGAGACATGCAAACCAATGACCTTGTGGGATGCTTTGTAGTTGGAGTAGGGACAAAAGAAGAAAGAGAAGTAGGATGTTTTCCTGAGCTCTGGTTAGATGCAGTTTTTGGGATTCCAAACTGTCCCTTGGTACAGAAGAAGCAGATGCTTGTTTACCTCTTGAAGCATCTTTGAATACTGTTTGACATTCTTGCTTCCAATACCTGCTCTAGCATTTTTCAGGTTGTGGTTTCTTACTGTTACTAGCTGCTCTTTAATTCTATATTACACACCTCATTAAGTCTACCTTTTTCCTTTACTTGACAGCTGCAAATCAAAAAGAGCCCTTGACTCCAAAGTTTAAAGTGAAAGATGAGCCTAAGGATGAAGAAGCTGCAAGTTCAACCTTGTCTCAGTCCAGCTATGTGTTCAGCCAGGAATCTGAAGCCTCAGCTCCCAATGTCCCTGAGGAGAAACTCAAGCCACAAGAACCGCAGACAAATGTAATGAGGCAGGACATGTCAGTCAAGGCAGCATCTGAGCTCCTCATGAAGCTCTCAGGTAGATATCTTATTTAACATTATTCAACTTAATATTTTTTCAAGTATGCTAACAAGGTTATCTTGCAGAAGGAGGGTAACGAAGCTTTAGTAGGAAGTAAAGGAACAAATGAAAATGTCTGTCTTCACAAATTCATATACATAAGACATCTCAGTTTGTTCTGTCACTGTAGTATCTAATTATCTGTGTTCTGCACAAATTTCACTGGTCTTCAAATTAATGACTATGGAATAAGTCAAAAGAAATGAAAACTTAAAGCTTTTAGATACTGTTATTTTTAAAATGTACCAAAACATTTTTATATCAATGTATTCATATCTGTGTCATTTCATTAACATCATAAAAATATGTCTACTGAACTGTACCTGATAAAACTTCAAAAATACTTTTAAAGCTTTTTATTTTTTTTTTTTTGTCCTAACAATATATTGTATTCAGAGTTGTAATATTGGCTGTTTTTTTAAGAAAAAAAAAGGTAAACTGAGCTGCCTTACTGCTGTTGAACACTTGAATTTGCCTACATTGCCTTTCAGACAGTTGGACAGTATGCATGTGTATACACATAAATACTGTTAGGTCTGGAGGGAGCCAAATAAAATGTATGTTCTGCTAATTATGCTTTGTCTAGCTGTCAGAGTTGATGTTTAACTTTAGGGAAAGTAAAAAGTTTGAGTTCTCCCCGCTGGGAACAGGATTTAAGTGAATGATGAAAAGGATTTGAACTTCTAATACACTTAAATTTTTAGTAGTGAGAAACAAAAGTTGGTCTGGGAACCTAGGTTTCATACTTCCCCACTTAAACTGGATCCAACTAGCTTTTAAGTCTTCTCCAAAACTGGACGAGACTTTTTTGGGGGGAGTGGAGGGGTCAAACAAGAGGTGCCATTGGAAACACAAGTTCACCAATTTCTGAGATCCCTGCCAAATACATCTGAAATTAATTGGCTTCATTGGATACTGTCAGAATTTAATTTGAGCTCAAATTCATCCCTGAAAAGCTTCAGCTCACTAGGATCTCCCCTCAAATATTCTAATGTAATTAGTTCACTCCTGTTCATACCTGCACATTTTAATTTATGGAGGAATTTTTAATCATTGATTTTCAGGCATTGGTGTTGATGGTGCAAAATGTGCATCCCAAGTATTAAAAGTTGATTACGGAAGACATTCCCCAATTTTTCGGGCTCTCAAATAACAAATATCTTGTTAAAGATAAAGTTCACTGTTGCTGTTGGTATTTGGTTCAAGTAAGATGTTCTCGTAACAGAACTTTATGGCTCAGTGAATGTTAACCAGTGACTTTATTTTTCTTGGTTCATATAAATGTATATAAACATTTCCATAAAAAAGAGCCCCGTAACTTAATGATTTTTCAGGTGCTTCAGAGACACTAGGGCTCTTTGTTGTGAATGTTGAATTCAGTACTAGCAGGCTGTTTTTAAATAGTTCTGTTACAGCCTTCATTATATTAGAGCATCAGTGACTTAAATGTCTATTCATGTGGGTGAAATCTGGCATGTAGGAAATGGTGAGCAAGTCTTCAGTCACTTATGCTGGGAAACCCCAGTGTTTAAAGGTTCCAGTAAGAAGTACGCTAGTATAATATATATACATATATTTATGATTTCTTGGTGATTGCACAGTTTTTGCTGACAGTGGTTAATCAGTGGATTGAATGGTAAAGATTTACTCAGGATTTAGTCAGTATTGCTGCAGTTGACATTCCTGAATCAGCCAGTGGGTGGGGTTATACCAAGTTTATTTCTCGTGCTGTTTTCAACTTGCACTTTCCTGAATTACCATCTAAGCAGAAAGTGTAGAGGAAGAATGCTAACATACAGTTTAATGTAAGACAAACGTAAGAGGGAAATCAATAATCTCTTTAGTGTTTGTTTGTTTTTAACTTGTTTACTTTATCTGGTAAAATATTCTGAGATTGCTGTTGACTTCCTAGATTATTGTAGCAGTTGTGTGCTTTGCTTTTAGTGATGTAGATTAGTGATTATAGTTTAAACAACTATACCGCTTTGTCAGAACAAAGTGAAAACAAGAACAAACTTCCTCCTTTTTCCTGATACTTTCAGTAGGAGAAAAAAAAAAAGAAAGGAGTGAGTATGTCTGGATGTTCTAATGTCTGTGGGAAATCTTCAGTCAAGTGCACTTATTAGACTTGATATATTGCATAATTGGGTTTAAGTCAGGTCCTTCTGGACTCTATATGGTCTTGGTAAAGACTGAATGGATTACATCCTTGCCTTGTTATTTTCACTTTCTTCTACATACTGCTAATTAAGAAAACTTGGACTGCATGCAAACTAGGCACAGGATTTCCGACACAAATAGTATTTTGCTTTCTGCATTCCTGCCATACATGTTTCTGTTATCCCCTAGCAATGATATTGCCGACTGTTGCAGCCTCATAGAAGCCCCTTGGGATTTAGGCATGTACCTTCCTGTATCCTTTCATGTGTAGGATGCATTGGCTTATATTTTTCACTGGAAAATCTCCTTTCCCAAACAGATATGCTGTTGTGCTGGCTCTTAATTGAGCTTGTGCAGTTTAGTGGAAGGCCTTTCTGGCTCTGGACCCTAGTTTGGGCTGGTAGATACTGTAAGAGGCACTCATTTGTAAATCACCTGTGCCTTGAGAATATAATGCAGAGACTTGCCAGCGACTTAGAAATCACTCTAAAGCTAAGAAAAACTTAGAATAAACATATTTTATTGAAACAGAATATTAATAGAACATTTACTAGTTGTCTTTGTGGATATAGATGTACATAAATGGGTAAAAAAATCACACATACAGCTGTCTATATTTTAGTTCTACTTCACTCTCTTTTCTCTGAAAGCTAAAAAGCTGTCAGGACACTTGCATGCTTGTAGCAGCAGGCAGCCAGTGCTTAAGGTCAGGCCCTTACCCTGAATATTACTTCAGGGGAATTGGACCTTATCTGGAGATATTATGCCCTTTTATATGAGTTTTCTCCACTGCGTTCCACTTGAATTCAGATCTCCTACCTCACAATTCATAAGCTTGATAACTAATCAAGACCTCACATTTTGAACGCTTCTGCTAAAGGATTATTCAAACGAGGAAGGCTAATGTCAGTCTAGGGCATGTCTAGGTGGAACTCATTTCCATCCAGATAGGCAAAACAAAACTGTAACAACTGATCTGGAGTTTAAAAACAAGTGGAACACCCATTTGAAAGAAATGGTGTTTGTGGGTTAGCAGTTCCAGCTTAAGTACAGACCTTCAACCCACATTTTACAGAATGTGAAATGACTGCAACGTCTTACACAAATGTACAAAGGCGAGCTGTGAGTGCAGCCCATTACTAAGTTTTCACTGAGATGTGACATAGTGGTAACCAAAACAGCTTTGAGGAACTAGTAGACTAGGGCAAATTGCTCTAATCTCAGCCTGGGAAGGGTGCCATGCATGCAACATTTTAAATTCCTATTAAACATTGCATAGAATCACTTAAAATAAATTGAAATAATGTATTTCAAATACACCTAAACCAGTTTTCTACATTCCTACTCGTTCTCTTTTATGGAACAGCTAATTTAATTCAGAGGAGACTGAAATGTTGTTTCACAGATCATTTTCTGTTGCAGTAGTCATGCCGCTCTTATGTTTTGGGCATGTATTGTGTCTCAGAAGCATGTATTCCTTTCCCTTCTTGTCCAAAAAGGAATGCATTGTTGGAGGTGTATAAAATCTATTCCAGGTATGAGAGTTTTATAAATATTTTACCCTGGTGCCTTGAACTCTAACATTAGTAAGCTCCTGTCATTCCAAGAAATGTTGTCTGAATCGCATTTGCCTTTATTTCATCTGTATATTATTTGTGAGTTATAGTCATTCTGCATTTCTGCAGTAACCTAGGTCTTTTTGTTCTTCTTGCAGTGGATCAATTCCCTATGTATTGCAGATATCCTTGTTATTAGTAGCATATCCATGACCTTTGTACTATTCAGTTCCTTTGTTTTATTAGTACTTCAGTCCTCAGGTCACACAGTGTTTCTTGTAATACACCAATTTCCCAGTACAAACAATGCATCATAATTTTGGGTTATCAGCAGTTGAAATTAGTGCATAGTTATTTCTCGTGCCAAGATTGTGAAATAAAATGTTGCATACAATTACTTTCAAAGCCATCCTTGATCAACTCTGTTTATTATTACCTATTTATGTGACAATTCAGAGCTCTTTCAGCACAGCTGCTTGTTGTGGATTGATTTTTTTAAGTCCTTATCTACCTAAAAATTTTTACACTAATTTCTTCTTTGGTGCCTCATAATTAATTTTGTTTGATACTATATTTTAGGCTAAAATGAAATCACATGGGTTAGAGGTTCTATTAAGAAAAGTGGGGGAAAAGGAAAAGAAGGAGGCGGGGAACAAATGGATTGTTCAATTCTAGCATAAGATGAAGGCCAGAACATGCCAGTGCTCTGCCCATTCCAAAAATGATCCAGCATGTATCAGGGCACAGTATACTGAAGGACTTTCTGCGAAGGCTTTAAATTAGCTTGTACAAAAGCCACTCCAGTCACAAGAGCACAGACTTCCAGAGAAACTAAATGAGAATATCATTAAAAAAAAATAAATAGTAGTGCTATCCATACTTGTGTTGGCTGGACAGTTGGTGTCAGAGTTACCTCAGTTAAGGCTTTGGTAACTTTCTGCTTGACTCTCATGAAATACAAGTAACAAAAAGGAGTCTGTAGCTGATAAGCTATTACCCTTAGTAGTAACAAAATCTTCCAGGTTTAGTGGGTTGTGTTGGTGTTCTGTTGGTTTATTGTTAATATGGTGAAGAAAACATACATTACTACATTCTTGGGGTGAAGTGAGTGGCAGAGAAACTAGCCTTCTTACATGTTTTTTTTTTTTTCCTAACTTTGTGGACTGTTCTGGGAAGTGCTTGTCTGGATCTCGGCTGCGGTCTTTGGGGACAGCTGTTGTCAGGACTTTGTAAGATATGTCCATACCTAGATTGCAGAGGAGCTGTCGAGCACTTCTATCCCTGCTTAGAGAGCCTTGATAATGGAAGCAGGAGTGAAAATACAGGGAAATCTTTTGTTCCTTGGTCTCTAAATGGCTCGTTAGAAGGCTCTGGGCAGCAGCAGGTGCTTCTGCAGAAGCCTGAAAAAGTAAGCGGTAAGTGTCCGACCCAAAATAAGACCTTCTTTGAGGGGAGCTGGAGAGATGCCATGGCAAGTCACATCAACAGATTGAAGTCCGCTAGCCCAGTTTTTTGTGTGTTTCCAACAGAAATGTGAAAATCATTGTTAATAGTTAAGAGTGAAGCTTTAGTTTAATTATAGTATAGAAAAAGATACAGCTTTCAACAAAAAAAGTCTACAGAAAAGCAAGTACCTCATAACAGCGCCTAGCTTTTCAAGTTCAGTAGATGTTCTACTGTAGCTTTAAGCTAGTGCTACAGTGCTATTGTCTTCCGTTATTTCATGTTGGGAAATCTTGACATCTAATGAAAACCACGTTAATTTAAAAGATTACATCATTTGGAATAATAAGAAATCATATCTGTGGTTCAAATGTGGCTCTTTTGGTGTTCTTTTTTTGTTTGTTGAGGTATTTATTAATTTATTTATTTTAGGAAACTGTCCCTGAAGAGTTCAAACAAAGCCCCTGATCCTTAGCTTTACTGCTGTTCCTTGATGATGTTCAGCCAGGTAGCAGTGGCCACAACCCTAAGTGATCGTGTCAATTTTCTCAGTCTGTCGGAGGACTGTAGATGCACAGCACTTGCAGAATGGCCTCCTGCAGTCCCCCGTGGATTTGGAGAGTCAGCTTGTTAGGGCAAGAGAACTGGAGCCAGGCTCTTTGTGAAGGCACAGCTTGCTGCAGAAATGCTAGACTGGAGTTTTCTTGAACTGGGAGACTTTCATAGGTTGGGATATGTTGTAAAATAACAATTCACTGCACGTGTAGACTTTTCATCAAATTGTTTTTGATTTATGTTTTGTGAACATTTAAGGGGTTGGCTGTGTTCTGCAAGTAGGATCTTTTTAGTAAGCACTATACTACTACTGCTCAAACAGAAGGACCAGCAGATGCATATTGCAACTTCAATTTTGTCTATTGCTTTAATTTTCTTTCCTTTGTGTGTGTTTGTATTTCTGTGAAACTGAGCCTTTAGCTGAAAAATCCTATAGCATGGGATTTCTGAGTTCCTTTAACAAATATCAGCCAATTTTTGTTCTTTTTTAATGCAGGATCATGTTGCATTGATTCAAGGCTCATTGACATTGTCTTACATGAAACAGCAGTTTGAAAAAATACTAGCAAAATAAAGCATCAAGCACAGTGCCCTAGGGAACGTCAGATGTTACTTGTTGTGTCTCTGTAGCAGAACCTTCAGGGCTCGCCAACTGTTCCCTGCCTCTAAGGTTTTATTTAAGCTGTTTTAGGGCATGTTTATTTCTAGCAAATCAGAACAATTAGCATAACAAAATGCCCGATTCTCCGTACTGAAAGCTTTTGAAGTCGGTACAAGTTGACCCACTAGTTACCCTTGTCTGCTTGATTGCGGAAACTAGTACATGAGTCCAATTTAAAAGACATATGGGAAAGACTTTCTTTTCTAAGTTGATTCATAAAGTTGATTTGTAAAGCTGATGGGCATTTCAGCAAATACGAACATCTCAGAATTCTGGTGATAGGCTGAGGTTCTAAATTAAATGATCAGGAGAAGTATGAATGATTTCAAATGTTTCACTTGATTTCAGGAATGGAAAGTAGTTGGACTGCTATTGTATCAGTGAAAGCAATATTTGTTATATGGCTTGTGGTTTTTTAATAATTCTGTGCACTTGCTTTTGACTTTTATCTCAAATAAGGTGAAAAACATACTGTACTGTATTAGAAGAGCTTGCTTAGCATGTGCCCTTAGAGCTGGATGAAGTCTGCAGGAGAATACTGTACTATTTTGGGGCTCCGTGGTTTTAAAGGGCTGCTGAGAGATTGTAGAGAGTCTAGAGGAGGGCTGCTAACCTAATTAAGGGTCTAGGGCTCATGACCTGCGAGGAAGCATTGAGAAAACTGCGCCTATTTAGTCTGGCAAAGGAGAGACTAAAGGCAGATCTAATCACAGCCTGCAACTACTTGAAGTTGAGTCAAACTCTTCTGTGTAGTGGCAGGTGGTAAAACGAGGGGCTGTAGCTACTAGCTGCAGCTGGAATGGTTCAGCCTGGACATTAAGAAAAATTTCCAGTGCAGCACTAGATCGAGTGTTTCCCAGGATGCTGTAGCTTTCCCTTGCTTGGAAGTTCTGAAAATGCTGCTAGATAAAGGTGCAGCAGAAGTGATCTGGTGCTGATGATTCATGGAGTAATTAAGTTTAGAGAGGACCTCCCGTAGTTCATATAATCCAAACCCTTGCTTGAGGCAGGTCCAACAATACCAGGCTGCTCAGGGTCTTGTTATGAATGTGTCCAAAAATGATGAGCCCAAGCATCCCTTGGGAATGTGTGCCAGTATTTGACCAGTCTGGTGGTGAAAAATTTCTTCCATTTATGTGGAAAAAAATTTCCCACATTCCTACTTGTGTCTGTTGACTCTCATACTGTCACTGTGCATTTCTGAGAGAAGTTTAACTCCAAATTCTTTATAACTTCTCTTTATTCCTTAGAGTCACAGACAGTAATAAAATGATTCCGTAGTGTTGTTCTCTTAAAGGCTGGACAGATCCAGTTCTTGTCACTCTTCTCCTCAGGTCTTGCAGCTGCTCCCCAGCCATGTTGGTAGTCCTCTGCTGAACATGCTCAAGGATATCTGTGTGCATTCTGTACTGGGGAGCCCCAAACTGGGCACAGTACCCCAAATGCAGTCTCATAAGTGCAGAATACAGGGTAAGAATCACCTTCCTCTACCCAATGGATACAGGTTTGCTAATACAGCCCAGAATACAGTTGGTCTTTGTTGCCATAAGGGCAGATTGCTGACCTGTGCATAACTTGTTCACCAGGTTCTTTCTGGCAAAGGAGCTCTCCATTTAGTGACTGTCCAGCCTGTGTTTTCATGTTCTGTGCTATTCCAATTGCAGTTCTCAGTGTTTTTCTTTTCTGAGCTTCCTGAGGTTCCTGTCAGCCCATTTCTCTTCTTTGTTGAGGCTCCTCTGAGGAGCAGCGCTGCCCTCCACCACTCTCCCAGTTTGGATTTGCCTGTGAGCTCGCTAGGAGTGTGTTCCTGTGCATCATCCAAGCCAACAGTCAAGACACTGGGGAGAGTCAGGCCTACTGTTCACTCTGCAGGACCCTGGCTGCCAGTTAGACTTTTGGTCTCTGACTGCAACCCGTTGAGCCCTGGGATCCAGCCATGCTTCCACCCATCTTGTAGTCTGCTTATCCAGTCCATACTTACAGTTTGCTGATACTGGTATTTATTAATGATGATGCTAAAGGTCTAGCCAAAGTTAAGGTAACAATCTGTTGTTCTCCCTTTGTCCTCACAGCCAGTCATTTCATCACAGGAAGTGATCAGGTTTATCAGGCGTGATTTGCCATTGGTAAATCAATGCTAGCTTTTCCCAGACACAGTCCTGCCCTTCACGGGCTTGGGAGTGGCTTCCTGGAGGATTTGCTCTGTAATCTTTTAGGAGACTGGGGGTAGGCCCACCAACCCCTAGACAGAAATAAAAACACTGCTTTCAGGAACAGTACTTGGAGGAAATGGCTAATGATTATTTGCCCCCATTTTTGAGTACAAAATAGTATTTGTGTACAAATAAACCCAACTACTGCCTTTTGCGTGGGGGAAATGTGATCTCATTAGGTCAGATGTAGTGCTGGGGGCTCGCTGGTTGTAGGTATCCTGCAGTGAGGTGCACTCAACATTTTATCCCACAGCCCTGGTCCCATTTGTCCAAACCAGGGAAGTTACTGAAATGCACTGCAGCGCCTCCCTGGTTATCATGTTCCCAGGGGGCGGGGAATGGTATATGTTGAAGCCTCTTCATGGCACGTGGCTTGTCAGTTCGTACACCAAGTGACCAGGATGGCTGGAAATACCCTGACAACATCTGCCTGGCAGGGCAGGTTTGGCAGCAGGGGCAGTGTCCTCCGTTGTCCCTCCTGAGTTCTAGACTGCTTCTGCAACTGGGAGGCAGACTGAATCAAAGCAAAATGCTTAGGATTCAGAAAGTATGCTTTTTCAAGTGTATTTTGAGTCATGGTGTACTGTTAGGTTTCATCATGCGTATTGGTTTATGTCAGTGCAGCAAATACACGTTTGCAAATGAACAGCAATGCTCGTAACTTGAGCAGGTGCGTATTTTAAAGTTTGCCATTTCTGTTTCTTGTTTTGTAAGACAAGTACTACGTTAACACATCTTCTAAAGTGCTCTGAAAATCTAGAATTGAGAAGTGTCAAACGAGTGCCGATAGTTATTTTTCTTACCATTGTAGGATGTGTATTTGGTTTTAAGATAACTGGAACTGCAATTACAGCAAAAAGTGAAATCTTTTCCATGTATCTCTCTTTGCAATGAATGTGTTTAAGTCTACTAGTTTGTGCTTCTTTTTACCCTCCTTTTTAATGTTTCCAGAACATGTGCAAGGAACTCTAGTGTTTGTGTTCTCACTTACTTTACGTGCCATTTTTTGCATTGTTTTCCGAGAGCTGAGGATTTATGAATAGAATCCTATCTATTTTAAGATGGTCCTGAAGTGACGAAATCATATAGTTTGTGGTGGGTTGCTTTGGAAAGATTATTTTTCTGTTTGTCCCTGTTTCCATTTTTGTATGTCTGTTACAGGTGTTGGACTGTGGTAGTCCCAGCTTTCTGACTGAAGTAGCTTGAATGAGCTTTCTAAAAACTTGGCAATCTCTGTCTGAGGCTGCAGAGAGGCATTGTCTAAGGGTAAATTTCATAGCCACTTTTGCTGCTGTACGTACTTGAGGTGACATGGTAAGGCCTTCAGGGCTGAATGCCATACCCTGAGCTTTTAGGTAGCACGAGTATTGTTCTGTGCTTTCTTCTTTAGTTTAGTTTAGTTTTGCTTTGTTTCAAACAAGTGCCACTAGTTTGCAATTCCTTGCACTTGTGAATGCCAGAGAACTTGAAAGCTGTGGAAAAAATTACTTCCTCCTGGAGCAGGACTATCCAATACTGCATTTTTGCATATCTGATGTGGAAAATTGTCTCACTTGATGTGAATAGGATGAAGTTCATTGAGGGTTTTCTAAATCAGATGCTTAAAAGTAGACTACTCTGTAAAGAGCATCTCTGTGGCTTAATGATAGCACATCCATGTATGTAATAATTTTCTCTAATTTTGTTAAGCTGCTTCTGAATGACAAAATTAACAGCAGGGAAAAAAAAAAAAAAGGTGTATTAGGTCATTTAGTTGATCTTCTGCCAGAGAAGAAATGTTCAGTGCTGTACTGTTGTTCTGACCTTCATCCAGGTTAGTTTTAAATGAATAGCAGACCACGTTTAAATGAATAGCAGACCAGATCACGGTCCAGATATTTTAAAGCTATTTGAATTGTTATCCCCTGATTTTTGTTAGGAATTAGATGTCTGTACTTTTATAAAAGTCTGGGATGAAGGAAATGACTCTCATATACCAACTTTGTATTCTGATACATTGCCGTTTATTTAACCTAGTCCGTCTACTCAAGGAGAAATGCAAAAGTGGGAAGAAAGCCAAAGCTATCATGATTTTAATTATTTGAACCTAGAGACCTTTCAGTGTACTTTAAAAGCTTTAGCTACACTATGACCACGTGAGATACCCTTATGTAAGGAAGTAAGGGCTGTCTCCTTACTGCCAAAGAACAGAAGGGAAAATAATCTTCAAGAAGTTACAGTTTGACAGTCTGTACTGTGAGATGTGCACAGCCATAACCTTTATTCTGGTCCTTTCTTCAGCACAAGATCTAGCACCCCTGGGTTCTCTGCCTGCAGCTTGTGGCGTGGTTGTTGCTCATGGGACAGGCTGTATTTCCCTTTGGTTAGCTTTGTAAAATTATCATTACCACCCTCCCTGTCGTCTGTGTGTGTGTTTGCTGTTGGGAATTGGACTATGACAGGACTCATGTGGTAGGTACGATCTGCAAGGTCAAAAGGGTGCAGCTGAGAAGATAAAGGTCAAAGGAAGTGATCAAATATGTGAATTTAGTTAGGGCAATTTGATTGTTAGCCGACTGTGGAGGAGAGAAGGTCATTGGTATTGCCCAACTCTTGCCTTAGTTGGGGTTGTATCAGTCGGTCTGACTGAAAAGCATTTGCAGGACAGGGAATTAAACTGTGTGGGGCAGGAACAGAAATAGAAAGAATATTTTAAAAGCAGAAAGAGCAGCAAAGGTCAGCTTGACTCTGAACCTAAATTTGGCAGCTGGGTACAGAGCTCAGTCTGTCAGACATCTAAAGAACTCATTT
The DNA here is from genome assembly GCA_011075105.1 of Heteronetta atricapilla. Classification (NCBI taxonomy): domain Eukaryota; kingdom Metazoa; phylum Chordata; class Aves; order Anseriformes; family Anatidae; genus Heteronetta; species Heteronetta atricapilla. The sequence continues at coordinate 54,128,094 of CM021734.1, forward strand.
GTTTGTGGAGTTACCTGAGCTTTTGATTGACAGCGTTACCTGATGCGTTCCTTTGCCATCCTGTGTTCAGTTTCAATGCACAGCATACTATTTTTGCACTTTTCAATACAGATACAATGTTCTGTGGCTTTATAATAAGAGGCTAATGGAAGCTTGGGGAAAAAAGAAAAAAGTCTGTTTAACAGGGGGGAAAAAGGCATTATATAATAATATGTCTAACTCATCTTCAGTTGAAAATTTCCAAAGTCTGAAATGTATCTGGTGGATCATAGATGGTAAAGATTTTTATCAATGTTTATATGTTTCTTTCAAAGGTCAAGAAATGTCATAAGAAAAGACTGAAAGCACTTCATGTAAATCATTCCTGGAGCATATCCAAGTAGCTTTTATCTCCTGGCTTCGATTTTTCTTATTTTAAGAGCTGCAAGCAGCAAAACCACTTTTTCTCCACTTAAGGACAACAGGAATGTGGGGAGAGGGAGAAGCCAGGGGAATGGAAAAGGACTCAGTGGAACACATCAGTTCAATTTCACACGGAAGGTGTATGCCTGCATACTGCAGGGATTCTGTTCATCTTGGCTGGAAGCTACAAGACGGCACCACCCAGCTGACTAGCTTGAGGGCATTATCAGAGATGACCAAACCATGTTTTGGTGCCTCCAAGTGTCATCGTAATGTTGGCTAATTAGAAACATTCATACTTAGAGTAAAATCTGTGAGGCTGACGTATTAATGTGTGAGTTAGAGAAGGGGTAAAAGGCAGAGAGGGTAGCAACAGATTAATTTCTCAAGTGAAGCTAGTGTGTTTTTCTTTTTTTTCCACTTTTTTCTCTGACACAAATTTAATAGAAAAAACTGTTTGTTTGTTTTTTGTTCTTACGAACTGGTGTCCTTTTATTTATTTTTAATTTCAAATCCTTATGAGTAGTAAAATTAGACACATCTGAGAAGGAACCTTCCATGTGATGAAACTCGTAGCACAGTGTGCCTTCATCAGTGACCTGATGGTGTGGGGATGGCCAGATTGTCTGCAGCAGTTAACGTGCTGGCCTGTGGTCATAGATTTGATCATGTCCCCCCAGTCTGGACAAGGGCCAGGCTGCTCTCTCAAATCTTAATCCACTCAACATTTAAGCTCTGTGCTTCTCTGGCTCACTGTGCTGCAGTGTGTCCCTACCCATGCCTCTTTCCCTGGGTGCTAGATTTGCCTTTTTTGTCCTTTGGCTCATGAAGTCTAAGCAATTCAAACTCATGCTTCCCCTTGACTCCAGCTGTGGAGGTTACCTCGGCTACATTTTAGGGCATGTGCTAATGTTAAGTAAATAGAAGCAGATTTTCCATAAGCTTTTGAGTATCTTGGTTAGTAGCAGAAGTACATATACGGGTCTAGGCAAAAATAATAAATCCCTTGTACATTTTTTGAAAAGAATCATACAATTTTGTTGGAATGGTTTCTCACCTGCATGGCCCTTCTGCTATACAACTGTGTTCATGCATTTATTTATTTCCTTGTCTTTATTTTCTCCCAGGCATATTGCCTGTCTTCTCAGGCTGCCTGTTTCCCAAGTGTCTGGTCAGCATCCAGACAGCAGAGGCAACACCCGGCTGGGGAGTTCTGCCATGAGATGCATGTCCTTTCAGGAATTCTCTGAAAAAAGATCATTAGAAAAAAATCATTATTTGTCTCTGAAACTAAACTGAGGGTAAATTACACAGGTCTTCAACTTCTCTTTTCACAGCAGAAAGTCTGAGTCAAGAAGGCTGTATGGGTATTTGGGGCTGTAGCAGGCAAATTACCTTGGAGCCTTATTTTGGAGCTTTCTTCTGAAATAAAAATAATCACCTTGCAACCAAATCAGAGCACTCAGCAGCACCTGGGGAATATCAAGTGTACCATGTGAACTACAAATTGGCTTCTAGACCATGGTTTTGTTCACTAGACTTAGCACACTGGAAAAGAAGGCAGTGAGGGAAGGATATGGGCATATGGAAGCTAGTGATTAAGGTTATTGGGTGTTGTAATATATGAGGGAATATCAGTGACTGTTAGAAAAACGTGCTTTAAAAAAGTGCGGGCCCCAGAATACTCCTCTCCTCAAGAGGAGGAGCAGATCAGGTTTCTTCCTCCACCCTTATCCCTATGTCAATATTTCTAATTGTCTGTGCTGGTACTTCTGCTGATAAAGAGTAATGGAGAGTTTAGAAGACAGCTTTAGTGCCCACCTTTGAAGAGCTGCTTTGTTGTTGTAACTTCAGCTAATAAAGAAAAGAAAAGCTTCGCTAACTGGGATACGATCACTGTGTTCATAGAAAGTGATGTAATTCTTCTATTTACGTCTATGTACTGTTTTCTACGCTCTAGTTAAAATAAATAAATAAATAGAGAGATTTCTTCTATTTACAAGCCCTAGAAGAATATTGTAGCAGCCAGCTGCTGGCTTCCCTTACCATTTTGGAGTTATGTGGTATACAAATTATAACTTTGTAATTGTGATTCCTGCTTTGAGTGCTCAGAAAAAAAAATAACCTAATTAAATAATAATAATTATTATTTTTTAATACACATTTGCAGCTGAGAGTTACAAGGAAACCCAGATGGTAAAAATAAAAGAAGAACCAATGGAAGTTGACATTCACGATTCACAGGCTTCAGTGTCACCCAGCCAACCCAGCCAAAATGTTGGCTACAGCACTTTATTAGGGCGAGACATTAGTGAACACATACAGAAGGCACCAGAAGGTCGTGTGCTCCCAGAAAGAAATCTATTCAGCCAAGATATATCAGTGAAGATGGCATCTGAGCTGCTCTTCCAGTTATCAGGTAAAAGCAGTGGAATTATTTGGTGGAATTTAAAGAACAAAAAGTGATTGTGTATAACCATTGAGGTGTTATGAATGTGTGAGATTACTAAAAACTGGAACATGATAGGAATTAGAGCCCTTCTACCCTCACATTTGAAATGCAGAAGTCTTGCCAAATGTTCCCCATAGTTAACATATGCTTTAGAGCACTGTGACAGTCAGGTCAGGTTCATAATATTTGAACTGAATTGGAAAAGCCAGAGTTCAACTCCTGTATTTTTGAAAGCTAATTAAATAATTAGTGACAACTGGTTGATCGAGGCTTGGGAGTACATGGAAACCTATAGATGGTAGCTCCCAGCATAAATAGGCAGTGGCTGCAGCACAGTGTACCTGGGAACATTCTGTCCATTTCACAAGGAAGGTGAACCTCAGCTGCTACATAAATGCAATGATTGTAGCACTGTTTAATGAATGCTCGTAGTGCACGCTGCATGTGGAACACTAGCACTGGAATATGAAGCTAAGAAAAATTGGTGTGAGTTTTTTGAAAAGTGCCTATTCTCTAATCATTTTGTAATCACTTGCCCTAAGTTACTCTGGATAACGCTGTTATCAGAAAGCATTGAAATAATTCTACTGGATAAAACTTGATAGGGAAAATATGATATACGCTAATCACAAAATAATAATAATAATGTGTGTTCCTCTGCAGAAAAGGTGAGCAAAGAGCACAATCACAATAAAGATAACACCATCAGAACTACAGCCAGGTAAATACAGTCTGTTGTTATCTATAAAGTTGTAGTGCAAATGGCATTGCATAATTTTGCCTTGGGTATGCAGATGTGTCTCTCTCTTGCAAACATGGCCTGATACTACAAGTGTAAGATATTTTCATGCAGCAGTGTAACATATATCTGAAAAATTGCACCTGTAGGTCCCATTTCTTAGTGTCCGTGGTACAAAAAAGGGCCTTTGGGTAAAAATGACTCTTCTCCTCTGATCAAGTTTTTACACATGGTTTTAAGAATTTTTTTTGGTCGTTTTGTGTTTGTTGTTGTTTTTTTTTTTTTTCCTACAAAAACTGAAACACAAAAGAAACTGCATACTATGTGCAGTGCTTGAGGGAAGAACAGGCTGGCAGCTGGATTTTTAAGACGTGGACCAATGTAAGAAGGATTGTTGTGATTCGGTCTTCTGTCAAACCTGAATTTCTTGAACAAAATTTCAGTTTGGTATTTCTACCCTCTCAATACCTTCTAGAGATTAATTTTTAAACGTCAAACTCTAAGAAACAATGCTAATGAAACGTGTTCAATATTACAGTCACATTAACACAATAAGTGAAATTATGCAAGAATTAAAAAAAATGATTCGATTGTAGCAGGTGCTGTTAAAGAAATATATACTTTATAGTATTTTGGCTAGGAACAAACCCATGGGTTGTTTAAGTATGTTAGCAGCAAAGTGAGGTGTCCCTAGGGGAAAATTCAAACTATTATGTAAAAGGTGGCAGCTGAAATTGCTGAAAACTTAGTAGCCCATGGTGAGGAGTAGGCAGGAATTGACTTCCAAATCTGAAACTTAAATCTCTGATACCTTCTTCAGCTCTCACCTGGGGCAAGACTACATTAATTTCCTACCTGAAAACTCTCTAGTCAGTGCACATGGGTTGGAGAAAATATTCTGGAGAGTCCCTTCAAAGATAGGATAAGACCCTCTGTTTCTCTGCAGCCCCTTCTGCAGAAGTTCTCAGGGTGTACTGCGCCTGCTAACTAAAACAACTTTGTCTAGACGGAATTTGAAAAGCATTTCGCTTACAGAAGGAAACATCCCTGAAATATCCTAGACCCATCCCATTCTTTCATGGTAACTGTAATAAATTTGTTTTTAATAAACTGAACAACTCAGTAAATGCCCATTAGGGACTTTTTGATGTTACGAGTTGAAAGAGAATTAAATTGAGCTTTTAACTTTTGGTTACTGTGAATGCTTTCCATATTTGCTAGTTTGGGAATTTATGGGTTGTGGAGACTGCACAGCTTTCCCATTACTTCTTAAAAAAACATAAGCCTGAGAGATACATATAAAGATGAATGCACATATTGTCCAACTTCTCATTAACCATCCAGTGTGTATTGCAGAGAGGGAGTGATAAATAGTTGGTAAAAAATAGATTTCAGTGTCTCATGATACCAGAAGGACTGGTGTGAGAATCCAGAGCTACTTTTGGATCTATCAAGGATAGTTCAAACTGGAAAGGTTAAGGACAGTTCAAACATAACCTCCCCTTCTGGCTGCCACCTTGTAAGAGGGTAACGCAGTTGGCTGTTGTCAAACTTGCGCTGAATTTTACTGAGAAGTCCTGATAATGGCTGCTACCCATCAGGGTATGAAAAGCTGCGTGCCTGATTCAGTTTTTCTGGGTGCTTTTCTTGTCTTACCTATCTATCAACAGAAGAAGACAGGAATGAGAGGAACTTTTTAAGGGGAAGTGAGTAAGTCTACTAAATCCTGCAAGTTCAAACAGATTGGCTCAAAAGACCTTCCCCAAAAAAGAATCAAAACACCCCACACCAAGCAAACAGCTGGAAGTCTTTACTGGTAAGGGCATGACACCTTCTCAAAAATAGAATGTGATGGAGCAGGCAGTGGAGGATAGAGGCATGAAGGCTGCATTAAGAAAACATGTAGTGTTGCAGTTTGGCTCACCAACCTACATCTGGAGTCATGACAAGAGGCATTGGAATCACAATTGTTGTGTGAAGTTTGCTGACAGCTGCAGAAAGTCAAGGCAAGGCCATTGTTGCCCACCTGTGAGTAATTGGGGAGTGGAAGGATTAAGCTGTGTCATTGTTAAGAGTCTTAAATCAGCAAAGCCCAGCGAAATGGGGTATGCAAGCACTTTTTGCTGTCTTATTCCATGTTAACATTTCTGTCGCTTATCTGTTGCTGTTCCTTCTGTGAGTGTTCTTGGACTTTGTGAGCATATACTTCCATATGACTTTGCCCAAGCAGATGAAACTGGCAAGGATTCCTCACAGCTCAATGGCTGAGTGAGGTGGTAGAGCCTGCCATCTGTGATATGAAGGCAGAAAGTGGAAAAGCAAATGATCTGGAAGTGAATACACCAGCATGAGATGCCAAGATAAGTTTCTTTCATCTAGAGATCTGTGTAGACAGAAAACTGGAGAAGTGCAGCCAGAAAAAAAATATCTTAAAGCCTAACCTTCATCACAAGGGACTTTACTTTGCATAGTGATTGAGAACAATATATGTAGCTTCTTTCTATGAAGCAGGAGCTCTCCCTCCTTACTTTGCATTGGGGATTGGAAGGCATATCCACTGAAATAAAAACACTAATAGGGCTGACACTGAAGAGGCTCAGCTGCCATTCTAGGAAAAAAAAAAAAAAAAGACATCCAAGGATGATTGTCTAATTCCCTGGAGGCTGATGGTGGAGAGGGGAGATCCTTAAGACACCAACATAATGCAGTCTTCAACAGCAACCTGCACATGATACATGTCATAGCCTGAAATAGATGAGATCTGCATCATTTTGCTCAGAACCAGCAATGAGCAACGTGCCAGTGATTGAATCTAAGACACAAGTAGGCAGGCCAACGTGGAAACGTGAGTGGATTACAAGATTTTGAAGACTTAAAAGAGTAATAAAACTTTTTTATTGGTGTTTTTCTTTCAAATCATTATTAACCCAGTGAGAGGAATGTTGCAATAAATGATACCATATTTTTATACAGCATCAGTCTGTTTTATATTATTTCACCCCAGAGTGGGAGTGTGAGTCTTGGAAAAGTTAACTTTTGCACGTGTGGGCTGGAGCTTTTCATTTTATCCTGCTTCATCAGCTATCTGCATACCCTAAACTGTTCAAGGTTTGGAGCAGCTTCATGCCTTACCTCCAGCACAACCTGTTCGACTCTGCTTATGGTTATGTTCTGACTTCTGTAGAAATACCAAAATAACCCATTAACTGTCACATATAGAACAGCACAAAATAATAGCTTAAAAAAAATAAAACTAACTTTGAGAAATGAAATAACATGATTGTTGAAGGTGTTACTTAATCACGTGAACTAATTATCAACAAGTTTCCCAAAGGTTGAAGAGATCTGAATGAGAATACAAGTGTGACTCAGTGGAGAACATAATGTTCACTCTGCAGAAAGACTGTATGTTGGAAAAGTGCTGCAAGTGCCATTGTATAGATTGATGCCTTGTATATCTGGACTGATGAGGTTAATATCGGTGGTCCTGCTGCCACATACTCTCTGGATCTGGACTACCTGCTGTGCAATGCTTCTCAAGCATTCCTACTACATTCCTTGTCCTGAAAAGGTTCCTGGATTTTATTGCTCAATAAGAATAAAATGCAGAAATGAGCTGGCTTCCTGTCTTACACCTTTAAAACACCTCTAATACAGCAGCCTGTTAAGAAATCTCAGTACTGTAAAGATCAGATGTAAATGTAATTCCCATTTTGCTTAGAAGTTCATATTTTGTATGCAGATGGAATACACTACATTAGAAAACAGCTTTCCAAGAGGGATTATCCTTTTCCATTTTTAATTTATAATGTAATGCTTCCTAATGTCTGTCTGTGCTGTGGACAAGGGATACTTGTTTCCATTATGATCTTTAATTGAGCAGAAAAAAAAATACTTTCACAGAAATGCACATTCACTATTGAAATTAACGTTTTACTGCATGTTAATTAAAACCAAAGCATGTTATACTTTTCAGAATCAAGTGGCTGGTGATTTATGCTCTATGTGGGAAGTTACCAGTCAGTTTGCTTGCGTGGATTGTTCCCTCCTTTAAAAATCAAACTGGTGAAGTTAATTTCATGCATGGGATGTTGTGTCAAAAGTGAACTGTTCAGCATAATTTTAACCTGAAATTTGAAAAGTTTTGTTTTGAACATAATTAATATATTCGTCAGACTATTAAATACTCTAAAATATGTAATATAGTATTTTCCACTTTTCCTGATTGCCCTCTCCAGATATGACAGTAGAATACAAATTTTTGAAGCATTGATTTTCATGATCTACGCTGTGATGTGATACAGCAAACGTGAGATGTTGAAATACTGAAATTAAAAGCATTTTGGGAGGACTTCAATTTTCACTGTGAGATGCAGTTTTCCCAAAGCATTCCCCTTCTCCACACCTTACCTCACAGTCTGCATATCTTTCAGCATGAATTCTGTAAATTAAATGGGGCTTTTAATAGGATGTTAGGGTCAACAATCATGCTTACTTTGTTGTTGTTGTTGATAACTGGTGTTTTGTTTACAAAAAGACATCTTATTTTCCCCATAGCCCTTTCTTTTCCGAAGACACGTTTAGACAATCACCGTTCACTTCCAACTCAAAAGATCTCCTGCCTAATGAAACAGCTCTTCATGGAAGGACATCTGTACCAGGTCAGATACTTTTTTTTCTTTCATTATTTTCAGTCACTATAGTTTAATTGTTATTGTTATTATTTTGTTACTATAAACAACAACCAACACCTGACCAGTGCTCCTAAAATGTAGTTTGCTTTGTCAAAAGGTAACTGGCTTTCCATCACAGTAAGTGCTTATTGCGAGGAAAAAACATGATTTATTTTTATTACTACTCTTTAAACTACTATAGTGAATTGTATGAGGAAACAAAGACTTTAACAGATTAAACAGCAGTATTAACAGGTGGGTTTTTTTGTGTGTGTGTATTCCATATTTAAATGAACTTGTGTCTGATTACTGCCTGCCATTCTCCTGTTACTGGCCATTTCCATCTCCATCTCTCACAATTTAGATGGAATGTTTGTGGTATATGCATCAGGGTGGCTGAGCTCGGCAATACAATTCTCCTGCATTTAACAGTAATTTAGGAACATTTTTGGAAATACACGGAGTTCTTACAACATACCGAAAGGCCTCAGTATCTATGGGTGTGTTCCCACTGATCTTCTGAACCAGCTGACAGGCATTTTATGTCCAAATGTAGCTTGGGCTATATTCTGCATTAAAAGAGAATGTAGACATATATCAATTCCATTCAAGATGGCACTAAATACATGCAAAACCTTGATACATGCCTTTACTGTCCTGTTGCAAAATATCTCGTTTGCTAGTTCACTGGTATCTGTTTTTAAATTAATAGCTCTTGAGTTCTAAAGGTCAGTAATTACACAGCCAGTAGTAGTGGGGGTTATTCACCTTTTCTTAGCGATCAATAAAGTTTTGGGCATGTTACTGCTAATTTTCAGCTATAGACTGTCATTTAATTTACAACTTAACAGACCCTTCATTTTTTTTAATGCTTGAATAGTCATTTGACAGCTCGTGAAATGGCAGATGAGGTTAAGAGCTAGATGTTGTCTAAGGGTAAATATTCATGGCAGAAAAAGAAGAAAAATTGTAGCATGAGGACAAAGGTCTTCAGGCTATTCTCAACCACACTTTCCCAAGGAAGGTAGTGGTTTTTGTAACCTAGGACTAGGTGAACCAGATCAGTTTTGTGGTACTTGTAAGTATTAAAATATAAACTAGTTTATCGCTTAAAGTCTGGCTTTTGACCTTGGCATAATATAGAATATTCATATACCCAGATGAAAGACAAGAACTCTTGGACTCCTTAGGCAGTGCTCAATACCTCAGAGGACATGGCCTCTAGCAGTAATGCTCTTACATCATACCAAGATGAATGTCTAAGAATTCTAATTCTCAATAACACTTCATTTTAAGTGAGGCCACTAAAACTGTGGATGGGTTTTGGTAACATGTTTAAAAGACGTAAATTATCTAGTTGGTTAGGACATCCTGGAGTGTTAAAATGGCTATTGAGGAACAGGTTTTTATATGTTCATGCTGCCCCATATTCTGCTTTATGGAATATAAGTCTTAGCTGGATAGGTCTGTGCATTATAACAAACATTACTCTGTGACTATAAGACTCCAATATGTAATAGCAGTATATATACTGAAAATCAAAAAATGTCAGTTTGTTTTATTTTTCGTTTTGCAACAACACTGTCATTTATTTTCTGAGCTTCATAATAAATTCTTAGACATGAACAGCAACTTTACAGTAGCATGAGGAGTGTGATTTAAATTTTTTAATCAATTACAAATATAATATTCATGTAAAAGAACAGTAGAATATCCACAGGTAGTTTTTCTATGAGTTTCAGCCTTCCAAGAAGAAATAATCTACATGGTGCTATGGATAGCTCAGAAAAAGCTTGATCCCTGCAGAGAGTAGCATAAAGGAACAGTAACAAACCACTCTAAAGGCCAACTGGGTGTAACAGAAAATGCTGTAGAAATGTATATGTGGAGTCCTGTGGTTAAATTGTATGTATGCTTTCGGTTGACATTTGTTTGGGATTATTTCATCCCTGAAACAGGATAGTAAGATCTAGAAAAGAACAGCACACAAAAAGGCAGGAAATTTGCAGTCCGGTGTCATCTTCAAGTCATCAATTAAAATACAAGCAGATTAGCTTCTAACAGCCAGCAACGTTCAGTAAGCAGTACCCACATCAAAAAATGCCACTCCATGTCACTGTCACCATGGCTAACGGAGGCTAATGAACAAGTGTGGGATCTGAGCTGCTTCTCTGCACTGGTGCTCTGTGACCTGGTGCTCAGGCAGGCAGGATGGCGTGACGAAGCCTTTGCTGTAGGTGGGTCTGAGTGGCTTTGGTGAAACTCCATCTCCATGTTTCTTTCCAAGAGAGTACCAGCACAAACTGTTGTATCCCCAGACTCCCGCCAATTTTCTGTGTGCAGACTTCTTGGCACCCTAGCTGAAGAGGAATTGGGAAAGTGACATGAACATGGGACGGTCAGATATCTCGTGTCAAGTTCAATTCTTTTCTATAATAGGTAACAACATTACATAATCTTATCATTTATTTATCAATGATCCATCTTAAACCTGTCATCCTTACTTATTTGTATGAGGACACTGTTTCAGAAGCTCACCCATTTTAAGAGTTGGACCACTCTCGGCCAGAATTTATTCACAGCAACGTCCACCTTTTTTCTTTCCTTTTATCATGGCATCCTTCAGCTTTGATAATTCTTCTCTTTTGTGGCCTCATCTGATGTGCTCTTTTATATCCCCTTAATCCAGCCTTCATTTCTGGAAAAGTAAGCCAGCCAACATTTTTAGTCTCTGTTGGTATGATAGGGTTTCCACTCCTTGACCAGCATCATAGCCTTTTTCTATCTCTGTTTAGGGCAATTAATTTCTGCAAATATGTGTTGTAAGAACTACATACGCTATTCTACGTAAAGTCTTAGCAATTACTTTTTCAGTGGCATGAAATCTTCTTTATGTATATTGGAAATGGCTCTACTGATTAATCGTAGTCTTTAACTACAACACACTGATGACTTGCAACTCATTTGCTAATCAAATAGTGACATGTTTTTCTTTTCCTTTACAATTTCAGCTGATGATTCCACAGCATGCCACAGCAATTCTTGTTGTTACTTCATAGGCATATGACCTTGTAATTTGAATTGTTTCACTTGTTATTGTAACTATCAAGATTGTAGCTATTTAATACTCTAAAATTTCTGCATATTTATGCTTTCGTTAATGCAGTGCTTAAAAACTCAAAGAGGACATTTAAGTTGGTCCACAGTTCAGTCTTTTAGACTTCATATAGTAGCAGCCCTTCAGCCTAGTGCGATCCTTCTTAGTGCAAACCACTTCTCTTCATAGCCAGTTTAAAAGGGAATTGCAAGAAATGGAATTTAAGAGGAAGAGCACTCTCTGTAGGGCAATCTGTAAGATCCCCAAAGAGTATGAAATAATGAGGAAGGACCTATTAAAAGATGTGTGAAACGCACTGACTGGGGCACTTACAGGAAGGAAAAAAAAAGGGGGAGGGGGGAAGGGGGAAGGATGGCATAGCAATATATTTAACCTGAAATAAAGGTGAAAGGAATCCTGATCAGCAGCAGTATCACAGGCAGGAGAAATAATTAGCATGTAGCAGCTTTTAAGTCTGGTAACCAAGGAAAAAATCTCCACAGCTGTCAGTAGGGGATTCAATAGTCCAGCAGAAGTAATGGTAACTCCCTGCTAATCTATGGTGAATTGTTAATATTTTGAGGAGGGAAGATGGTAGTTTCCTGTAGTACATAGTTCAAAAGTATTAGATGGGTTTGGGGAATTATTTCCTTTCCTTTCTGAAGTGTTTTGTACCTTAATAAGCATATGAAATTAATTGCAGTTAATTTTCTGGATTATTCTACTGTTTAAATAAATACACTTTTGTTCAAAAATTAAAATTAATATAGTATTGATGACCACTTCATACAGTTTGTGTAAAAAATACTGTAGTGTCAAAGTTGTATCCAATACAAAGGCATATTCAAAGCAATTCAACAGTTTGAGCTTTTTCCTTTAAGAACAGCAAAGTGACCTTTTTTGGCCTAGCAAAAGGTAAGGGGAAGAAATGAAAATTTTCATTTCAAACAGTTGCTTTAAAAGGGCATTTTTATCTTCTGTTTTATAAGACTGGTTTCTTTTGACAGAACAGCTTAGTTGTATGTCAGACTATGTAGTTCAGCCCAGATCCCTAGATAAATTAAAGACTTAATCTTATGCTGGTGTTCCCGACCCTTAGCCAATCTTTAATGTGTTTTAATAGTTTTCCACTATCTCATTGACTCATTCTGTAAATCGAACCTGCGTCCATGAAATGCAGATGAGTGATATTCACTATTTCTTTTCCAGTCAGTTCATTAAAATTGTCAAAGATTCTAACCATGGGTTTGAGAAGGATTTTTTCTCCATGCATACCTGTATGTAGTATAAGCATATTTCATTATTTTCTCTCCATTTCACCAAAAACTTTGTATCATCCTTCACTTACATTGCCAGTGCCAAATATTGAAACAATTTCACCTGTAGAGATTTTTTTTAATTCTATCTTTTTGTGAAAATTTACTGTAACTTACAAAACTGTGATTTTGATTGTGGTAAACGAATTTCACATGGATGAAGTGGACTTCTGGAAGATGTAGGTTTTTCTGACTTATAGCCCAGGAATAGTTCTGGCTCTCCAAGATAAATTTACCACTGGTATTTATTTCAATGAAATAAAGCAAATAAAGCTTCTGTCCTCAAGTTCCTTTTTGAAAATGCATCAGAGCCTCTTCTGTCACTGGGTCTCCATGTTCTGCCGTGACCTGTAAGATGACAGCCCATGCTTACTCTTCAGGAATGCCCATAAGCCAATATTGAATCAGTAGCATGATACTTTTAGGTCAGTAAAAAATTGGAAACATTGTGCAAAAAAATTGTCAGTTGTATTTTTACTGATGTTGCAATTGGTGGCATTATCCTATCTTTGTATTTATTGAATTAAATTAATATATGCAACAAAGATTCCTGTATGTTTACAACTACTACAGGACTGTTCAGCAGCTGTACATGTTTTGCCTGTAACCCTTCATACTTGCACCCTCCTGTTTCTGTTCTGTAAAGCAGTATTTCCACAGTAACTTTATTAAGCTAAAATGGGCAAATCTGCCGGCTCCCTGGGCATGTTTTTGCACGTTCTCCCGTGCAGTGGTACTGATGTTTGTGTGGCCATACTGCAAGCTGGATCGGGGGAACTAGTGGACTACTCTCTTGTTTTTCTACTAGTTTGTTGGGATGTGAGGGTGAGGGTAAGGCCGTATCTTCTGGCCATGTGACCCTTCAGCATTTATGTGAGATTGATTGTGGTTGTGACCGCGCTTATTTTGTTTCCTATCTTCTGGGACTGTTGTTGAAAATAGCTCCTGGACATACAGAATTTAACTTGGATGTGATAAGTAATTAAGCTGTTCATTGTTGCCCAGGTACTATATGCTTTAGGATGAAGTAGTTTACATATTGCTTCCTTCCTAACCCCTTTTTAATGACACTTTAAGGTTAATGTCGTAATCTTGATGTTGTAATTCTGCATATGTGGCTTAAAGCACCTAGAAAGTAGGTAGCAAGAGCTCTTTTGGTCCAAGCTACAAACATGCTCATTGATATACAGTATTTCTGGCAGCATTTGTACTGCGATTGTGATCCCCTGTGCTCTGCAGCAAACTGAACTTCTGCAATCAGCTGTTGCAGCTGGTTCTGAATTTTGGGTCATCTCTGGGTTAGTTAAGAAAGTCAAGATTTTGATAAACTGAAGTGAATATGGCTATAGTTTCCATTTCTCTGTAAGTTGCCAGTGACTCTTTTCCAGGTTGGCCTCTTTTAGCCTGCTGCTAGACTTTCTATTTTTAACTTACCTTATGTTGTTCCTGAGTCCACTGTAACTGCGCTGTAGAGATGGAAGGAGACCTCGAGGTTTTTATTTCTGTGGCACTTCTGTCACCCTGGAAAATGTGTTAGGCCATAGGGGACTGTGAAATGCACAGGCCCTAAGGATTCTGCTGAAGTGCTCAACAATGAAATGTTGGCATTTAAATTGCCGTTGTATAGCTTCCCAGCTATGTACCTATGGAGTTAATTAGAACAATTCACACCTTCTTACAGTTGTTGTTTGCTTATATCTGCCAAAAAGCCTCTAACTTCACATTATAGGTAATTCCCTGGTCGCTTTATGAAGGCTTTCTTCGCAGTCCTAAATGCCAGAATGTTTAAAGGAAAACTAGGATTTAAGAGTACAAATACAAGCACTTGATTTTCTAGTACATTCACAGCAGCAGAACCTGTGGACTATTATTTCTGAGAGAATCACAGAATGGTTGAGGTAAGAAGAGACTGCTGAACTAGACCAGTCTAGTTCAGCCTGGCTGCTCAGGGCACAGTCATTGGGTTGCTCAGGACCCTGTCCGGGCAGATTTGGAATATCTTCAGGGATAGACACTCCACAAGCTGTCTTGGCAACCTGTGCCAGTGCTTTACCACCCTCACAATATAAAAAAAAGAAAAAACGGGAGGGGGAGGGGGAGGAGTGTAGAATTCCATTTAAACATAAATTCCATTTATGTTTAAATAGAATTTCCTGCATTTCAATTTGTACCTCTGCCTCTTCTCCACTGGGCCCCACTGAGAAGAGCCTGGCTTTTTCTTTGCTGTTTCCCCCCCCATCATTGAAAAGATCCCACCTGCCAAGCAGATCCCTCCAGGCTGAGCAGTCCCAGCTGTCTCAGGCTGTCCTTGTATGATAGATGCTCCTGTCCCTTAGTCATGTTTGCTGACTTCAGACTTTTTTCTTTTTTCTTTATTCCGAGTCTAAAAGAACATTTCAAAATCTTAGCAGTGTTTTCTGCCCCTGTGATGGATAAGCAATTTTTATTGCCAGTATAGCAGCAGAGGGAGTCCACTAGCACATGAATTGACTTAGCTGGTGCACATTTTCCTCCTTTATCCCATTTTTGGTGTTTATGATCATTTCATTTGCTTTCAGTTTTGCTCTGAGTTATGAGCTTTGTCCACCCAGGACATTTGATAAACCCCTTCAGTTTCTTGATGATGATAGTGCCTGATCCCTGATGGCTTCCTGATAGGGTAGAAAACTGTAGAGTGGCACTTGATTCACTGTCCAGGGTTTGTTCCATCAGGCATTTGTTCCTGTTGTTCATTTCCATCTCAGCATTGTTGTGAAATGTGCTTGTTGGGATTGGTGCTGGAGGTAGATGATACACTGCTGTCATCACTGCCTGCAGAACAGTGTTAGGTTCTCACTAACCCTCCCAAAATCTGGTTCATTCGGTCTTCAAAAGCAACCATTTAATTTTATTTCTCTTCTGATACCTGTCTGGGGTGAAATTCAACCAGATACTCTCTTTCTGTGTATGTATATGAATCCATGCAGATACCTGAAGAATAATGGAGAGAGCCCTCTGACAAATTCAACGATGTGACAGCCTCATAAACGGTAGGAAAATACTTGTGACAGAGTGGCAAATTGATTTGAGTAGCTCATTTAAGTTTCTGATTCCCAACGTGCATTTTACTTTGCTTCTTCACACAAAAAGTACGTCTCTTGGGTACACGCTACCTGGTGTGTGCTGTCTTTGCACATGTTAAGAGGCTAAGGATTGTCAGCCATCGTGGTTGCTCTCTGAAGTCTGATAGCAGGAGACAGATAACTGGCAAGTTGGAGACAGTGATTCTGGGAAAGCGAGATGGTTGAACTGCTGAAGAAGTGGGCTGTGCTTGGCATAGTTCCACAAAAAGAGACAGATTTTCAGGATTTGTTCAACATAATTCAGTGCTAAACTGTGCGACAGTGGTTCTGACTCTTGCTTGTTTTTATCTGTAGCATCTTGTCTTCAGGTTCCCATGATGGTCTGCCTGGGCGCAGCCTTCTTTTGCTCTGCACCCAGCTGCCTTGACAACCAGCTTGCACTGCAGCCATCGAGCAGGGGGGGCTGCATTTCTGCTTCATTTCATGGAATCTCTTTACCAGGCAAACTTACAGTGTTTTTTTCTGGGTCTGCTGCCAAGCATGTTTGCATCTAGTGCACGTGTGTCGCAGGTCTGTGGTGTGGTGATAGTGCCCATTTCCTGAGCACCCATCATACTCTTCAAAACTAACAAGGCCCCTTTCAAAAGAGAAAGTATTCTTATGCAGAACTGACCATTTCAAGTCATCAAATCTCCTCTTGCTCAAAAATGCCCAGTGCGATCTTTGGCTAAAATAGGACAATTGAAGTGTGTATCATTTGCAGATGTGTACATATTTAATTTTTTCGTAACAGTCATAACTTATTGGCCATTCCCACAGCAACTAAGGGGGCTATGATCAGATCCTTCTGAGGAACACCCTAACCTCCTGGTGAATTGACCACTCTCTCTAAATACAGCACATGCTAAATAGCTGGGCTTTGCAAGAATTGCTGTGGGCATACAGGGCTGCTACTTTTCCTTGTGGAGGCACTGCACTGATTATTTTGCTTATTATACAGGATCTTCAAGATGAAAAGTGTTAATTATAATAGGCAAACAGAAATACATTCAGGTCCATGTCTAATGGATGTCTTTAAAGGCACTTCTATCTGAAAAGTTATGATTTTTTAATGGGTAATTTTTATTATGGGCTGCTTTATACATGGTAATTTTTTTTTCCATCTTACACCGCACAGTCTTCTCATACAGACAAAAATATTTATTTTCATTTCATTTCCCTTTGTGTTTGTTCCTCCTAAAGGAGGATCAGCTTCATGGGAAATGACATAAGAAAGTCACTTCACTCAGAACAAATACCTCTGGTTTCATTCAGAATAAACCCATGTCCAGCAGACTAGAAGCTGTTCATACCACCAACATCAAATCCAAGGCAAAATGGGCAAAGGTAACAGCTTTATCCCACATGGAAAATAAAACTTAGGATTTGGGCTTTCTTTTTACCATTTTGAGTAGGGCAGGTTTTGGTGGTACCTCTTAATGTTTTTGGATGTGGCTTCTCAGTCGTTTGACAAAAAGTGTTTTTTTAAAAAAGTAAAATAATTGTAGTATTTTTAAATAAATTTGTAACACAAGTAGAGGTCAAATCTGAGAAGGGCTTACTGAGCAGCTACACTCATCCAAAGCACAGAATGAGAAATGTGAGATTTTGCCTAACTTGTCTTCTGGGAGACTAATTCAGGGCAGCATAAGGTTGCTGAGGTGGTTCTTTGGACCTGTGTTTTGATGCAGGTGACAGAAGGCAACCTGGTGAAGAACAGCCATGAACTGATGAAATGTGATTTTCTCAGGAAGGGAAGAAGGGAAAACAGCAAACTAATAGCAAATGGCCTCAGGGAGTACATTTGTAACAAACACGGAGATTTGTGTGGAAAAAGGCCGCACAATGGTTGTTGCCAGGTCATTAAGGAAACTTGACCCTTAAGTTGAGCGAAGCTTTTGGCGCTGCTTCCCACAACATAGTAAGGAGGGGAACCTAGAGCAGGTGAAACTTGGATCAAGCGGGTGAGGGTAGCTGTCAAACCCCAGGAACCAAGTGGGATTCTGCGAGGATCTGTGCTTGTTCTCATATTATTCAGTCCTATAATTAATGTTGTAGGTGACAGAAGGGAAAGTGTGTTTATTAAATGTCCTGGTGACACCATGCTGGGAGGTGCCTTAATCGCTTCAGAGGACAGAAGGAGAGTTCAGTCTTCTCTTGAGGAAGTGAAGGAACAGTCTGGAAAACACTGGCTAAGTCAAGTCAATGAGGACAAAATTCCATGCTTGGGTGAATGTGAGCACCACAAAAAGAGGGAGAGATGAGCGGCCAGGCAGTGCAACTGCAGGGAAGGATCTGGATCAGTCTTGGTCAAACACTGCATGTGGAGCTGACAACATACAGGTTGCAGAAAGGCCAAATATCCCTCTGAGGTGTCAGGAGTGTTGTCTGTAAGGCACACGTGGTGCTTCTTGCGCTACAGCTGGAGCCCTGAATTCTGGTCTCTGTAACCCAAAACCAATGTGCATGAGAGCAGTGGTCAGAGGTTGAGAAACCACGAGCAGTGCATAAAGGTTGAAGGAGTTGTGTTTATTCTGGAGCAGAAAGGAGAGAGATGTGATAATGCCATTCAAATATGTAAAATGACAACTTTGGGTGAAAAGGAATAAATCTTGCCTATGTTCATGTGAGTAAAATATAGAATAATGGATTTAAATGACAGCAGAGGAGATTTAAGTTAAACATCAAGTAAAACTTTCTAGAAGAGGGTCAGTTTTGCACTGGAACAACTGTCAATGCAGACTGTGCTACCTCTGTCACTGGAGGATTTATTTATTTTTAATGTTAGACAAGCACCTGTCAGGACTGATAGGTATGCTTTGTGCGTGGCTGGTGCGCCTTTGGGCGACGGAGAGGAAAAAGTGGCTTCCTGAGGTCCCTTCCAGCTCCAATTCTGTGACAGAAATTCGGTAGCAAAGCTACAACGGTGATTAAACAACCTTTTGAAAGAGAATTGATAGATTGGGCTTTTGGCTTATAAATGCTCAGCATGCTGGATTTTAGACTCTGCATGTTATTCAAACCCATATGGATTCTCATGTCCTATTTTGTCTGTCTTAATACCAGAATACTTTTTGTAAAACAGGCCAAATAGGAAACTTTTCCTAATGCAAGCCCAACGTAAAATAGAAAGAGAGGTTTTAGAATGACTTTTCTCGCTCTGCAAAAGGAATAGGAAGGCATAATTCTTTGGCATTTCTCTTCAGAGTTACCTTGGGACTTTCCAGTCCTCACCTATCTTGTTTTGTACAAGGTTGCCTTCTACAGTATTTGTCTGCCTAAGAGTAAGTTAAATGCAAAATTCATCAGGCTATTCGGACAGTTAAAAAAAAAAAAAAAAAAAAAAAAAAAAGTTGAAAAAATATCTAAGCAAGAGAAGTGGCTTTTTTCTTCTATGGCCCTATTTCAGTCAAGGTACAAATTTCTCTGCTGGTTCCTAGATGTTCTAGTCAAGTCCTGCTGGGGCCATGGCCATGGTCAATGCCCATTGCCCCGGTGCCTTGTGGATGCAGACTGAGTGGAGCAGTGCAGAAGGAGGGACGCGTTTATGGAAGAGAGGGAGGAGAGGTGAATCTCCTCTTAAAGAAGAGTGAGTGAAGGGCTTCAAGGAAATAGCAGATTCATTGCTTATCGCTCGTGAAATTTGCCAGAAAAGCACAAGAAGTGTTTTCCTTCACAGCAGCAACCAGGTACTGAGAAGGCTGGTACCTCTCCCCTGGCAACTTGCTGAAATGTGGCAAGGTGGCTTTTGCTGGATGTTTCCAGTTATTTTCATCTAGCTTTGAATGTTAATTTAGTCAGGTCAGGAAGAGGTACTCAGTCTGTGCTTGGGTATGGTGTTTGGTTTTTTTGAACCCCCCCCCGATGTTTCTGGTCACCAGCTTACAATTTCCCTACTAAAGAACTCTTTACTCCTCTAGAAAGGATGCAGGGAGCTGAAAAGAGAAATGTAATCAAAAGGCCAATTTGTCTTTATTTGTATCTGAATCCTGGATGGAGTACAAGTGTTAGACTCTGCAAAGTGCCCTAAATGTGCTATTACCTCCTCTCTATGGAAGAAAAGCTCCCACTTCAGGTCGACTTGCAAGTAGAAATTGGCATAGTGACAAAAAGAAATTTATACACATACGATAACGGTCCTAAATACACATGACAGTCACTGAATCAGGTTTAAAAGTGTTTCTGAGAAAGTGTGTCTTAAACAGAATCGTAGGGAAGAAACTCAAAGGCTAGAAACCTATTGGCAATACAGAAATTAATCAACTGTGTTTTAAAAATAACAACAGGAGCAAATTATACTTTCATAAGTTCATTTGTATTCAGTATTGTAGCACCCAAAATAAATGTTACAAACTGTGTAAATGGAGGAGCTAAATGTGAGGGCCACCTGCTTAAGAGTGAATTGGAGGGGGAGCTTATGCAAATTCATCATGGCACACCTTGCAGCTATCATGGAGAGAGTTCCAGGGGGATGTTGTAGTATTCTATTAAAATAAAGCACAGGACAACAGAGAGCACATTATCAATTTTTTCTCTGACAATAGATCCAGAATTTAACTTTTATTTATAATAGCTGTTATTTCTAAACAAGAAAAAAGTTATGTTGATGGAGCTTTTTGCTACTCAGGGGATTAATAGTCCCCTTACCAGATAAGCTTTCAAAAACACATTTTGGGGGAATTTGCTGCTAGTTTCTTTCCCTTTCTTGCAATGTCTCAACTCTAAGAAATAATCCAGTTTCCATGTGGACCGTATTGCATTATCTCACGTATAGTTATGAAACCAAGCTGACTTTCTTCACTGCGATAACTGTGAATGACAGAGGAACAGCTGGAGCCTGTGCAGTGAGCGAGACGGACTCTTCCATGACCACTACTTTCTGGTCAGAAATGTTACAGCTTAAGGCCTTATTTTGCATATGTCAGGAATTTTACATTGTTTTGTTCCTTCTTACTATGTGTAGAATGAAGTTAGCAGCAAGGCCACCCTGATTATGCTTTATCCTAAAGCACTACAGTGCATCATGGAAGTTGGACGGTGTTGTCCACTGTTATTCTCTACTTGATGTTGTAGTGTACGTTGTTTTAAAAATCATGTATTTCATGAAATGACTGGAAAATTATTGCAGCTTTAGAATTTATTAAAAATCTGCAACTCCAGCCACCATTCACAGAATTTACAAACAGACTGATTTAAGTTTGGAACTGGGAAGGAAATTTCTGTTTTCTTGGTTGTTTCTAAAGTTTTGAGTTTAAAGCATACAGTAAAAGCAAATCTGAAAGTTTGATAATGTAGATGAAGTTCATCCCAAACCTCACGGCTTGGTCAGAAGTTCTCTGTTTTATAAGTGAAGTTGTAAGAGAAGTTGATTTTGAAACAAAGGTGGGAAGTGGGCTTGTGTTTTGAAGTTATCTTTGTCATGACATGGGTTTTATTCTTCTCACCATGCTTGCTACTGCCCGTTTTTGAGCAACGGGCTTAGTCTTAGTGGGGAAGTGTGCCATTTTCCAATGCACCTGTGCAGAGGCATCTTTAAAGTTCATCTTCTGGTTTTACATTTTTTTTTTTTTTCACAAAAACCAGCATCTTTATCACTTCTCAGTGACCTTTTCAAGTGTTGTTGCCTATCATCATACATTTGGAATAACTCAATGCATAATATTAATGTTTCTTTCTGTGGGTTATGCAAACTCTTCATTGGACTACTTCCAAGTCTTGTTGCTTGATGGCTTCAGATAGAAGAACTTAAGCACCATTCTTCTAATACATAAAATCATTTGGTTTCTATTTTCTCCCATATCAAGGATTTTAAGTTATCATAACATGACTATCTTTTACCATACTCTATAGTAATGTTAGTTAGTTCTGAAGAATTTGAGGAAAAAAAAATAAGAGCCTATAACTTAGTTGGTTAAGTTGTTTTATTTAGCAATGAGGTGTCCTGTGCTTCCTCTGTGCAGTTTTTTTCTGTCATTCAGACAGATTGTGTGCAGTTTCTCAAGATTTATGAAATAAAAAAGTACACATCCCCCTCGCAAGTAGAATTATGGTTTGTATATTTGGGCAGTATTTTTTTTATTATTATTGAGTATAGCTGTGGTTATTAAAAACTCCTGAAATAAATTCTCCTGTCTGATGCACATTGTGCGCAGGGTTACGTAGGCCCTTCCTTTGTTCATGCTTCAAACTTGGTAGCTTGGGCACAGGGCCCTGCTGCCAGCATTAGACAGCTCCCAGGCTGGTGCAGGATCACCTCTGGCCAGCCAGAGCACATGCAGGGGGACTTGGGTTTGTCTGAACAGATGCCCCTGGATTGGTATTGCAGCACTTACTGCCTTTAATAGCTACAGAAAGCCATTAAAAGAAAGCCCACAAAGGTGTCAGGCAAAACAGCTTGGTATTTCAGCTGAAGCTTTGTTTTTATTTACTTATTTATTTATTTGGAACTCAGATTTTTGTTTTTATGCCAAAAAGCTGTTGCTTATCACTGGCTAATAGTGGATGAGTCTGCTCACAGTAAAAGATAAATCCCAAAATGAGACCAGACAGGTTGCTGTGATGCTGGCAGTGACAAATGAAGACTGCAGGACCACTAAGGATCACAGATTCCTTAGATAACTAGCAAGACATATCTTACTTAAGAACTACAGTACCTGGAAGGATTCCACCATTTATTTTAACTGACTTACTAGAAATAAGAATTCTGGTGCCACAAATAAAACCTTTGTGAAAGTAAGTTGGGAAGGAAGTAAGATATATAGTATCTGGAGTATTGCAATTTCATACACTCAATATATTGTTGAGCTTGCAAGCCCTTCTCAGGCAAACAAGCTTCCAGCAAAGCCTTAATTACATATTCCACAAAAGAAGTTCTCGATTTTTAAATACCGTGTGCTTGGCAGAGGTGATAGATGAACATGTAGGTGGAAGGCTCCCTAGCAGTAAAATGCATCTTTGATGATGTGAACACTGCAGAGAGCAGGCAGACATCCTAACATAGATGAATGCAGAGGAAGAAAAGACAAAAAAATCTGTGACCAAATACATGTTTTTAAAGCAGTGTTTGCATGATTGCCTGATCTGAATGCCTTGTTTCTGAATAAATCATTTCTTGAACTTTTAGTTTTTTAGATGCAACAAAACAGAAATAACCTTACAAATGGGACAAGTTCTTGTGATATTCTGATTCAGCTGCATGCAGTATATTCACTTCCTGGGTAAAAGTGAGGTTCTTGAAAGGTGATGCTAACAGCAATCCATTTCAAGCTGGTAGGAACCAAAAGTTATCTGGTGACTGTTGAATTGCCTAAGTCTTCTAGAGCAAAGCTGAGGTGTCCTGTCATGGGACATCTGCACTACTAGTTGTGCAGGTCCTCTTGCCATGAGGATCTATATGAGGATCATAGAAACCTGGTTATTTTATCCAGCACTGTTTTCTGGTCAGTTTATTCATGTTCTGTTTTCGTGGAGTTTTTTAGATGCTTTCTCCCTTGGGAGCTTTCTTCTACATCTCATATTCTTCTCATCAAGTTTTGTCCCTGAGGAGTATGAGGAGGGAAGTACTGCACATCTCGTTCCCCAACCCCCTTTTTTTTTTGCATCAGCTATTATCTACCTTTTCCCAGTTCATCTCTTGTTCTGAGTTCTGCCACCTCTCCCTCTTGGCGCTCAGCCTCCCCGTGTGACTGTTCTGCCACCAGTTCCTCTAGACATCTAACTTGTTTTCTTCATCACGTTTTGCTTGCAAGGGGGATTGATCAGAAACAGTCCAACCACCACTGTCTGTTTTCTCCCTTCACAGAATTTCTGTTCACTCCATTTTCAAAATCACTTGATTTCTTCTTGACTATCTACGCAGTATCAAATGCCTGAATAACCCAAAGTGTAAATATGATACACGCTCCCAAAAGAATGGAGATGATAAATGTTGACCTTCCTTGTTAGATCTCATCAGCACTTCTACCTTTTTAAGGAATGATTATTGCAAAGGACGTTCTATTTAATTTTTATCTGTAGGATTCTCTGTGACTGTAAGGATCTGCCCTTGTGGAATTTGTTGCTTCTGAGGTCTACAGAGTTGTGAAGATGAAACAGAGAAGCAGCTGTTTAAGTGAGTTATAGGGTGTCAGAGCAGACAGTAAACCAGCAATGGTTATAAATATGAATTTATCTTCTTTGAAAAATGCTTCATCATATACGTTTTGGTTGTTTTCTTTATAGTTTTCAGTTAAATAGTGGTTTCATTCTTTCAGTTATTGGTCTAAAGATTGCAGTGAACCACAGATGGAAATACAATGGAGTATAAAGCACTGTGAAGCAGTAATTGAAAAGCGCACAAGCTAAGTAAAAGAAAATAAGTAATCAAAGTACCACATATCAGAGCCCAAATCCAGTCTCTTGGGAAGTTTCCTTGTATGAGATAGCTTCTAGCAGTCACAATGCTGATTTAGTGACTAGACAGGTACTTATGTATTCAGGTCACACTTTGTTCTCTTCTTCATTTACAGCTTTGGCCAGATACGGTATCCTCTCTCAGCGTTTGACAGAAGTCAGCATAAGGTTTTTCAGAAGGGGTGGTTAATGTGTTCTTCATAGTGATATTACCAGCTTGAGGATACAAAAAATGAGTTCACTGCTAAATGTGAAAACTGAAAATATATACATGTTCAATATTATCACTAACAGCTGAGGAAAGGGGTAGGTAGTAATTATCTCAAGCCACTGGGCTTTGCCTACCAGAAATTATTCTATTTGAAGGGGCAAGGGGAGGGATGAAGCAACATTTCTGCAGCTGTTGTCTGCCGTACCCTCACCACAGGGAAACCTGAAGTGGGGACAGTCCCAGCCCTTTCTGACCCCATTGGGAATGGTCAGCTTTAATACAGGTACTTGTTATGAAGTCGTCTTGGGGTTAGTAGGGAAGTGATGCCAGGTGATGCAGAAGGGCAGGAAAGGTGACCATAAAAATGTGTTTCACTAAATTTCATGAAGTTTTTCTTTTATATTAAAAAAAATATCTAGCTCTTAAAACTTTGGTGCAAAACTATTTCAAAATAATTTTATTACTAACCCTTTATATACTGAGTCTTAAACTTTCTATTACTTTTTAATGATGTACTGGAGAACTTGGAGGCCTTCCATTTTACTAAGCATACTTTGTTTTAAACTCCAAAGCCTATGCAGCCTTTTACTTATTTAATAATTTCAGTATTGTCTTTTTTTTTTTTTTTTAACATAAATGCTTTGGAATTTTCTGTTGAATGTTTAAAGCAGAAATCTTACATCAGGTCTTTATTTTTTTTAAGTATGGGAATGTCTTGGTGAAAGATGGATTTCTATGAGACATCTCTCACAGTGGTGATTTATTATTTAATGTTAGTTGGTCTCACTCCATCTTCCTCCTGGCCACTGCATGACCCTCTGTGTATTCTTAAAACGATACTTTCTTGGTAAACACTTTGGGATACACAGGGAACGCTGTGCACACAGCAGTTCAGAATCACTGGACACGTACTCACTTCGCAGAAAAGACCATTCCCTGGCATTAACTAGAGACAGAGCCCAAGGACTGAATGTGGATGTTGACTCACCTGATTCTTCAGGTCACTGGCCAGGTCAGTTACTGTGACTGCAGTAACTAAGGATTTCTGGACCACCACGTGGACACAGGGCTTCAGTTTCCAGGCTGCAGACAGGGCTTTCCAGAGGGTGAGACAGGTAGAAATAGGTGGTTTCCCTCGGAGCTGAAAAATCTCCCACAAAGTGCTGAGGCTTCTGCTGCACCAGAGACCAACTCTGGTTTGCCATGAACAAAATAAGAAGCTTGCTGAAAAGAAAAAGCACTTTGCTATAGAGAGAAGATCCAGTAGAAAGAGAAGAAAGAGGCACTGTAGTTAGGACTCCAGGAATAAATCTTTAAAGTAAACAGAAGTACTTTCAAAACATCTACAGTATCCTTGTTTGCATCAATGAAAAATATGCAGCTGCTTTGCGAGGAACTAGCTTTCACCAGCTCAGGATAACCAGAAGCTGATATTTTTCCACCTTTCTATGAGCTTCCCAGAACTGATAGCTATAAATCCGCCAGAGGGAAGAGGATATTTCTCTGTCTTAAGAGATAAAAGAGAGCTGATGATTAATGCTGAAATGAATTGTTAAGAGACTTATTTACTTCTAATTGAGCCTACTTGTTTAGTATGTGTCCCAATTAATTCATTTTTGTTGTGACCATATTGAAGCAACCTGCACCTGTGTGACCTTCTCTTATAATTATTACCATATGCTTCTTTTAAAGCACTGTTTCGATGATGTACTCAAGAAGCTCTGCTAAAATAACTGTAACAGTAGTACAGAGTCAGATTTTTCCATTGTTTTGAATTCGAGGATGGTAACGAAAAAAATCATTTGTTATTCAAGTTCTTGGAGGTTAAGGGTCACAGTCCCTTAGGGGTGAGGGTCTTCCTTTTTTAATTTCACAAAATGACTATTTTGAAGAGGCAGAACTTGTTCCATGTTCCATGACCAGAAATTTTTTAAGAACCAATGTGTTGTTGTTGGATGGTAGTACTCAGAGGTGCCTCATAATTTCTCAGTTGTGCTGAACATTGCACACACACAGGGTCACAGGAGAAAGGAACAGGAGCTGAAATGGGGCTGGCAAATACAACCATCCATAAGCTTGTTGAGATTGCTGTGTGCAATCTCAGCCCTAAATGAGGCATTGTCTTTGTTATTGTTTAAATTAATTACAGTATTTGACAACTATTTGCCTAAATCACAGCAGAGTGAGAGGGACACCTGTCTGTGAATGAGAGACTCTTCCAGACATGCTAGCCAAATTTGCAGTGGTAGGTGATGCTGCCTGTACACGTGGGTGTTTATTCCTCAGTGGTGCACTGGATGAAGATTTTACTGTTTTGTACCAACCTCCAAGGCAGCAGCTTAAGCTCAGTAAGATATTTTTGCCCTCTTGTCCTCAGTTCTTCTCCTTCTGTATACTTGAAAATACCAGCCAGATGGCTTCCCTCCATCACGCCATCACACGTGTACCAGGGGAATTAGTTCTGGGCAGCAGCGTCACAGGTGATGTGGGATTAGAGAAGGGTGCTCTGCATGTTGCATCTTCCATCATTCCAGTAGAAATAGGCGGTCTTTTAGCAAAAGTAAGTCCTCATATAAGTCTAGGTAGTATCACTGCTCTCTTCAGTCTCTATTGGTTTCCTGCTCCCTTCTGTCCAGATCAAAACTGGTCATGCTCTTACCTTCCTCCTGAAGCACTGTGTACATTTTTTGTCCTCCTCACTTCCAGTCTTTTTCTCTCTGCATCTTTACAAAGTGCCTTTATGTCTGTATTTTATGCTGTGTGGAGTTTTTTTTGTCCGGCAGACTCTCTCTGTCCTTGGAACAATTAAAACTGCATCTTTAAATAAGTGCTCTCTGTGGGTCTGAGTTTTTCAATGGACAGCACTCTAAGCTGTTGAGGATTTTTAATGCCTAAGGACCGCAGGTACTGGTTAGAGCTTACACCAGATGCCACCCACTCATTGGCATGCTGGGCTCTCTTCACTTAGTTTTGTCTGAGCAATCTTCTGCTCTCCTTCGGTGGAAGATGCTCATATTGCAGCAGTTTCTGCATCACTAGAAAAGGGTTGGAAGTTTTTCTTCAGCTGTGAGCAATAATCCAGTGTAAAATAAACCACCAGCTCAGACCAGGTCTTCTTCATCCACCAGGCAAAAGGGGGTGAGTGAAAAAGCCAAAGGAGGGGTCTCTCCACAGAATCAGAATTGGAGGTTAATGCTTTGCCCTGCTCACTTTGACTTTCTCTATTTACATAATCCGGTTTAATTCTACATCTAGCTCCTGAGTGTTCTGCTTTGAGTATGTATGGAATATGCTGTATGGAAGATTAATTTTCTTTCCGCTACTGGGCAAGTTTGCATTTTACATGAACGTGTGTGCCACATTACACTGCATATACCTGAAATGCTGTGTTTTATATGACACCTACAGTGAAATCTGAGAGTCTTTACAGTTATTAAAGTACAACTTTCTGTTTATGTGGTTTTGGGCATAGAAACAGAAAAGCTAGGGTTGGAGGCAGGAAATGGATTGCCGTCTTGGAAATTTAACGACCAGCTCTTCCCCTGCGATGTGTGTGGAAAAGTGTTTGGCCGACAGCAGACGTTGTCCCGACATCTCTCATTGCACACAGGTAAGCTGATGCTTTCTTGTTCTTTGCAGCACTGAGGAAATCCTTGTGATCATAATGGCTTGTTTAATTTGGAGGGGAGAAGGTAAGGTGAAGAGCGTGTGTGGAAGAAGCTATCCTCAGCTTCTTGCACCTAGAGCAGAGCCAAGCCCAGAAACAGGCCAGAATGTCATAGCAGTGGTGCACAGACAGTTAACTTTACAGCCTATTTGTAATTAATCTTTACAAAATCTGCAAGATCAAGTTTGTCCAGGTTCCAGTAGCCTTGCGTGTAGACCTCAGCTGTTTAATCAAGCGCATTAACACAGTCCTGAAGACACAGCCTTTGTCTGGCTTTTTTACATTCACCTGACGAGCTTTTTAAACATTACTTAACAACAAAAGATTTGGCCTTGGTGTTTCGGGAGCGGTGAAACTGAAAGGATTTAGTATCTGTCACTCACCTTTGCTCTCGTCATTCACTTCTTGTAAGAGGAACAGGGGCTGTTCTACCCCATACCAGCCTTCTTACATCCGATCAGCTTCAAATAACTGAGACTAGCAGAGTTTTGATATGGAAGATGGGCCTCGTCAGCCTGCTGAGGTGCACTGCACAAATTAAGACTTAAAAGCTAGAATTTCTGATGTGGTGGTGAAAAATACTGTTGGCATAATGCCAGTATGTATCGTGTCATTTAGTATAGCCATGCTGAAAAGGTTCAGATGCTCTTGCTCCTTGGCTTTATGGGGTTTTCTAAATCCAAAGCTTCTCCATTGAATTTGTTCCCCTAACACTTGTAGTGTTGTATTTCAAACTTAGAGCAGCAGCTCTTCAAAGGGAAAGGTTGTAAAAGCTGATGTAATGTTTGGTTCTTTTATTAATCACCTCTTCAGAAAATGAAGCCTGGCATGCACAAAAAGATTGCTGCCAGGATTTAAAAATGCTTAATTTAAAATAATTTTTATTTTAAGAGTTGTGAAGCAGCAAGACTTGTGTTTAATTTCTTTAATTGCTCTTTGAGTTCAGAATTTCTTTAATTGCTTAGCTTGTGTTCAGAATTGGCCTGATGATGCAGCATTCCCTTTTCTCCCCACTCTCAGATTTTAATACAAAACCATCAACCATCAGCTCTCTGCAAGTGATCACATGGGCAACCTCAAGAATAACTCAGCCCAAAAATCAAATAAAAGATGCTAGGTAAAGGAAGTAGGTGTAGCTTATCGACCTGTTTCCGTACTGGCTCTGCTACAGCTCTCAGAGCAGCAGTTACCCCAGTTTTCCAGTTTATGAGGTTTTATATTATCTGACTACAAATGGTAGAACATGTTAAAAACAAAAACAAACAAACACCCTAGTCCTAAACTACCTCCGAGTGAGTTTTTTCTGAGTAATTGCTGTGAACTCCTATAACTTCACAAAGTGCCAAGCTTCCAAAGCCACCTCATTTAGGAAGTTGCTCAGAGAGACTCCAAAGAATGCGTATTTGGAAGCTTTGAAAATAGCTTGCTTCAATATGAAATATACATTGAAGGCTTTCTGTTTCTTTCTCAGAAGAGAGAAAATACAAATGCCACTTGTGCCCCTATGCTGCTAAGTGCCGTGCTAATCTGAACCAACACCTGACCGTCCATTCTGTGAAGCTGGTGAGTACAGACACTGAGGACATTGTCAGCGCTGTCACTTCTGAAGGCAGTGATGGGAAGAAGCACCCTTATTATTACAGGTGAGGACCCAGATGAGGGCTGTGCACCAGACACTGGAATCTGAATGTCTTAGCTGCCTGCTAAGGTGGTGTTACAGGGCTACCCTTCTGGTGTCGCAGGGTGGAACTGCTCTCAAAGTATTTGGCTTGCCCGTATTTGACTTTGGGCTAAGCAGCAAAGCCAAGTGGCTGCCTCATGCTGTTTGACTTGGACAGCCATTGGGAAGGACTGACATTTTTGGTGTGTGTTGTTTTGTTGCTGTTTTTAAATGTCTGTGTGAGGCAGATGGGCTCCTAGAAGCCTCTTTAACTTTTCATTTAAGTTTTGTGCTTCAAAATACCCTATACACAGATTCATGGCAAATGTAAAGTGCTGTGCTTCCTATTGTCTGTTAGCTCCATTGTTTTCAGCCAAATCTATGAAATCAAAGAATAAAGTTTAAAAAATAATTAGAATGACTACATACACATTTCCCTTCTTTGCTAGACGTATATACATTCTGTGACCGACATGATGAAATAAGATCTTAGGAGAATTTACCTGCAAACTTCAAAGGAATTGCCCAGATAAAATGGCTGTTTGGGCATTCTCCTTGGATGCGCTGTTGCATGTTCTGCAAACCATGATATGTACCTTAGTGGCCAAGCAGACTACAAAATCACTCTTACTTTCGGTCAAAATGCCAAGAGCAGATTTAATTACAAAACCATAGAAGTAAGAAATAAATAAGACCTCCTGGATTAGATTATCTAGTCCTTTCCCCTGGGAAGGCAAAATAGTGCCCTAGCGTATACGCCTTTTTAATGTTTTTGGCTTGTTTAAAATGTTAATGGCCTAATCAAAACAAGAGGAAGACTCTGCACAGAAAGTTAAATTAAAGGGTCCCTTCCGTTGCCTCTCAATATCACTCTGTTTATGCACTGGCTGTGAAATCTGTCTCCTTGCTAATTATTTGTATAGCTGATGACTGCTGTTTTCCAGTCAAGCATAAGAAATGTTTGAACCCATTTTTACTTGCTTACACTGAAACTGCCAGGCAGTTTTGCACAAGATCCCAGTTTGGCACGGGAACCATTCCAGGGCTTGAAAATAACTCCTGGAGTGTGCAGCAAGCTCTCCGTTTGTCAGTGTATCAGCCATACTAAACATCTTGGCAAGGCTGCAATGCCTCTTATTGCCCAAAGGAATCAGCTAGGTGATGCGCAGCATCTGGAATCTGTAGTTTTTAATTAACTTTATGATTATTTAGCATCATTATAGCATGTACAGGATTGTTGCATTGTGCCTGCCCTTAATCACGTTGGCAAGGCCATCAGTTCAAAGGCAGTTCAGCAGACAAAAGAATTTTCCAGTGAACATTCAACAGTGAGGAAGAAAATAAATCAGTGCAGTGGGTTTTTTTCTTGCAAAAATGAAGGAAAGGGCAATATGCTTCTGTTTGTGCTTTATTTTTTAATCCTTCTTACTCTTGAATTCCCTTCTGCCTGCAGCTGTCATGTGTGTGGGTTTGAGACAGAGATGAACGTCCAGTTTGTCAGTCATATGTCCCTCCACGTGGATAAAGAGCAGTGGATGTTCTCGATCTGCTGCACCGCGTGTGATTTTGTCACCATGGAAGAGGCAGACATGAAGGCTCATGTCAACAGCAAGCACACAGGTGATGATCCCCCTCTCCCAGCTGCAGTGATCTCTTCCCTGCTTTTTAGGTGCAACCTTCACACTTCCCATTAGCACTCCTTTTACTTTCACTGAAATGCTTGCTAATTAAGGCTTGATCTCTCAAAGCTGAAGTGAATTGGACTACAGCCAGGCAAATTGTCTGGTAGTGCAGATCAATTTTCAAGCTTAGGGGAATAAATGAAGGACTACTTACCCTCCCTTCCTCACATCCCCCAAATCTCCTCCCCGGTTGAACTCAGCATACATTTTTTGTGGGTTTTTGACTGGTTTACTATTTCATCAAAATCCTGGTTTGACTTCAGAGGTGATAAGGTGACTTTGAGTGCTAATTATGCATACCTGGCTCTAAGTTTGTAACACACAAAATATTGAGCTTTGGTCTTTGGTTGGTTCTCCTCCACAGTCCGTCAGTTTGGAATATCGTGTTGATGCGTAGCCAACACTGTGATTCAGCAGTGCCTTAAATGCAACTTTATAGTGAACACCAGACCAAGTCACATACAACGCCAAGTCTCCTTCGTCCTGTTCACTTAATAGCCAAAGATAAGAGCAACAGCAGTTTTCAAACAAGCTCCATATGCGTGGTCCAGCTAATGAAGTCTGGCATAATTTAGGGAGAAGAAAATTAGAATGCTTTTAATTAATTTCTCTTATAACACCAGGCAGAAGGATTTTGCTACCACAAGCTACTAATAATTGTGTTGACAATACTGAAGCTGAATTGCATCCCGCACAATTTTCCCATTGCTAAATTGTTCTTCCTTTTATCCTCCAGGGATAAAAGTGGGAAAATAGGAATATGGAGAAGGAGAAAGGAGAGAAGAATGCAGCTGTTTGTGCTTACAAATACATAAGTTAAATATCCCTACAGAAATACAAACTACTAAAAAGCCCTCATGGGATTTTGTGCCAGCACAGCTCTCAGTACTATGACACTGCTCCCATCTCCCTGCTATCTGAGGTGTTTGCGTTCCCTTACAACTGTGTCTTCACTCAAACTTTTAACCTATCTCTATTTCACGTGTAGGAAGTCAAGGCAAATGGAGAAATGCCATCCACATGAAAAGCTTGCATTAGAGCTCAGAACTGAGCTGTACTCAATCACGTCTTTATCTCATTGCTAAAAGACTGGAGCTGCTGCTTGTCTTTTAAAGCCTCTCTTTTAATTATTTGTTCCTCGTTCACCCTGTCAAAATGAGCCATTCAGCAGGCAATTCAGCCAATGGCTTACACATATGGCAAATATGGAGGCAAAAAACTAGAATGGATTTTGTGGGTCACTTGACTCCAGCCCTTAACCTGTAAGATTACTGTACCAAGTCATAAAAGATCTGTTCGTAAGGGTCTTGGTGGCTGTCTTCAAGCAAGTAGAATTGTTTCAGACCAACTATTCCAACAGACAGGCAGCTGCAGATTTTCTGGCGTTGAAGATTAGGTACCTTTTTAAAATTTCCAGCATGTGTCTTACTGATAATCAGAATACACATACTTTGTTCTTGTGCCAGAACTGTCTTGAGTCTGAAACAGCAGTCCACCTCTTGCCCTTCCACCTTTCTTCGTCCCTCCCACTGTATTTATTCCTTCGTATATTCCTGGAGAACAACTTAATCCTATCTAAATGTTTGTAGAGCCTTTTCTTATGTGAAATACTCTTTTCTTACTGTACCAATCCCTCACTGTGTGATCTTATTAGAGTCTCTGCTCTTGACATACACAATCATAGCCATACGTGGCGTATTAGTTGAAATGAAATAAGTAATGGTGGTAGTGTAAAACAGCAGCAGCTACTGGGAATAACTCAGACAATAACATTCTGTGATCATATTTACCTTCCTTGGAGGCTCTATCATGCTGATAGCTCATATTCATCCCATGTTCTGCTCAAATTCTTCTTTTATTTTCCTTGACTGTTTCCAACTTAAGCACTCCTCATTTGTAGCAAAAATTCTTGTTACTGGCCCTTGAGGTCATAGCCTTGTACTCTGTACTATTAAATTTCATTCCATTTCTATTACTCTGGTCCCCAAGGTCAGTGAATCTTTCTGTATGATATCCCAGTCATCCTCCCTATTGACAGCTTGGGTCATCAGATTTCATTAGTGCATTCCAACATTTTTATCTCAGACTTACTTAAAGGTGCCGCTCAGGAGTTTAAAGCTAGGTGCACACTGCTCTTTGCAGATGCCTCTATCAGGGGACTTTATCCCATAGATAAAACCAGACTTTGCCAACATCTCATATTAACACAGCTCTGAATAAACCAACTCATGGATGGGAGGTAATAA
The DNA here is from genome assembly GCA_011075105.1 of Heteronetta atricapilla. Classification (NCBI taxonomy): domain Eukaryota; kingdom Metazoa; phylum Chordata; class Aves; order Anseriformes; family Anatidae; genus Heteronetta; species Heteronetta atricapilla. Next base: position 54,161,731 of record CM021734.1, read on the forward strand.
TTTGCCCGTCCAGCTTTTTTGATTTGCAGTAGAATACGGTGGATTAGGGCTCATGGCATTGCAGACAGAATACATTCTAGGATAAACAGAGATATACTACTGTAAACACTTATAAAATGGAAGGAGGTGGAATTATGATGCTTCCCTAACCAACTAAGTGATTTCAGATTTGTTTAGAAGAAAGTCTGAATTAACTTTAAATATAAATAAGATTTTTTCCTGAAATTTAAAACTGGATCACTGAGTTTTCATCTAATCTGCTGTACTAATTATTGCTCTTTATTCCTGTTTATCAGCTGAAGAGAGGAAGACACCCAGTGAATCTAACAGTCCATCTTCGTCTTCGCTGTCAGCACTCAGTGACTCTGCCAACAGCAAAGAAGATGCAGATGTAACTCCAAAAAATAAAGGTTCAAACAACCTGCTAGTCATTTCTGTAGTGCCTGGTACTCAGACCTCACTGAATACTGAAGAGAAGTCAGAGAAAGGTAATACCCTGTTAAACACAAACTGTCACTTTCTGTGCAGCGAATCCGGCCATGATATGAGGAATACATCTTTCTCTTTTTCATTCTTCAGGCTTTGAATGCGTTTTCTGTAACTTTGTCTGCAAAACAAAAAATATGTTTGAGCGCCATCTGCAAATCCACCTGATCACACGGATGTTTGAGTGTGATGTGTGCCACAAGTTCATGAAGACACCTGAGCAATTATTGGAGCACAAGAAATGCCACACTGTCCCCACCGGTGGGCTCAAGTAAGGAAAGCAAGTACACAAACTTTTACTGTGTTAAGCATCTTTAATACTGTGGGAATAATACAAAAGGAAGTCAACTAGAAAGGATTAGCTAAATGTCTGGGAATCCAGATTTGGGGCTTCCTTTATTTAGATAATATAAGCCCAGTCCTTTACAGTTGCCTTAACATTGGCTTGCATCGTTATAGTAGATAGCTAGTAGTAGATCTGGTGTCCACTGGTTTTAGAGCTGTAACAAAGTATGGCCCTTTCCCATTTCAAGTCAAATAGGAGACAGGGTGGATCCTAAGAGAATGAGGCAGTACTACACAGAGGTGCTGTGAAACTAAGAGGGGTTTTTTTGAAGGCAGCGGAGAAAAGGAAAGCATACAGCACATTCTCTGTTCTGCACCTGGCTCAAAGAAACTAAATCCTGTATGATCTGTGCAGCTAAGTGTGAAGTCAGCTTCTCAAAATCAGATCTCACAGTTGCTTTATAACCCTTGTAGATGCTAATGCAAAGTCAGTCCAGCAACTAACAATTTTGATGCTCACTGCTTTGGTTTGCATGCCACAGAAAAATCTCTATTGTATAAATCAAGAAGTAACAAATAACATACTCTTTTAAGAAAAAAAGCCCTTTGTCTTTGGCTAGGGTGCTGCCCTTTAAGGATTTTTGGTGCAGAGCAGTTCCTAGCGATTGAGTGTGCCCTTATGTCAAAGTTGGACCCCTGAGGGAAGGAGTGACTGCTGGGGCCATATGCTTGCTCTCTGCGCGCAGGCAGTGTGACATTATGCAAGATGTATGCCCCTGGTCTCTGTTCCAGCTGCTGCAGGAAAAAAAGACTGGAACCACTTCAAGCCCAGCTAGGGTTCAGCACAGGACTCCCTGCTTGCATTGCTCTGGCTAAGCAAACCAGTGCTTTCGGTGCACTGCAACTGTCAGGTGACTGGTGCACTGCATTTAGTATTACCGTGATTAGCTCTATCAGTTTGCACTGCAGTTTGTGAAACTGGTTCTGTTTGCCAGGCAGCGTCTGGTCTCCAGCTCAGTAGTTCCATGAATTGGGATCTGTGATCACTTGAGATGTGATGACTGAATCTGGGAAGAAGACCAGATTGAGAAACAAGTAGCGTGCCAGAACGACGGGATGTCTGTCTTGGATGTACAGACCAGTTGTCTAATGCACTTTGGGTTTAAGCTGCACAGAATCTGTTCTATTTACCAAGGAAAAACCATGACCTATGACTCAGACCTTCCTGATAGAATGGGCTTCTCAGTCTACATAAGTTATTCCTGCCCAGCTCAAGTAATAATGAGGTACCTTGAAAGCTGCACCTAAGAAAAAGCTCTGATTTTTTGTTTTTCTTAAGGCATCCAGAAGAGCCTGAAGAGATCTAAGTAAATTGTATTTTTGTGTCTCCTGTTTGCTGTGGGGGGAAGAGAAAATAACATGATTCCTCCAGCTCCAGATCAAAATCTGAGATTCTGATCCAGAGAGCACCCAGCCCAGGAGAGGTATGTGTGTATAGACAGCTGAGTTCTCTGTTGCAATAGAGCTAATCGCTTTAGCAGCCTCAGTGCCAGGCTCCCTCTCTGGATCAGAGTACTTGATGTTGCATCAGGAAAAGTGTCTGGATGTTTTACTATCTGTTTGTCCTCCTGTATTGTTCACTGTGCTCAAGAGTCTCTCAATTATTAGCTAGATAAAATTAAACCTGTATGTCCAACCAGTTGTAGCAAGGGAAAACAAACATGGAGCAAGAGGATCTCTGCTTAGAAGTAATCTTAAACAGAGCAAAAGTGGCAGACCTGCTAAATGGTGAATGCATACCAGCGGGAGACAGAGGCATCTGTAAGACAGTCGCCAGGTGCATGAGCTCTATCTTTTTATCTAGGCTGGCTCTTCTAGCTCATGAGCTAGTCCTGGAAGGCAGTACGCTTTGTTTAATGTAGCAATGATTCCTGGCAGGTAGCTGTCTTCAACTTCCTCTTAACAACATCAAGCAGAAGCTGGTGTGCTTTGGTTTTGCTGGTGTCCAGGCTTGTTCAGCTCAGGCTTACTTCCAAGCTTTCAAGGCTCCAGCCTTCCCAGCCCTTCCTGGTCCAGGCACCAGGGGTGAGGGCCTTTGCCATGTCCTCCCCGGTCCGGACGCTTTCTGCTGTGAGTAAGCAGAGCCCACATCCTGTTCCCCCACAGGAACAATTCCTGCTGTGGCAGAGGCAGCTGTAGGCAAGCCCTGCCAAGCACACACACCCTTTGAGCGTGGACTAGCTCATCTCCCAGCAATGGGAATCCCTACAAATCATCCAGCACACCAACTTTCAGCTGTTTCTAGCCGGATACCCAGCAAGCTTATTGTTCAAGGTCACATAAAAGGAATTTTCTAGGCTTTTGCTGTACATGTGGTATTACAAGTTTATTCCATCTTTACTTAAACAGCTGCTTGCATACTCGTCTGTAAGCATTCGTTTAAAACCAGTTCTCAATGGAAAAAATGGCAAAAGTGACTTTGTGCAAACACTTAGAATGTCATTACACAAGTACCTGTGAGCCTGTCACCCACCCTGCACAACCTGGCCTGCTTTGCAAAACCCGCCCCATTGAGGTAAGCCGGTAAGATTAAGGGATGCTCCTTCAGAGTGAATCAGTGCTTTCCAAGGAACAAGCGAGCTCTGCTGCCATTAATGGGCAAAGCTACTCTAAGTAGAGGCATGTCAAAATGAACTAAATATTCTAAAGAGACTACAGGGAGGGCTAAGTGCATTTTTTTCTGCTTTATTAGGTCAGAGAGGGGCTGAATGACGGGGTTATCCCAGGAATGCAGGTCTTCCAGCTGAGTGACTCCTCTTTTCTCTCTCCCTGCCCTTCCTTGCTGTGTTGCCAGGTGCCCATTCTGCATCTACTCCACTAACCGCCCCGCAGCGATGGAGTGCCACCTGAAGACTCACTACAAGATGGAGTACAAGTGTCGGATCTGCCAGACAGTGAAAGCAAACCAGCTGGAGCTGGAGATGCACATCCGAGAACACCGGCTTGGCAACCATTACAAGTGCGACCAGTGTGGCTACCTGTCCAAGACGGCCAACAAGCTGATTGAACACGTGCGTGTCCACACTGGCGAGCGCCCTTTTCACTGTGACCAGTGCAGCTACAGCTGCAAACGCAAAGACAATCTCAACTTGCACAAGAAACTGAAGCATGCTCCACGCCAGACTTTCAGCTGCGATGAGTGCCTGTTCAAGACTACCCACCCTTTTGTCTTCAGCCGCCATGTGAAGAAGCACCAGAACGGGGACTGCTCTGAAGAGGAGAAAAAGGGCCAGTATTCAGCCTCCAAGGAAGCCAGTCCACTCCTACCAGTGAACAGCTCCAGAAACCTCCTGTCACCCCTCTCAGTTATGTCTGCCTCCCAGGCTCTGCAGACAGTGGCTATGTCGGCTGCACACAGCAGTGGGGCAGAGCCAAACCTGGCGGTGAAAGCCTTGGCCATCAATGGCACTTCCCTGTGCTTTGATAAATACTGGAACTCAGAGTTTGCCCACCTTATTCCTTTAACAATGTTCTTCCCCAAAAACCACTACGATCTCACATTCCATCCACCCAGACCTCAGACTGCACCGGGAGGTGCCTCTTCACCCAAACACTCCTTCCTTGCCTATCTTGGACTAACAGAAAGGGCAGAAACTGTCTGAGGGCAGTTCCATTCTGTACCAAAAATATCCCGACAAACCCAGCAGGTATACATACATTGCTGCAAACCGTAGACCGAAGAGGTAACGAACACTTGTACTATACCATTAGCAAGGTTTAGAAAATGGCTTTGTGTATACTTATTGCATTGACATGAAAGCTGCTTTATGAAATCTTCAAGAGGTGACCTACTGCATACTTCTACCTTCAGAGGCATGTTCCCAGTACTCTTATCTAAGAAACTATTTTGTCTTGTTAAGCTGAAAAAGAGTGTCCTTAACGGCAATCAGCACTTGTAAGATTACATATTGATGCATTTTATTTTTGGTCTTCGTGTGCGTGTGGGTGTGTGAAAGAGAGTCTGTCTGTAGCGTGCCATGACACTGCTTTTGCACATCCCTTGTCTTGGCTTATTTAATTATTATTTTTCCCCTTTGAACACACTTGCTCCTTCCCTGCAATCTGTGCCCCCCTGAACTTTGGAGCTGTGGCAGGAGTAACTCTTGGTTCAGGGTGGCCTGGTGTATGATTTCAGTGCTGCTTGCAGCTTCCTTTAGTTGTTTGCTGCCTTGTATTGAGTTGTCAAGATCTGAGGATTTTGGGTAGAGCTGATAAGGAAGAAATGGCTTTCAGCACGGCAGGGTGAGAGTATGACGATGGAAGTGTGTGTGTGTGTGTATACACGCACATGCATATGCAGTGTGTGCAGTCTACGCACCCACACAGCAGGCCCAATTCTTCTCAGCTGTTACACAGGTGTAACAAACACCTGAGTCTGGGCCATAGCATACATCTTTTGTTTTAAAAGGGCATATAAATACTATGTATAGATATATATATGCTGTATTATGCAGTCGTTACCTTTTAGTTTGCAGGAACAATTTGTATAACTAGAAATTTATGGTGGAAAAAAATCCAACAAAGGGGATTTTACAAAGGGTATGGATAATTTCTGGGTATAAATACTCAGACTAAAAAAAAAGGCAGATTTGCACAGTGCTTTAGTCTTGCACTAGTTTGTTTCTCACTTGCAAAAAAAAAAAAAAAAGAAAATTCTGTGGGATGAAGGTAATATGACTGTATATTTGAAAAGGTACCAGTAACTTCTTTGAAATATAAAGCTATAAAAAGATACTGTTTGAACCATACAGTTCTCTTTTATACCCTCACTATTTCAATTGTACTTGCAGATTCTATGGTCCTATCAATACCCTCTATGTTATTAGTAAAATACTTTATTCTTTTTTGTTAATGGCTGATAGAGTGTACACTGCTAGGAAGCTAACTTTATACTTATTTAATGCTCTTACTTTGTGGTCATTAAAATGACATGTTATATGTAGCACTTTATTGCAGGAAGAAGCAAATGTGGATTGGTTGTATAACCTTTGTTAATCTCAAAATGACAACAGTGATCTTAAAGAAGAAAAGCTGACTGTTAATTGATTTGTTTCATAGACAACTTAATATCCAGGAAGAAAGATCAGAATTAAAATATTATGCATTAAAATTGGAAGTATAAAATATGAAGCATTTCAAAATTATCACATGACTTACAGGAATGCTTTCTTACTGGATTATCATTTTCCATGGTGTCTCTTGGAATTGGATCTTGCTGTCTTTCACCAGGTATTGGAGGTGTCTGAGCTAGCTTTTTTCAGGCCTCCCTCTCCCTCCCTTGGCCAAGCCATTGTAAGAGATGTGCTGAGACGCATCTGATGTGCTACCTGCTCACCCTCATGCTGTTCTGAAGCAGCTTCTTCTACAGGTTGTTGTGGGATGGAGAGATCCTGACAGACCAGTTGGAGCCAGCCCCTTGTTTGTGACAGCACTAAAGCAGTGCCCCAGTTCAGGAAGGCATTTCTGGTCCACAAAGGCTCTGAGCCATATGGGCAAGTAGAAACATAATCTCCATCTTCGTTACTTCTTAAATGAATCATGTGTAGAAATACTTTTTGATGCAAAATTTGCATCATTTAATCTGTGAGCAAGATTCCTACGTTTGTTTTGCACTGGGATGGCCAAACATCCTCCACTGTCATGACCAAACTCTTCCTGTTCAGGGAGTACATCCTGATCTGTGCACTCCTGTTTAACATCCTGGAAGCTATCTACAAGGGGGAGACATCCAAAATAGTAGCCAGGTATTGTTTGGAATTATTAATTGAAGGGCAGAGAAGTCCCACCATTTTGTTTACATTCCAGCAGACAGTTTTGGTTCTAACGAGCATGTGGCAGTTCTGTCTGTCTACGCAGTAAAGAAAAGCCATCTGTTCCAAAGCATGTATAAACCTTAGAAAACAATGCAAGTAACTCAGGGCCCTGTTTGCCATGCTTTACTCCATCAGAACTCCTGGTAACCCCCCTGGGAGTACAGACAAAATAGAAAGTGCTCTATTAGTAAATACACAAAGAAAAAAAAAGTATCTCAACAGCATGAAATATGCAATCTGCATCCAGAAACTATATCAGTACTATACAATACGCTCAACACATCTATCTCTGACCACACCATAGCAGAGGAAACACTTCCAACTCAAAAAGCTTATTTTTCAAACCAACAGGTAAAGTACAGCTGTCTAGGAGGAGGAAGTACAAATATTGCTAGGCTACTTTCTGTAACTCAAACTGCAATGTAATTAGGGCTGGAACTTCCAAGAATGAGCTGTCAGCGTACAAACGCCATGTGTTCAACGATGGTCCACTGTAGCAGTATCTGACATAGTAATGTTTAATGTACCTGGGAAATTTGTTTAGCACTTTGGAAAGGATAAATTCATTCTTTCTGGTAAGTTATAGAAGTTTTCTCTGTAAGGAAAACTGTGTTAGGAGGTTTTTATTTTTTTAAGAAAAAAAAAAAACAGTATTTATCAGAGCTCATGCATATTAAAATAATTGGTTTGCAGTTTCAAGACTAAAGAAAGGAATGTTCTCCAGAGATACCCCTTCCTACTATAAAGACCAACGGTTCTGATAAATTCCCCCCCACCATGAAGCTAATTTCATACTGGTTTATCCCTATGCATTCTTTCACTGAAAGGCAGTGTGTTTTTCCATTCAGTAATTCAGTTAAAGTTCTCAGTACTTTTTTCTTTCTTCTTTTTTTTTAACTTGTTGTATTATGTTCAGATATCCTTCTGTCAAGGTTTGTGTACATTAATAAAAATTTGTATTGTATAAAGCTTTTTGCATTATAAGGCTGTACAGGGTCATTTTGACAGTAACTGGTATATTCCTTTGCATCTTATGTTGCATTGCCAATTTCTAGTGTATCCAGTTTGGAAGTACAATATACTCTAATTAAAAAGGTTGGCTATACCCTTAGTTTCTTATTGCTTTTCCTTCCTGTCTTGTAGATTTTAGGCTTGATTTGAGGGGGGTGGGGGAGAGATGTGTTCTCCAACAAGACGATACTCGGGAAAGAGGTAAGATGTTAGCAACAATTTAAATCAGACAGGAAAACTCTGGTTAAGCAAAGATGTTATTGGACACATTGAACACGAAAAGATAGCATCTTAAGAAAAAGAGTTTATAAACGCTAATCAAGGGGAAAAAATCTGGGTATGCATCAGATAAAAAAATATCCGTTAATAAAAATTAATGTTAACATTCAATAAATTTAGACTGTCTTTTGCCCTCAGCTGGGACAATGTTAAGCTCTAATCAATTGAAAAGATTTTATTTTTCTGCTGGGAGAGGGATGTTAATTTCCAGGCCTTCTATCAGTACCTGGTAGAGAATGCAGTGCTGTTAATGTCCATGTGCTGAATCCACTGGTCCTCCTCTTGCTGGTGACTGCTTATGTGAAGGGAAGGCTTCTGTAGCGCTGACGTTAGAATGTTCACGCAGAGGCAGTCTTTCCTCTTGTGCTGTAAAAGGAAATTCTGTTGGTTTATTGTTGTTGGTTTGGTTAGGTTTTTTGTTTGTTTGTTTTTTGCACTATAGTTATTCTAGCAATTAAAAGCTGATCATGCAAGTTCTTGGGTTTGGTTTTGGAAGATATCTCAGAGATTGATCCACCAAATGCAGATTCCATCTTGATGGTTTTAAAACAGTAACTGTAAACTGTTACCAGTCTATTGTAAATGATAGTAACTGTTGACTTGAGGAAAAGCTTTAAGACGCTGGTTGAAAGGTTCAGTCCAAACAAGCAGAGAATGTGTACAGAGTGTGTCAAAGAGCATCTGGGCCGGCGGAGGAGAGGGGACACGGCTGGTTCTTGAAGTGTGTGCATGCCTATGACCTGGCATGTTGTAGCATGCAGTGCTGTGCTATTGCCCAGTTTCTCTTCCAAAGAGAAAATTTCTCTAGGAATGGCCAGAGTAGAGGCTGTTTGTCCTGCCTGGACACACAGTCAGCTATGAATTAAGTCAGCTAGCAAGTCCTTTAGTAGCTCCTGACATTGTGTTTTACTGTAAGCTTTTGCTTGAAAGATCAGGCCAAATCTCAACCAAAACATCAGCTGTCCTGTTAAGCTCAACCCCTAGCTCCCTCCACCCCACCTTCCCAAATCATGTTTTTTTATTTGTGATGGGAACCTTATCTGTACCCAAACAGAGGTATTGGTGGCACATATTTATGTGATAAAGAGACACTGTCCTTTGCAGCAGGTGGCTATAACGTGCTTGTAGATCTGCACAGTGTTAATCAATTAACTCAGGTTTCCCTGAACTGTTTTTTTCTGATATATACACACCAATATACATTTGCTGAGTATCTCATTCTGCAGCTCCACGTATTTTGAATATGCCATCTACTTTAATTTAAAAATCTTTAAAACTGGATTTTTTTTGATTATTCAAAAGTTTCATTGTTTCTTATGCTCTTGCACCTGCCGTAAGTCCAGCAGAACAGGGCTTAAGGCAGAGACTGAAAAATAACTCAAAGACAGAAACTCAACTGTAGAATGATTTTTGTGGGGGATGGCGTCATTAATTCAGAGACATGTTTTAAAGTACATGTTGTGTTTAAAAATGTACCAGTTGTGCTCCTAACAAACAGGCATCTGCATTATATCATCTGCCATCATATCTGCTGCTAATTGGTTTCCTTGTTGACAAGTCTCGTCAGAAAGGTTAAGTACTGGCAGTAAAAGCAATCTAGCCTCTTGCCCGAGGGGTCAGAGCTCAGGCAGACTGTGCAGAGCCCGCACAGCCTCTTCTCTGCTATATATTTTCGGAGAGCTAATAAAGCGCTAGCACAATCACTCGAACCAGAGGTCTGCCAACCACGGCATTGTCTGTGGAATGGCAGCAAGTAGAATGCCATCTTCTCATCACAGAGGCACTCGAGTAGCCTGCAAGGGGAAGGTGCGTGGTCTTTTGCAATGAAGTTTTTGAAACTAAATTAGCTGTTTTGAAACAGCTAATTCTGGACACGGGGAGCCAGGGCCTAAGCATCCAGCAGAAGCCCCTTGAAAAGGGATGGGTGTGGATTTAGTGCCTTGAGGTCATACCCCCTGCAAGATAAGCATCTTCAAGGTGCCTCAGCTTGAGCAACCAGTTCTGTTTATTAGTCACTGAAAAATCCTGTCTTCAGTCACCACCTGGGCCTAAGGAACCTGAGGGAAGGTTGCGGGGGATGGCCTGCTGCCCACTTCAGTGCGAGGAGGACACGTCAGCTGGTCTACAGCACTTCCAGCATCAAGCCAGTCAGGGCTGTTCAGAAGTCACACGTGTTTTGGCAAATCTAGGCTGAGTTAACAGGTTACATCTGAAACAGAGCAGAGTTCTACTTGGCTTGTGGGCTTGCTGTGTGCCTCTTGGGGAAATAATGCTATGTATACCAGGAAGCCAGCCAGTTGCTGGATGCCAGGCAACACATCAGAAATGCAGCTGTTGTGCTGCCACATGTGCACAACAGCTGCCTTTTGAAGAACCTGGCTGTGGATATACTTCCATGTATGACCCTCTTAAGTACCCACCGAGGAGAGAGGGGAGGAGAGGGAGAGAGAATAGAGAAAGAGAAGAGAAAGAAATAGAAGAGAAAGAAGGAAAATAAAAGAGAAAACTAAAAAAAAAAAAAGAGGAGAGAGAGAGATGATTCAGAGCAGGCACAGTTGCAAGGGGCACCAAAAGGAAATTTTCTGTTAGGTTAAAAAACAAAAACCAACCAAGCAACCAAACACCAGCAACAACAGTAAAATGCAGTTGTAGACAGAGGCGTATGGAAGAGTAAAAAGTGATAATTTGGCATTTCTTGTGCAGCCATGTGAAGGTTCTGCAACCTATTTCCCTACTTTAAGGCTGTATGGGGGAAGCTTTTCATACTAGCTTTAAAAAATATATCTTACTGTTCCATTTCCCTCTCCCTCAACTGTGATTAAAATAAAACACATTGCAAAACTCTTGGGGGAAAAAAGTACAAAAAAAAATTTTTAAAATAGTTTTCCAATTTAGCATGAAGAAGACTATTTGATTTCTTGTAGTATTCTCTGTTTGCATATATTTCTGCTCTACATTACTTTTCAAGCCTCTAATTTCTATCACATACCTTCTTTTCCAGCACTTCTCAGACATCATTTCATTGGAACCGCAAACTTTGTGCTGTTACTCTTCGGGGAAGGTGCCTGTTTAAATAAAGAATTAAAAAATGCTATCACTGAGCTCCTAGAACTTCATGCCAACATTCAGCACGCAGCCTAATGTGACCAAAACCAAAAATAGGCCTTGCTTTCTGGCTGGTTAAAAAACAAAACAAACAAACAAAATAGCAAATGTTTTCTTGATTCTTTCCCTGTCTCTTATTTAGGACTGGAATTTTCATTCACACACTACACTGGAGACTTTCCTTTTTAACAGATTTAACAGAAAGCCAGTTGGGAGGGTCAAAGATGTAACCAACATGCTCGCGCATAGTTGAGTAGGACTTTAGAACCTATTTGCATATGATTGCATGAATGGATGTGAGCATGCTTTCCCTGACTTGCTCTCACTGCGTCCTCAAGCATGTTGCTGCAAGTAACCACAGCAGCCTGATCTCTCCCTGATCAGAAAAGGCCTGCTGCTACACCCGCAACAGCAGTGCTACCAGCACAATGCCCAGCACCCACTAATTTGCCACTAAGGCAGACCCCAGGGCTGGAGCCCGCTTCAGGCACACCCTGCCCCATTGCACGTCTCATGCTGTGTAGCCTCATGCACACGGAGTTGGTCTGGGCACTGAGAGCAACTGCTGCTTGAGGAGAGCACAAAGTCACTTGGCTTCCATGTAGGAACAACAACTCTAAAATTGTGGGGGGAGATTCAGACAGAATTTCTTGCTAGAACCAGCAAAATAAATTATGCTAAACTATACATGTTTTGCATTTCTAGTGGTGTAAGGATTAACATTTTCCTGACATCTAGACTTTCTAGTACACAGCATACAATTGCATTCCATTACAGTTAGACACAGCAGTTGTTTTAGCAATAAAATCACAGTATCTTTTTTTCCTGAAATTGAGGAAAAATAAAATAGCATGGGAATATAAATAAAAATAAATAGCTTCAGGAGTGCACTCTCCATCAGTGTGATTTGAAATAATATGCATACACTGGTGTCTGTCACTCATGCCTGTGACACTTTTAAAGTACACCAGGACAGCTACATTCACATGTATTATCAGCGATGTCTGTTTGCACTCTGAATATTTAGTAAGCAAGCATTAAGAGTTCATGTTTTTATATCTAGCTACCTATTAATGGGACTGCACACCTACAACTTAATGAAAAGATCTGAATGTAATCTTTATGCAATTTTAAAATATGCATTGCATCTTTTAAGTTGACATGTCAATAAAAAATAAATAAGATCCAGTTAAATGGTGATACTATGGCAAGATTGCATTTTTACCAGTCAAGTTTCATTCTTATTCGAAATGACAGATTCCTCTAAGATAGACAGAGACACGAAGACCAGTCCTCCAGCCATTCAAACCAGGAAAGTATAATTAAGGGTGCACATAAACACTTGCCCAAATTCAGACACATCAGAATACTTCATTCTGTGATAAACACATGGTCATTTTCCTGTGACTAGTCTATTAGAGCTAATTAATTTCATAATAAAATTTAATTCTCAACCAATTTTAACTGGAAAGCAACGCTGTGTACGCTACAGAAGGAAGGTTACCATCCACTTCTACGTGTGCACCTGCTGTTCAGAGCACCTTTGTTAGCAAGGTTGCAGCAGCTTTGCTTTAGTGAGCCCGGGAGTCGGTCCCAGCTGGAAGACCTCGGCGCAGGTGCTGGCCCCTCACAAGCTGGCCCAGCTCAGCTTGTGTAACAGGGAGCTTAACAGGGAGAAAAAAAAAAAAAAAAAAAAAAAAAAAAAAAGCTGGTGGTATTTTCTTCTAAGCTCTATTTAGATAACTAAGGTTCCTTTGGTGCTCTGATAGTCATTTATACCCAAGGTCTTCCTAACATGACTGTGCAAGTACGTACTTATGAAAGGGCGGCAGGTCTGGCCTCCTCTCACTGAATGTGGTCTTTAAACTTACATCTCCAGCACTGAGTTCCACAATTTACATGGAAACCCACTATATGGGAAAAAGTACTTTGTTTGCTGCAAGCCTGCAACCCCGTAATAGACTAAATTGCCCCCTCAATGCTTGGATTACAAAAACAGTTCCTGATTAGCCTTCCCCAAGCTATTTTATAGCAGCCAACCATACATGCCCAACGTGTTGTGCTCACTCTCACCATGAATAAACCAATTTTCACTCATGAGCATCGCTGTTACCCTCCTCTGGACCTCAGCACTTGCACGACAAGGTCACTTTGCTTACACTTTGCTTTCATATGTGGCAAAAGTGTTTACCCTCCTCAACCGGCCCATTCACTCCTCAGATCCTGCCACTATTCTGCTCTCAGGGTAATGCTGCTGACCAACACTTCAGAAGGCAGAAAGAAAAAATCCATGCGTTGGGATTGCTCGGAGGTTTCTCCCAGTGGAATGTTTTGCTGGCAGACAAGTTTCTAAAGACACAGGAATTACCTGTGGAGCAGAAGTGTAGCTCCTGAGGCGCACTACCAGCCATGGGCTGCCTGACTGCCTTTGGATACAGCTCCCCAAATCCTGTATACAGAGAGGTTTTCCTGAGCTTTCCTTATAAATGGACCTTTTCCACCAGAATTTTTTATTTTGTCACTGTAACCGACAGTTCCTCAACTTTTACGTTTGCTGCAGACAGCATGAGTCATGTGAGTCCTGGCATTGGCTTTTTGTCCATAAATCAATAGCTTCTCAAGATCCATGCTCTTATTTTGGGACTCCACATACAGGGAAGCAAAACATCGTGGACATTGTATGTTTTTATGTAGATCAGAATTTATTTTTCCTAGGGGACTATTTTTTTAAGCTTCCCAGGACAGGCTAATAGAGGGATTGAGCCACCTAACTTTTGCTTTTAATAACCAAATAAAAATAAAGCGGATCACCAAAAAAAAAATGTTGCTGGCAGCCACGAAGAGGACAGGACTCTGAAATCGCCAGTGCAAATGTTCCTGAGCTGCCAAAAGCTTGCATGGTTCAAAGCTCACTCTTGGCACTGCCAAATGACCAGGGACTATCTCCTCCCAAGTCACCTGCCAATTCATGACAGGGCAAAAACTGGAAGAAATCCCTTAGCTCCACATCTTGCTCCAGAAACCTCAAAAAGAAAGGCTAGTTACCTCTAACTCCTCTGAGACCTGCTGTCTGTACATGTTGACATTGAATTTACTGTGCAAACACTGAAACCCAGAGAACTGCTACCACAACAGTGCTCACAGAAGCGGGCATACCTTGCCTCCTCCTGCTCTGTTCTTGCAGAGGGCAGCCCAAGGGTCATCACAAGTTGCAGTGTCATAACAAGTTCAAATCAATTATTCTGCTTCTACAGGGAGACTGCTAAATGCCTCCAGTCTTCTCTTCACAGGCCCAGTCGTGGAAGCGGCCTTACTGAAGACATCTGTTAACAGAAAAGGAAACAGCAAGTGCAACACCCAGTAGTGCACGTAATACTGTTACTGAAGTGAAAGCTGAACGCTTGCACTGCCCCAAGGAAGCATTCAACAGAAAGTCTGACGGTAACCTTGTGTCCCTGTCCCTCCAAGGCAGTAGAGAGGATGGCCAACAAAGAAAGCAAAGGTCATTCCCCGGCCTGTTCCAAGGTCTTTGCTAGCTCTCCCAGGAAGGCATGAGGATACAGGGAAGCCTCCCACCCGTGGACACAGGCCAGAGATAGCTGCTATGTGCTCCGAAGCTGCAGGGAAGAAAACATCACTTTTTCAGCTCCAGTAGGCAAGCTGGGACACCAGGCAGACAGCCTGAGAGGGGACAGCAGGCTGTCCACACACCAGACAGGAAACCCCATCCGTTTGCCCACGCTGATGTTTCTCATAGTCTTGTTCTTGTGAATAAGCAGTTTCTCCTACTAATGGGCAATCAAGTGTGTGTGAAACCCCACCCAGGCTTCATGTCACTAAGTGGAGTAGTTGACTCTCAGACCTGGAACCAATCCTTTCTTACCTGCAACCCTGTACGTTAATTTGGACACAAGAGGTATGAGAAAAGAGACTGATGCATGCCTAACTAGGAAATGGAGACTGCATCCATCATGGATCAGAGGCTGACTCTGAAGCAAAAGGACTGACTTTTCTTAATTTCTAAGACATGGAAGCCAACCTCCAGGTACTTCCAGTCTAAAGCACAATTACTTTTCTCCTTTTAAGACAGAACAGTATGGCATAGTTCCAACGTGCATCCTAGAAAGGCGAAGAGCAGACAGCCACACCAGCTGCTCAGGGCCCCTGCTTCCAATGATCTTCCTCACACAATTAATGTCAGACAATGAAGATCTTATGTAAGCACTTACTTATCCATCCTCATCTCCGGTAGCACATCTTATCTTATTTTGTCCTAGCTGCCAACTGTATAATATGCCTCCTCAATTATACTGGATTTATTTTAGGCAAAATATGAAATAATGCAAACATCATATCAAATGCTGCAGTGCAGTAACTTACTTTTTTTAAAAAAAAAAAAAACACTTTAACAACTTTTTTTTTTTTTTTGTAGGATGAAACTGCAGACAACCCATGTCAGCAGCCAAATTAAAACAAAAAAGTCTTTCTGAGTGAAAGGTGCTCTTTCTCGAGAGGAAGAGCCTCACTCATTACCTCCAGATTCTTCAGCTTTTGGGAGATGCAGGATGACAGTTTTTAGAGGAAGCTTGATTTTTATTTATATACATCTATAAATAAAGACTTCATACTCTAACACAAATGACTCCATTGCATGATAGAAATTCTGTCTTTTGAAGAGAAACAGTCAGGATTTGGGCAGGGACTATTGTGGATTCTTTTATTTCCTAACTCCAATTCAAAAATGCATTTTCCCTTATCACACCTAGCAGCGGAGAAGAGGGCTGCATCTGTCAGATGCCTCTTACTGCCAGAACCACAACCTGCCTTCTCCAGTGAGAGAGAGGTCCATCAGACAGCAGACAGCGATGCAGAGATACCATCAGGAAGGAAATGAAGGAGAGGAGCTTTGCAAAAGTGGGAATTTGCTCTTTGTAATAAAAAGTAGCATGAATGGCTCAAAGCAGCTTTCCATTTAAGCCAGAAGTAAGGAAAAAGGGAACAAAATATATGGTATAGTTCATTGAAAGATTGCAGAAATACACCATCATGAGAGTTATAAAATATGATCACACAGAAAAACGGAGTGGTGAATAGTTTGCATAAGGTCACGCCATGTGAACAGAAAACATCAAGAAGGGAAAAGGGGATGGAGGGGGGATCCAAATGAACTTGGATCTGTTAGGGCTAAAGAACGGAGGTTTCCTGGCCAATGGCAATGACTTGAACTATTTAAGCAAGGGCATAACTTTTTCAAAAGGCCTGCTCCTAAAATTATTTACACAACAGCTGGGAGTCTTGATTGTGCCTGCCCTGCATCTTTGTTCCTCCAGCTGCAAATCCTTTTATATCCTCACTAGCTCTTCCCCATCACAAACACTGAACAAGCCCTGGTCGAAAGCAAGACAGAAATGTAGAACCCAGGAGAAGATGAGACCTGAGGCAATTGATTTAGGGCCCTGCTCAATGTTTCCTTTAGCACACTTCCCCTGGTTCTGAGCAGTCCGATGTGCTTCTGAGGGAGCACTGAGCAGTTGACATGTTGGGGGGGGCAGGAGAAGACGGTAACAAGTGGTTGTTCCTTTTGCCTTGGCTGTAAATCTGAGTACAACACGGCGCACTGCATCAATTCCAAACAAGTGCAGGCAGATATACAGCAGGCTGCTTGCCCTGACCAAGCCATAGAGCAAATTAAAAATAAGACTGTCTAGCAAGAGGTAAAAATACTCAAATCTGTTGCAAGTCCAAGTCCAGATTTAAGGAGGTCTAAATTCTCCTAGTTCTAGAAAAACATTACTAGCATGACAGAGTAAGCCTGCCAACAGATCCCAACCAGCCTGATAGCAGACACAGATTACAGCCGTTTACATAAGCATTTTTAAGGAGCAGTGTGGTGGAAGAAGGCTATTCACCAGAATGAAAAACTGATTTTCAAATGAGCTCAAATCGAATCTTCAGTACAGACAACGTGGTACCTGTATCTTGACGGATTTTAGGGGGAAGAGAAAGAAATTCTGAGGAAGTTCAGTTTCCCCTATCTGAACTATCCAGGAACCTCCTTACAGGAGGTCTAGTCACTGATGCCATGTCTGCTTTTCTCTAACCCCAGCAGATCTGGTAATGGATTACAAAATCTAAGGGTTGTTTCACTGCATGGCTAGTGTTAAAATACTATGTTATGACAGACTTCTAGAAGGAAAGTTGAGGATTGACAGCAACTCCCCTAGTTCTCTCAAGGATTCATTCCAAGAAGAACCACTAAGCCAGCTGATGCCAGAAAATACAAACCACACAGACCTTGAAGCCTCCCTTTCTGCCACAGGGACTGGAGCTTAGCACTGCCCAAACAGCGAGATCAGGAGTGTGAACTGAGAGACTCAGTAAAGAGAGCATTTGTCTCTTTTTGTAGGATGTTTTTTCTCAGGTCTCTCTGGAGTTCCCTAGTAGGGAAGGCAGATGTACTCAATGCTGTAATTATGTAGCCATCAGCATTCACCAGGAATCATTTGGCATCAATCACAAGAGATTATTTTTTTTCTTTCCTCAAGCTGAAAGTACACTGTTTTTCCTGTGCAGGACTGTTTGACTATGTCTGGCTGGCTTGATCAGCAGGAGGAATGGAAGCAGGATGGCTGAACAAGTACCAAAATATCACTCAAAACCACTAGTATTTACAGTTCAATCTATGATGATTAATTTAACAAACTTCCATTGTGAAAATTCAATTGTGCTTTCAAAAAAAAATATCAAAAATTCTGAATCCACTTATAGAGATTAAAATATATATATAAACAAATCAATACAAACAGTAAACTAGATAGAGGCAGGGATCACTTAAGATTGTTTTTTCAAAGCAGTAACTATTATGACTGTTACCTCTGAGAATTAAACAGAGCAGGCTCTCCAGTGTTTCAACCTCCAGTAGGTCATGTTCACAAGTCAGTGACTGTAGGAGCCCAGCTGGCATTCCCTCTGCCCACAACAATAGATCCAATTACTTCAACCAACACGCATTAAAAAGCAAATCCAGCACATAAAGCTCCTATTGCTTTGTTAATTCAAATACATAGATCTGCAGATATAAAGATGAGCGAACAGCACCCTTGCCACATCCCTATGCTATACTTGCTCTGGTTTCTTAACTTTCCTTACATACTTTGTTTTCCTAATCATCAACCTATGTTGCTTTTTTTGGCTTTTGTTTTTGTTTTTGTTGGGGGGGGGGGTGTGTGTTGTTTTTTGTTTTTCTATTGGGGTTTGCCTGTTTGGAAACACTTAACTCTAACTCAAACCAAAACAGGGCTGAATAAATTGATTCAATAACTATTTGTTTTGTGAATGTCGCTCTTCCCACCATCATTCACTGGAATTTTTCAGACTTGGCTAGCATAAAACACCATTTGTTCTTCTGTCAATTACAGATGCACAGATTTAGGTGCCCAGTAAAAAACTCAAGCTTCGTACTTATTACTCCATGACCCTTCTTAATTTGCTAAATAACCTGGAAGTTCAAATAATTCATTTAGAGGAAAAAATAGAAACAGAAACCTTCAGTAGTAGACTGCTGAAGCCAATAAATTAGAGTGCTACTACCATTTCTAAATTCAGGATTTATAGAATATTATAACAAAGGAAGGAAGGAAGGAAGGAAGGAAGGAAGGAAGGAAGGAAGGAAGGAAGGAAGGAAGGAAGGAAGGAAGGAAGGAAGGAAGGAAGGAAGGAAGGAAGGAAGGAAAAGATCAAGCAGTATCTACCAAGCACCCCAGCTCCAGGTACACGAGGAACTGAGTCTGGCTGTGATTAAACCTGTGACAATTCCCTCACAAGTACTCACCTTCCGTTTCCCTGTCCCACTGTGTGGTGATGGGGTTTGCCTTCCTTCCTGGAAGCCCTGGAGACCACCAAACCTGGTGCCTTTGTCGTCTCCCATGTTTGCTACTCAGCTCCTACGCTGCCCAAGTATGCCAGTCCTGGCTTGCTGTCACACAACACAGGGAAAATGCTGCCACCAAAAAGCCCCTCTATTGTCAGCCTTAGGAAAAGGTAATATACAGAAGGTATAGAAGGTAATATACAGCCTTCTCCAACAGCCCACATTTTTCTTCTAGGCAGACAGAAGTCTGCTTGCTAGCTTCAAAGTGACTGTCAAACTTCAAAGTGCCATGACAAGCACGTACTCACAGAGGAAGGGGAGCTGAACAGATGTGAAGGTGAGTCCAACATGAGGTCCAACATGACAGTTAACGGGGAGGCTATTTAACGCTTACTTTGTGAACGTGTCTGTTTCCTTTAAATGAAGTAGTTTTAGAAAGACAAAATAAAAACACCTACTGAGAGCAGACAAAACTAACTGTGGAAGTGATACTGCCCAAGAAAAATGCAATGTTGCCATTTTTGCAGGGTTGCTAATTATGGATTATTAAGGACATTATACAGTGACCTATTAATACAGCTAGAGTCCTTTGTTGCCCTATTATCAATAACAAATGGGAACTTTCAGTACTATTTTGGGAAATGACCTTTCTACACAGCATTGTAGTGCAGCAAGAGCCAGGAACCTCCCAAGCTGTAATTCCAGCTCCACCATTGACTTGCTGTGTGGTAAGGGAAAGCTGGTTTAACCTCTCAGTGGCTGTTTCTTTTTGTGTAAAGCTGAGCAGAGCTTTGAGGAAGCTAAATGCTAGATCAGTGTGACACTGCTGCAGCTGCTTAAGGATCTTAACGTGGCAGAAATTCAGCTGCAGCTGGAAGAACATAACCGAGCACAGCTACAGGAGTCCCTTTGCACAGGTGAGCATCTATAGCCACCAGTTTTAGGCTACAATTCACCACCTAGTAACATTTAACTTGTCAGGGTTTTCAGTTACAGAGTTTCTCAACACACAAGACAAAAAGACTTGGTACTTGTTCCCAGCTATGTGCCTGCAGAATTTGGGGTACTGTTAACTTGCATAATGGTAAAAGATACACCTAAAATAACAGCATGTAGAGACCATAGGATGAAAATTACTGTGATGAGCAGAACACACAGTGGATACTCAGTTTATGCAGTGTGGCACATTTCAAAGGTAAAAAAAAAAAAAAAAAGTTGGGTTATAGGAAGTTACAGAGATTTAAAAAAATAGTACTGAGATTGTAACAACACCAGCTCTTTCTCTCTCACTCTCTCTAAATAAATAAAAGTCACAACTAAATGAAGTCATGCTGGAAACATGAATTATTTAATTTGCTTTGGCAGTCTACTCCTAGGCATAATCCCCTCAAATTGTGGTAAAAGGTGGGACGCAATCCGATCCATTCCCAAATTACAGGAACGTGCATAAACACACAATAAAACTACAGGAAGGCTGTACTCCCAACTTACTTAGAAAAATTCACTCAGCTCTTTTCCAAGGTGCAGAGATCAAGTTATTTTCAACATCTCACTTCTCTCCTGTCTCACTATAAAAGAAAAGGCTAGATACCAATAGAGTATTTGATAGTTGTCTAACAAATTCCTTTCAGAAATCCACCAACAGATTCCAAATAAAACCAACTTTGTGGCTCGAGATCCATCCCACTGAAGGAAATTCCATTTCAATTTCTTTGCAATTAACAGCACAGCTCATATCCCCAAATCTGTATCCTTGATCCAACAATTGTTTAGGAATGAAGCGAGTTCCACAGAATGGAAGATTTAACCTGAAAGCCACGGTACCACATTCACATTTATGTGAGGAAGTTCCCAGGCTGAATACTGTTCTTTCATCATGATGATCCTCTAATGCCCTCAAAAAATCTTTAGCTATTATTCAAAAGCACTTTATTTTACAGACAGACAGCAATATATCTGACACACTTTTAAGCATGACAGGGTTCAAGTTTTATAATAATTAAATTATAGCAGTTACTGAAATCTGTGTTTGAATTTAATATTTATAATGTCTCTACTGACAGATTGCATTTACTGACTTCAATTAACAGTGCCCAGAGATACCTTATCCATGTTTGGAGACTTGAGCTAAGGCAAAATTTTTAGATCTGGGCTACGGATCCACGGATATATAGAAAAACAAAGGACAGGAATATACATTAGCTTGCCAATTACTGGGCATAACACTTTGGAGAGAAAGAGGAGTGTTTCCTGTACTGGGCAGAAAGCTTTGACTTGCATGGAGCACCCTGCTGGGAACACCCAGGCCCTGACAGTCACTTTTGTTTCCATAATTTATTCAAGCAACATTTTGGAATTAATTTTCTTTTAGATGAAAACTTAATGGAAAAAAAAAAAAAAGTTTAAATTCCATTGGTATTCCAAGATCAGTAGGCCAAGAAGCCAGGCAGTTGCTCAGGAAGTTTACCAAGTGATCACGGCATACCCTGACTTGGAGCAAAAGCATCCCTCGGCTGGCGTGACCCTGCGGAGGAGCTGCCACCCCGGATGCGGCAGGAGCACGGCAGGGCTGAGCGCTGCTGTACAGCACCATCTAAGGGCTCGCTGCAAATACTGCAGCTGAGACGAGAAGGCTGCAGCTGTTCCCAGCGAGCTTTCGGGTTCCCCGTCACATTGTGTGTGTGCCTTTTAGCTCTACCGTTAGAAAGCTTCCTAAGCAATTTTGTTTTCACTGTAAATCACTGCCACTGTTTCATCAAGAAGAACCTAGTAAACGAAGTTACTGCGAATTTGGCTGAGGAATAAAATTAAAAAGATATACCCCTGACATTTCTAGCAATTTGTTTCTCTTTGTTGCAATTTCTTGGAATGCAAACAAGGTGTTCACTACAAAAACTCCAGATCTATAAAACTCAAAATCCAGACAAGCCTTATTCTATCCAACTTGTCAATAATTAAATCTGCATTTCGCCTTTTCAGTGCGATATTACTTTTCTTTGTAAATTGTATAAGTCTTGTTTGTAAAAATCTTTCCTTTTTGGTGATTTTATGATGGAATTTACATGAGGAAACACCACACTGACTTGAGGATCCACTTACTCCAGTCTTACTCTCAAGCAGCAGCCAATAAAGAAAAAAATTAGGAAATCAAAGCCATTCAAACTGTCCCACAGAAATGTCCTTGCACTTTGGATGCTTCCTAAGGAATACATGTTCCAAACATTAGATGAGAGAGATCCGGATTAGATTCATTTACAGGATCTGTGCTTGTCTCCAGAGCAATGTTTTCTAAGATGAAAGAGTTGGCAGTGGACCAAACAAGATTATTTTAATTATTCCAGTTCCCCTTTGAAACTTCCTGTCTCATTGCCCATGAATTTGCTACCTCAAAAATGGAAACCTGACTCACTAATGGGACAAAACTCAGGCAGCCTGCATTCTAGGACCCCTGTTCAATCACACTGAGGCACATGCTCAGGTGCCAGCCTTCCTGATGTGAGGATGTAGAAAAATGGTACCATTTCCAACAGGAGCAAACGCACAGCCAGGAATTGTGTGGAGTGGAAATGGGTGTGGGGAGCAGTAGCTGAAGCTAAACTAAAAGCCACATGCATCCTGCAAGAGACAGAACTCTTCAAAACGTTGCAATTCAGAAGAAGTGTTTAATCTTGGTACAGAAATAAAACATGCAGTGGCTCTAGTTGTGCTAGTGCTGTGCACTGGGCATGGTCAGTCCAGTTGCTGCAGACGTGGAAATGACAGCACTAAGAATTCTCACAGTAAAGACATATATTTTGCTTATAAGAAAATGACACATTTGAATGGAGAGCTAAAAAAGGAAAGGTGAAGAATAATATTTTAATGATCTAAAGTCTGAAACATTAATTTTCAAATCTACTTATTCTGTTGCCACTGCACACAGAAAGAACCGGTCAGGTATTCTGCATCACAACACTTAACAAAAAATATTTTGCTTTTACTGAAACTGTTTTTAAAAGCTTCTTGAGTTTGACCCAAGTTCACTCCTTATCCCATAAATCAGAAGTTGAAAACATGGTTTCAGCTACTTGTTTTGAATCCTGCAGATATGAAACACTAGCAGCTGTTGTTCACTAGCCAGACAAGTCACATTTGCAACTCAAAAAAAAGGCAAACAAACTTTGCTGTGTTCAATGAGCAAGGGCATGTAAAGTTATTTCTCATGATCTCAGGTAGCAGTTAGATTTCCAGGTAGTTCATTCTTTATTAAGATTTGTGCAATTTGAAAACAACAACAAAAAAAGCCAGATATTTATAATAGAAATATTTGCAATATAATTCATATTCCAGTTTGCTGTTTATTTCACTTCTTTGAGCTCTGCCAGATGCCATACACCTGCCATGGCTTTGACATGACACACAGGGCAGGCCAGTTTGTTTTGTGGCCGCCTTTTCCAGAACGAGTATATGATCTCAGTTGTGCAATTAGAGCAATACTGGTGTTCTTCGTTCATTTTATGAGTGGGATAGCTGAACAGGAAAGCTTCTCTTCGAACTTTGGAGTAGAACAGACTCCAGAGCGTAAAGGGCTTGTGACACACCTGCTGACCTTTTAATGTGCTAGCCCATACTGCTTAACTGATATTATTACCAGCTACTAATGACTCCTGAAGTGTAGGCTGAGGGCAGAAGGCCATAGCAGAGGTGACGGGGAGGTGACAGCCTGAGCCCGAGTTATTTTTCACTTACTGTCTACATGCTTACAGATGTCTCTGGATCGCAACATTTTGGGCAAAAGTATAAAAATACTTAGCTACTTCTTTACTTAGATCTAGAATTAAAAGACAAGCATCTGGGTAACAGTAAAACAGCTCCCATTCTAAGCTTCTGACATTGTAAGGCACGTTAATTGTTGCAGTTCATAATGTAACCAAAAATCCCTTGTCCAGTTAGACTAGCAATTTGTGTTTTAGAAGTAAGGTGAAACATGCAACTTGCTGCTTGCCCTTAACCTACACACCCTGCCAAACTTGAGAGGGGAAAAAAAGTGAAAGTTGTCTTGACTGGGTGTAGATCCCTAATCATTTTCAATCGCATTCACTATCCTTTCTAACGCAGTTTGCAAAATGTTGCCTAAGAGTTGTAGAACAGAAAATTCTTAGCACCCTAATTTCCCTCTCCTCTGGAATATTTTACCTACTCCAAAATACTGGGAAAGCTTCTCTAAATAAGAATAAACCTTAATGTGACTTGTGAAGTCTGTTTTTCCTGCCATGAATGGAGCGTCTGACATGACAGCCTGGGAACTAGCTCAGCTCTTTTTCCCTGTAAGTGGCAGAATACATCTTAGCACAGTTGACTCGTTTCTAAACTTTTCAATCTCCTCACCTTCCCAGGATGGTGCCTATTTTCTTCAAAGGCTTGATGAGAGAGAGAAAGAAGACTAAAGGGCAAAGGTAATGAAGGGGTCAAGAAGAGATGGTTTGCCACAAATGCAGACACTGAACAGCGGTTTCACTTCAGAAATCCTTGTCTTCTGCTGGTGAGCTCTGTCCATGCCAAGGTTCACCACGATCACAGGAAAAGAAAAGGTTGCACTTCTGTTGATCACTGCTGCTAAGCAACAAGTCATAAGAACTAACATTACGCTTGTCTTCCACCACTTGCAATTAGAAAACTACAAACAGGATCTTTGTGTCATAGATTCAGGACTGAGAGAAACTTTTAGCAGTGTGACTCTGTAATGCTACGAGCCACACAATCAGTGAGACAATCTTCTCGTTAAATCTGCATATCCTCAGCCATCACCGCCAGCCACAGTGCAGGTCAGCTCAGTAATCAGAACATTTAGGTCTATGTTTCTTTCAGTAGAAGAAGCAAAACAAAAATAATGTTATTCATAATCAGGGAATATCTGAGTAATTTTAAAAAGTAATAATTTAAATAATTAAAACTACTTTTTTTTTTAAAAAAATCATCTACCAGTGAAAGACATCTAAACATAACAAACACAGAAAGTAACTAACATATGGCATGTAAGTCAATTTGCCATAGTATTTTAAGGAGAAATACAGGAAATTCATCATGAAGGGAAAGTGCCAAAACAGAAGTGCATTCGGAGTAATAAAATGTTTGCTTTTTGCTACAGGTAAACAATCATGTACTCAAACTAAAAGGACTTCTGAATACATTAACTTTTCCACCCCTAGAGCATGATTACAAACAAAATCACCTAATTCCAAAGTACAACTGTCTACATTATTAAAGTAGTCGCCCTCAACAAACAAATCTAAAAGACAGAAAAGGGAATTGAATTTATCTTTTCTTTAAACCTCACACAGCAAACACTATGTATCACATCAATTTGTGAGAATTGCCAGTGAAATGTCTGAGATAATTCTTATGTTCTCATGAGAGAAAGAGGGGAAAGACAGTAGACATCCTTCTTGCTGCTCCATAATACATCTTCTCCATTGACTATGAAGAATGTCAGCTCTTCTTTTCCTCATTTATCAGATGAACCATACCTAGGTATGGCATCAGGGAACAGAATATGCCTATTGTACTTCCATTTTAAAGATGTACTGTAACTGCTTATGAATTTTTTCATTTGAAAAAAAGAAAGGAAATTGTTCTCAATCCACAAATTTTGTTAATGTTCTAATACGGCAGAAAGGGGGGGGCGGCTTATTTGTAAATCAACTGTAAGGAGTATGACCACTGAGTATCTGATCTACTTTTTACAAGAGGAATCCTGTTACTGGTTAAACTGTACACTGTAGATTGTTCAAATTGTACATCCGCTGGAACATACTGATTTTGCTTTACATGCATGTTTTATCTACTTCCTATTCAATGATGTCTCAAATGATAGCCACTTTAGAACATCCAGAAAAAATGGTTTTGGAACCACTAAGCTCTGTAAAAACATTTCTCATTTTAACTGATGGATAATGTTACTTCTTGACTGTGCACCCAAGGGGGGAACAACAGAACAATGAGCAAGAAAAAGATGAAATAAGTATATTTACACCAGAACAGAGCAAGTAAATAATTTAGTCTTGCCAAGTTGCTTTAAGAAATAAAGCTTTAGGAAGGGAGCTGCATAAGGTTAATTAAAACGAAAAAAGTTAATGTGTATGCTTTAGCTTTGCTCAACACCCCTTCCTCAAAAATCTCAAAACCCCCAGAAAGACATGTAACACTGCAAAATCATAAATAAGCAACATCCATAAGGAAAACAGAAAGAACGAGCAAGCATGCGTAACAGGAAGCAATGAATTTACAGAAAGGTGAAGGCAGATTTGCTATCAAGGAAAGGTTTTCTACTACTTAAAGCAGGACATTACTGCAGAACAGCAGTCAAGAAGGGGTCACTGTGTCCTGTCACTGAAGACAGAGAGATTAGATATGAAAGGAGTAAGTCACACTGAGAGCATGAACTTGCTAAGAGCATTTTTTCAACCTTAAGTAACATGGCCGTAAATATACATGGGGCTCAGAGTAAAGACTACTGAACTGTAACCCTTATACTCTACTGACCTGTTTCAGAGTCCTGGGCAAATCACTTGATCTCACCACACTTGTTTTCCCAGCTGTGAAACAGCAGCAACATCTATTATACAGGGACCTGGGGAAAAGTTTCACACTTACATACAACTGCAAGACTTCACAGGACACAACAGTTTGTGCATCTGGAAAGTTTGATCCTCACCTCTTGTATCAATTTGTGTAGCAGTTCATCGCATCTCTAGCTACAAACGGTCTTGCTATTATTTTCTCATACAGTTATTTTCTTATACTGCTTTGCAGTAGCTGTGGTTTTAAATGTTAATGTGAAAGAAATTTAACTCTAGAAACTAGAGAATATGTCAACATCCTAGTCAACAGATTTATTTATTTTTTTTTTTTTTCAGAAGCCTGTGTACTTGAACGACAATGTTTTAGTGCATTTTACCCCATCTTATCCCCCAGAGTTAGAAGTGATGAGCTGCAAATGCCACTTCCCATTTTGGGAAATACTGAACTATTTATTAAATTCTAGAATTCTAGCCTACTAGCTCAAGCTATGCAGTCCTTCTGAAGACAATGTACTTCCCCATTTTGTTTATGTCAGTGAGGATATAAACAAAACTGCACAACTAAATGAACAGTTGGCTTCAAACATTCCATGGTAATATTCTACCAGCTAGAAAACAAAAAAAGTTGATTCTTACATGTGAGGCTCAGCTCATGGTTCACACAGTACAGTTTTTCCATTTAGTAGGGGAATCACTGAAAAACGAAGCGAGCGCGCCATTTATCATGACATATCTGGAGACCCCTTTCGGCATTTTTCTGCCTACTGAAGCATGAAACACAAACACATAAAGAAGGCAAATCTAATTTTCATTCAGTGCTCTCCTTAAGGAGCAAAATGCAGCTGAATGAAAAGTAGAACTTACTTAAACCATGTATTATCTTCTAAAAGTTAATTAGTAAACTAATTCTACTCCAAGAGGAGCAACAAAATGAGACGATGACCTCATGGCTTGAGTAGATACACAGATCTGGGTCCAGAAAACAAATCTTGAAATGGTAAAAGGCATTCTGCTAGAACAGCCTTTATTCAAACAAAGCCACAGGTTCTATTTTACTTCCATGATGGCTGCCATATAGCAGACAAGGAAAAAAGCAGTCCCTGACAATAGAAAAAGAAATGACAATAGTGAAGACTTGATCTAGCAGGTAACTGCAAATGAGGTCACCTTAAAAGCTGTCACCTGAAATAAATGGACTACCAAAAAGTTGAGAACTTACCAGTCAAAAAGCTGCTGCTCTCATCAGCTCATTTTCCATCCATCTTTTCCTCTACTAGGTACCATCAAAATACAGTTAATTTTTAGATCTGAGAGGATGAAAGAGATCACTTTAGGTTTGGGGTACTTTTTGTCATATTCATTAGAGACCTAAACTGTTCTTATATAGAACAGAAACTTTTTTTTTTTTTCAAAACACAGCAAGGCAATAATCAGATCCCTTTGCTTCTAGCACCCCCGAACACTTCTTCATGTACTTTTAAGTAACTGATAGCAGCAATCCTAAATTACTCATTTAGGATATAAAGTTTAAGAAACAGGAATAAGGGAGTGGGAGAGACTGACAGTCTCTGTGGTAGAAACCACTAATACTAGCTATGCGGGTGCCAAATTTCTCTAAAAAGAAATGTCTCAGTTCCATATCCTGCAAAACAACACAATGCACTTGTTAGTATTGCACTGCAAATATATAAAGAGATCCCCGCTATAAATTACAAAGTATTTTTACTTTACACTGCAGTTTACATTTTACTTCTTGGTCATGCTTCATATTCTCAGAGTGACAATACAGGTAATTTGATTTATGGACAACAATACAGAAACCATCCTACAACAGGAGAAATAACTGAAATGCTAGCACTGAGGATGAAGGCTTTTTCTGTATTTAATTTATGCCACTTTGACAAACCAAAGGAAAAAAAATGCTCAGCATTTTCAACACTCATTCATCTTTTCTGATAGTTGCTAAATTATACCTATACTGGAATGAAAATTCTGAAGCACAGAGGTCTGCCACAAAAAAAGGAGACTTAGCAGGGACACAATATAACAATTGGTGCTAAGGGAAGAGAAAAAAAAAAAAAAAAAAACTCTCCCCAGGGGGAAAAAAAATGAAGGCAAAAAGCAAGAGGATCAAATTACAGATTCACTGCTACCCTGCAATTGTCTGAAAAATTCAGACTCAGGTTGCCAGAACTCAAATGTTGTGTGATACACATACTACTTTGGAATCCGAATAGGTAAAACTGAGCTTAACTAAGGAATGAAAGACATCATCCCATTTAGTACATGTACAGAAAATCAAGACTATAAATATCATCACTAGCAATACTTACCTTTTAGGTTAATTCATGTAAACAATAGACTCATAAAATGTCCTGCATTTTTGTCAACTCTCCAGAAATCACCATTTTTCCATTTTACTCTTCATATTTAATAGGTACCAAATGAACCCTGCTTTTGAGTTCACAGATTAAGAAAATGATACCTACAGACGTGTTCTCAAGGGAAAAAAAATGTACTTTTGGTCCTAAGTTGCCGCATTTTCTACAAGATAGGAAAAACCTGCCAGGCATTTTGTCTGAAGCTGAAAAAGTTACTTTAGTCAGATCAGAACCTCAAATCATTATTACTAAAAAGTAATAGAGTAAACCAATTACACTACTACAAAGCCAATTGCAATTAAAACATTGTAGATAGCACTGGTTCCATCTGATGTCTGTATTTAAAAAGTCTAATTAAATTTTGCTTTTTTATTAAAATGTCCATTTAGAATCTGGGTTCGTTTATATTCCCTTCTCCCAGCACATAGTTCAGCAACTCCCAGCCAGTTTTCAAACACTATGCTCTATTTATATGCACACAATTTATTTAAAACTGACAGGTTCTATCAGGGAAGCCTACTGTTCTTGCAGCCACTAAAGGTGAGGAAGGAAAAGGCAACAGCTGATACTGTACCAGAATGAAAAGCTGCACTGCCAATCAGCTCTGAGATGGTTCCACAATGAGACTCTGCAACATCAAACTTTTCTCAAAACCAGCCCTTTTGACACAGGCACATATTTGTGACCAGTAAATCCATGGTTTGTACAGATGGGAGACTTAGAAATGTGCTTTTGTCCAAATATAATCTGTAACAGTCTCTGAGTCTAGTTGTATTTGTCGTGATCTTTGCATATACAGTATTTTTTGCCCAAATATTTTTCACCTTTTTTTCTTGGCAGATTACTGGATGTGCATGCCATTAATGTCTGGTGTAGCAAAACATTTTAATCCACACATAGAAAAACTGTATTTAATGTTTATGTTTACATAAAGAATGTAGCAAGAACACAGTATACTATAGTGTTTAGAGACCATCTTTGAATGCTTTCAGCAGCAGGTCAGCTGCCAGCCCAGGAGACAAGACACCACTAAGAACTTTTTCTTCTAGAAGTGGAATCTTATCCTTGACTGCCAAGTGACTCCGGAAATGTTCCAACATATTTTCTTGGATGAGATTCCACATCCACACTTTCTGCTGTTTCCGTCGTTTGGCAAGCAGCTCGCCACTCGTGAGCACGAGGTCACGAAATTCTGTCATTTTATCCCACATATCTGAGATACCTTCTCCAGTTTTGGCAGAGATACGCATTACCTGTTGGATTTAGAAGAATTTTTAAAGACAAATAATTACTGGGCTTAAGGGTTCAATTACTGAATCAAGTAGATTGAGTGAAAATTAGGAAATGTGGAAGGCAAGTTTGCTTCAATACGCTCACCCAATGCTGCTCAAAGGAGTTTTGTGCCACTTATACTTTTTTCCAAAAAGGATACGAAAAAAAAACCCTCATAATTGGGATTGTACCAACTATAAGCAGACCTTGAGATCCACAGTATTTGTGATAAATAGGGTTTTGTCCAACTGCTTATGTAATTAGTGAGAATCATTTTAAATGAGACCCTTAGCTAAAATGTACAGTGTTGCTATTTTACTTAAACGTAGAATTAATTACCAATTCAGGTAGACACACTCTGATAGCTACGCTTTTGCACTTAAAATATTCCAGAAAGGAGGTATTGAAACTTCTTTTTGCATATGCTTTCCAGAGTAGGAATTCATTTTGCCAAAGTATTTCAGGCATCCAACTTCATCTTTTAAATGGAACTGTCTTAAAAAAAAAAAAAACCTCGCTGTCTCTCTCTTTCTCTCCCCATTCTAATAGATAAAGTCCCAATCACTGAAACAGAGACAGATTTCTGATCTCAAACAGGTGTTTTGGGTCACATTTATCAGGCTGAATAAATAGGTATCCAGATGTATCACTTGCCATTAAACAGTGAGGAACTAAACACACATACTGCTGAAAGGCAAAGACATACGCCACCTATATGAATGCTAAACAATACACAATCAAGTCTTTAACACAGTGTAAAAAAAATAAACAACCAAACTAATTTTTTTATAAAAGAGCTCAAGGAGTCTAATACAGCTAGATGAGACAGTAACAGTCCCAACTAATTCAGCAGTTTTTCTGGGAAAACAACCAAAAAAAAAATACAAAATACCACCACCAATAAAAATACCACAGGGAAGTACACACACCTTTGGTCTCCAAACCTTTGAACGCTTGCGAAGCAGCTTCATAGCACTAATATATTCTGCTTGTATTCTCCGTGCAGGCACAATTAAATCACCATCAGCTTTATTTATAGCAACTAGATCTGCCATTTCAATTATACCCCGTTTGATACCCTGAACAGAACACGGAGAGAAATTATGAATAATTGACACACTGATTTAATCACAGAAAGGTCAGGAAAGCTTTGTTATTTTCTGTTGGCTCCTGCCGGTAGGTGGATGAGTGTGCTAGTCACACAGCAGTAGTACCAGTGGCCTCCGTCATCACCACTGATTACTCTGCTTTGACACTGGGACACTGAATACGGATATCAGAGTTTACACAAGAACCTATTTTATGCACAGAGACTTACGTTTAAACAAAACATGGCTGAGTTTACAAAATTAATTATATTAATTTGTTTTCCTCAAAACCACTCCCAGTAAATCATATGTATCTAATAAACAGGTCATGATAACACTCTCTGATACTACTCAAAATCTTACATCCCAGTAATTCCAAGATCTGGAAAAAAAAATCAGATCCCAAAAGTGCAATACATTGGTAAGACATTGAAAAGACTCCAGTAGCAGCTAATTGATGAAATACTGTAATTTACAAAGTACTATTGATATGGACTTCTTGCACAGAGAGGTACTACTTGGATTTAAATTTCTCCTAGTCCTAGGTAGTATAATTACAAAGAGAAACTGAACAATACCTGTAATTCATCTCCACCTGCAGGTGGCAGCAGTAATATAAACATATCGACCATATCAGCCACAGCAAATTCTGACTGTCCCACACCTAAAAAGTTAAATCCAGAGTTCACTATTTACGGCAATCTTCCAAAATCACACTAATAAAACGCCAATATCAGATCATAGTATTGCACTACCTTTCTGATTTGAATAAGACCCACTAATCACAGAATGGTTTGGGTTGGAAGGGACCCTAACTCCCATCCAGTTCCAACCTTCCCATCATGGGCAGGGACACCTCCCACCAGACCAGGTTGCTCAAAGCCTCATCTAATCTGGCCTTGAACACCTCCAGGGATGAGGCATCCACAGCTTCTCTGAGCAACCTGTTCCAGTGCCTCACCACCAATAAACAAACACAACTGGGAACATGCCATTCCAGTATTTTTACAAAATATAAAGGCCTAGAAAATTGACAGAACAGGCATGCATTTTTACCCAGTGCCTGTGCAAGAAAGCATGAGCAAAATCCAAGATGAAAGCAGACAAAGTATGCAGTTAGCGACACACCTGATTGGGGTGTCACAGCAAGATAACTGAAAGAAAACCCTAAGCACATACCTACTGTTTCCACAAGAACAACATCATAGCCTCCTCCTTCACAGAGCAGAATGGCTTCATTCGTGGTCCTTGTTACACCTCCTAATGTCCCTCTGGTTGGAGATGGTCTGATGTATGCATTCATGTCTCTTGACAGCTCAGTCATCCGTGTTTTATCACCCAATAGAGAACCTTAAACATTTACTATTAAATTATTTCAAACATGCCAAACAGCTAGACTTTGCTTCCCTGTTCCCTGCCCCCACCAAAACGAATGAGAAAAAGGTAGATCTCTTGGAAGAAAGAAGTCACAAAACAATATTCCAATCATAGTTGTTCAAGTCTTCACTCTGGACTAGGAAGTTCCTGTTTGGCTGGCAAGGCCTGACAAGTGGACCTTACTGCCACCAAATATGAATTTGTTCTAGGTCAGAATGGATTCTGCACTTCCTGAACAGCTCTTTTTTAGGAGCTGCTAATTAATCTTTGCTGTTTCTTTCCAAAGAGACAAATCTTTACCTTAAGATTTTGTTGATGATTTTTGTTTGTTTTTAAGAAAACTTAAAATACATTCCTGCCTTCCCATTATTCATACAAACTTTACATCAAATTCATTGAGATCTACATATATAAAGCACATTCCAAAAGACAAGAGATGCTCAATTCATATAACTGGTATGGTGCTGGCACCACATTTTGCTATTCTATTCCTGTCTTGAATGTATACATACAAAAATACACTATTTCTTAACTCTAAGTCATTGCAGTACTTTTTTTTTTAAAAAAAAAAAAATAGTTACATAGCAGCATCTTCTACAATGATGTAGATACTGGAAACAAATATGATGTTCCCCGACAGCTACCATTAGAAAAGGATCAAAATAACGGTTCTATTATTTAAGTCACAGATATCATTAATCAAGCCTGGTCAACCTAGAATTTCCCTAAAAGTTTGAGAGTGGCACATTACAACCACACAATTTTAAGGAATCTCAAATTAAAAAAAAAAAAAAAAAAACAGCCGGCCATGCTACAAGTCATACTAACGGTCAGTGACAGTGTAGCAGGAAACCATGACACTGATATAGTCAACAAAAAGCTAGAAATTCTTATAGAGAATTAATGAATATTCTGTACTCCAACCTGACAGATATATCTGGATTGCAGCATATTCTACATAGTTTTAAATTAGCATTTATGTCCTGCTCAGTGATGTCACTTCTGAAATTTAAATAGAAATGAATGCTCTTCTCCTTCATTGACATGGCATTAAGTAAGTTAATAAAACTAGAGAGAAAACAGCGGCTTTGCAAAGTTTCAGACAACAAAAAATGTTAAACAGCATTCAAACATTGGAAAGGTGTAAATTTGACAAAATGAGGGCATTGATACATAATTCTCAATTTCATAATGGGTGGGAAGAAAAAATGAAAAAAAGATTTAGTATCAGTTTTGTAATACTTTCATAGGGCCCAAAATTTTCTTCCATTTGCCCCAACAAGACACTCTTACACTTGACAAGGTATTAGAAACCTGACTGAAACATTAAGTCCTACTTACCACCACTTGTACTAGAAGAAGGGTCTACAGCCAACACCGACACTTTGTGTCCTCTTTCTGTAAGCATTTTCCCAAAGCATTCTATGAAAGTTGATTTCCCAGCACCAGGAGGACCAGACAACCCTAATAATCACATTAGGAAAATAGGAAGAGAAAAGATCTTGTTAATTAAATAAATCATACATCACGTGAACACTTGATAGTTGGTAATTCCTATGTTATCACAAGATCACAAAAAGTGCAACAACTGATATATCCCAGTGAGCAATTGTAATTGACCTGAAACACAATACCATGGTTCACGCAAGATAGCAGTGCTCACTTCGCCCCTCATCCTACCCATACCATTATCTATAGTAGTTTATATTACAAAGTTTTCAATTGTAATATCCTAAAACTGTATTTTTCAGATTTATACAAGAGATACTTTATGAGTATAAGCCCTTACCCTGAGTGGCTAGTATTTCAAAAAATGGGTAATTTACTTCAATTTCTAAGCATATAAATAAGGATTAGTGTGAAAACCTGCACTAGGTATTTCTCATTCCCATGCCCAAGTTCTTGTTCTTAGTGCCTCTGTACGAGGGATGGCAGCTAGGTACGACCAAGTTTAGTTAGTCCAGCTCTTTGCAAGGGAAGAACATTTTACAGTTTCCAAGAGAGCCTGGTTCAACTCTCCTCAGTCAAAAAGTAGGCTGCTTTAAAGTAACACCATAAAACAGGAAGGTACACAATCCTTTCATGGATTAGTGAAAGGACTCAGAATGCACTCAACACTTCAGGAAAAGAACGTGTCCGCTTAACTACATCCTTCCCTATCTTAGTGTAGATGACAGCTGTAACAATCAGTTAACTAAACATTTCAGCTTGTTATACATATTAAAAACAAACAAAAGCACAACAACCACTGTCCGCCAACCACTCACGAAGTGTCAATTCTATCTTGATTTTTTTCAATAACATCTTCCAGCCCAAGCCATAACTCTCCCAGACAACAGAAGTGATCTAGGTTGGTTACAAAATGCAAGAAACCACTGATGAAAGACTATGGACCGCAGTGTTTAAAGAATAACAGTAATAATGAAAGGTGAATGCTGTAATTCTGACAAAGCAACTACTGGACAGACATAAAAGGACTAACCCACTCTAAAGGCAAGTGGCTTTCCTTGATTTAACTTTTCTTGTTCCCTGTGGTAGGATAATACCTTCTGAAGGAGCACCTGGGCTACTTTCTTTTTCCTAGCTTGAGTTGATTCTACAAGTGTAATGGCTTCAGCTAAACAGGCTCTGTGGCCCTGGATGACTCCACTGTAAAGTCTGTCTATGAGTCTGTTTTCTCTGTCAGAGAGTCCCTCTGCTTGCTGGTCAGGGGCAGCTTGGTGACACAGCTCTCTCTTCAAACCCTCTGATGAACGCAACCATTTTGTATGATACGGGCGCACCAGCGTGAGAGACTCAACACATGGGAAATCTGATCTGGAAGTGCAGTAAAAGTTCTTGAAATACATTCTTCTGAAGAGATAACGATGAGGAAACCTCAGCAGTATAGAGGGGATCTTCATCTTGCTTGGAATTAAAAGCACCAGATATCAGTTCACTTCTGTTTGCAGATACCCTAAGGAGAGAGAGAGAAAAATTTCACTTCCTTCAAAGTACTCCAAGTGCTTTTGCAAGGACACAAATGAAATGTGTAAACAGGTACTGTTACTTCATATAAACCCAACATTTTAAATACAAAAGGTCATTCTCTCTTCCCGCTGAAAAACAGAATAAAAAGATGTTATAGAATCTTCAACAGCATGGCATCTCTTTACTATCATACAAAGAATCACAACAAGTGAAGATGATATTCTTATAAATACGAAAATAAATAAAAAATACTTTTAAATACGACAGGCTCCAACATCCCACAAAACTCCAGCAACCAACCAACCAAACCCCCCGGGCTTAACGAACTCAGCCTCCCTCCTACCTCCGCGGGTGCGGGGGGTTCAAACCCGCTGTTCGGGACGGGCTGTACCCTCGGCAGCCTCTCAGCGTCACTCGCCGCCGCTCCCGTGTGCCGGGGCTCGCCTCCAGCCGCGGTCCCGCCCCGGGGAAGTGACGGCCTCAGGTCGAGACGGAACCGCCGGGCACGGCCCGCGGCCGCTGAGGGAGCGCCGCGCGTGCGCCGCAGCGCCCCGCCTTTCCCGCTCCGCCGCGGCCGTTGCGACCGTCAGGCGGCGTCGCGTGAGGGGCTGCGAGGCGTTAACGGACACGGCCCATGCACGCGGGGGTGGGGGGGGAGCTCCTCACGTCCTCGCTGTGGAGGCGTCGGGTTGCTCCCGGGCCCGTGCTGACATAGGAACAGTTCCTCCATCCTGTCAGCATAAGGAAGGATGCGGCAACACCTCCTTTAACTCCCCTTCTGAAATCTCTAAGATGTCAAATTCAATTCTACGTGTGACCATTTAATAGTCCCCACTTTCATTTCAGGTACAAACAATGATGAAGAAGTAACACCCATTTATTAAGTCATACTTAATATGACTTAAACCATACTTAAATACTTGAGTCATACTTAAATACTTATAAGTCTTCACTTCACCAAGCTAAACAACCATGACTTTGGAGATATCCTCTTCTTTATTTCTCTAGTCATGTTAGCAGCCTGTTGTTGCATCTGTTTGCGTTAAAGCAGATGCATTTATTTTTAATAAACAGAAACACTCACCATCTGCTGCCACCTGAGCTGTTGCTAGTACCTCACAATGACGCTAATGCAGTTCTGGAAAGAATAGTAGAGGTGTTCACAGTCCTGTGAGGGGGGCAGTGCAACTGATGGACTATGAAATGGAATAGATTTTCTTCTTAACTTCCAAATGCACAATTTACCACCATTCATATTCTTCCAGTCCACATGATGATCATACACAGATAACTGAACAATCCACTTTCCTTGTCAGAACTGATGAAATGTGGGGTTTTGCATCCTCATCAGCATGTGATGCAGCAGAGAAGGGAATTCCCATTTCAAAATAGCCTTTTGTAGCCTCTCTCTGTAGCCCAGCCTTTGTTCATCAGTTACCATGAATCACTATCATTTCTTCTTTAGTCACACTTTCTAAGGCTGTTTCAACTGCTGTTCTTAAACCTAGATAGCACATCAACATTAATAACGGCAACAAAGCCATTCCACTATGGTTTCATCACAGATTGTTGATCCTGCGTTTCATTCGAATTGTGTGCTTTCATCTTGAATGCTTTCATTGCTGACCTTGTTACGAGGACTAGATGAATGGCAATGCAAAACTGCACATTCCAGCAGCTCTGAAGGGGGAGAGTGGATTGTTCAGTTCTTGGTGCACCATCATCTTGTGGAACAGAATAGGGGGAATTATATTAAATTGTGCATTCAGCAGTTAAGAAAAAGTGTGCTATTTTATATGGTTCATCAGCTGCATTGCCAAGCTAATATGACCATGAGGAAGTCATGTATGTGTTTTTGAGTACTTTTCAAACAAGAACCATTGTAAGACACTCACACAATGAGGCTCAACTAGGTAAAAGCATAGTTGTGCAAGTCACCTCCCCCGCCCCTCAACTCCAATCTTAAACAAGTAAGTTTCTGTTCTCCAAAGACTATAATTTCCAAATGTCAGACTTGACAGAAAGAATTCCTATTGCACTGTAATGGATATACATGCATACTTTCAGTATACTGGAATGGAGATGGTGCAGCTCTCCCACAATCACGTGCTTTTCTTGCATCTCTGATTTTATATTACTCTGACCTCATCTAAACAAGGCAAAGCACTTCCTTAGAAGCGGGACCATATCCTGAGTCTCCTCAATCTGCATCCTATCCTACCATAGTGTTTTCATGTTTTCCTTATGGCCACGTACAGTAAGAGACCAAACATATTATACCCAACCCACTGAATTTTGGTTGGTCTAACAGGCTTTCTGCTTTCTGACTTCCAACATAAGGAGTTCTGTGGGCTCCTGTGTTCCTTTACCCAGTTGTTATTAATTCACATAACATCCTAGCTGAGGTATTCGGGAAGGTCCTTCAGTAGCTTGCAAAATCAAAAAGCCTCATGCTTGCTTCCCTCTTATTTTTTCTACTTGTTTTTATTTCAAATGCAAATCGTCGTTCTATTGTTTCTATTTCTATCATCACAGTCTGCAACTGATCTGGTCTTAACCTCCTTATTGTAAATCTACCCCAGATGTTTAAGAAAGCAGTACTGCTGGTTACTTGTGAAATGGCAGTCTTCCTTCTGAGCCAAGTGTTATAAAATATTGCACCATGGAGTAAGGGTGTGTGGGGATGCACTCGTCTTTGTGCAGATCTTTTGAACAAAGTGTTCAATTGAATCACAATCATTACAATAGAAAAATAGACTTCTGTAACTTCTCACAAGACAAACAGTATTACCATTACCATCTTTGCCATCCGTTAGTACTTCCTTTTTCTGGCAGCACTCCAACTTCCACTGCTCTGCTCATCTCCTTAAGAAGTCCTGAAGCAATTCTTGTGCATATTATTATTATAGCTACAGTATTTAATACATTCATAGTTACAGCTATAAGCAATGAGTTGCAGAAGTACAGAAGTAATACATTATTATCTAAATGAAAAATACTAAAAGGTAATGACAACAGGACAAGTAACTGATGAAATCAAATGAACAGCAGCAGCTTGAAACTCACTGGCTTTTTCCCAAATATGTAAAGATGTATTTTTTCTCTATCTAGGAACTACCTCTATTAGCCCTTCCATCTGTACGTTAAAAGGTCTGGCATGACTACACTCATTACTGGTTATGGTTCCAGAATTATGAAAT
This sequence comes from Heteronetta atricapilla, assembly GCA_011075105.1. Classification (NCBI taxonomy): domain Eukaryota; kingdom Metazoa; phylum Chordata; class Aves; order Anseriformes; family Anatidae; genus Heteronetta; species Heteronetta atricapilla. The sequence goes on from CM021734.1 coordinate 54,200,487, forward strand.
GTATGTCACTTACAAAAAGCAATGCATGACAATTTCTTAGAGATGTGGTTTTATTTCATTACTTCATTCTCCCCCTGTGAGGACGGGGGTGGTATTTAAGGCTCTACCATGCCCCCAGAATGCTTTCTCCACTATGTCTCATTGCTAAATGAACTTTTAGGAAATGAACATTTAGGAATACAAATTCAGTGGCAATTCCTATGCTGACTACTCACACTGCACTTGCAGCATAGCACGGGGTCTTTTTTATAATTCTATCTCACCCCCTCCAGTATGTCTCCATTCTGCCTTTAATACTCTACCCTCCTTACTTGCAAATGCATGCTTTTGGCCAGTATGATTACAATCAGACTAGTGGTTTTACTGCTATGATAAGTTCAAGAAAAATAATCATACTCCTTAGACTACATTAAAAATTTTGGCTGACATAATGTAGATCCAAACTCAGTAACCAAACTCTATCAGAACCCCTCCTGCAAACACTACATGCTTGTCCCTCAGCTCCCAGGAACCAGCACTGCAGCACTTTTCCTTTCGTGGCTGAGCACCATACGTGTTGCATCCCAGAGCACAGGAGAAATGAGGGGTTCTCTTCCACTGCAACCTACCACTGCCAACCAGAGCAATAAGCAAGTATTTATTTGTGGTGTGGGTTAAATCCTGCCTGCATGTCATGCTTAGGCAAATTACAAAATAACTACAGTCCCTGCTGCAGTACCAACTGAAACTACAGTGGTGACTGAATGAGCACTGGTCCTTTATTTCAGAGGACACCCCTCAATTCATGTGAGTTCTCACACACAGAAAAGTCTGAATCAATCTGAGCTTTGCAGAGCAACATTAAGCGAGGTACCTGCTGATTACAGCCTTATTTTCAGTAAAGAGCAGTAGCCTTTAAATAAGAACAGTCTCAGAACTTTAAACAAACAAACAAAAAGTTATTCCCTCTCATTTTAAAGATAACTGGACACCTGAAAAAATGCAATGGGAAGCATATTAACATCTGAAAGTTTACCCGTTTAAATGTATCATGACCTCAGGACTCAGGTTTTCCATTCGTGACTTGGGCAAGGAAACAGCATAAAAGAAGTGAATTTCCCCAAAGGCTCATTAACAGCTATACAAGCAGGTGTTTGCTGTGTAGGGGCACTTCAAGGTTTTAGGACAGCAGTAAGTCGTCTCTCTGGTTAGGTCTGGAGACAAAAGCCTTACCCCAGCTTTCCCGGTTCAGCAACCTACAAATAGGGGATGACTCCAACAGTTGTGCAGATTCATTGTATCCATGCTGGTGAGGAGCTGTGAGGTTGTCAGAGCTGTTAGAGCTGCCTGGTGAACTTGGGAAAAAGAGATTTACTCTCTGAACTGTGGCTGAGACTTACAAGAGTATCTGAAGAAAGAGGAAGAAAAAAGCATCTTAAACCACTATGGTTTGTATTTGTATAACATTTTTATAAGCAAGGGAGCTGAAGTTTATTCACAGAACTTTACAGCAGTGACTCCAACATTTTATTTTTGGTATAAGCTGAGCAATGACTTCACGTTAATGAGAAATGACATCAACCACTACTGGAAAGTTTTGTACAATTTCTGCAGAAGTTTTTCAACAGTTCATGATGAACTGTCTGTTCTAAAATGGCATGTAAAAGGGACAGATAAAAAAAGTTTATCTTCTAAAAGCAATTATGTTTTCTGTGAATTTATTTGTAAATAACTATATGGACAAGAAAACTATACTAATTCATACAAACTAATGGCTTCAAAAGCAAATTAAATAACGTTCTCCAAGACTCACTCATTGTTACAATTATAAGCCTGCAAGGCCATGTCACTTGCCAGTAAAATACTTTTTTTTTTCCTTTCAATTAATACAGTATTTAAAAATTTGGCTTAAAGAATGTTTTCCTCCATAGCCATCAATGGCTCATTACAAAAATATTTCTCATGTAGTCCATTATTGCACAGCTGAGAAGGAAATCATTAATTGCCTCCTCCTGACTACTTTTATTACAGCAATGAAACGATAGCAAGCATATTAGTAAATGTAAGAAAGGATAATAGAATCTGACACTTGACTTTGACGAGATATCTTAGTTTCCAGCTACTTTGTGCCTAAAGAAATGACTGATTGGCTGCAGTTCCTGAGTTCTTTCAAACTTGACAAGGATGGAAACAAAAGACTAACACTTCGAAGTGAAATACAACCTGCCTCCCCTCTTGCCCCCCTCCCCTGCCATCCCAATGTGTAAAAAATTTATTAGCTTTGTATGAAATTAGCACAATCTCAGCAAAAAGTAAAACCTTAGTACACAAAGTGAAGCATACATTAAGGCAAAGTATGAATGACGAATGCATAACTTTAAACAACAATGCTAAACAACACTAAGAGTAAAGATGAAGTCTTTCATGCGTTCAGATGTTTTTCCCTGCATCTCTAACAGCATCAGTGCTCACAGATCTTTGTTTCAACATCCCTGTGTTGAATGGTTCACAAGCAGGTGAAAAAGACAATTGGTGGAAGTGAGACAGTGGGCAGGAGTGACCATAGGAACATAACATAGCAGCAAAACATCAAGACACATTTTCAGTTCCAGGATGACACTTACAGCCAAGATGAAGAGGAAGACCACGCCCATGATAAATGTGATAATTGGGATTCAAGACTGAGATATTGGAAAACCTAAATATTTCCAATTCAGACCAACCACCATGATATAAACAGAGAAGCCTGTTTCCTGCAGTCAACATAAGCATTTTAAACATGAGACTATCATTTATCATGCGGGAAGTTTCTGTTTTTCTCATATGCATCTATGTGCCTGCATGCTGCGCTTGCATGCTTAATCTCCAACATGCCCACAAAAGCAAGACTTCAGTCTTCTTACAATGCAGAATTATTTAGCAATTTAAATGCCCCATTTTCCAGGCAGCCGTAGCAGATGGAAGAGAACGACAAAGAGGAAAGATTTGCTAAGATTCAATATTACATGATCAAACCATCCAAAAGGGTTGAAATACAACACTGTAAGAGGCTGGCAGACTAACTTAGAATTGTCTTTTTAAAAAGCATATTGGATGTTGTTGCCCTATGCCACAAAATAAACACCTTACATCTGTAAGTGTACATCTGTATTTACAAAATTCATGCTAATGCTACAAAATATTGTACCCTAGAATTAAAATGAAAGAAAGATGTCTTATTTTTAAAAACAAAAAGGCAAGCAAAAAAGGCAAACTCCAAAATAAAAGTTAAAATCATAACAGATGCAGCTGCACAGGGAAGATTAGCATACAGAATATGGAAAGCAGTAAAATATATAAATATATATATATATATATTTTTTTCTAGCACCAGCTAATAGGGGCCTAAAAGGGACAGCAGGATTTTTTTCTGTCCAAAATTTATTATTTTTATCTATTTACTTTACAGAAATTAGGCCCACATTTAGAAAGAACCACATCTTCCAACAGTAACCCTATCTCGATCCACCATTGTGCTACCGCTCCAATAAAGAAAGATGTCTCACCAGCACTTTTTTCCTCCCCTCCCACTAGCAGTTAAGTATCAATTTGTTCTCTGAAAACTAGCATTTCTATCTTTAGCATATAAAGGTAAAAGAAGATAAATAATTCGGGTGTTATTCACCTTCAAAATCACTTACTACTTCTGGCCAGGAGGGGAAGCTAGTGCTATGTATTTTTGTCCCATAGCTTGGACATACTCTGAATACAAAGGATTTTATTATTACCGCATCATTACAATCATAAATCTACCCTATTCAGCTACAGCAGTGTTCTAACAACCTGAGGAACTTAAATACATTCAATATTTATTTGGAGTGCATTCGGGGGGATTCTGAATGTGAAATACTGAAGTCACACCTCTGCCAGCATGACTTCCCAACTTGGTTTTATTTTGGAGGGTTACTCACATAAGACCAGTGGAAAGTGGCTGTAACCCTATTTGGAAGTGCTTTACAGTGAGCTTTGGACTTTCCAGCAGAATTGCTGTTGGCTTCTCCTCGTCTGCTGCAGTAAGTTAGGGATGTCTCTACAGTATACACTGTATGTGGGACTGTCATCTTATTTCCTACAAAATACAAACAAAATACAAAGCATAGTTTTAACCAGTGGCTCTGTTTCTGTCTTAAGAGACTTATTCAGAGTATCAGTGCAGGGAAGAAACTGGAAACTTCATATAAGAGGTATGAAGACTTGTCCTATAGCACAAGTCATTGTTCAAAGACTGTGTGTTTTACTGCTGAGAATGAAACAGAAAACTGCAGCATTCACCTCAGATGATTTGTGGTCATCAGCACCCTTCATCATTTTGAGATCAGATTCAACTGTACTTATTTTGTAATTTTAGAAACAAAGGAGGTACAGACTGAATGACTGAAACTTTTCCTTCTGAACAAATATTCTGTTTCAGCATAACAGCTTTAAACAGAAATAGCTATTTTGTTGATTACAGCACAGTGAGAAAGGGCATCTATAATTGCTGTGGAAAGAAAACTGTAGTCAGGTGTACCTAGTTCTTTCCAAACTTTCTAGCTTTGTATCTATTTGTCCCTAGTTTGATGTAGTTTCAGACTTTCTGCCCGCTTTGGAAAGGCCAGCAGCTTTACCAGCTCCCAGGAGTGCTCCAACTCTCAACTCGGTCCAGCCAGGCCAGATTCAAATCTTCAGGAGATTAAACATTCAAATATGAGTGCAGGAATACCCAAAGAAAATGCTGTTTTACATTACATACCATTCTTTGTCCTTGTTTGCAGATTTTTTCCAGGAAAATATATTCCTAGTGTTATCTTCTCATGTAACAAGACTGATACTAGAACACAGTAAACAGATGCCAAATACTTCAGTCAGGACAACAGTCACCACTAGTCGAGGTCTGACAGAACGCCTTATGTGCCAATTAGATACTAAAAATTTACCTGATATGACAAACAAGCAAAAAAATCAAGCGTTGCATTAAAAGTATTCAAGGTCTCCTTCAATGAAGTGTCTCCTCCCTCTACCATTTCTTTCTGCTGACTTTGTGTACCTACTTACTCTAAAAAAAAAAAAAAAAAAGACTGAATGGGTAGAGACTCTATGGATTAGAGCAGAAGGGTTATGAGGGGAATGAGATGTTTCTTGAAGGGTAAAAGGAAGATATCTTGATTTCATATTCAAAGAAGTTTCTCATATTTTCTGCCAAATCTTGGACTATAAGGATTTTTTTTCTTAAAGTGCAACTGCTTAAAGAAAAAAACATAATAATAATTTTAAAAATATGAGTTCAAATCAAATCTCTCAGCTGTTTAGCCACATCTTCACGTATGACATTTCACCTCTTCTGCACTACTGTTCAACTAAAGGTAAAGTAAGTCATTCAAAGCCTCACTTGTTTTAATTGGTGTTCTGGAAAACAGCATTTCGTGAGTTAAAGGCTCATGATCAGTCCATCCAATTGTGCAAAGCCTAAAAATTCTGATGTCATCTCCTTAGAGTGAACCCATTCTTAGAATTAAGGTTATGACAAGAATAAAAATTGGATCAACAATCTGTTTTAATGACACTGTTTGTATCATTTCCAAACACAAAAGTAACGTTTCTCTAAAGTCATTAGTGCCCTGCCATTATAGCTGTCACCACTTCTCCAGTCTCGCTGCTCTGAGAGCAAAGACTCCCCGTAGGTTACTGCTTGGAATATTGATAAGCCTCAGGAAGAGCTCTTCTCCAGATGGTCTGCTATCAGGTATTCATACTCCAGCCATTCCTACTGAGGGTTAAATGCTATTAGCAAAACACACTCTCCAGCAGAAAGTGAGGCTTGTCACTAGGATGAGCTGTGCAAACGACTACATCTGTTAACTGTAGCACAATTTCACTTCATAGGCGCGTGGAACAAGGAGCAGAAGGGGAAAACATTCTTGCCTGTTTTATGTTAAATCAATCTGTCTCAGTAAGCATGAAAATATGCTCAAGTGACTAAGGGACCACTTCCTCAATGTTGACATCTCTGACAGAATTCAGTTCTTAAACATTCAAACCAGGCCTTAAACATTCAGTCACAGCACAGAGCAGGAAAGCATCCAAGAAAGCACCAAGGACACCTGTGCTATTCCCAACGGGCATTTTTTTTAAGGTCCCCTCCAACACAAACCGTTATGTGATTCTGTAATTCCCAGGTACGAAGCTACCTGTCTCAGTACCTCAGGGGCTTTGAGACTCAGCTGAATAAAGAAAAGCTGGCCTTCACGTCTCTCTTTTCTGATCTTTGTTACTACTATAAATACATTAAAATAATAAAGGTGCCTGTCTCCCTTTTCCCCATCTTATTTCTTACTTTTAACACCAGAAATTGTCCTTTTTTTCCCTCCTAGAAATCTACGTGGCAGATGACATCTTATCTTTACACCACAGGAAGTAGAGAAGCCAGCAAAAATTGGCTAGTCAAAGCCCTAACTCTGCAGGACAGAGACATTCCAGTATGCTACATAAAACTAGCAGTGTAGACCACAAAGGTACTTTGTTTAAACATTTAAATCTGGTTTGGTTTTGTTACTGTAGTATTAAACGTCAAGACAGGTGGTAGACCAAGTTCCTTAACCATAAAATAGTGTCTCCAGTCTCTTCAGTTAGGAGGCAGAGCCCACCAACCAGAGCCTTCAAAGATTTCCCACTAAGCAAGTACAATCCTCATTTGATATTCTTCAGCAAGCAGAACTATATCCAGAGAAATACATAAATATAAAAATCAAACCTCCTTTATTTGTCACAGATACATCCCTCTGACCTTTTCAGTTAATTTTATATCATATTTATTTACAGTTATATTTTAGAATAAATCATTTAATAAATAATGTCAGTAATAGAGTAAGCATTCTGAGTTCTGATGGGCAATTTCCTAATTGGATTCTCCCACCATGCACACAAATACTCCTGGATTACTTAAATGATGACTACAGCGTCTCAGAAGCTCAGACAACAGGGCAGCATGTATTTTAGTGAAGGTTATTTCTGAAAGGTTTATGGTTGGCCTTTCTGGATGAAGGCTACAAGTACAGACCTAATGTTAGTTATCTAACTAACTAACTAACTAGTTATCTAACTAAACTACTTTTATAATCCTTGCACTGTAATCTGCAAAGACCAAGTTTTAATGTCTAACCTGCAAAAGAAATTTGTTACTCTTTTTTGTTCTTGATGATTTATGAAAAAGGTGAAAGCACATGCACTTTCCATTGAAATAAAAGGGGAAAAAAAACTTTTGCCTCCTTCCTTCACTTTAACATAACTGTTGAATATGTTTTTTTTTGTTTTGTTTTTAATTAATATTAAAGAATGACCCTCAGTTGCTTACTTGAGAAAGAACAGTAAATTCTTACCAAAAAACTTAAGACTTGTTTTAGCTTAAAAAGGCAACAGAGAAACAGTCAAAAAAGGGATAGGTAAGAACAAAAAAGTTTCATCCAAAAGATCTATCCTTGCCAATTAGCTTAGTTAACCTTTTCTAAAGACTAAATCTGGATAGTCCTCACAATCAATGTCCAGAATATACAAAATCTAGTATTTTGACTCAAGTATGAGTGTAAGAATCCAGGAATTAGGCCAAATTCCCCACTCCGCCACTCCCCCATTGCTTATTCTCACAAGAGTATTATCCTTTTGCCAAGATTCACAAGAAAATAGAATTGAGCCTTGCTGTATTGCTAGCAAGGTGACATTCACTATAGGATAAGTGAGCTTTTAGAACTTTTTTCTTTTTTTTTTTTTAAACCCTGTAAAACAAAACTATTTAGCTAAGCACTTATCATTCTAAAAAGGCTTGAAAACCACAGACTGGAAATGATGTTGCAAAATGCAGCCCCAAAATCTAATAAGAGAAGTGCTACAAGTCAGAAATGAAGTAATTACTTTACTTTACTCAGCTCTCCAGTCGATAGCTTTGAAGTATTGGTGAGATCTCAACCAGACTATAATGCTGTTTCAGGCACCTTATTAGAAGGGAGGTAAGCAAACTGGAATCCAGAGGAAAAAACTTCATCAAGTGCCTTTAAAAGCAGAAAAAAAGAATGAATTTTTAAAATTATTTTTTTGAAAAAATGAGAAACAGAAAAGTAGGGCAAGGGGCAGGAATGTACGTATCTTCAGAGGCATCATCAAGATGTCAGTGAGTGACTTGCTACATCACCAACAAAGGCACATTAAGAAGGAATCAGGTTCATTTGTAGAAAGGCAAATCTAAAACAAAAGTAGAACAAACTTTTTTTAACTACGAATATTATAAAGAACTAGAAAAGGATACATAGGGAGACCATAAAATATCTTCCACTTGATTTTTATCCAATCCCTATACTCAGTCCTTCTGTCTATACCATATACCACCTGAGAGAACATATGATGCAGCCAACCCACCACTTGACCAGGATTTACTGCACTTCTTCATATGCATAACATGTACAAGGCTCAAAAACTTGTTACATACAGCATTCATGAAAACTGCTCTCAACTGTTCATACACCAAAAAGTTGCACTTTCCACCTGCAGCCTCTTTCTTGACAGTATCTGAAGAGCACACTTGCAAAAACAGGGCAACTAGCAGAGGGCTGACACTATTCCCAACAATTAATTCACCCTGCTCATCCATTGCTGCTTTTGCTTCCTTCTCCCTCACGAGCATTTCTCAAACCCAGATCAGAATGCTGGCACAGGTCAAGTCCTACCAGCAACAAGAGCCCCCTGCTGTACATCCTGAACAGGTAAGGGGTATGTGGACAAAAGCATACCACCACTCCTGCAACAGGGAAAGATGAAGGGACCCCACTTACCTCCAAGAGGTAATGCTTCTCGGGAAAGCAAGCAGCAGCAGGACCGCTGACATGTGCTGGAAGGCCAAAGTCTGAGTAACTATTTTCTTGGAGGCAAAGCAAATGACCTACAGAGTTCTTGAGCTCCCTTTCTGCGTAACATTTCCAAAGCACTGTTTTTGCTGTTATTTTTTTAAAAATGTTTTCCCTTCACCTCATAGCCCTCAGACTTTTAGATCAATCTGTTTAAAGGAAGCAATTCATACTTTCTCTGAGGAACACAGCATCTGTTCCACTGTGAGATCTCCCCTTGTTGCTGGGTCAGCTTGAGCCAGAAGGAAACCACATGTAGCAAGTCCATCCAGATTTTTCCCTTTCCTCTAGTAAGCTCCTAAGAGGCAGAATTAGTTTAGAAGATGGGGTGGAAAGAATTGAATCAGATCTCTGTACTTTTTTTTTCCCTCCTTTCTCTTTTTAAATATCAGGACTATGATCTCTCATTTCCTTTCATCTCTTTATTCAGCTTTCCAGACAAAAATAGAATGAGATTGTCACTTAAGCATATTTGATGAGACAAGAAAAAGTGTTGTGCACCCCAGGCTTGGTTCTGTCATTAGCATTGTACCACATGATTATCACTGAAAGGTGCTATAGTGTATGTAAAGAGAATAATCACCTATGTGATGTGTGAAATAACTGCTGTGTTGCATGCAGAACTGGGCCCTATGCAATGGTAGCTAATTTACTGGGTACTATACAGATGGGATTGAGCTCCCTTTTTCAGGTACAACAATTTTTAGGTACACCTCTATGTTGATATTCAGGGAAAATGCATGCACAACTCCCAACAGATACTGCTAGAGAACAGCAACAAGCACAATTGGCTCCTACAACACAGACCCATTTGTTTGGTTGCTATCCTCAAATCTGAACTCCTATGAAAAGTGACTTTAAAACGAGTACAAACAACTTTGGTGCAAAATAAACCCATGCTGAGCAAAGTAAAACGCTGCTCTCTATTCCTACCTTTGCCTTGAAAATAACAACTTACAGGGTTTGCCTTCCATAAGGAAGGTAATTTAAAATGTAATTCCAATTGCAGTATTTTTACTTCAGTAGCAAACCAACAATTCCAGGTTAAATGTGTCAGACTTGCAGTCTGGAAGTTCTGCTTCCCATAAGCAATAAAGAGAACACTTAATATACATATATAAATAAAACTGTTGTTTTTCCAGGTACATGCTAAATGCCTTCTTACAGTACCTCATGTAATTTTTCCTCTACTTTTATTAACCAGTCTTTTTACTATGCTCTCAGCAACTCCGTAAGAACTTGGAGGTGGAAAGACTTTGGAAGGAGGAAGCAGGCTACAAGGAACGAGAGGCAGGAACTTCACAAGGCACATTCTAGTTCTGCATTTGAAAAACACAACACAATATAGTTCATAGATTATACGCATGAAAGCACAGAAATTGAGAGTGCCTACATTTTATATGACTAAAGAGGATGTTGTCAGTCTATTGCTAAATTACATGGTATTGTTTCTGGCGATTTAAAAAAAAAATAAAGCCAGCCTTTACTGACATACTAGCCAGCACTTAAAAACACATTTTAATCATCTTTTTATGACAACTATATCTTTATAATGAAAACATATCGCCAAATATGGTTTAAGTATGCCACCTCTCTGCTTTTGTTTTGTTTCAACTATTTATTGCCACAAGAAACTGAGATGATCAAAGAAACCTCAACCTTGTTTCTAGTGCTATAGGTCCAGCCCAGTTCCCATGTAAATACTAACTTTTACACATGCAGACTTTCACCCACAATTGCTGTACCTAGAATGTTTGTGCCTCAGATTGATTTTAGATAGAGACTTAAACATGTAAGGCAACATCTGGTATCTATGCATCCACCCAGCATGTGGAAGCCAGTTACAACCATGTTTTCCAAACTTGCGTGGCAATGAAAGGTTACCATATGGAGACGACTAACAGCATTATTTAGATTAGGTTTTCAGCTACACTCAGTCCCCCACAAGGGTCATTTCCTGTTTATGCGACAGGCATGTCACATTTTTCAGGCATGCTACACACAGTTGTAGATACAATGAATTCTGACTGAGCGAGCTCCTTGTATACAACACCTGTGTGAGGCCACGGTGATTTCCCATGCAACGAAGCACAGCAGTGTTTTACAGAACACCAGGGGTGACCAGAGCACGGAGACGAACAAAGGCAAGGCCACATACTCTGCATATGCTTTCATCCACCTTACTATTGAGAGAAAAACCAAGTCAGGCAACACTGAAACGCTGAGAGTAAACACCATACATGATGAGACTACTCAATCATCAAGTCATCCTTTTCCCTGCCCCAGTCCTGCAGGATGCTCACATACATGGCAGCCTCCTGAATGTTTAGCTGTGAAGCCCCACGTTTGATCAACACATCTAGGATCACTCCATGTAACTGCACATCCATGTGTATCTACCACCCATCCACAGCTGCTGGCACAGAAAGGAACATTCCCGTGATGTTCTCAAGTGACCATAAGAAAGATTTGTCAGCAAACACATCCGCCTGTACCTTCTCAGCCAGTCACTCCTCTTCTGCCTGCCCTTCCACACTCGGTTCCCCAGCTTCATCAGTCCCACCACTGCAGATCCTCTCCCTCCTTCCTGACACAGCCATAGGAGGTACATACACCCTAAATTTACCTCTGGCAGAAGATCAGGAGAGTCGTTCTGCTTGTGTAGCCCTAATCCTAACAGCCCAGCCTGTAAAAAAAATTCACCAAGTTCAATGACGTTTCCTTTCCTGTTGTATACATACCTTTTTTTTTTGTTTCTTTCTATAACTGCAAACTCATTCAATTCCAACTAAACCCTACTGCTATATAGCTGTTCAAATTTTCTCCTGTGTCTTGCAGAAATCATGGGAACAATTACTGCAGTGTCACAATTCCTGAAAGAACAAGAGGAATACAATAGGTGAGAAAACAGAACAGAGAACTGGTCACACAGTGCACACACTGTATTCTGAATTAGCACCAAATTAACTGTTATGAGAAGAGGCACAAAGAAACCCCATACACAGATTAAAACCTACTCCATGAAAGAGTTTTTACAAAGCTCCTCTCCTGGCACAACATAAAAATCCAACTCCTGGAAATATAATTCTTCAGAGCACACAGATCAAGGTAGCTTCTTTCTATACTGCTTTAGAAAGTGGCATGGACCAAATCCAGCAGACACAGGCATCAAGCTGCGTTTGAGAGGTTTGTAATGTTCGTAGTAAAACCATTGCCTGAGTCATGTTCAAAACGAAGCCATGTTTGGATCAATTTTTAAAACTGTTGCCAGCACCGTGGCCTATGGCGATTTTGACTTCAGAAGACCAGTCCACAAGTTTGAAGAAACATCTGATGGACAGCAGCCATCTTTCAGTCTCTACACATATATCTGAAAATGCTCAGGATTACCAATCCCAAAAGTATCAGCAAAAGGCAGAAGTGAAGGGCCCAGAAACAAGACAGACTGTGCTATCCTGCCAAGAACCAAGTGCTCTGGGAAGTAGTCTTATTGCAGCACTGCACACATCCAGACTCATTATCCTGCTTGCTCTAAGTTGGACTCAGTAAATTGAAGGAAAAAGAAAACCAAGAAGCCCAAGGTCATTACAAAAGTAAGGGAAGTAGTATTTAGGGACATTGTTTTTCTTCACATGAAAGAATGCATTTGCATGTTACTGGCATACTGGGAAAAAAAGAAGCTGCAATACAAAAAACAGAATATTCTTTATAAAGACCATCAGCAGCTTCCACCAAGTCTACACAAGTGGTATGCCCACTTAAACCAAACTCTGAGCAAGGAAAGCCTGCTTGGCAAGTACTGAGTACCCATGGTAATAACAATTATATCTCACTTTCCATTTACTACAACAGAATTGTAAGTAGGTTTTATCACCACCACAAGAGCAAGATTGCAAATCCTCTCTACAATCTGAAGCACACGAAGGTTCCATTTCTCCTTCAAAATTGCTGCTGCCTTCAAGGTTTAGATTTAAAGTCTCAAATAAACTAGGAGGATCATGAAGAAAGGTTGCAGAACTTTGAACTCAAACCTTCATGGCAAGATGTGCTCGCTAGAATAAAAATTATTATATTCCTGAAAGATGACTACATCAACTTCTAGACTTCTGTACTGTTTGTAAAGTTTGGTTTGTTTGACAAACTGGAGTTACTCTTGTGTTGGAGGCTGTCTCTCCATTGCAACTGCTTCTTGATCACCATTTCATCAGACTGAGCTGCTGCAGCTGAAGAGATCATCATCTCCTACCGCTGGGATGAATGAAATAGGAGCCACCTCAGCTACTTCAACAGAACAGGAGTAGGAAAATCAGAACCCTCTACGTCAGCAGTTCTCAGCAAGTAAACATGCAGAGGATTCCCCTCTGAGGAGGGGTCACCAGGGCTAGCAGAGAGTACATCAGCTTCATTCTACAAACCAGACAGCTTGTTTATTCTGGAGTCCGCTTGGCGAGAGATGGCAAGAACACATGCAATGCTTGCCTACAAAGCCAATGGCAACAGTCGGAGAACATAGACACGAAGTACAAAGCCTGGCTGACAATTTCAGTCAGCTGCAAACCATGTGACATACCTCCATACAAAGGAGTAAGGTGCACCTTGTAACTGTAAAAGTCTTTAAAACAGTAATCCCAAGCAAAACCAACCAATAGCATTCATCTTCCTCCTCCAAGAAAACATCATATGAGATGGCAGGGGCTGAAAAAGCCTGTGAACCATACTCATTTTTTTGGGTGGCTTCTAGGGCCTACAGCAATCCATAATTCCTCATTCTTCACCTGCCTTTGACAAGCATATGTTACAGGTTTTTTTTTTTTTTTTTTTTTTCTGACAAACAGACCATGCAGTAGGTATGATAAAAGAATCTGACAAAAAGCTATTTGCAAAGAGTTAGGAAAAATAAGGAATATCATCAAAATGCAGAAGCTGGGGAGGTGGACTTGAAGAGTAAAGTTAGTCTACCCAAAAAGGATACCATGACAAGGGAGTAGCTCTTGGTTGAACTGTTTAAGTCAAGGGCAGAATGGGACAGAGTAAAATAAGAGCCATTTTCACTTCTCTCCCTCACAGAATTATACGTGTATTTGGAGAAAACGAACTGTGAGATGATGAATGTAAAAATATATTGCTCTACCATGACTGGTGATGGTAGCGTCGTATTGTCTATTCAGGCACAAATCCAGAAAAAGGTGACTGCCAGTTCACAGTTATGAATCATGAATCTCAAGAGCAGAATAAGAGGCTACCGTGTACTGAACAGAACAAACAAGCAGCAATTAATACATGGGACCACCAAAACAGAGCTAGCTTCCAGGATGTTCAAAGGCTTGAAGTATGGCACGACAACAGAAAAATCAAAGAGAAAAAGCACACCAAGAAAGGGCCACAGAAGTTTCAGACATCTCTGCATTAATTTATTGTCTTAAAATGCTGATAGAGTCACAGAGGAGACTACAAAAAACTGCAGTTGTGAAAATATGTCTGCATTAGCAAAAAAAAGTGATTTAGTAAGGGAATGTTTTTATCCAACTAGATAGCAACGCCAGCTTTGTGAGCATTCAAAGATCAAGCCCATGATTCTCTGATAACAGGATACGTTAAAATATGAATTATTGTTCTCCAGCATTTTCTGAAAACCACACAAGTAACTGTGACTACCTCCCTTAGCTTTCATTGAGTCTTTTTAAGGTTCACCAGACACTTTTATATGGTTTAAAAGTCATCCCCATCCTGGAATAGTTATTTTCTCTCTAGCATTAAAAAGCCAAACTATGTTCAACTCCAAAGTTAGGAAAGATGAACAAATACTTCCATAAAATAGTCTCTTCTGTATTTAGCTTGGTCATTCAGGACCCAGAAAATTTAGACCCAGGAAAATATGGGGAAATAACATCACCTGACCCACAGGGACTCACCTGGTTAGAGTTGGCATCGTAGGCTCACCTGGAGGTTCTAGCCTCTCATCTTTCTCTACTTCGTGCAAGGTCAGCAAGAAAAACTCTTTTCCTCCTGTCTTGTACCGTGCCTTTGCTGACTTTCTGACTCCAACTATCCAGAACAGGGCAAACCAGTAAGAGAATTTCTACAAGCCACTCAAGTCTTCACAAGAGCCTCAGGCTAGCAGTTACTTCTTCCAAGGTAATTTCTGGAGTATCTCCTGTTTTTTGGCTGTTAGTCTCAAGTGCTACTCCAATACACTCGGCTCATCTACCAAAGTCCAGCTGGGATGTCCTGTGCCATCACATGAAGGTGTACTTTTTCCTTACACTTTCTCTTCAACACAAAGTGCTGCATAACAGATGAAAATATTATATACACTGCACTTCAAAGAAAAATTCAAAATGGAAGAGAACTTCAAAAGACTAGCACCCCACAAAGTTTCCGACAGACTACGGAGTTAGTATTGGCTGATCTCAATCCCCACTTAGAATAAAAGAAACAAATTACAGTAATACATTCATAGAGAGGTTCTTGAAATATAAATCAGTATTTTTCTAATCGCATCAAACTATAAATCTCAGAAATTGTATAATAAACATTACCTCAAACAATATAAGATAATATACATACTAACAGACTTGAGCTTTTGCAGTATCTCTTGAGGATGAGAATGGTCAGACTATGGCATCTGAGCTGGTTTTATTGCTTTGGTTCCCCAGCTGGCAGCCCAAGACATATAAGACACTAACATTCCAAAACATTTGCAACAAAACAGTCTTTACTTACTCCAAAGCTATTTCAAAGTTTACTACAGCTTTCACAGGACCATCCCAATATGGAAAGGCAGAAACACTCTTATTTCTTAATGCCTGTATGATTGATGGTTACAGCATTTTAAAAAAGATGTCACTACACAACTGCTGCTGTACTCCAACAGAAGGAAGTAACCTGGCTAGGAACAGCTGAAAGTTCATGTAGTAGGGGTTGAAGGCAAAAAACAGAGCCTGAGCAAAGAGCAAACTTTTTTTTGGCCAAGTGCCAAGATTAATTAAAAACTTAAGCTGAATTAAGATTAAGAAAAGCTAATTTTGTTCTTAAAGCTTACAAGTAATAATTAAAAATACAAAAAAAGTCCCTAACCAAGTTCTCCTACATATGGAATTTGAACATGGATTTTCTTCCTCCCACTTTACAAGGGGAGAAGGGTTAGTTTTAAAAACCTTTACTAGACCAAGCAATGGGATTAATATTTTGTAAAAGATAGGACTGACTCAATCTCCAAAAAAGGGCTACTGCTCATTACAGTGACACTCACAGGCATAGGTGGGGCTGAACATACGTGGATCTCAGTTGCTCGACTTTCCCTCATGCTCCTGTTAGCAATCCACAACCCACTGCAGCCAGGGCCAAGGGCTGGATTTCCAGTCAACTTATGATCTCTGAAACTCCATCATCCAACTAAGTGGCACACTGCAGGTGTAAAGGGACCGTCCTTCCCTCACCTCTCCTCCAAGCATAGAGGTGTGGGGAAAGGAGGGGGGAGGCTTGCCACTAGGACAGGGTGCAGGAGGAGTCTTCATCTCCAGCAGGTCTCCAGCAAAACAGCTGGGAGGCAGCAACACCCTCCACAAGGTAAACCTGCCTAAGGCAAGCAGCCAAGAGACTAGGTAAAGGCTGGTACACGAAAGTGCTCTCCAAATACTTCCCTCATGGAGCGCAGGCATTCAAACAATTCTCATGAAAAATACTGTAATGGAGGGAGGCATTTCTTTTGATGGAAACATCTAAATTTTTCAAGAAAGGAGATGAGACTCACTCAGACGTTCTACAACTACAGATAAAGACACAGACAGATGAGGCCAGATCTCATCTGAGTTCCTATTTCCTTAGGAAATGTTTCCTATGTGAAATACTTCTTACAATGTTTCTCAGAACTCAGTAGGCATAGTGCTTACTTAGAAGTTACTTCCACAGTTTTACTGAAACACCTAGCAGGCTGTAAAAGCACAGAAATTCGGCTCATTCAGATATCGTATGATCTGATCTCAAAGAAATTTTACAAAATGGTTAGGATATTTCAGTGTTACTAGATCCATTCTACTTTTGCCTTGTTAAGAAGTCTTTTTAGAGAGCTTGTTTTATTACTGAAGTCAGTATGAGAGATAATGTGTCTCTTCACTTCTGATTGTTCCTTCTCCAAGCTGTATCTGTATCTGGTTTGTCAAAAAAATCTACTAAGAAGAGGACAAGACAAATTTTTAATCAAATGTAAGCAGTAACAACAGGTTTTATTCAAAACTTCCAGTAAAGAGGACCCACTAAGATTTGGAATAAAGGTAAAGTACTACAGCTTATGTGAATATAAAAGATCAAAGAAAAAAATAAACCAAGCAGTAAAAAAAATAAAAATTAAAAATATATATTTTTAAAAAGTTTGAAATAGACCCACACAGGGATTTTGAAGTTCTCCAAACAATTAACAATTACTATGTTTGGCAAAACAAGATTCTCTTACAAAATTAAAAGCCTACTTCTGTTACATACACTGTATAAAACTGCTCAATAGTTAAAGAGCACGCTGTACAATTATGTCTTGAAATACATAGAGCTGCAGCCTTCAAACTGCAGGAATTAGTCATTTTGTCCTCTTCACAGGTAAAAGAATTAACCAGCTCCACAACTGTTTGGGGGGGAAAGGAAGAGGCAAAAATAGTCAGAATTAACAAGACGAAGCCACTATAAAAATGAAACACACAGCAAAAACTCAGACCTCAGTTTAAACTAACAAACTATGTTTACAATATATTCTACATTTCAGTTGTCATTTCCCTTCCCACTCCCACCTCCCCCCATTCAAATATTCCTAACTCCTTTATGGTCTAAGTCTAATTTTAAATTTCTAAACTTTCAAATACACCGTACATACATTTAGCAAAAACATACCTAACATTCTTACAGCAGTATGGTCAGGACACAATTTCCAAGATTATTACACAGTTATTGAGGTTAAGCCATATGACTTTCTTGTCTTTTAAAGAGAACAGCAACTATCAGCTTAGACAAATGGTTTTAGAATGGACTGCAGAAATCCTGCAAAAGGCAGACTTCACCAACATTGGCTCTTAGCCCCAGAGGACAATGTAAAAAAAAAAAAAAAAAAAAAAAAGTGAGCAATGGACGTAAGGAAGAAAGAACCTCGGAGTGCCAACTACAGGATGATCCTCGGGAACTCGCTCTGACAGACTGTGGTTTGTGCTCAGTTGTCCCCTTATGCTAAGCCCTACAAATCAACTTTGCAAAAGAATATTACAACGTAAACTAAAATTATTGACACCAACAGTATGTCAAAGGGCTGTGCTGTGTTCTTTTTTTTTCTGAATCCAACAGTTGGTCACAGAAGTCAAGCATTCTCATGGCTCTTATTCAGCTGTTGCCAGTTCGGGGGGCAGAGGGGAAAGCGTGTGTCTGACTCATACATCCTTCAAGTACATGCAAGGCTCAATTGTTTCCAAAATGCAGGAGCTTGGGACCTTTAAGACACTGAAGAAATAGGATTATGAGGAGAGCCCATCTGAGTAAGTACTTTATCCAGCCACTGAAGGGGACCATGAAGGTGTATCTCTATCCAGCATGGAGTGCTTGTTACATCTTGGCGATGATATTCAGCTCCCCAGCCCTGGAAACAGAATGATAAGTGGGGAAAGAAAAAAAGTCACCTTATTTTATATTAACGAATATCAGCACATGTGAATTGTTTTCTTTCTTACTGAAATAATCTAGCTTTCAACAGTGATTACCAGCAGGATGACATTCATTTATCACATTTCAACAAACAAATCTCAAAAAAATGGAAGAAGTATCATTTTAGGATCTCTTGGAATGAAGCTCTACGTTCTCAAAGACATAATTTCTGGCAACACAAACTTTCCTCACACCTCACCACCAGTTACATAATGTCCCACCCATAAACCTTCTGAAAAGATAATCAAGTCTTCCTCACCAAGATTAAAAATAGAACAAAACGGGGAAAAGTGCTGACAAACAGATCAATGGATTAAAAAATGAGCTCATAGTCTAACATGATGGAATTGGAGGGGAGGAATCTGTCTGACGAGAATCAAAGCACATTTCACCGGACGGACAGGACAAACACAGTGATAGGTCAGAAACATTCATTACTCTTAGGAGAAGAAAGGCATGATCACTGCCCAGCAGGCTACTTCCCAAGTTAAAACAAGTGCCAATGGGTCTTCTTTCAGCTCATATCCAATCTAGTAACAGTTACTACCAAGGGTATAAACAGCATTCAAAATTATTTTGTAAGAGAACTGTTTTTGGTGGAGGTCTGTAGAAAACACAATGATGCTGCTCTGCATTAGCCCCTAATGAAGGAATTACTCAGCTCCCAACACTGGTAGCAGCAGCTCCAAACACCGTGCAGTGCAACATCCAATATGCAGGAGGTCCTGTGCATCTGTTCAGACAGCACTGCTGTACAACCCTACAGGATGTGGAGCTATAAACAACCTACTCCATTTTAGTAGTGCCTACCCTAATACATCTGAAAAGTTCCATCATTCTCTGATGTGTGACCAGCTTTTTTTTTTTTAATTAGTACACATGTTGATATTCATAGCCACATAACAAATCTTGACTTTACGTGTCCCCTTAGAATAGAAAGGTACGTGTATTATTCAAAATAGTTACTGTGTCTCCTGATTTGCTAGCTGCTGATCAGGACAGATTTAGAAGATTATGCTATCTGCATTCCCACAACCACTACAATGACTTAACACGGCTGTCCCAGCTCCCATCTCCAAAAATGCCAGCCAGGAACACAAGCATGAAGTTCAGCTGAACATCTTTGAGAACAGGAGTCAGCACAGACCATAGAAGTGTAATTTAAAGGGGGCAAAAGCTGATGCTATGTAGTGAATTGGTGGCTTATACATTTTCAGACCAAGTAACTGATGACTCAACTCTCTTCTCAAAGGTTATTTGTATTGTACCATGCCATATCCCCCGAAAATTAAAAAGACAAGCCTCATAAATCTCAAGTAATTAAGCAAATATTTATACACACACACTATATAGACATTAAACACAAACATTCAATTGAATCATTACATTTAAGAGAGGCATTTCAATGAAACTGGAGTAGTTAACAGACACGATAGCAACGCTTCAGAAAGGAACTAGAGAACAAGCTGAAAAAAGACCATCTGCAAGTCACCACAGCTTTCAAAGTCTATGCACTGGGAGATGGATTTGGTCAACTTTATATCATCCAGATCTGTCTTACACTTCCAGAATACTATTCCGTAAATATTTCAACTCAGAAATTAACAGGTTGATGGAGGGAGGCAATTGACAATTCAGAATCACCACATTCTGAAAAAAATATTTATTTTGCTTACAAAATAACCTCAAGCAAATTTTCACATACCTTTACAAAACTCATACGGAGAGTGCACATCTTAGTAAGCTCATACACTGTCTCAAAGCCATGGTTCACTGACTGTGCCAAAAGCTGAGCAAACTCTTGATTATTGAATATCTTCAAACTGCAGCCACTAGGTATTTTGCACACTGTGGTCGGATGGAAACCATGATGGTAGTTGCAGTTCCGACTTTGCACAAAAATACTGCTGTCACTGAGACATTCAGCATACACTTCTCCACCAACATAATAGAGATGAACACCTGGAAGGAGAATGTTCACATTAAGAGGTTAGAGGAATTCACACCATGCATCTGTTTTTCATGGTATGTCTCCATATGTTTCTGCTTAAAGAGATTAACACTAATTGCATATCAGACCATACTCTGTCTTAAAACTTACTTTTATGTTCCATCAGTACATGATTTGAAAGGAAGGTGTGTATGTAGGTATGCATATGCAAGGATAATCAGTAATTGCTGTATTTTAATGTGCTGTGTATTCAACAACAATAAACCAGCAAGTACTGCAGTAATTTTGATGCTGTACATTGGATGGCTTGGCCAGCTGAACTTTGTTCTCATTGTATTTATGTAAAACAGTAACTGGGAACGCAGGAGGGGAGAGCAGATAATAAAACAGCCTCAAACTGGATTCTCTGAGTCCTGAATGCTATTTTTGCTAGCATGAGGCTTTTTTCAGCTCACTTTAATGCTTTCTTTCCAGAAAGCTGGAAAAAGAAAATGGCCCTTATATTCCTCATGTGTCTGTCAAATCAGGGTGCATATCACCTTCCCAGTCCTCACTGCTATTTCCTGCTCCCTCACCCATCACTGGTGGTAGCAATGCCCAAAAACGTGACATATAGGGAACCTCTGTGGAAATGTGTTGTTGGGAGAACTCAATTCCAAAGGTTTTAAGAAACCAATAAAATGTGCCTTTAATGTTTAGAAATTGATTATTTGCTGCTCAAACCTTTCACCTCTCACAACATCACGAGTCAAAGAAGCAAACACAGACTAAACTGAAATCTAGTCAGAATGCCTTGACTGTGCTCTGTCACGTAATATTTCGCTGTTGTCTATGTGTGTACGTGTGTGGGAACACGTATAACGCCACCCGATCAGCAAAACAATTTATGGCTGCTTTCAAGTTTAGGATTTACTCCTTTTTCCTCAAAGACTAACAGTTCTACATCATCAATAATTATATACATACACTTATTCAACAGCTTCCTTGTCTTTTCTGCTCTGCTTTGGCACACATACAGTTAAGTGCTTCAGCAGAAGGCTGCTTGCAGCTGGGTTACTTTTAAAGGGAAAATGAATGAGGTGTTAAATAAATATCCTCATACTTGGTAAGATGGATGGGGCGGAAAAGAAGGGAGAAGTGTTAGGACTTGAGTGGCGCAGCACAGGTGGGGTATACTGCTGAGAGCTGCACAAGTCCTCCTGTAGAGAAAAGTTTTCCAGGCTAAGGGCAAAAACTTGATGACCTTCAGTTCCTTCAGTTTCAATTCTTTACTCCTCTAAGGAAGGAGAAGATACTTCATTAATTGACACTTTTCCACATAACCACAGGTTGGGCATGCTCAACCCCCAACTGTCTCTGAAAATTTGCTAGTAACATAAGCTCCTGAAAACTTCGTCTGGCAGGAATACCCCACTGCAGGGCCAATGTTAGATTTGCATGTCATCTGCATTATAGGCAAGTTCTCAGAAAAGAGGACTGTATTAAGTCAGTCACAAACCAGAAGCTTTTTTTTTCTCTCTTTTGCTGGACACTGTCGCAGCCACAGAATAAAAGAACAAGATTCCCACCGAAAAAAAATCACCAGCTTCTTTAAAAATGCATTTGGAAAAGCTATTTTAGCAAGTTGTCCTTCTAAAAACATGCTAGGATAGCTAATTCATGTTGGAACTAAAGGCAGCTAAAAATTCTGTGCCAAGAACTATCATTTGGATTTCCATATGCACCAATAATCAAGATAAATCATGTTATTTCATTTTTAAAAAAACTGCCTTAAGCTCTTGCTCTAATTAAGGTTGTGATAGGCTTTGGGCAATAAAGAATTGATTAGGGATAAAAATTTCCTGTAATTACACAACAGGTAAGAACAATACTGTGCTTATAAGACCTGCCCAGAAAATTACATGTTTACCAATATTCTAACAAGCATCTATCCCACATACTGAGAAGAGCAGCCTGCTCTTGAAGCGAGTGGCCCAGGCTGTCATTCCTAGTGGAAATATCCCCGCGAAAGAAACTCCCCAGAAAAAGATGCAAAGATCTAAAACTCACCTTTGCCAATGTGTCGCCTCGTATTCTCAATAGTGGAATTGCGGTTAACGTTGGAGAGCAGCCCCAGGCAAAACCTGTTTTTATTGTTTGAAGGATCAGTGAAGCCATCCACCAGGATGCTGGTGGAAGAAGCGTGGAATGCCTCCCCAACACGATTATTCAGCTCGTAATAGACGATGGAGCACCAGTGCTTTGGCTCTTCGTAAGCGACTGCCTGAACATCTGTAAAGCAACCATGCAAATGTTACAGTCTAGCGGCACTGGAATACAGGCCTGAGATTTAAAGATTCATAAAACTGCAGATTTTGGCTGAAGATCACTGAAAGATGATCTGGATAAGCAGCTGCAGTTAAAGAAAGGCTCTTCTGTCTTCAGTTATTTTTGAACTTTTCACTACCACAAACACACAACAGAATAATTTCACCTCAACTTCACTTGCACGAGACTCGCAAATGGAAAAGGCTGGCACTAGGTATCCACAGAGAAGCACAGGAAGCTCCCAACAACATACCAAGCAGTGCCTCAATAACCCTGCTGCATTTTCTACAACATGCTATGGTGCAGGCCCGGAAAGCAGAGAAACACTTCTGCAATTGTACATCCCAACCCTGAACAAGAGCCTAACACACAGAATCCTAATAATTCTGCTGGACTAAAGAGAAGGTGAAATCAAGGTAGATACTATTTAATGGAAACCTTTTATTCATCAAGTGGTAACACATAAAAAGCCTGCCAACTGTTCCCCAGCAAAATAATTACTTCTGGAGTAACAGCAAGGACTTCTCAGGACTTGGTTTTGCAGACTCCGGTAGCACCAAGCTCCTCCTCAGCAGCTCCTAAGCAAAGCTGCGAACTGTGCAGAATGCCAATAGGAAATGCATGGTTCACAACATCTATCTGACAGGCTCTAGAAACACATGGTAGTCTTGAGGTAACACTTGTGACTCTACACTGGGAAAAGTTTCTTCAGAAGATCTTTACCAAAGGGAGTTTCACAGTGGGTGTCCAACAACAGCACAGGCTTCTTCAGATGTCTCCACCCAGTACACATTCTTTCAAGTGCCAAATACAGCTACAAATTATTAAACTGCCTCCAAATAAAAGGAGGCTAGTGAAGGGATGTGGTTGCTTTATGTGGTTTCTTTTAGATGAAGGAGACTATTTCCCTCCTCAGCCTAGCGCAGTTGGACTTGCTGCTAAGATACCAGCTTTGCAGATTAAAGCTCTAACTACAGGCCAAAGCGCTAACATGAAAATAAGACTAGTGTTACAGGAAAACTTGTTTCTC
The DNA here is from genome assembly GCA_011075105.1 of Heteronetta atricapilla. NCBI lineage: Eukaryota > Metazoa > Chordata > Aves > Anseriformes > Anatidae > Heteronetta > Heteronetta atricapilla. The sequence goes on from CM021734.1 coordinate 54,224,341, forward strand.
TGGCCAGAGGATTCCTTCTCCCAACCCCGAGCCTTAACTGAAATCAGCCAACTAAGACCAATTAAAATTTTCCCTCATATTCCTGTTCATACTTTCCTTTGTTCACAGATCATACCACTATATTTTTGACATGCAAAATGAAACAAAAAAAGTTCCTCCCCAAACAGACGTTACATAACAGATACAAGAGGTGGCAAACAGTAGAAAGCAGGGTAACATCCTACATCATTGTGCAAAACTTCTGAGCATAACGTCTACTGCTGACTAATACCTTACTTAAAACAGTGGCAAAATGGAGCTGGTCTTTCCTGATACCCTCGTTATTTTCTATCCTCTCATGTCATTGTTAAAAAATAACAAAAAACAGTCATTATTAGTAAGAGGTTACTACACTTTGAATTCACATGAAGATGCCAGCAATTATCAAAGCTGCAGCTTTACCCCAGTTCTCAAAAGTCAGGAAGAAATCTTGCCAGCTGGCCATTCTTCCAGAATGAATCATATCTCTCTCACACAGATTTCATACTAACTTCCTTACATTTGCTTTAAGTCATGCAGAGCAGGTGCGCTTAGTCTCTCTATTCCCAGCATGGGCCAACAATGGAAATTACCCAACTTCATTGACAGGATGCAGCTTGTTAAGTCAAATCTCCTAAGACTAACAAATCACTGTGAAGAACATGCTTCTAAGAGCTTGCAAGAAAAGTGCTATGGTAAGTTTACACTAAAAACTTGTCTTTATAAAGTCTGCTGCAGGTTGTAAAAGTAGTGAAATTACAGCATACACACACACACACACAAATAAAAAACACAGGAAAGCATGCCGAGATTTTTTTTATTTTTATTTTTTAAACTGAAGGGGCAGAGGTGAGACTCCACTTGCTAAACAGCTAGAAGGGAAAAATATTAACAGGCTTTTTATTTTGGAATGGTTGCACGTTACAAAGAAAGAAAAATGCAAAAACTTTTCTTAGGTTTTCTAATTCTTCTAATGGAAGAATTCTATGGTACACGTATGTTTTAAGAGGGGCAAACATGCAAAAAGTCTGCAGTCAGGCATAAACATTGCAAATTTACTTTGGGCCTTCAATAGCAGCAAGATACACACACGCAGTGTATTGTATCAGTGAAAACTGGAAATGCTACACAGATGGGGTTTATCACATGCAAGATTCATTCCACACAGAGAGTAAACAGGTTACCAGGGAACCTATCCAAATTATTTTAAGAGAGTAATATACTTCCTGAAACCAGACATTAAGCTTAGCAACAAAACAAGTACAAAACTCAAACAATAGTTAAATTGTTCATGCGCTTGTGATCTTTATAATCATTCTGGCACAGCATTCAGCTCGCTGCTCTTTCTTGGCATGGTCAGTAACTGTGTAAGCTTATGTGTTCTCTAAAGGGGCTATTTCTCACAATGTGACGAATGCACTAAATCCTTTACTCAGCAGTCACGGCTGGCTGCAAAGGCTTTAAAAAGCAATGTGTAAAAAGATGTCTATGTCATAGTACATAAAGCAATAGGATTTATACTTTTTTTAAATTATAGACTTCAGAGTCTGTAGCAATGCCAGCTCTAGCAGACAGCTCTGGATTTTGAACCATGTGCTGCCATTGCCAGATTCAAAGATGGAATAAAAATGGGGAGGAGAGAACAAAACACACACACACAGACAAGTAAAAATAAAAAAGCTTTAAAATGCTTTTTAATTTTTTTTTAACCCAGGAAAAGGGCTAACTATTTGAAGAAGAGCATATTCTCTAAGGACATTAATTTAAGAACTGAATTCAAAACAAAAACGTAATGAGAACAGACATTTTATGACATGTACTGTCTCAGAGGAAAAAATAAAGATACTCCAGTTGCCTGTGAAAAACATCTGTGGGCCTTTACATAATTGACAGTATTATCCATCCTCTGATCAAGTTTTTGTTTGGAGAACTATGCTTGACTATAGCTACTGTCATCCACAGTTCAGTAAGCGCTACATAGCGTTAACTTTACTGTTCCAATAAATCAATGTATTTATAAGGGATACAGAGATTCCTTTCATTGCACATATATGATTTCAGCACTGCACATAGAAATGCGCTGCATTGTAAGAATTCTGTCTGTTCAGGAACTATAATTTCCAGACACAAAATATATAAAAATTACTTTGGTCATGACTTGGTTGGGAGTCAGAGAGTAGTATTTTCATTTTTAAATGAGTAATGTTCTTGTTATAAATATTTACTTTTAAAAAATCATCTCCAGATTTATTATTTTTCCCTGTTGCTGTAAAACATAAATAGTTGTTTGTGTTTTTATCGTCTTTTCTACAGCTAAAAATTTCCATAAACAACACACACACAATATGAAAAGTCAATTATTAACAGCATCCAAGAAGTTCTGAAGTGTTTCACTGTTACGAAGCAAAGCAGAAAATGAGAAGGAAGTATTTTTACCTCCTCTGTGTATGTCAGGATGGATTGCAGGTGCCATCATGTTGGTGTCCATTGGCTGGGAGGTATCATGTGTCATCTGATCTTCCGGAGGCAGGTAAGCAGGAGGGGGAGTATCAGCTAAGTATAGAAAAAGCAGAGATACACAAACCCTTTCCTCTCTTTAAAGCAATATATATACACATCCCCACATAAACAGTTTCGGCCTGGAAATGCTTCCAGCCTGACTCAGCTATAAACTTCCACCCACCAGAAATCTGAGAAAGCAATCATGGACCTTGGTTCAGGAAAGCAAAGAATTACGGTGCATATTAAGCACAACAGTTATAAAAACAAGTCACTCCCTGCCCCCCACCAAGTCACAAAAGAAAGCTAAGCTACACTGCCAGTCCACATCTTCTGCAGGTTGACAGTGCCATATAGACATTAACACACAGAGCTCTCAGGATCAGACCCAAAGTAAATATTGAATATGGTAAATATGAACAGAAGTTGGAGCAGAAAGCTTTCAGTTCCAGCTTTTCTGTTTCCAGAAATCATGATTCCACCAGCAAAGTATGCAAACATCCCTGATACATCCACGACTTTATTATTACTATTGCAAAGTAACGCTTTACAATCTAGCTCCATTTCCCTGGAGAGAAAACAGTAGGAAGTATTGAGGAACACAAATTTTACATAATAACTTTTAGGTCTGGAATTTATTTGCCCTTGTCTCCTACTGGCTGCACTGGCCAGTTCAGAATTGAATCACTAGCATAAAAACCTTCTCGCCATTGCACTGCTACAAGTGCCCCAACCAGGTACTTGTCCTGTTCTCCAGCTACCTATGGTGCTTCCCAGAATCTTTTTTGATGCTGGGAAAAAAAAAAAAGCCACAAGCTAATGACATTTATTCACTGCTTGTTACTTAGGAAATATTCTGCTGTAAGCTTTGTGTCTAGCACTGGCAGGTACATCGCTAATTCCCTTCCATGAATACCCTCAGTTGGAGGAGTGAGCAGCAGGGAGAAGACAATGACTACAGGACTGCATTAAAAGCTTAACAGCCTGCAGTGGAATTTAAACGCCTCCTGTTTTACTAAGCCTCAGACATTCGTGTGTGTGCAAACATGATGTTGGTGATGCACAGATAAGGAAACAGGACTGTAAAGCTATAGGCAACAAATTAATCTGTATCTGGAAAGTTTTGAAGATCTTTGGACTTTTTTTTTTGTATTTTCCAGAAGTCAATCTCCTCTCTCCCTAGCAGCGCACAATTGTCCAGAACTAAGTATGAAGGACATTAGTATCTTGACTTCGCTCTAATTCAGTTTCTTCACTGCAGCTGAAGACTCTCCCTATAGGGATTTGGACAGAACAGAACCTTCAAAGATCAAGTGAGCTTCCACGAGCCAATGTTCAGGAAGACCTTCCTGTTGGAAAAGCCTTTATCTCGGCCTGCTGGAATAAACCCAACCACACCGATCATATTTAAAGCAAAACAAAAACACAGAGGCTAGACAGCTGTTTCTACCTCAACTTTTCACATTTAAAAACAAAAAAAACAAACTTCTTCCTTCCCTCCTGCCTCCGCAAGTTCAGTAGTCTTCATTCATGATAGAAACATTTTCAAGAGAAACACCTATCAGCAGCAGAAATCTATGGATGTTAATTTTACCTAACAGAACACATTTTCACAAGTCTGCCACTTTTGTTTACAGCCCCTGAAGAAAACATGCAACCAGGCTACGTGTAAGCATTTGCACAGAGTCCTTCTAGCATTTAGATCAAGAAATGTCTCACAGGCTCTTTTGCAATTTTTTCCTTTTACCAATTTGCATATAAAGACATAAAAAGGACAGCTGAACAGAATTTTCTACAAGCAGCTGTCAACAATAAGTTTGCTACTTCTTTGACTTTAGGAATTACAAGAGCCTGAAGATTTCTTTTGAGGGCCTTACGGAACTGTTTTACGGTTGAAATATGTTTGTTTCTTGAGATAATATCATTGCATGAAGAAGTTGTATCAAGTAGCAGCAGCATGATCTCCTTGAGAAACATCCTTCTTTTGCAGAACTATAGCTCTGTGCTGAATTTATGATGACCTCTTTCCTAAGGAAGAATGACCCATAGCATTCTTCTTGGACATTAAGTGTTATGCTCTATGGGATACACCGTTAAACATCCATCCCAGAAAAAAATCCCTAGTTTTGAATCCCTGATCCCACCCCAGAACAGTTTTAATCTTAACATTTTAATTGTGTTTGAAGGAGGAAAAATATTAAACAACCTTGATATTATTACCATAGACAAATTAATTACATCACCTTTATTACCTACCATCTCTCAGCTTACTATTGAACACAGGTGTTGGCTGATAATCAAGTATTACTATGCAAAAACATGAAGATACCTGTGATGTCCAACACACTGTCACTTCTCAAAAGTCACCGAAGTTAACCATACCTGGCATCTGGAAAGGACTTCCTGGGTCTGAGCTGGCTGGAGAATGGGGGTAGGTGCTGCTGCTGCTTCCAGGCGAGTTTGGATAGCTGCTATTTGGCGAGTGGGGGAACGGGTGACTGTTGGGTTGCTGAAAAGAGTCCGGGAAAGTAGCGTTGTGCGGCATGTGAGGCTCATTTTGTCCTAAGTTGCGGAACTGAGCCAAGAGGCTGTGCTGAGGGTTGTACTCACTGTGCCTTGGGACCAGCACTGGAGGAAGAACTGAAAAAGGGAGAAAAAAAAAAAGCCACAGCATTAGAGACTCAATTCTGAAGGACTAGGCTATACCTGGAAAAAAAAATTCTTCACCCCCTAGGGCAAATTCACAGCTGCCTTAAAAACAAGGTAGTCAAATCTAGGAACGCATGTCTAAGCAAGAACTCTCTTCCTTATATCCAGTTACTGCGTAGCTTGAATTTGTAGGGATCATGCTAGCTGCCCTGCTCACCAGCGCAGGGCTTGTTTTCAGAGGGCCAGGGGAGAAGAGCCAAGGACAAGTTGCAATTCTAGATTTCAGTTTTATTCGCACAAAGAAATGCTGAGAAGCAGTCCCAGTGCAATGCTGACAGGTACTTCGTTCTACTGCACTTGTGAGCCTGCTAATCACATAATGGCCTGTAACCCAAAACCTTGCTAATAAGAAGAGGTATTTTTTTTTTTCTGAAGACAATACTAATGTTATATAGGCCTTGAACTGAGCCTGGTCCCAACAGCTGTAATTTTATTTTTAACCTAGGCTATGCTCTTACCAGTTAGTACTAAAATGGTTATTAACCCTTCCAATCAGTTTACAAGTGTAATTTAAACAAAATTATCTAGTTCAAAATAATAAGACTGAGCTGCGATTGAGTTCCAACTATATGCTACTATGGGATCAGAGAAACGCACATCAGAAACTGCTGGTCTCCCCACGCTCTCAAGGCCTCCTCACCTGAGGAAAACAAAGGTCTCTTTAACTAGGAACACGAACATGAAACCAGCTACACCAAGATAAAAGAATCAGATCTTTTTCCATTGCCTCGGCCTCTACCTTTGAATGCCTCACAGCAAAGTCCAAGGTACTCAAAAGATTAAGCGCTAGTCTTGTTGGAGGCTGAGATTCTGGGGTGATGAAGGAAAGCAGAGGAGAAAGAAAGGCAAGGAGACGGAGATCCACGCACACAAGAGAAATAACAAGTTATTGTTGTCCACACTTGCCCCTTACCTTCGCTACCTCTACTTCCCATTTCCACCACCTCACAGGATCAGAGGAAACCCCATGGGTGCCTTCAGGAGAAGCTGCCAAAAACCACAAAGCATTTAAGCCCTCTCCGTAAGCCTCCTGCCCTGTCCCCAAAACCTGGTGGCCACACAGGAGACAAACAGAAGGAAAAGGAAAAGCCTCCACAGCCAAAACTGTATCACTGCTATTAAGAAAGGTGTTTCACAGACAGCTGCTTCACCAAAAGATGAATTATAAACTAATTGCAAAACAAGAACAAAATGTTAAAACGTCATCTTGATAAAGAGGTTCTTCCAATGCATCAGCATACCTTTACTCCTCCAGCACTCAGCTGATACAGAAGCATTCAGGCTCTTCCTTTAGTGTCCAGGGGTCTGAGAGCACCACAGTATTGTTCCACCCACAGACCAGGCCTAAGGCCTAGGCCCAACTTTAAACTGTACATGAACGGATGCCACGCACACAACTTGCTCTCTATTCTGAGAGAAGCCTTACATTAAATGAAGAAGCAGATTTTCCTCGCTTTTTTCTTTTGCTTATGCATAGCAGACAAATTAATCCACCAGATTTTTGCCTGCTACCGGCATTAATGTATGTAAGGTTTGATCCCAGAAACCTTCCTTGAATAGACACACTGGAAAAAAAAAAATCACACCTCATGACTGAAATTAAGGATGTTTGTTAGTGTCAAAAGCAAGTTTTTAAGACTTAATCTGATGTTTCACTTTCTTAGAGCAGCTTCACTGAGCTTCAATAGATCTCAAGTACTTGAGACAGATGTCATTCCTGAGGAGATTTGTTTAGATATGAAAATTTTAATCACCTCCATCTCACAAGGATTTACAGCAATTTCTGAAACAAAGCACATACATCTAAAAGCCACCAAAAAGAAGCATTCAGGTGGACATCGCAAATCCCCCTGTTCACAACACAGCAAGTGTAAAACTCCATCTCTCTGAATTTCAGGATCTCCTCGAATTAAACGCGTTCTGTTAAGCCTAACAGTTCTTTTGTAGTGAGGTCAAGCAACACATTAATTGTTATGGCCAACGTTTGCTGGACTCATAAATTACAAGTGAAGTGAAAAAACTAACAATGAGATCATGTGTTAAAAACTATTTTCCCTTTCCTGTCTTTATGATTCTTCCTTACGTTTCTGACCATTAAAAAAAAAACACACAGCTTTCCTATCTCTTCCTTTCCTGCAGATGAAGGTCAAGCCATTAACTTTTCTAAAGTTAATTTGTGCAGAAAGTACATCACCTACCTTTCCCATCCCCAACCTCACATTAAACAATGACATATATGACATCACAGGAAGCCACTCGATTTATAGCATTCTAAAATAGCTGGAGAACAGGATATTTTCTGTATGTTTTCTTTAATTAAAATAAGGCAGTGCCTGATTTTCCCCAAGGAAAATACATGCATGTTTTCACCTACTGGGTGGAACCACTGGTGAAATTTAGAAAGACTCAAGACGACAACCCATCTCCTCTTCCCTACACTTTTCCTCCAACTAGTCCTTCAACCTAAAATAATTAAATATCAACTTCTTCAAAATACACATGGAGAGGGAAGGAAGAAAACAACTGGTACTGATACCACCTGACTCCAAAATATCACTGCAGAACGTACTTGGGCACTACCCCTATTTCACACTTCCCTGATTACAACCTTAAATGAGGAGTAAAAGCCCCAAAGGCCGTGCCAGATAGGACAGAGACCACTCCAACTAGTCCAACGCTGAGACAATCGCTCACTGCCATAATGTGATCTCTCTGCAGCTCGAGGGCTTTTTGGCAGCCTCGCTGCTCCCGCTGGAGTCACTGAGGAGTTAATCTGAACGTCGCTCACCCGTAAACGAAGACGTGATCAGGGACTGGACCGTTCAGAAGTATGGACGGATGCCAGGAGCTCAAAGTGTAAAGGGGGATGCATACCATTAATGCTCCCCTCACCCTGTGTAAGGCGGTGAGCTTCTGGTCAGGTTGCAGCCCTCAACCATATGGAATAACAAATTACCAGGGCTCAGTACAGCAGGGAAGGAGGCCGATCTCTGCTGCAGCTGCTAACTCCAGGAAAAGGTATAATTGAAGGGGAAAAAGCATGAGCAAGTTATTCTGTGCTAAGCCAGCACACCTGTTGCTATAAAACAATGAAGTGGTGCACATCTTTGTTGTGGGGATCTCTGCAGGATGCTGCTGTAACAGTTTGCAGACAGAATTTCCCCCTTTTTCGCTGTCTTTAGTGGAAAGGAAAACAGATACAGAGAAACGAAAGATTGTTTTTTTAAATGATTACTACTCAGTAGGATGCACTCGTTTAAAGGAAACACACTACTAAACACACTGTTGTCTTCAAAAGCTACTGTAAAGAACCATTTAATGGACTAGAGCCTTAAGTCATCAGACAGCTTGATTTTTGTACTTTCTCAAACACCAAATTAAAAGGTTTAAGGGGCTAAACTCTGTCTAAATTTTGCTGCAGATGTGGACCTGGAGGCCAGCATTAATACGTGACTACTAGTAGTAACCCTACTACTAATGGCTGAAGAAGGTAAACTACCTGGCCGTCAAGCTGGGTATGTTTGCAGAACTGTAGCAAAGAAGAGAGCCTGTATCTGTCAACTGAGAATGACAGCCTGGGAATTGGGTAGCTTGTTTTTTAACATGCAAATCATAATCAGAGTATGCCTGCACCAAACAAGTGGAGCTGTATTAAAGAAATTACAGCTACAGGGCAATTTCACCCACAGGGCCATTTCATCTAAGAGCCAAGAATGCCAAAAACATAGGAGATAGACCAAAGACAACCTGGCTTTTCAGATAAATGTTTCAACTAACCACACCAAGAAAGAAATGCCTTTATGAAAATGTAATGGTGGCCTTTGAAGACAGCTACTGATCTCTACTCTTTGTATCTCCAGTATGTCATCCTGTTCCTCAGAAAACTAACAGGTATGCCTTCCTCAAGATTTTGGTTTTACTTTCTGTTCTATTTTCACACTCTAGACATAGTGATTTCAGCAAACACTGAAAGTTGCCAATTTTTGATTACAACTTCTTTTTTAAAGCCTCTCTATCAAAAAAAACCCTACTCACCAAAAGACCTGCTGTACTTTCGAAGTAACTTGTTTTCGATTTGGATGGGGTATAGTTATCTTACACAAGCCCAGGTGACAGCTAGTTTCCCTCAAGGGTTTTTTTCCCCTTTGCATGTTACGTGAAGATTTAGGTAGGGGGTATCTCTTTCCACGCCTGGAATTTCAAAGACCAAATACTGGAATAAACCAAGAGGCCATAGAAAGGAAAGAAGCTTTGATCCCCCTTTCTTTCCAAAGTAAACTCCACTCTTTCTGTGACCTTTGCAAAACAAAAGGATGAGCAACTGCTGCTGCACTTTGAACCATTCTGCTCTTAAAAATCATGATGACTCGGTGGACATATGTTATGTACAAGTGTTTGTGCAGGCTTATAGCAAAACATGGCCTTCAACCCCTATGAAGGCCTTGGGGCACTATCATTAGATGGTGCACTTTAATTTCCAAACATCATATAGCTGTATTTTCATATGGATTTATGCAAAGCCACTCATGTTTTACGGGAAAAATAGAACTGCACGTTGGGAAGGAGGGAAATCCTCATGCAGCAGTTGGTGCTGTCGGGAAATGGGCACGAAAATATGGGGCTGGGCAAGGAACTTGAGGCTCACACCCTGAGAAGACAAAGCAGCAAAGGAAGCGGTACGAAAACACGAAAAAAAACAACAACAACAACAAAAAACACATAGCTGTGTTAAACTAACAAATTTCAATCCTTCTAAAGACTTCTAGCTTTATTTTGTGCTTTTGACGCCACAGCTGCTGAAATCAGCTGTGGCATCCTGGTGAGCAGCCCAGTCCCACGGTGGGAACTGAGCAGGTACCAGCACATACCCAGCTAAGCGTGCATAGCTCTGCTTGCTGTCTCTAGCATTAACGAGTCATTGAAGCACGCTGCCTGAAACATCTTGCCAAGATCTTGCTTGTAAACAATAAAACACCAAGTAGAAAGAAAAGTTTTAATGTCATTAGGTTTTCTTGTGTTGCCTGAAACAAGACCTGGCAAAATTGAATATTCTCTGACCAGAGGACAAGTTCTCACATACAAAGTCACTGACATGTCTACACTTAGGTTTGAGTTTACTCTTGGTTAAAAATAATTAATGCTCTTGTGGCAAACGCAATTCTCCAAGAATCTCACTACTCTATGTTGTTCCAATAGCACCTGGCTGAAGCAAGGCTGTGGTAGCACACCTTTGCTTTACTGCTTTCTCTAAAGCAGAAGTGCCAGCCTTTTGGACTTCTGCTCCAAACCTGTCAGTTCTAGTAGCTGCAAGTGAAAAGGCTTGGTAATAGCTGTCCAGCAGTCTGCGCTGGGTGACAGACAGACAAACATTCCAGACTTTCTATTCCAGGAGAAAGCTGAGAGTTGCCTTGTTTTCTCAACTCTTTGCTTTATTTTGCAGTTTCTGTAGACCTCACAGCTTGATTTGTCATTTTACATAGTTGCAACTGAAGACTGTATTTAAAAACAGAAGGGGGAGAAAAAAAAAACGCAGTCGTCGCTTTATTGACTTTACTTTTACATCAGACATCTGGTCTAAATGCATTTGGCAAGTAATATTAGTACATTTCCTGCATTACAATATTCAGCTAACATTAGATTTTACTTGCGGATGCTCTGATAAGCTAACATTTTGATTAAACTGACATTTGTCAAGGCCAATTTCAGAATTTAGTACTAATTGTATGCACATTAGTGAGGGAGTTCTTGTAAGCTGATTTGGAGGGAGAAGCAGTCCTGATACAGGAGGAAGTTACAGTGTGATAGTGTGTATTAAGTTGGACATTTACACAGACCAGAGTTCAAATTACCTGTATGAAAACCACAGTCACCATCCTACTGAATAGGTTAAAACTTGGAAGTCTGGTCTTCTAAGTCAGAAGAAACATCTGAATACGGTTAATTAAAAATAAAAGGAAATAAACACATTGTTCTTGACAAATTCTATCCCTTCATCACGGCTCTATTTTCTGACATACGGTGAGACTGGACAAAAATCCCTGCAGTTTAGACCATCCTCTCCTTCTTGTCTCCCTATTTCAGCTCTGGTGGGGAATTTGAGAAGAGAATTCTGCAAAACTGAAGCGAGGAAAGTTTCCCACTACTTGCCAAACAAACTGACAGTTGTTTGCTATTTTGGGGAACCATCCTATAATTGTACCCACCTGTTGTAGCATGCTATTTTTAAAGTTACGCCCAACAGCAGGGTTACACAGCAATAAGGCAAAACCTCCCAGCAATGCTCACGCACCCCCAAGCCTGAAGAGGTGCAGAAAGCCTGCTATGGGAATAAAGGAGCAGATTTTTGTAGACTGGTTCTGTGTACAATCTCCTCTTTCCCTGTTTCAGATCAGCTGCTGGCCTCTGTTACTCTAATTTATTTTTTTCCTCTGTTTTCTCTTCTACTCGCCTCTCTCTTCTCTTTCTCTCCGCCACCCACTTCACGTATATTCTCCTTCCCCAGCTTCCTCCCCCCTACGCTCCCCACACCAGAGAAGCAGCGGCTTCCCCTTCGCGTTCCCAGTGTCCCCCCAGTCTCTCCCCATCCAGCACCACCCTCCAGAAGGCCGGACGGCGGGGGAGCACCGCACGCAGCTGGTCCGCCTGCTCCCTGGAGGCCAGGCCATCAAAGCCTCTCCATCTGGCCGGATGCGAGCCGGAGGCTCTCCTGCCCCCTCCGGCCCTCCCCGGTGCTGGGACCACGCAAACCTCAGGCCCCTGAAAGCCCAGGCAAGCTGCGAGCCAGCAGTCCCGCCGGGAATCACCGCTCACCCCCAGTTTTCCCTCCTGGTTCCCCTGTGGCCCTGTCAGAATTACGGCCCTTGCCTGTTGGAGGAGGCCTACGACAATATGCACGCGGTGTTTGAACCCTGCTGCTTATCTAAAAAGCGCTCATTTCAGTCATCTGCCAGGTACCAGCTTGGCTATGCTGGTTTTGTACAGTGATCCTGCCTGGGTGGGCACTGGGGAACGAGGTGGGGGTGACTAACAGACCCACTGCGTTTTTCTGTCAAGTACCTTCACAGAGAGAGCACACACACAAACAAGCACAAGCTAGCACAAGTGCATGCACAACCATACAAACAGACATAACCAAAAAACTGTATGGTTTCGAATGGCATTAAAAAGCTCCTTTAAACATCTCTTATTGTTCATTTACTGAGGACCAGGCAGCACCACTGGGTATGGGAGCAGCCAAGGAGCGTTTACTTCCAGGGCTGCTTGAATCTAAACCTGCCTCATCCCGGACTTCCACCATTTCAAGTTTCTTTCTGGTGCATGCAAGTAGACGCGCAGCCTGATGGAGTCCCACTCAGAGCAAACAGCAGAGAAGATCAAAGGCAAGTACGAAAACAGTCAAGTTAAAGTCATAGGCAAGGAGTCCATGCTGGGAGCAAAACCAGCACGACACACCTACTGCTCTTCTCAGAGCCTGGGGACTTGGTCTGTTCTTGTGGCAAAAAGCACCTATACGTTTAGGTAAAATGTTTCTTGCCACTGAAGACAAGCTTGTTGAAGCAGACATCCACTTTAAATTCATGTTTATAATGGAAAGGAACATTATGGTCCTTAGGCAAAATTAAAAGCTCAGCCATTCTGACGGCGTATTCATGTCACTAACAAGCAGCTACTGCTCATCGTGCAATTTGGGTGGAAGATGGGCACCATCAGCTCCATAAAAGCCTCCCTGACGTACAGCAGCACGCAGTGTGCTCTCCTCCAAAGGAGAAGCTCAACAGAGGAAAATCAACCTTCTTTTTAAATCCATACTTTGTTGGTAATTATAAAAAGTTGAACCAGGGCAGTTATTTTCTATCTCCAAGTGGATGCACTAATTGGTTGATGAATGCAACCATGTTATTGCCCAAGACAGATCAACTGGTTCTGGACAGATCAGCTTTGCTACTCCCTGGCATCACATGGTGATGTGCAGAGGAGCATCAGCTACAACTTCCAGAAACTAATAACAAAAAGTAACAAATGCATTTCCCAAGCCGGGTTTAAGCTTGCTCAGATCAATGAAAGTAAGTTTCTTCTGAGCCTGAGCTCTGTAAAGACACCACTATATTCTGGACACGTGCCATTCACTCTGAGAAGACAGCATTTAGTTGGATGCATGTATATACCCTATAGATAAGTACTCTGCGCTATCAACTATTTCTACACATGAAGCATAAAAGACAAGTTGGCTGTTCTTTTGCCTTCTCTATAAGATATTATAAGCCCAAGCCCTCTTTATCCTCAAGGATAATGAACAAGGACACCTAGTAGAGGCCAACTAACACTATTCTGCATCAGATAGAACCCACAGCTGGTATCCACCAAGAAAGTGAAATATTCAGCTTCTCCATCTTCCTTCCTTCCCTTTAGCTAAGGCGAAAGAACTGAACCTCCTCCCTTAATGCCGTGTTAGAGATGTGATTTATTTCTTTCTTTAAATAGCAGTGTCAATTTAAGCACCTCTTCATCCTCCCTGCCCCCATCATCCCTGTTTAGCTACTACAGGAAATTGGATCTAGGCTTAAAACAAAAATAATGTTTGTCCAGATTCTAGGTCACATCTTTCACCTGATCCCATTGCCAGAGCTGAGGACAGCAGCACGGAACACAGGCCACACATCCACAAAAAAATAAGGAATAGAAGAGAAAGAAGTATCTCAGGGGAGGCTTTGGAAGGCCGTTTCACACGTCCTCCAGCAAGACCAGAGATGTCATTTGTGGCATTTTCAGACAGGCATGAAGAACAACACATTTGCTTTTTCCTCTCCCAGTCTCTATGCCCAGTTACTTCTCGTGTCTCCAACAGACTTAAGAATCCCAAACCTGGAAGGAGCTTGCTATCCAGATATCCCTAAAACAAAAGCTAAAACTCAGGAGAAAAAGCAGATCCAGCCAAGTAATCACACCAGTTTAGCTGACCGTGCCAGTTTTTAAAAGGCATCAAATTCAGACCCTGCCCTCCTTAATTAAAAGCTCTGCTTTGCCTTGCCAAGGAAGAAATTTGACAGCCACTAACTACCCTGTACCAGAAATAATTCTGCACCCAGCAGACCTATGAAACAGCATCAGTGAGCTACCGTAACACTTCTCCAAAAGATATTTCATCCCGGCAGTCAAGCATGAGGTTGTATTCTCAGCCCTGGCAACCTAACAGCCTCCACTTTCTCCACTCCTTTCCCACCACCTCTGCTCCTGCCCACAGGTCACCCGCAGGGCTATGTGTGTATGGTTGCTCCCACAGGGGAATGGCAGCGCTGTCCTGATGAGCCTGAGCAACGATGCAGCAGGGGAGGGGAGAACTCTCCTCTGCCCCGTGCTGGCTTTGCCCCCTTCTGACAAGCCAAGGGCACTAAACTGCCTGAATTGACTTTGCCAGTAGGTAGGTTTCTGTCTCTTTCAGTTTTTGGGCAGCAGCACCTGCGCAGAGCCGCTGCAACAGGTTGTGTGACCACCTCACCTTCACGTCACACCAAGTCTCTTGAGGGCAAATGCTAGCGGTCAAGGATGCCTGAGAGGCTCTGTGTTTGAAGCTACAGGCAGTTCTCTTCTTCTCAGCCTCTGCTGGACTGTGTACAAACAGCTTTTATCTAGCCTGGCTAACAAAAAAAAAAAAAATCTCGCTCGAATTCAGACTACAGCATGCCAACTCCAGTATTTTCCAAGCTGAAGAGCAAGGATGGAGCAAGGTATCCAGGCAGAAAACGCATGCATCCCTCTGGCACCGTGAGAACTGAGAAGCATCTGTAAGACTAATTGCCCAGCTGAAAGTACTACATGATTTTAAGTGTCTGAGGATTTACCGTTAATCCGCTCTTCAAAACTTGCACAACACCGAAACAAGCCACATGACAACAAACAGGAAAGTGAACCGACTGCACAGATCCCACCCCACATACACACCCCATGCACCAGCTCCCGAGTAGCTGGATCTGCACGAAGCAATTAGGTGTCAACCGTGCTGCTGAGCGGAGCCAGAATTTCACAACGTACTTGCACAGCCTGCACAAGCCGCCCATCGGACGCTATCTAAGCTTCCAAATTTGTTTTGTCAAGTGCGTTTCCAACCCTCCTGACTGCAATGATAACCTTGGAAACAAACCGTGGTATCTGCTCGAGTCTGTCGACTGTTGGAAATGGTGACTCATGCCTGAATTCCTACTAATCTTCAAGTGTAAGCACTTAGGCAGCAATAATAGTGTTTTAATTTAATGTCCAGGCAAAAGTGGGAAAAAACGGTTAGCAGAATTTGGGAGTGACTGTCAGGAAACGAAGACAAAAGAGGATGCTTGGAGGACACAGAGATCAGGGAAGGGAAAGGAAAAACGAAGCCGTAACTTATGAAGCATGCATCTCTAGGCCAAACATCAGTCCAGTTACTGCATGTTTCCAAAGGCCACGCTTTACCATCCATCCCTATGTGATACCCCTCAAAACAAGGCCAGAGCTGTGGTTAATGAATGTAAAACCCTCCTTTACATAACCAGGCAGGGACCTCAGCAAAGACACAACAGGGTTCAGCTCCACTCTTGCACTTTGGACTTGGTGAGAAGTTCTTAAGAAGCAAGTTCAACTTACATTGAAATTCATACCTCCAAACTGCTATTTAACAGAGCATCTGCACAGAAGTGGAGCTGGCTCCTAGTTACCAGCCACCTCCAGAACATTTCAGCTGGTTAGAGCATTGATCTCCTGAAGGACCAAATACTTCTATCAGCTCCAAACTGACTACAGCGCTGGTACTTACAAGAAAACTGCCCAGTTGCCAGCTAAGTAAATGATCAGAAGTATCTATTTTTTTCTGAAGAAAGGCATTCACCAGGCAAAAGGGAAATATTTGATTTCTACCACCTCCAACTTCCTTCTAGTTATTGAATGTTTGTTTTTCCCCCCACAAAAATTCTGTAGCTACAAGCACCCAGAAATTTTTTATCTTATACAAAACCAATTAAAAAGCAATCCAGAATTTTGGCTTACAGGTAGTAACTTTTAGCGGTCTCCCAAGTACAAAATTTATAAGATGACTTAGCACCCAAACCCCAGCTTTCCAACCACTTAAGCTACTTAGCAGTACTCAGCCCAAATGTGCATTTTAGTTAGACACCTTTTGCAAGTTATGTTCTATTTTTATCTTGTGTATCTCATTGAAGTGACAGGGCATTTACAGAAACCTATTTTAAATATGGTATAAGTGATCCAAATGAAAGTGTTCTCAAACTCAGTAATCATTTCCAAGATTAAAGCAAAATGAGTTGTAACATGTCACTTGAAATTACAGTAACAGCAAGAGCTCAATTGTTGCTCAATCTGACTGAACTAGATGTCTTTCAGGAATCCTAATTCTCAGTACTTTGGAATACTGATAAAAGCACCTGGTGCAGATGTGTAGAGAGTTAGCAGCACAAGGGTGCAATTATTTACTTTACTGTCCTGCTTCTGCCTAACACAAAATTGTTAAGAACTTTCAAAAACTCATTTTTCCAGTGCAGAGGGCTCCTTTGCTTAAGCATCTGCTGCATAAAAAAAGAAAAAAAAACACCTTACTTTACGGGTACCATTCACAAAATTTCTACATTCATACTAACACACCAAAGAGAAATATTTAAGATCTAGATATGCACTAAGTGCTGCAGTTCCAAGACAAACGCGATTTCCATTCACAGGAAAATATTCTTGTGACAACCTTATTTCCATTGTAGTTCATAAGCTACCCATGTCACTCTGCAGATAGAGCTTCACAGCTTACAAAGTGCCCAACACAGAGAGACTTCCCAAACCTAAACCAGGAAAGCCCACTCATACCTGGAGTGCATTTCTGCACATGTCCCTGTACCACCTCACAAGCAACTAGAGCCTAGTGCAGATGCATTCAAGCACATTTCATCTTAGTCCCGGAAACATCACCTGATAATAAACCCACATAAGCAAAATTAAGCACGGATTTATTAAAGATGGTCTTGGCCTTTAAAGAGAAGACAGAGTCTGGGCTGCTCTTTAAATAATAACGAGCAGGGAAGTGGCTAACAGGTTAACAAACTCCAATTGCAGAACACCTGAAAGTAAAACTTCACAGGAAGAAAATAACCCTTGCTATCAAAGTTTCAAGGTGAAAGGATACCTTTGTTAACTAAAATCAGCCTGTTCAAAAGGCCAAAATTATGCAAAATCTTAAAGACAGTATTATCTTCTGGAGGATGAAGAAACAGAAGTGATAGAAGTGAGTAATTTGGAAATTGTAAAACCACATCAGAATAGTTCTCATGCACAAACTGCAGTAATCATTACATAGCAATGTTTCTTAAGCATTCAGTCTATGTAGTTCAATAAAAAAAAAACAAATGAATTGAGGGATGGTGGCCACCAACAAAACCAGGTGACACCAGACCCAGCAGCTTGAAGCATATGCTGAGACTATGCCACCATGAAGTGATGAAATGCATTTACACTTGTCAAGTACTCATTCTGTGAAAGGGAGAACTGCTAATTAATGATTACATCCAGATAAATCGCAGAGGAAGAATCTGACATGTGCAAACAGTCACTTTTGCTTATTAAAGCTGATGAGTCACATGATTAACTGCCATACTTTGCATTGTTTAGATAAGGTGTGAAGCTACAAACAAGGAAGAACCTACCAGGACTCTCCACCCGCTTGTAGTGGTAGGGATTGATGCAAACCTCCTTCTGTTTTGAACCGAAGGGAAACTCGCAGCATTCCAGTGGTTTCAGTTCATGATGGCTCTGCAGGTCTGGCCAGCGCCACACTCTGCAGTAAATTACATGCGGCAGCCCTTTCCGGTGTGAAACCTGAAGCCTGCCGTCCAAGGAACGAGGAATTGTGACACAGTTGCTGGGCTGACCAGGACAGCTTAACGCTTTCTCCAGCTCTTCCATAGCACCTTTTTTCTTCTTCAGCTTTTTCACTAATGCATCAACAGCTTTCTCTGCCCATTTTTCTTCTTCATCCCCCTGCTTCCATCCCAACAGCCTCTTCACTGCTGGGCTGGTGAAGGAGAATAAGCTTGTCACGTTCATGGTGACCCCGCTTGGTCACACTAGACACCGTAGACCAAGAAGGAAAGACCGTCCTGTTCTTCCACCACCACCACCACCCAGCAGATTGTATCAGTAGTCAAAAGCAGTCTGCCCCAAACAATTCTGGTCCTTTCGCCTTTTCAGTCCTCCTGTCCCGGGATGGCAATGCTGACATTCCCCCGTGATAGATGTGACCGTCTCATTGTGCTAAAGGCCGAGAACCTGCAGGAGAACAGAGGGAGAGGAAAACACATTTTACTTTTTAAATTAACCAACAAGTTAGAAATATTCCCCCCCAACAAGACCTGAGTTACCTGAAACCAACCAACAACAACAAAAAACAAACCAAAACAGCCCGACATAGACTTGTAAGCAGCAGGGCTTGCTGGTGAAGCTTTCATGTCCCTCTGCAAAACAGTCCTGAATAAATGAGAGGATTGCCCTGGAAAATAGTGAAGCAGCACAATCAAAAATGCTTGGGGGGAGTTAGGACGAGGTGGAAGGAATGGATGGGGTGGAGAAATGACAAAGGTAGCAGGACAACCCCCACCTGCTCAGGTCTCCCACCCAACTTGCTGCATAGCCTCAGTGATTTTTGTGCCATGCAGCAAGGGGGACAACTGCATTTGCCAGCTTCCAACAATGCTTCTGCTCAGTGCCCAAGCTTAGCCTCAGTTAGTGCCATGAGAAGCAGGATGGAAAAAAACAAGAAGACAAAAAGACATGGCTGTATTCTCATACAGACCTGCCAGAAGGGCAAGGGTTCTGTATTAGGAACGCAGCTCCCACCAAATCCAGCCTAAAACAGTCCCTCAGCTTTCATCTTTCACTGCTAAGTGTGAAGGGCACTCCCCGCAATCTATCAGCGGTGGCAACATGAAGCAGCAAAACGTCTCAAGGAAAGCGTACAAGAGGAGCAGCGCTTTTTGTTTTGCTTTCAAAGAGCAGCTGGAAGCAATACGCCCCAACAGCACTGTGCCACCCAGCCCTCTTCAAGCTATACTGCTCAAAAATCACTGCACCAGAGCTGTGTGTATCACAACCTGAGACAAAAAAAAAAACAGCACAGCTTCACCTCTGAGTTACTTTGATTAACAAACCAAAAAAAGAAAAAAAAAGTAAACTAGAAAGAACCTTGCCCTCACTGATCTCCCGCAAGAAAGCAAAGCTCCGTCTTCCCTCCCCACCAAACAGCCCTCAGTTTCTAAGCAGACTGCGATCGTGAACTTACTGCACTGATTACATCCTGACCCCTCCCGCTGCAGTGCCAGCCTGCTGTACTCAAGGACATGCGAAGGAGTGGGAAGGAGGAAGAACTGATAAGAGGGCTTCAGATGGCACAGAGGTCCCAAGCTGGGAGCTGTGGAACAAGGACGAAGCTGTGGGTGAAGGTAGGAGAGGAACTCCACACAGGCAGGCAGAAGCCCCTGCTGCAGGGTCTGCTGCGAGCAGCTAGTTTCACATCTGCCCAAGCTGGAAGCAAGCAAAAAGCTTACCTCTGCCAGGGGTAGAAAGGGGGAGAAAAAAAGAGACAAAGAGCACGAAACCATCAGTTTTCAAACACAGCATGGACAGACAGGAAACGTATCCTGGAGTGGATACCAACAGGTTGCAGAGGAAGAGGGAAGGGGAAGAGGATACGAATGTTTTCGTTACCATCAGAAAGACCAAAAAAATAACCCATACACACACAGGATAGAAGGTGTCAGTGCAGCCACATGAGACAATTATTTAGACTACGAAATGACTGCATATCTTAAAATGGTAAATGCTATGCCACACTTACCCTCCTGACTGTCATGAATGGGTTTCATAGCGTGCCACTATACTTGGAGTGCGTTAAGCTGAAAACTATCCACTTGGTTCAAATTAAGTTGTCACTGAAACAATTATCTAATTGCAAAGGTTCGGTTTTATTAGGCTGAAAGCATAAACTACTTTTATGTGAATAATGATTATGAACTAACAGAGACCATGCCTACCTGCACTTCGTACTGGTAACTTGCGGTTCCTTTTACGCTAAGCCTTGTATTTGAAATAACGTCAACGTGATGCAAGATCTGCCTGAGCCTGGGGCAAAGTTAAGAATTTATTTTGTTAGCTGGGCACGTGCCACACTGCTGGCTGAACTGAAACTCCATTACTGCCACTGACTGTACTCCGGGTATATTTAATCCTTACATGCATTCTAAAGTGCACTATTAAAACATTGTCCTAGTGTAAGAACCTTTTATCAGAAACCCAGTGTATGTGCTTCAAATGTGCTTGTAAGTATTGAGTTAAGAATAACTCGTATATAATCTGTAGCTCATTGAGTGTTCTGAGTACCTTTTTTCCTGTACCTTTGAAATACTAGTTCCACACACAAAAGGTGCAAGGCACAGTGGTACAGCACAGAGCAATTGAGTCAAGCTTTCTACTTCACATCTGTTAGAATTAAAAAAAGAATACTTAAAAAGAAAGTACAAATTCTAAATCTCAATCCAAACTTCTGTCACCATTGGTAATGAACGCAGACACCGTTCTACCTAGGCACAACCTATTTCCACCAAGCTACTTGAACAATAAACGGCCAAACTACTTCTCCCTCCTCCCCGTCCCAAGTCCTGCCTATTAAAAACTGTATGTTTGTACGGCTGCCTGGAAATACAAGCTGTTTAACACGTGCTAGCACACAAGCTCTGCAAAGCCTAGGAAGACATTCAGATGTAGCCATGAGGACATAGATCACAGGAATAGGCTTTCTGACATTCCTGGCTCAAATCCTGTAACACGCACGTCTCCCATTCCCATAAATACGTTCCAAAACACTCATCATCATCACAGTCAAAGGTGTTATCTTAACAGATGGCACCTCTGGAGCAACCACTGTAGTGAGAACCGCCTCGGCAGCACAGGGAGCACATCAGGCACAGTACTTGTAGATACATTTGAACGCAACACGAACCCCATTTCTGCCTGCCACTAACCCCCAGTCCTGGGACTACTGCTGAAGCCCAGCCTGCCCAAAGAACACACAAGCCCTGCTTGAGCCAGGAGACAAAGCAAAGGGGTTGAGGGAAGGAAAAAAGAAAAAGAAAGAAAAGAAAAAACTGCAGGGTGCTGTGTACCACTAACGCTGAATTCCAATAGCGGTATTAAACTAAAAAAAGGCCACGTAGGTGGAGTTTTTCATTTCCAAGAAGTCAAAAGCGTGCCCATAGCGCCAAGCTTTTGCCAGTACATTCCGTTTCCCTTTCTGCCACTTTTGGTTTTTGCAGTGCATCACTTCCTGTATTACTTTTGCACAGTGGTCTTATCAGCTGGAAGTACAAAATAAAGATTAAACCACGAGTCAGCAGATGACACAGCCTGAGCCTTTCTTCCCTAAATACACATGCCCTTCTGGGAAACCAGGAGCTAGCATTTCCAATAGCTGAGTGGCCACCAGCCCTTCAAGGGTACGTTTACTTGCAAGCTACCAATGAAATAAAGACATGGTCTGAACAACGGGACACCCTCCAAAAGGCAGCCTGGAATCAGTTTAAAGGAAATCAAGTTGTTACCCACTTATCAGCCACTCTTTACACATCAAAAACCATGCACTTTTTATTACACCTTCTGTCTGCTGATGGATGAGCTGGAATCAACAAACGTCTTTCAATACCAGCACTGCTTTATTTGTCCTCCTTCACTGCTGCTATCTTTTGTGTCATCTTTGGACCGACACACAAACCCACACGCAGCTTGTGAGGAGGCTGTAGAACGAAAAAAGAGCATTATACATACAGCTGTTTGGCCAGCCTCGGATTTAAACAAACGTACTTAGGCAAAATGCCTAAAAGTGAAGTTCTGCAGCCCTCAAAGCAGAGACGGTTACCCTGTCAGCAACATGAAGCAGACAGTAAAATCCTCAGTGAGACTGTTCTCAAATTCCCACAGGAGATCCCATAGGAAACTGTCCTGCTTTGCATAAATGATTGTTTTGGGTGGGTGGAGAAAGGGTTAGGACAATTAGATGATCCTCGCTGTCAGGGAGGTGAAACAACTCCTAGCCTGAGTTTCAGGCAAACAAATAGCAGCTCTAACCCTCCTACTAATTTTGTTATTTGTATTACAGGCTCAGTGATGCAGGTAGAAAGGATCCTATTATGTATTTTTAATATATGCTCAGAACAGTTAGACATAAAAAGGGGCAGGAACTACAGCAAAGAGAATCTACGTAATTGTTAACAGGGAAAGCTGTCTATTCCTTGACTATGTTCTTAAAATTCAATTTATCTTATTTTATTCAGCATGCCTCCTCTAAGGGTCCATTAGGTATTGACAACAGAGAAATAACATGCAAATTTGAATTTGCTTCTTTAAAAATATTTAGTCATTTACCTTCTCTGAAAGACAACTTTTCAGCAATTCATGTTTGTTCTCAGTACTTTTTTTTTTTAAATAAAAGGTCTAGAAGAAAAAAAGATCAAATTTTGGCATAGGAGCCAGAGAGCTGTCACTTTACTCCCAGCAAAAACTACTTCCATATATTACTAAAGAGCATGCAGTCCAAACATCTGTAATGCTAGAATGTGTTACACCATTTGCGCACCAGCTTCCTCTGGCTCCTTATCCTTGGAGAAATCAGCAAAAAGGTTTGATTTCCTTCTTCATGCAATGTGACTTGTAAAACAAGAAGTCTGAAGTCTTCTGCTGAATTACTCTGTTTTTAATCAAAGACTTCTTTCTTTGCACTTTCTTATGGCAGAAGATCAGATCTGGTTCATCTTGAAAAAATGCACGGAAACCTGGTAAAAGCTTCAAGAGCATTACAATACACATACAAAAAGAAAGCAAGTTTCATTTCAAACTGCTGTAAAACTCATTAGAGAGTTCATACAGAACCTAACTTGGCTTTCCTTGCATTTCTGAAAAGGATAAGGAGAACCAAGAAGGAAAGTTAACTCTTTTGGATATATTCTTGGCATGAAAAAAATTAAAAATGCAATCACGTGTTAATTTCTGCTCTGTATGGTACTGATACAGATGTCAGTGTGCGATACATATACCTACATTTATGTAGGTATGAGCTTAGGGATATGGTTTAGTGGGGACTGTTAGTGTTAGGTCAGAGGTTGGACTTGATGATCTTGAGGTCTCTTCCAACCTAGAAATGCTGTGATTCTGTGATATGTATCAAGCGTTGAGTAAGAAACACTTCAATACTGGTGTTGTGAAAATGTGAAAAATACTTCAACGTATTGCACAGGCTGTTTTCCTGGCACTTGACATCCAGCAAGGCCCAGCAAGATACTTTGAGCCTGTCCCGTAAGGCAGCCTCTCTCGGTTCCTGAGACAGAAGCACCACGCTGATAAAGAGGACTAGGACAACTAACTGCTCACTGTATTTGAATGAGGGACTGATTATCCTTTCAAGGAAGTCTCCAGTATGCCATTTTTTTGGCCCAGAGAAAATCCCTGTAGACACGTACCTGCACCACTTAGCGCAGCAGCTCTTAAGGAGGTTTGTGAAGAGCAAGTACAGAGAGAAACCCAGCTACCTACAGCAGCAGTCCGCCCAGCTTCTTGCAAGAAGCATCTAGCAGTTCTCAACAGAGCATATGGCTATCAATAGTGTTTGCCTTTAGAAGGACTCGCACAACTTCTCCCTCATTCAACAAGCCAAGTCAGACTGACGGAGTTCTGAACATCACTCGAGCACCAAAGAGCCTATCCATCGCTCACTCAAAATGAGGAAGCAAGGCCAAGAGACGCTTTATGTACTGGGGTGGAGGGGGGCACACAACGGCAACCCAAATGACGAACTCCCCAGTGCTCAATTACTCCAGAGCATGATGAAATAAACCTGATACCATCAATATCTGCCGGCTCCTTGCCGATGATCACCACGGTTCAAACCACGTACGCAGCCTCTGGCTGGTTTCTACCACCAACCAAAGGTACACTTTCCTGCTTTCTCCTACCAACTCACCTTCTGGTTCCTAGATTTGAAAGACATAAGGTAACTTCACTATTGCTTCTCCAGAGAAAATGCTGAATTTCTGTATACACTACAAACTGAATACTGTGTTATAATCCAACTAAAACAGCTTAAGAGTCTTTGTAAATAAACATGTAATTGCGAGAAGTGACACAGCTAATGCATCTTCCCAATTTTAGCAGATGCATCATCGATTAATTCTGCCCCCCCCCCCCCCCCTTTTTTTGATTAAGAGCTGCTTTTCCCAATGCCAGATACTGTTCTTTCTAACTGTTCTGACATTTAAAAATTGTACTCTTGAAAACAAATTGGAACAACACATCTTGCAAGAAGCTTATCTACACCCTAATTAGAGCACAACTCCTCCCTGTTTACAAGAAACACTAACATGTACAGTCTCTTAATCATCAAATCCTCAAGCCACGGAGCTTTAACCAAGTTTAAAAAGACAATGGCAAACTCCTAGTTTGCACTGCTGAATTTTACTTACTCCTGTGTTCAGAGACTCCACGAAGCCACAAACTGTCATCTACCTCTTCCTTTAACATCAGCTGGTCTTCTCTTTGCACTACTTCATCTTGCCAAGACCGCAGATTAAAAAAAACTAACACCAAGTTTGCCAAATAACTTGGAGTGGAAGCTGGATAAGCCCAGTGCACAGGAGAGCTCGTCCAAGTAGGACGCACCGAGCTATACACGCAGGTGTGGAGAAACCCCTGCTGCTGTCGGCAAGCAGCTGGACTGACTCAGATGTGTTATCAAAGATTATCTCTAAAACCGCAAGTTAATATTTTAACTTAAGTCAGGAAGGAACTGCGATTTGATTATTCAGTTAAAGCTCTGGCACACACGGATTACAAAGCTATGAGCTTCATTCAATTAGCTTGGAAGATGAATACAATGCTGTGAACCACAAACCGTGACAGGATGGTGTTCATAAGTTTTTTGTTTTGATTTGTTTTTTTATAACGCTGTAAAGGGGGAGAAAGACTTCATTTTCTATACTCTCTCCAAGCAAAAGACCACTTAAAGAAACCTTCAAGTGAAGCCCAACATTCAAAAGAAAAAAATATTGAAACAAATAATTGTGATGAGATAAAATGAATTACTAGTCGCAGTAAGTATTTATCATCACAGTGAGTACCTTACTGTGCATCTTTGGGCAAATTCATCCACATGGCTCATACACACCACGTTGTCTCCCTAGCCACCTTAAGCGTGCAGGAGGACAGGAGAAGGCGAGGAACTCAGTCAGCATCTGAAGATGTCACAGGCCACATCCTGAAAATGCAGAACAGCCTGTAGCCCCGTTTGGACCACCGCCTACAGCTCTGTGAACATGGTGTATCCATAAAGATGCCATAACCAGCCCAGCCAATTACGTTAGAAGTCCTTCACTAAAAAGACAGAAAGCTGGGGAAAATAGCTTCCCTTCCCTTTCATCATAAAACTTTAGTACAACTCCCTTTTTCCACAAAGAGCATTCCCTTTCCTGACTTTTTGAACTGTCTTCAGAAAACAGGTGTTGTTTACAACAATAACAAACACACATCTGTGTGGGTGTGTTACTACACACAAAGGCAGGATAACTGAAACCTCTTCCTATATTTAGATCTGTCTGGTCAGCTCTAATTGCATAATTTAATCAAAACCCTCTCCAACGGAAACACATCCATATTCATCACAGGCATCAAAGGAAACATCTTTACAAACTATATCCTTTTACAAACCGACACATGGTCCCACGCCACTTGTCCAATTGTTGAATTCCTCCTTTGGGAAGGGCATGGAATTTTATTTCTTTTTATCAGCTGAAAAAAGCACTTCCCTCCAATTCATCAGGGTAGGGCAGGAGGAACTTCCTTCACAGGTGAGATGGGGAAAATTTACTGACATGTCAATTTCAGGGTGGTTTTGTGTTTGTTTTTGAAGAGTAGTTAAAACATACATTTGCAACATAAAGCAAAAATCTTTTTTAAATGCCCATCGGCACCCAGTTTTCAAAATTTTTGAGTGAAGCCCGTAAAATGCAAGATGTTTTGTCTTTACAGGATGGCACAGACCGCACGGAGTCACGACAGGCTGTCGCCCCAACTGGAGTAGCTCTACAACAGAGTGTTTTTAAGGAGGGAACCACACCAAATGCAAACCAGTTATGCTCAGTTTATACAAGCCAGTGATCCTACAAATGATTCATTTTACCAAGAGCATGCACTGATACAGTTACATCAGCTGCATTAAACCACTTCTAAAGACTGTGACCCAGACCCCATTCAGAGATTAAGTAAAGATGTTAAATTACAGCTCCAAATCCTCAGCTTTACAGCAGAATGTTTCGCCAGTGGAAGAGACAACAAAAACTGAGAAGGAAAAATTATTTATTCATTAATGAAAGTGTGATTAGGTCAAGCCTCAGTAAAGAATAGGCTGATGAAAATTAAACCAAGAAAAGAAAGGTTATTAAAGTAAGTAATTATTTTCACAGATTTGCCCCCCACCCACTGTTTATACACTTGAAATAAGAATGGCCTCTCTGGATTGCCATACTGAAGACATCTTCATGATGTATGATGTACACACTTCTTCAGATGCATGCTTTACTTTTTTAAAAAAGTATTCCTCTAGCTTTTCTCCTTTTTGCCTGATTTGCAAAATTGATGGAAGTATTTTTTGCCTTTAGATGGCCTTCAAAGCACCATCTTCAGCATCTCTTTGAAACAAGATGCAGAGGGAAAGGTCCACATTCAGTTTCACCAACCTTGCAATTCACAACTGTCCTTCTGGACAGAGAAAGCATTTAATGATACAGCTTCACAAGCCAAGTTTACACAGCCCAGAAACAAACAAGCAGATCTGCCAGATTTCCACCCTCCAATGAAGCACTGTTTAATTACTGCCTGCCACTAGCAGCCCTCTGAAAACTGGGCGCAGACCTCCGACGACATGAATGCCTGCCCATCCCCGGTCCCCAGGACAGGCAGCGAGCAGCAGCCCACCACCGGGCCGCAAACACTCCCCGGCACTCACCCCCATCTGCCAAGCCTCCTGAACCTGCCAGGCCCTTGGCAAATGGAAGAGGCCAAGATCACCGCGTTTAGATCAGGTCAGGAAGTTTCTGATTTCCATTTAAAACCCGCCACAGATCGAGACTGAGGGAAGCCTTTACAGGCACGTGAGTTACACGTTTGAGCTTGTCCGTACCAAAACCTTGAACTGCCTACAACTACACACCACTAACACCTCAGCACGGCTTATGCTCCCACCAACATTAAGAAGTATGCTGGTGGAAGAATAAAGTCACTGGCACGCAGCTACGAAGGCATTTATGTAGTCTGTTACTTTTGCTAGTGTTTTCATCAAGACTTTCACTCTACTAAACCGAAGCAGCAGGCACAGCCGGCACAGAGGGGATCACGCACCACCGTGGTTACCAGCCGTGCCAACAACCTCCCCAGTGACAGCAAGGCCACTGGTGAAATCTAAAGGCTCCATTCTTAGGAGCATCTTTATGCCAAGAAGACAACTGACTTAATTTGTTATCGGTGATGGTTTTTTCCTGGTATCCCTAAGCCTGTAAAACCTCATCAGAAGGATGAGCAGTGTCACACGTGGTGCCAGGCTGGTGCTCAGAAGACAAATCCTATTTCCTTTGGGCAAGCCGCTTCCTTGCTTAAAGCCTCCGGTTCCCTCCGACAAATGGAGAACAAAACTTGCAAAGCTACTGATGCAGAGGTAAATAGACAAAGAAAGACAGTTTTCAGCAAGGATCTGGAGGGCAAGGCACTGCGGCCGAGACTGGAGCACGTGCCAGAGCTACTGCATCGATCTCAGCCAAAGGGCCTCCAACTACTGCCAGCAGGCAATGAGATGCACGGATCCTTTACTCTCAGACACATCTTCCCCCTTCTAAAAGCACAAAATGAGGGTGCACCCGTGTTTGAAGATTCAAGGAGGTCCAACAGGCTGCAGAATGAAGCAAAACCACGTCACAGTCCCGAGTCAGAACATCTGCAGAATTTCACATCAGTTAAACTATTTTCTCCTATTCCTGAGATCAAGGCTTTGGAGGATTTTGAACAAAGGCTTCAGCCCACAGATAGGAACCGATGGTTCATACAGCACTCGCCAACTGCACAACTCGAAAGGAAGTGGGAGATAGCCTCCTACACTGCTTACTGGGAATACGGAAGTTTTACAACAAGCGAAAACGGTTGTTATCTATCTATCCGGTCCCCTGGTTATCTGCAAGCTTTTTATGACTTTGGAAGAGGAATCAAGCCACATATAAAGAATCACTCGGTATCCTTTTCTTATCTGAGAGTGTATTTTTTTTTTTAATTAACAGAGCCCATATGATTCTTCATACAGAATTCCGGGAACGCTTTCATTCCACCATCATTTTCTAAGATGAGCTTAAAGTGACACACCTGGGGCTTTGCAGAATTGAAGCGCTGCACCCTTACGGCTCAGACATCAGAACACAGCATTTCCTGACCAACACACGCTCTCTGGGGTCAGCAGCAAACTAGCTAAATACCTGGCACAATGCTTCCCAAGCTTTCCATTGCTGCCTGCTACTGAATAAACAGTTGTAGCTGTCCCAGTACAGTGGACAGGAGGACTGCAACCCCCCAGTAAGTTGCAAAGAAATACCAGCATGAATTTGCAGGACTTGCAGCTCTCCAAGTCTACTTACTTCTAGGCTAAATGCCAGAGAGCAAAAAGAGCACACAATAATTTCACATT
Organism: Heteronetta atricapilla; assembly: GCA_011075105.1. Taxonomy (NCBI): domain Eukaryota; kingdom Metazoa; phylum Chordata; class Aves; order Anseriformes; family Anatidae; genus Heteronetta; species Heteronetta atricapilla. The sequence continues at coordinate 54,253,349 of CM021734.1, forward strand.
CCTTGTCTCTAAGCTGAGAATCTGGATGCCTTTAATTCTGAGGCTGAAACCAGGACTCCCACGTTCTCCTGATAATGAAACTTCAGACTCGAACAACCTAGGCTGCTGGCTGGCCTGTAAGGCTGGGGACACCTGTGTCCCAAGTAGGGGGAGGCAAGAAGCTAGGCAAAGGTGTAATGTAAACCTGCCTATAGTCAGAAAGGCAGAACTGTGTTCATTGAAGCTCAGTGAAAGCAGCTTGCCACCAGCACTCCCCAGTCTCAGCTCCTGCAGTGTAGGTGCTGACATTCCTCCCTCCCATGCACACACAGGAGTGAAGCGGAGAGAGAAGCAGGGGGTCACTTGCTGAATTTCTGGAAGGACCACCACATCCAGGAAGGCATAATATTCAGACACTGTGGTTGAGTGTCTGAATATGCCATCTAATCTGCCCACTTAGCGCCTCTCCCAAAACGACAACTCTCTAGTCTAAGATCAGAGTGGCACACACAAACATTCATGAACTCTTTTCAGCCAAAATAAGAGCAGGAAGCTCTCCAGCTGGCTCTGAGGCACGCACAATGGCACACAGGCATGTCTTCTGGCAGATGAGGACACACATTTACAGCCCTACGCTTTCAGTAATTCCATCAGAAGAAGAAATGCTTTGCTGAGTGAAAATAGCAGTTGGGGAGAACGAAAAGAACACTGGTGGAGGTATCACCAGGAGGACTCTGACATCCACCTTCACCTACTTGCCTGCTCCCAGTTCACAGACTCCAGGAGATATACTCCATCTGGTCATGAGTTACAGCTGATAAACTAACATGGGCAAGGGCAAAGGGAACCTTAGCAAATAGCCCTTGGAGTATTTATGTCAGTTATGTTAGGTGATGTTTTCTGGAAAAAAAAGACATTAACAGTACATGGTCTGCTGGTTGTTTCACATTATTTCACACAGTAAAGAGGGAGAAAAAAGTTTCTACTACCATGAAGTTAAATTTGGAGGGCATTCTTTTCCCTGTGAGAAAAAGAACATTTGTCCTATCTTATACAGGATGTTCTGCTCATGCAGTTACATTAAACTAGAAAAACACTTCTAATACAGCTTGCAATTTATAGCAGCAAAACAGCACTTGACCAGAAAAGCTTGTTTAAGTGTTCCTCCCCATCCATCCTCCCTCACCCCCCATAAAATAAGCTACATCATTAATCACTGTCATTTTGCTGCCTATATAACTACACTGGGGCTTTGTGACTGACGTAACTGTTGGCAGTCTAACTTCACCATGCTAATCACCAACATAAGTATCTGGAAAAAAAACTGTAAATTCGACCTTTCCTTGGCAAGCATTTTAAGGAAATCTTCACCTTGGAGTACTACAGTACTGGCTACCTCCAACAGATGCCTCTGGCCAGCAAGGTCACAGGTCCACAAGCAGATGAGCAGCTCAGACAGCTTGCTCCCACCCAAAGAGAAAAAGCTCTCCCTTCATTTCCTTGCTCCAGCTTTGGTACTCCAACGTAATTCCATGCTCTGCCTGCAGTCTGTCACCCCATTCACCTTCCTAACCTGGAACAACCACACCAAGTCTTCTGCAGAGCAGTCCAGTCAGCTCAGAGCAGGATGAGCACCAAAGTCCCCCAGCAAAGAGATCTGTGGCCTGGTCTGAGAGGAGCTGAGCTGTTAGAGTCCTTTCCTCCTCGTGGAACTGCCACCTCCCTAATTTTAAACAATATCCAGGACAAAGATTGTGTTAGCTCTGATTCAAGTCCTTCAGTCTCTGTAGCATACAGCTCATTTACACAACCCTGTCTCATCCCTAGAGCAAAAAGCTTTTCCCCAGCTGGTTCTGAACAACCAAAGGGTCTAGCAAGCACTTCAAGCAAGCTTAAGAAAAAAGAAAAGTGATTTCATACCCATCTGTCCAAAAAATAACCCGCGCTACAGGATTTTTAGCTGAGAGTATTTATAGAATGTTTCCCAGATGAAATCTAATACCTTATGTTACAGAAGCTATAATTAAGTTATCTCAAGTTTTTAAGTTAATATGGACAAAGTTTTCCTTTGGCTACTACACCCAAGTGGAAGCACTTAACAGTGACACTTGCCTGGCTAAAATAAAAGGCCTATTATTAAATATGCCAGACTGAAAAGCCAGCACTGGGCAAAAACACAGAACAGGAAACTGTACTAGCTGAGATGGCAACCTGTACATATATAGACAGGTTTCCCCAGATAGCCAGCAAGATCAAAATTCACACCTATTTGAAACAGTACAGTTCTTCACTGCATTCACCAGGTAATGAACAAAACGGAGATAAAGACACAACCAACTCCCATTTTATCCATCTCCTAGTCTCAGGGACAAAAAAGCAAAAGCATCTGATGGCAAGAGCAACAACCAAGAGGCTGTGAGAAGAGAGGCCAAACTCTGGTCCTGAACTTTGGAGATTGATGGTGGGACCGCAATGATGCTGCTTGATTTTCTTCCACCTCCCTCTTCCCTCTCTGTGCAGAAAAGCACCCGTTTTAGACGTCTGAGATTCCTGAATTTCACACATGTGAAATTAAACTAATGTAATCATTTCACATACTCAGCAATCCCTGAAGTCATCGTGTATGTGCTGTCAAGTCTACAAGAAGGTCTAGGCAAGACATTTCAAAACCACTTTCATCACTGTTCTGACAAAAAAAAAAAAAAACGTTGTACTACAACTGGAATAAAGAAGTGTTCAAAACAAACCCACCTAATAATCATTTGAAAACAACAGTGCTTTGGTCTACATACATAAAAACAAAAAACAATTAGTTCAGGAAAATTAGACAGAAGCCTGCTTGCTTCAGTGCAAATACAAAAACCACATCAAGTGCCTCTTAGGTAGGGGTAGGGACAGCGCTTCATTTGCTTTGCACAGTCAGAGTCACAAGAGACCTGGCTTTTAAAGTAATATGGCATTTTCACAAACTCAGTGGATTCAGTGCTGTTAATCAAAAGTCATGGGTTTCAACAGAGGACAGCGGATTTGGTCAGAATTCTACAAAGGACAGGCTTTCACAAATTACGATCAAAATCACAATCAGATCACTTTGCTTCCCTGATTTTGACCACTTCATCAAGTTCTATTTAAAATGCCCTGCGACCTTGCTGTACTTCTTTTAAAAATTTCAAACACAAATCAGATAGACTAGAATGCAAAGCACAGAAAAATATTAACAACAATATCCCTCCCTAGGTTTTGGACAACATTTGAGATATTTTCAAAACATCCAGAAGTCTTGTGAGTTGTCTCACTTATCCTTCCTTTGCTGCTTGTACCTGTGAGGTTTGCTTCACATATGGCTCTGTTCCACTAAAATGCCAGTCGTTTGTCCTGTCACCCTCGTTTCATACAGCTCTGGTTAGAAGCCACTTTTCCACCACTTCTTTCACTGCCTGTGAGTTACTGAAATGTACTGACCTGCAGAGGGTCCCATACCATACTCATCGCTGTAACACCTGGTATCTTCAGCAACCACACTGAACCCTTGTCATGTGTTTACCTCCCAAGCTATCTGCAGAGCTAAGAGGGGCTGTCTTATTTTAATACATGTGGAGTAAGGGAAACAGAAGAAGACAAGTCGGACAACTGATAGCTATACTAACCTGAAGAGAGCACGTCCTCCTTAAGTTTAAATCCAAACCAAAGCTGCTTTCCCTAAAGCAGGTTCCACTCAGGAAACCATGACAGTGGTAAAAATATGTCAAACTACACAACAGAGTACTTAGATATCAAGAAAAAGACCATTAAAGGAACAGAACTGTTTTATTAACGATCGTATTTCAGCAACCTTTCCAAACCTGTGAGCAGAACCTATACTCTAAAGCTGGGGCTAGCAGCCTGACTTGGAAGTAGCTTTCTTGTTTCATACAACACAGCTCAGAAACCCTTGAAAAAAAGACAACCAGCCAACAGCAAGCAGAGGTGTTCTGCCAACATTTTGTCCCACAGGAACACTCAAAAGAGTTTGTTTTGCAATGTCTTGGGAGGGCTAGAAAGAAAAGAACAAAGACCTTAAGAAAAAACAACCTTCTCACACACTTGCTGTCCACTGTGTAATTTACAGGGACACCACAAAAAATTGAACTATGTTTGTAACCTTAAAGAAGTTATCAAGTGAAACAGCAGGAGATGTCAGTTCCAGGTGGACTTTCTTTTGCTTCCACACTACCTTCCCCCCCCCACACACTTCCATATGTGTCTTGGAGAAAAGTTTTGAGAGTCCTCTTTCCACTGCCTCAGGAAATATAACTAGTTAAAAGCCACGTATTTTGTTCCTCAACATGTCAGCTGAATGAAACTCCCTACTACTAAAACAAATGCAATCCAGCAAATGCATTGCATTAATTCTTTCCACATTCATATTCAAAGGAAACCTAACAGATACAAAGGTGAAATACATTGCTAGTATAGTCAAATATGCAACACGTTAACAGTATCTGGCCAAGCAGCAGATGTTTCCTCCTTCTGTCACCCTCAGAAACACATTTCAGTGAAAGCCACTGTTTGTTGCAACTTGATTCCCCAAGTATTTACTTCACCTTCAACCAAAACTCCAATGATTTTATGCTTTTAAGTGTTTAAGCAGCTTTTAAGTATTTATATACAAATAGTTATTATATGCACACAGGTTAGTAAGTTTGCAGACTACTCAACTTTATGTTGGTTTACTCCACCTTTATCTGGTCCAAATCATTTAACTTTCAACAACAGTGCATTTTATTTAGGCATTGATATATGCACATGCAAATAGAGCACACCTACCAAGTGTGAATAATCCCACATATATGCCACAGTAAGAATAAGGAGTCTTTAAGAGTCGTGTCCTGATTTCAGCACGTTACACCAGACAGAATGCTGCTATTATTGGCAATCCCTTAAAACACCTGAAACCAGAAGTCAGAAGTGATTTATCAGAAAAATTTCCCCAGTAAATCACCGCTTCATGAAAATAAAAAACAAGAAAATGCTAATTCCCAACATGAACAAACAGAGGAAGAAAAGCAAGCAGAAGTACTATCAACTATGGTCACTGCATGGCCTAAAGAATTTGAACATAAAGGTTTCTTTAAATTCATAAAACCCTTTTTAAGCTGTTGCTTAAGTGTCACATGTAAGCTCTGTGTGTATATATGCTTTTTTTTTCCTCTGTTGTTTAAGAACTTGTAGAGGTAGACAGAGTCTTGCATAGCTGCAGAAGAAAACTCCTTAACATGGTAAATCCTGAACACCAACTTCTACTCTTGCAGAAAATACATATTAAAATGATACATTTTCAGATTCCCCTCTAACAAGATTTCTTCACACTGAAATAAGGTCCACCAGCTGAAGCTGTTAGGCAGACATGACTCTTACACCCATGGGTACAGAAGCTTCTGGGCACAGAAGCGAGGAGAATGAAGACACTCAGGATTCTGTCTATAATTATTCTAACACTGTAAAAAAAAAAAAAAAATCACAGATATCTGATTTCCAAGTTATCCAATACTGGATTGATAGTCACATATCACTTTGATGTGGATTGGCATTTTAATGCTTGTAATGACAAAACCTTCCAAGTTAAATACTTCTGAATACCATTAAGTGCTATTTAGACAGTCTCATCTGTTGCCATGTTGGGAAAAGTTCCCTTTATAAGCACAGAAATATGAAATAATGTTTCAAAAAATCACTGGTGAACCACATTAATGATTTGCCTACATGCCAAGTCAACCTAATAGTTGCCTTTGGATGACACTGCTTTGAACAGTGCCTAAATATAATGACTTATATAAAGGCATGTTTAAAAATAATTTGTCTTCCTCCTCGTACTCCAGACCTTGCCCCTGCATGCCAGGCAAAAGGGTGGGGGAAGAACAAAATGAGAAAGATGGGCGACATCTATTCTAACATCGCACTCCCATGTGGGTAGCCTGTATCAAAAGTGACATTGGCCCAGACCAACTACAGAGTTCTATCAACATGACCACATCGTGCAAGTGTCCAGAATTGCTGTACCCGTCAAGTTCTCTGCATTGGCAAGTCCCTCCTTCGACAGAAGGAAAAATAATAGCAAAAACTGACCTATCTACACAACTGGGTAGAGCTCAGTGTTACGTGTGCCGAATACTTCACCTCACCCAATCTAATTTGAAGTAGCATGCTCCAGCTTTGCTCCCATTCAGCAAGGAGGAGCTTCCAAAGCCAACACATACAGGCAAGAAGCTGAAGTAGGAACAGATCCTCTACAACCTGGCTTCATTCTGGAAAACGTTTTGCGTTCCTTGAAATGAGCCTGTTTGTTTTATGAAATGTTTGGCTTCTCTATCCTGTTAAAAAGCAAAGACACCCCCATTCAAATACACACAAAACAAAAAAGCTTCTCTGATGCAAATTAACGTTTGTTCTCGGAGGAGGATAGAGATCTTTGTGGCAGCCATTAACAGCTCTGAGTGTCCTTCTCATCACCCCTGAACCCACCCACTGCAAAGCCCTTCACAAAAGGCCTAATCTAACGTTTTCCCTTGTTGTTTGCAATCTTGAAGAACAGCCACATTCTCACGGAAATAGCTGTTATATAGCAGTCTGCATGGATACAGCTCTATCCATTTTTTAAAAAGTACCACTTTAAAATAACTTGATTCCCATTCGAAGCAAGAAACACTAAGATTAAAATCCTCTATGCTGCTCCAAGTTACACCATTGTAGCTGGTGCAAAATGGCTAGAGCAGCACAAGATGCCTGTGTAGATGAGCCTTTAAATCACAAGCATTTCAGGCTACGCTTGCCAAATTGGTGCTTATTGTTTAAATGCAATTTATCTGTTAAATAAACTTCAAAGGTAAATTTCTAGGAACTGTGTATCTTCTTTATTAAGGCTGGTATGCATTCAATTTTTGAATATATATAAAGCTTGTGGAACAATACTAGCTGGTAGATACTAGAAGGACACAACATTTTGTGAGGAGAGAGCAGACTTTTCCCTGCTCTGCACGCACAACTGAACCTGTCATCAAAACCTAAGCCACAAGTTAAAAAAGATAGAATAAAATAAATCATCAGTAGAACCACTTCATTAACCATAAAGCATTTCATGAAATCCAATTTTCTTTTTCACAGATTTGTATGGCCTTGTTTTCAGATCAGTCACTCCATTAATTCACCTGCACTGACACAGCAGAAGAGAGCTCCATACCCACGTTAGAAGACACTGCACCCAAATGCGAGTTTCAGTTTTTACCGACTGCTCAGAAAGCATCTCAGCTAAAGCACATCTTGTTGAGATGTAACTGAAGACAAATGCTAACAGCTAATTCACCACTAGTGACTTTTCCTTGCTTCTCTCAAAATTAGCTTTCTAGTTACCCTCTAGTGAAAGAATGGAGCGGAGAAGCTCAAGAGATGTAGAGCAGAGTTCACACCAATGCAGGTATGAAACGTTGGTTTAACTACTAACACATCCAAATCCCTCAAATCTCCAATTAGCACGCTGACTCCTGGAAAAAAGGAGCTTTAGCAGGATTTTCCCCCAAACACTTCATAGTGATTTTATCAGCAGAAGTGGCAAGACCTACGATGTGTAATATGTAATGTATTAAATATTTTAGCATCTGTGCCACACTACTTTAAGCTAGCAGAAACATGAATCTGAAGCTTGCAGTTGCCTACACTAAGAAAAGTAGGGTGATCTATGCCAACCCATACTCAAAATTACAGTCTCTGTTCTAAAATAAGTTTGGTCATATAGTTCAAGTTATGACTAAGCTGCTCTGTCTTATAAAAAAAACTCAGATCTGCAAGAATGTTTCCACAGGCAGTAAAACCATTTAGTAGGACAAAAATATGAGGGAAAAAAAAGTTAACTTTTTTGCCCGTTTGTCTATTTGATATCTAATGTGCAGTCTGCAGGTAAAGTCTAGTTGGTTTTGAGATTAAAGAATATATAAAATTCAGAGACGTTTACTAACAATCACTTCTCCACACACACACCTCCACGCTGCACATGCCTTCATCTATTTCAGCTGCTAATGACTACAAGAAAGAGGTGAAGTCAGCCTAAATTGGTTCAGTATTTGTTCTTCACAGCACCACAAGCTTTAATTTCAGCTACTCTTTGCATAACTTCAATAATAAACACGGTGCTCTCTGTATTTGATTCTTAAACCACCCATATCTGAAGCACAATGGGACGTGTCACAGACACTTGCTTTGCTGCCCTCATAATACGGTTTAATTATGGTGACTGAACTAACGGGCTCACATCATAGACTTTTACAGGTTGACCCCGTGTCATCCTGATGTATCATTTTGCACCAGTTCAGTGCTGTAAATCAATTTAAGATCTCCAGCAGGTTGAAGAGGCTGGTAATGATGCTTTCTCTGCAGTCTCTGGGGACTCCACATTATACACAACTTACATTATTTATAAAGCTGAGATGATGCCTCCATTAGGCTTGGTAAGACTACTCAAATAAGCTTTTATTTTACACACACAGCTTGGACTTCACAGAGCACACCACTGGCCATATGTGATATACAGCGCATTCATGCTTCAATTTAAAAAAAAGGTCACAACCCCTTCATTTTTGAAATTTAAATCTTTATACCAAGCAATCTAACTCACAACCTAATCCAAATACAGTGCCAGTATTCTAAAACACAGTAAATGCTTTTCTAAACCTTTGTATTACTCTTATGCACATTCAAGTCATTGCTTTGTGTTCAGACTACAGAGGAACACCAAAACTAAACTCATAATCTTTCAAACATCTGATTTCATACTTAATATTTAACCAGAAACATCTCCATCTGCTAATTCAGTCACTTTTCTCAAATGTACCGGATCATCACATCTTCAAGGGTAGACAAAAAGGAAAGCTGAACAGGACAGAGTAGGAAAAAATGTATTTGATTACATACCTAGCAGTTGATGGGGCCAAAACTGAAGCAAGGACAAATCCCTACCCTTAGGGTAACCCGATCATGCCTGGAACTGATCCTTTCCAGTAGCTGTGGAAGGCTTCTGGATCACCCAACTCAAGGGAAATTTCTCTCAAGCTCCTACTTACAGTCGGAAGTAAGCTGCAAGGATTTGATCCCTCTGACCTGGGCAAGAACTCCAAAAAGGGCTAGAGAGCTTTCATCGTCATATTGATGATCTCCCAGTCACAGCGAAGAAGCGAGCGCTCCAAACTCTCACTGAAATCCAACAAGAACCACTAATAAGCTTCACAGCACTGCTCTCCGATTCAGTGGAAAAACAAAGTGAGCATTAATCAGTTGCAACAAACTAATCTCCTGTAATTCGGCCAAGCAATTACAGACAATTAAAAGAACAAAATAAAGTCAATGCTGACACCCCAAGTTCCCTCACATGATTTGCTCCTATTGTTTGACAGGACAAGGTGCAGAGGGCCATAGGAGGACCAGCAGAATGTGCTACAGACACACGCCTGAGGAGAGAAGCAGCCTCTGTGGGCTGGGTTAGCTGCAGCTTTTAGTCTTATTCTCGAGTGCTGCTTAAAAACACGCAGAACTATTAGGGGGGAAAAAATGAATCAAAGTTTTCTCTTTTTGACTACTCTCCTCTGTGCAAAAGAGATTTGAGGTATGAGTTACGACACGTGTGAAACAGAGCTATTCCCTCAACACGTTAGTTTGGAGATGCGGTATCTTTAAGCGCTGACATCCATTAAACAATGCCATGTTTCACGGCAGAGATCTTTTCCATTTGCTTGTATCTGGAATACACATCTACTCGTACTCCTCCCCACCTCGAGCCAACAATACCTCTCCTTCCCCAAATAAAGCCGATACCTCGCTTTACATGCAGTGAACACCGTTTTTTTTCCTAAAATATACCAAAATAACAATTACAGCTTATTATTAAAGATCATTTGTATACGAGAAAAACAAAGTATAAGGTCAGACCCCATATCTTCTGCAGATTGATCTGCTAACAAAAGAGCAAGCACAGCAGTCCTTCCTCTGTCACAACTCCCGACTTCAGTTGATAAAACGAAAAAAAAAAAAAAAATCAGGATTTGGCCCATTTTTTGAATGCATGACTGAGTGTTTCCACACCAGGACGCTTCCAGCGGCTTCAGGGAGCTGCATTCAGGATAAGAGGACTCGGCTGTGCAGCCCGGGTACATGAAGAAACGAGACAGAGGAGGGGAAAATCTCGGGCATCCAAACAGGGAGAAAGACAAAAAAAAAAAAAGTGAACTTTCCTTGACCTCCGAGCAGAGATTTTTCATTTTAAACGTTAATTAGGAAAAAAAAAAAAAAAAAAAAAAAAAAAAGAGGAAAACGAGGGGAAGGGGCCGCGTGAAGAAAGGACGGCAGGGAAGAAGGACGGCGAGGCGGGCCAGCCGCAGTCCGTCCGAGCCCCAGGGCTTTTTCCCCGCAAAACACAAAGGCAGGAGCCTGCCCTGTCCTGAGGGGGGCCGGGCCCGGGGTCGGGGCCGGGGTTGGGGTCCCCTTCCCTCCCGTCCCTCCGAGCCCGCGGCGGCGGCACCTACCCAGAAACTTGGAGCCCGCGCCCCAGCGGGGAGGGCCGCCATCATGCCGGCGAGGAAAGGGCACCGAGCCGCTTCCCCGGGGCCTCGCCGCAGCCCCTCGCCCTGCCCGGGGACCCCCGCGGGGAGGAAGGACGGAGGACGAGGAGGACGCAGCCGCCCGCTGAGGCTCGGGGCCGCCAAGTTGTTGGCGGCTGAGGAGAAGAAGGGGGCCGGGCCGGGCCGAGCCGGGCGGGGGCTCCCCGCTCGCTGCGCCGCCGCCGGGCAGCCCCGCGCTCGCCCTGCCTCCGCGCCGGGGTTGAGCCGGCCTGGCTGGCGTCAGGCGGTCGGAGCCGCCCAGCCTCCGCTCGGACGGACGGACCGGCAAAAGGGATCCTCTCCCAGCGACCGCCCCCGGGCTGGGCCGGGCCGGCTCGGCCCCTCGCCCCGCGGGGCGGCCGGGAGCCCGCGGGCTGCGGCTGGGCTTCGAGAAGGGCGAGCACCGGCAGGCTGGCAATTAGCTGGAGTAATTGGCAGCACGCTGCTTGCCCGGGGTTTCGGCCTGCCTCTGGCTCTCGCAGGGGATTCACTCCCTTAGCCCCCACTCAGTCCGTGTTTAATACAGAAAGTGATTTAGTGACACCTTCCCGTAACACACCACTTTACCCTGACGTGCTGTACGTGAGGGCCTCATCCTGGCCCTGCGTGCTTTTCAGGTACTCCTAATGTCTATGAGGAAACCCGTGAAGGCGCGTGAGGCTTCTTGTGCGGTCAGGTGTAGGGGAACGAGGTCTCACCCCTGCGGCCCTTTGACATGGAGCCAAACTCAATCCGCACACTCTGCTCTGAAGTGGGTCTAGTTGGACGTGTGGAGCCCGCTCGAGGAAAGGTGAGCTTCACTACCAACTGTGGCTACAGGAATCTACTAAGATGAGCACAGCACACATATGGGTGAATTGAAACTTTTTTTTTTTTTTTTTTTTAACAAATACCTTGGCTTTCACCCAGTCATCATCCCTGGAAGGAGATACAAAGCATGAAGTGGAAGACTTCTACATGAGAAAAAATAACGTATGATACATCTGTACTGGCATAATCACATCTCTATGCCTACACTAGTACGTTTTCATGTACATAGGAAGCCCTATGTACAGCATTAACCTCATTTAAAAGCACAGCGAGACTGAGGCCCTGCAGATTACGGGAACAGCAGTCCTGGCTTGGCACATCCATCCTCCCAGGTGTGCGAGGAGTCTGAAGAAACAGAACTGAAATGGCTTGCCCAAGGTCAGGAGGAGCACAAAGCAACTGAGATATTATCAGTGTAATTAAGACATTTCCAAGCAATGCACAGAAGAAACAAGAGGCTGTTACTCTTTTTGTACTGAAATCAGGGCCAGGTGTCCGGGTGCAGCAGTAGTGACTGCCCCAACAGCAGTACCTCAGCGCTCCAGTTTCACACGGAGAAATATGTGGAGAAGGCCTGGGATGGGCAGCAGGCTCTGAGCATCTATTCAGTGCATGGTTCACACTAAGCAGATATGACAAGACAATAATTAGGGAAGCACTGCAGTTTGTCAGGTGTCTTGTTAGAACCACATTTTTACCTCTTTTGTTGTTAGAGTTGACTGGTTGGTTCGCTTTGGTATGAGAAAATTAAAATATTTTCTTCGTAGACTGAGGCTTGGGGAGGATCGCATTAATATGCTCCTTTACCTATACAGGGCAACAAAATAGGCCAGTGTGGCCTTTTACTGATGTTTAATAACCTGAACGACTGTCTGGACAGGGTTGGTCAGAGGGTTGGTCAGAGCTGGCTTGATCAGTTGTGAGAGAAGACCTGAGAACAAGCAGAAACAGTGTGCCATTCCTGGCAGGGCTGCCTTTGTACACAACCAAGTCAAAACTGCAAGTCTGCTGCCTGCTTTAAGACATGCAACTAACAGGTGACTGTCCAAAACCCTTATTCTGTGTGAGCAGTATCAACAAGTGTCTTTCTTAACTGGGGATTCTGCACATTCAGCACCTCCATCTCCATCAGCTACTTGTAATACACCCTAATTAAACATCACTAGAATCTAACTAGCCTTTCTGAATAACATGAGGAAAATGGAACGTAGAGAGCGCAAGGGCACATATACCCAAGAATATAGCTTGATGCTGCTCCTACAACAGTGTTCCTCCTCTGCATTGGGCCACATAATTGTGCTACCTGAAGATGTTACACAGGACATTATTTATTTTTTCATATCGTACTGTGCAATGACATTAGTGTTCAGTCTGCTGCAAGAAAACATGACATGGGGCTAGGAGCAATGAAGGAGACTAACAGTTTTTTTGGAAACAGTCTGACTTTTCATCAGATCAGGTGTAAAATCAAATGAAACCATCAGTTATAAGGCTCATAAGCCTGTACTTTAGTGGAATTGGGGCACTTACGCAGATAAACTTCTAGTAAGATTTTCAAAGGCAACATTAATCTCTTAGACACTTTTTAAAATCTCAACAAGCACCTGCCTAATCACCTTTAAAATATGCCTCTCAAAAACAGCTTATTAGAAGGCACAGTGCTAAGACACTCATTATATTGCATATTTTTTTCTATTACATCACATAACAAATATTTAAAAAATACTATGATGACAACTGCTACCTCTACTATTAGCTTTCAATCATCCTCTAAAATCAGAGTTTATATGCAGATTATGATTTAGTATTTCTTGTTAACCTCAGCCAGGCACATGTTTCATCTGGCTTATTCACAAGGGTTCCAGGGCTAGCAAGTGCCTTCTGGAGACAGTTTAGCACCAAACACAGTAACTTCGCTTCACCTTTAGGTTTACCAGGTTAGTGCCAGAAACTAGAGCTTCGTGGCTAATTAAATTGTATCAAACACCTAACTTATTATTTACATTAAAATCACTAGAGTCATTTTCGTTTTAGCCATTACAGTATTGCCCTAGCATGGGAAAATATGAGCAGTATTTTCTGAGAGGAGTTCTGTCAAGAAGAATAATGGCTTTCTAAGGATACTTGATTTTATAATTTCCTTCTTTCCTGGGCTGGTTGGTAAAAAGTACTTATCAGCCTCTGTCCTCCATGGCTTGTCTTCTTTAAATAGGAGAGGTATTAAACAAGCCTCCCACCACAGCATTATTAAAAGTGGATATACAGACTGTTCAGCAGCTACACAAATCTGTTTGGGAAAGATGCCTCAGGCAGAAGACAGCATGTGGGAGAAGGTAAGAAGTATTATTAAGAGGTCATCATAACTGCAAAGAGCTCAGCACAGTTTTCCAAACCCCTTTGGGTACAAGACACTGGCTAGCCCTGGTAGCACAGAGTTGGCAGCTGATTTCCACTGCCGAGAAAGGCATTTGGGTCTGTGCTAGACAAGGGTATTTCAGCCCTGCACAGCAGCAGGAGTGGTATGGTGCACCTGGGCTAGATGAACTGTGGCCTCCAAAGGCCATCTGAATGGGGCATCAGAATGATAGCTGCAGCTGAGCTGAGCTGCTCACCTGACATCCTGTCCCCATTGAAGAGGACACAGTGGCCCTCCTGTCCCCCCTTTTCCATGCTGAGTGCTCTGCTGGCATCTGCAGGCAGCTGGGGCAGGGGCAGAGCAGAAGCACAGTGCCTCAGCAGCTGTTCTGGCTGATCTGACCGCATCCTTGAGCATCAAGATTCAACTTTGCTTATCCTGAAGAGAAGCTTTGAGCTGGCACTGTGTAGGTTGCACACAAACCTAGAGGAAGTAAGCTATAAAGTCCTTAAAGTTAGAAGTCGTGAGGGTTTTCTATACGCCTTCTTCAGTGTGTCCAGCCATTTACTAAAATGAATCCTTCATGAGTTTGTCCCTGTAGAGTCAAAAGTCTGTTTGGGAACTACCTTTGCTTCCTGACTCACTCACATATGCCAAAGAACAAAGAACCATTTCACTCTAACTTAGAAGTTCTTCCTAAACTGGCCTACCATGATTAAGTGGGATTTATATAGAATAAATGTGGAGATTATAATTTCCAAGATTATTATATATTTTTTTCTCTTGCATTAAATAAAGCTTCTGCTGTAAATCTGTCTAAAAATGCCAGAAAAGTCTTTGATCAGATTGAGCAGTCATTCATCTTTTCCACCCTTGAGATGATGGGATTCAGACCAAAATTCATTACTTGCCTAAGATTAATGTAGCTGGCTAAAGCTGCCAAGATCCTTATTAAAAGTTATGAATCCAAAAGGTTCAGGATGAGAAAAAATACTAAGCAGGGTGCTCCCTTATCTCCTTTATTGGTGTTTTTCTCTGATGTAAGTGCTTTGCTCCAGCAATATTGTATTACTGGTGAAGAAGGGAAGAACAGTGGGTTGCTGCTCAGTTCTGCCAGCAAATCGCATACCGCCACCAAGCACAGTTCTGCTGCCTGCTCTGCTGCACCAGGATCGTGCTATTCTAGAGAGGGAAATTTTCCCTTTGGGTCTTGCATGTGGGTGTTCAGAAACTTTTGAAGGTAGATTCACTCGGTTGCACTGTACGACCACTGCACTAAAAACTGGTGCTGTGTGAGCAGCTGTGTGTCACAGCTTGCTACACCACTGCCCATAGGCTAAAGCAGCTTTGGGGTGGGACTGGATCGTGGTGATGGATGAAGGCTTGGTGAACAGTGGTAACTAACTGGAGACAGAGATCTATCTCCTTTATACCCAAAGAGGAGACAACTAAATTACACCATTGGAAGAGTAACAAGATCACATATATTGCATCTAAATGCAGCCTTTTACTTCCATGTGTTGTTAATACTTTGTGACAAAATAATAAGCCCTTTCTATATAAAGATTAAAAACATAAAAAGGTATCGTGCCTCATTTTCATTCCCTACATAAATGGTACTTAGTATAAATCTTGGGGAATTCAGAAACCTCTTTTCAATTTTTCTGAACTGGGGCAAGTCTAACTCACATTGCCAGAATTCGGTGTCACTTCTGGTTGCACAAGTCAGCAGTGAAACAGTCCCCCCTTCCTCCTGCACCACGGCTGCTCATCCCTAACCCCACGTCACTCACCCCCTTGTGCTGGCACAACTGCTGGTGCAGCTGCAAACTGAACAGGCCTAGGGAACCAATCTGGCTGGGAAAAACAAATTATTTTTCCAAGGGCCCAAGTTCATTTTTAACTTGAATCAGTTCCCCGATCTCTGTGTGGTTGTCCAAAATCTTGTGCTGAGCCTGTGCATGGGCAGGGCTGAGGTGGAAGAACGGGTAAAACTTATCTTTTTAATAGTTTTGTTCGATTCAGCCAGTTTAAAGTGGCTATGAAACTGCGATAGACATAGCGAGCTTCTTTTTAAGCAATAAAAAATTCTTTCATTCTGAGCACAGCTGCAAACGTGGTGTTAGAAGGACTATGATAAGCACAGGAGCTGGACTCACTGGTGAATAAGAGAATGTGAGGAGAAAGAGCGATTGGACTGAGGAATTCAGTGAGCCAGTGTCAGTAAATTAGTGTTTAATGAGTAATCCAAAGGCAATGAGTTCTTAGTGAGTTCTCAATAAAAGATAGCCATGAGAATAAATGTACATGTATCAGTTTCTGTTTGCACATTCAGGAGGAAATTAGCTTGTAAATTTCAAACATCCTGGCAGTCACACAGTGTTGGAAAGGTTGCCCACATGTCAAGGGCACTGAGACCAATATTAAATTCCGTTCTTTTCTTGCTTGACCAAAAATAGCCAAATTTATGACAAACGAGTTGAGTAGATTTAAAAACAACCCTCTCTAAACTTCGTATATTATTGCACAAATCACATCTATAAATCCTCACTATAAATAAAAATTGCATAATTAAACAGTTAAAAGCTGTCACCAATCACAATCAATGTTGTTGGTGTAATCTTCATCAAGCATTCAGTTGAGTTGCATCCTGACACCTGTCTTTGATTGCATGCTCGTATACATTCTTTCCAAAAGACCCACCTCATTCAGTAAACAGAACTAATAGTGGTTTTCTCCCCCAGGTTCAGGTTGCAGCTCACAATTATGAAAAGCGTATTTTCAATACTTAGTTGCAAAACTGAGACTTAGCTGGTGCTGGTTTACAGCTCATAGCTCATCTCTTGACACAAAACTCATCTCTTCTTTCCCTGAGAAATGTCTTGACTCTTCCCAAGTGGACAGGAGCACTACAGCCTCTCAAAAAAGATTCTCTTATTTTCAGCCCTGACAAATCAATTTATTAGTCTTTATTTTTGCATAATTTTATTATTTTTTCTATATTTATTTGGTCTGTATTCATGACCGAATCATGCCATGCATACCCAGAGATTCTGCTGTTGTCAGAAGCATCAGAGAGAAGGGAAAGGACTTCATGGCTTACTAACACTTAGGAAAGCTGTTTTGTAAATCCCACAGTCAATGACTCTTTAAAATAGGGGAAAAAAACAAAACAAACAAACAAACAAAAATAAGGTACCCATGTGCCTCTGCACACAATCAGGCATAAAGTAGTTTTCAGTGTAAACCATTTTATCTGGATGCCGAAAAGTATCACTTTAACAGACAAGGATCAAATACTCAGTACGGATATCACCACAGAGAGTCCCCAGACAGCTGCAAATAGCAAGAGATAGTGATGCTGCCTTACTCCAGCTGAAAACCTGCAACCAGAAAGTGGCCTCACAGCCAATGCGCAGTTGGTCCAGCTTCTGCAAAGTCCAGTCGCACAGCACGTGACCCCTACAGCTCAGCCTCTCATGTTCCTAAGGCTTTCAGCACCTAGAAGATGGCACTGATAGAGAGTCTATAACCCTGATTAAGCAAAGCATACGCTTGTCAGAGAGCAACCAGATGGAGGAGTACAACAATTTATGGCCTGCAGTTAGACAGTCTTGCACTGTGATCTCATCAAATCCTGCACAAAATAGGTCAGGCTTGGTCAGTGTTCAGATAAGATACATGCCAGGGAAAACACAGATAGTGTAAGAAACAGGTCAGGATTTAGACGTAGGATTCAGCTGAGAACTGCTAAGGCATTATCCCCATTTTAGGCTACACTCATGGATGTCTGAGATAGCCCAGAGTGGTCCTGGTTTGTCATGTTTGAGGAGCATTGTATTGCTGCACAATGTTTCTCATTTTTCAGATGAGAAATAAAATTACAGTCATGTCTTGTGATTAATTAAATAAATCACTCTTGGTTTTGCTTGTGGACGTGGCATTTTTGGTGGCAACGTAATAGAGAAAGGGAGCTCATTCGGTTTCTGTGATCCTGGTATAACCTGCCAGCCCTCTCTTTTCAAAATCCCATTCTAAAGCCTCTCAATATTAGATCCAAAAGTGAGAAATTTGAATTGCTTTAAGACTGCAAACATCATGAGAACTTTCTAGCAATGTGTGCAAAAATAAAGCACATAGCATAACCTATTCCCTTACAGAGACATTCCCTTTCCTTTACATTCACATTTCCCACCCATTCACACTACAAATTAGCAACCTTTACCTCAACATATTTCCACAGATTCTCTTCTAATGTGCATTCATCCTTAAGTTTGTTTGAAGCTCCTTGGTTCCAGTCCTATATCTTTGCCTGCAATACACAATGTACATGTAGAATTTTACATATAACTGTCATACGCTAATAAAACACGCAAAGTTTCATGTTCAAATAATTAAAGACAGTGACAACTATGCTTCTTAGGGAATCAAGTAGTCAGAATATAATTAACCAAACTGAAACTTAGCTGGGACAACAAAATGACACCAGTGGCTCGTGAGTAAAATGCCCACGAAGACTTTGGTAATCCCAAGAGGTCAGGGCTCCTGTCACCTTCACAGTATACTGTGCCCACAGAGGGATCACTGAAGCCCAAATAAATTTATAGACCTGCCGTTCTCTCTATGTCTGTTATATTTGGCTGTATCAGTCTACAGAAGAATTAATTTCTGTATTTTATTATTTTTAACCTGAAAAGCATTCACATACTTTGTGCTTTCTTTGTTTCTATTTTTGTTTTACCTTGCCTTGTTCATTCATCTTTGACAAAAGTGAATCAGAGAAGCAATGCCTGCCTTATCGTTGATTTGTGGTGTATAATCTTGTTAAATACAGATCACTGGTCTCCTCGTTACTACAGTGCCATTTATAACAGGCAATTATCCCTGCATGGTGCAGTTCTCGTGATCTAGTGATTGTAAATGCTTGTTATCAGTGCAGAGCCAGCTAAATGCTGTGTGTTTCTCTTTAGAGCTGATTTGATTTTCCAGTGCTGTCATCCTTGAAGTTTTCCCTAGTGCAGCTCAGTTCTCAATTTGCACACACCAAGCGAGGTGACATGCATGGGGCAGAACTGGCACAGTGCTCCCACCTGCTCCAGGCAAGGACTACAGTACAGAAAAAAGAAAAGCACCACATCTTCTCTGGGAAATCTCCAGCCATTGTGTTATATTGAAAGGAAGCCCTACTAGAGGAAGTGACCACATGCAAATGCCAAAGTAAAGGGCAAGGAGGACTGGAATACAGTGGCATGGTCCACAAAAGGGAAGTGTACCAAAACACGCTAGTTGGTTTTAAAATTACTTGGGCTAGATGCAAAGAAGCCTAAGTCTTAATGACCTCAGTTCCATAATATGCCACTAATTAGCTCTGTGATGAATAAATGGGAATAAAATAAGGAGTGACAGGCTAGGTCAGCCAGTGGTTTGCCAACCTTTGTCTTGTCTTTCCTACCTGGGCCTGTATGTGATGCTTTTTTAATTATCTGTGCTATCATTTAACAGTAATGAGGACTGGAATTGCATTGTGTTACACTCTGCACAAACATACAGAGAAATATTCCACTTGCTCTTTGATCCTGTAAAGCACGGTAAGAGAAGTTCCTCCTTGCTGATACCTATGCAGGTCCTTCTTGCGGGCAAGCACATGCCTTCATTTGTTCTCTGCCAGCCATCTCTCTGCCTCCTGATGTCCTAACACAGTAAACCCCACATTTGTTTTTCCCCTGCCTCTTCCTGCAGCCTACATTGTGCCTGTTCTGCTTCTGTGATTATTTTTCTCCTCTGTCTATTTGCTTCACTGGTCTCACTCCTAACATTTTGTTCTCTTTCTCCTTCCTTCCCACATAATGAAGACCTCATTCATTTTCCCATCATAACAAAGGAGTATCTTATTTACCTTATTACATTTTAGAAGTGTAAGAAACTGAAAACACAATGGCCTTGAGTTCCCTATTCCTCCATTGAACAAGGGAAATGTGGCCGTAATCTATCAATACACCGCTTCCGTGTTGGGTGTGCTGGAGGACCCAAAATACCTGCTGGAGGACGGATGCCCTCTCTGTTCTGGTGGGTCTTACCAGAAGCAGAAAACCATCGGTGTGCAGCACTAACGCGCAGGTCATGGGCCTTCCACACTACCAGGGAGAAGAAGCAACTGAAGGTAGCCTCAAGCCTGTTAGTGAACCGACTGCTCCTGAGCACAGCACTCTAGTCCCTCGTGTAACTTCAATAACATGCATTATTGAGAGGTAAAGAACATTAGCCTTTGCAGTTTTTCTGGAAGTTAATTATTCCTTAGTTAATTATTCCCAAATGCCTCTCTCCTCCTTAAAATCTATCAGGCTTCCTCAGACCCCAAAGGATCTGTACTTTCAGGATTCCTAGGTATGTTACACATTTCTCTACACCCAGAGCAATGGCACAGACCCCCAGTTCAGCTTGACATACATCATAAGCAGCCAGTCAGTGCTGGGAAACCTCTCTGAAATGCTAGGGGTTTGCTGAGAAGCCTGTTGCAGACGGCTTCCACAGCGTGAAACTACCTGGGATTGTTTGGTACTCTTGTTGCTACCATCTGCTATTCCTTGTGCGTGTTCTGTATGGGAAGGGCTCCCTTCTCCTATTAAAACTCATCATCCCAGGGGCTACCAAGAATGCAAGTGTAGCAAGAGGACTACTAGCACAGCAAGTTACTGCATCGCTGGGACCTGGACAAGGTCAGATCAATGTCCTTGTGTTAACAAAAGGGATGGCTACACTGTGCTAATGAGACCACTCCAGCAACCTGAATTATCAAGGTGTACAAGCCATGAAGAAGAAAGCAGCCTGCAGGTACGCAGGTGTTGCTTATGCAGGGGTGGGGCAGAGCAATAACACTTCGGAAGAGAGGCCAAGGCTTTTAAAGAGACCGTGCTTCGCTCACCAGAAAAAATAAATAAATAAATAAATAAAAACTATTAAAGGCTTTGCCCTAAGTAGGAGTGCCGTAGTTCTCTTTGCATCATTAGTCTGCCTTTCATTCATCATCAGTTCTTTAATTACCAGGTAGGCATCTGCCAAGCTGTGGGCAGCTGGGAGGACTTCAGCCTTTCCACCGGCAGGGCCGGCGCAGTGTGCCTTATAGAGCTTTCCTCCCATCTCTGTTTGATTAGTGCTGTGTTCCCTCTTAGTCACGTTTTCTGAAAGGTTAGAACAAACGACAGCTTAATTCTCATCTGTTGGTCATGCCTACTTAGGCATACACACAGCAAACGCCCCAACAACAGAACCTTCTTCCTCTTTGCTGTGAGGAAAGTGGGGGTAGCCTTCTAGCCTTAGCAGGCATGAAAGCAGGCACAGTTACACACTGTTACCAGCAGGTCTTGTGAACCCAGAGCCTTGCTTTCAGCAAGGCAGACATGATAAAATCTTTCCTCTTTCTTCAACAACATGAGTAATAAATGTAGAAATTCCCTTCTCCTCTCTCCCGTTGCCAGTATCTGTCTTATCTCCGGTTCTTCCTTAGACATAACTTCAAACATGAAAGACGTGCCTATACTGTGAACAGGCAACCTTCATTCTGGCAGGACATCGAGCACATCGCAGCTCAGCTTCAGCTGAAGCTGAAGGCTTTGCTCCTACAAAACGCCTGCTCCTGACTCCCTGCTGGCCCGGGTCCGCTCTGCTCTGTCTCGTGAAGGCAGCTGCGGCTCCACTTCAGGCTTCTTGCCGCAGCAGGTGCACGACCGACAGCACGTGGCAAGCATTTATGAAACGGGCCAGCCACTAAACACTACACCCCGCCAGTACAGGAGACCATCCTGAAGCCTGCCTGGAATCTTGGCAGCATTTCCCAGAGATCAGCTGCAAATTACTAGAGATGGGTACTGCATGCACGCTGTAGGCAATAAATAAGAGTGATTTTAAGGGATGGTGTACATCGACAAAGTAACACCTCTAAGAATAGAATATAATCACAGGCATAAGCAATAGAGACCAGTAAAACTGAGACGGGCCTAGGGAGTGTCTTGCAAGTATATGTAGTTGCATTGCTTTAACCAACCCAGTCCAAAGAATGCAAAGGGCTACCACTATAGTAAAACTACTTGGGTAACTTGCTAGTTTATTGTTTCCAATGATCACAATACCTATACCCAATCTCAAGCCCCCAGAACACTCCCAAACATTCCAGCCGCATACCAGAGTAAGCTATGGGCATTCATCAGGCTCCCACTTCGTCTGTCACTACCGGGAAAGAAACACTGGTGCATTTGCTGAGGGGCAACCACAGCCCACTTTGGTCAGGCCCCTGGTCTAGAGGACTGGCATACCATGCGCACAGTTGTCACTCAAGCCATTTTTACTGACTTGACTTTAGCAACTCTTACTATCCTCTCCATCCCACGTGACAGTGTTCTATCAAGGGAAAGAAGTTAAACCAACCAGAGCTGGTGCCTCTTGAGACCTGACTAATTCAGTGGGAATCAATAGGAATTGTTCCAGTGACTTTTACAGAGATCAGATCCTTTGCAAGTGATAGTTATATCCATTTTAGAGCCACACTTTTTTTTTTTTTTTTCATTTTTTAATACTTTAGAGCTTTCTTGGGGTGAATTTTTTATTTCAAAAAAAGAAAATACTTTGTTTTTGTGTTGATGATACAAAGCAAAATAACCAAACTCCCTGAATCAATAAAAGATAACAACCAATTTTGGCCCCCAAATCTGAATTTTGCAAAATCAAGCTTTTTTTTTTTTTTTTTTTTTTTTTTTTTTTTTTTTTTCCTGAGACCAAATGTTTTTCCTATGATTATTTATTTATTTCCAGCACAAGTGGTTATTAGGAAAAAAAATCTGGTTGCATTGCCTAATATGCAAACACTGAACCTTTTGTGTATGGAGGAAAGCCTGCCCGCAACAGTGGTAAGTAGCAGCAGCAAAATAGCTCTATCCCAAACCAGGCACAAGCACCACAGTACTGTGTAGTGAAACAAGTCATGATATGGGCCAATACCGAGATATCTCGGTGAGGGACACAGTATTTCTGCACCATGTGAAGGAAGAGTTAGGACATATTTTACACAGGTGTAAGCATTTCCATGTTTTACCTGCCCACATTCTTAAACCAGTAGGTTATGTGTCAGCTCTGGCATGGAGACCCTCTCAGTAGGATGATATATGCTTTATATCCATTTCATTTTCAGTAGAGCTTTCTATTTTTTGCTATATTTCTGCCTGCTTTCTAAGCAGAGCTGGCTCATACCTTGTAGTGCAGCAAAAGCAACGGTACTATTGCTTCTTATTCTTGGGTGCCTTTGCATGGAACAACAGCAGCAACAAAAAATCAGTACTCCAACCAGGGAATTGTCTTGAGATATCTAGCTGGAAAATGCTGAGGCTTCAACATTTCTCTAAAAACCCTCCCCTCTTCAACAGTATTTACTCAGGGCTGTGAGTAAGATGCCTACCCTCAACTCACACTAACCAGAGTCCTCCTGAATAGGCACAACTATTTCTTAGTGGGAAGCTGAGGAAGAGATGCCACTGTTGCTGCTCTCCTCATCGTCTGCCACCTCGCTGCTGGCTCAAGGTCTTCCATCAGATGCAGCTCCAAGTTGTCTTTCACCCCGTCCCAGCTGCAGCAGAGGAGCTGCCTGACTGCAAGGAAGAGGCCCAGACACAGTCAAAAGGTAGCACGGCGGTGTTGTACCGTGCTTTGGGGCTCTACTGGATGAAGTGAGGCCCAGATTATGTATGCTGCTTCTAGGTTTATGCTTTTAGAAAGAAGTCTGCCCAAGTCCTGCTTTAGCCACCTCTGCATTATTTAGATACAGCCCAGAATGATTATTAGAGAGAGGAAGATGTCTAACCTCTCTGATCATGTAACATCAGAAGTAGCTTGACCATATAAAACAATATTAATACAGGAAACCACAGGTAATAACAAAAGTGGATGAGCTACTTCCAAGTTTTTACATTCCTCTTGTTGCATGATATTAAACTTGCAGCATCACATTAAAAGTTATAAAATAGGGTTTAGCCCTGAACAAACACTCCTTACTTATACTAAATAAGTAAATAAATACTGAATAAGTACCCAAGAAATACATTTTTCTCAAGGCACAATTCATTTCTACAAAATAACACCATGGAGAGCTGTAGCATTATTACCAGCTGGCTTCAGTAGGTTATGGCATTTCTTTTGCAATTCTTTTCTGAACCCAAATCAATTCCTGTCTGCATGAATCCCCCCTGCTCTACTCCAAGGGTCAATAAGGTCATTTGCTGGGATACTATCCCTAAAGTGATACATTCATTTGGCATTCATAAATGCGTTTGTGGGGCAAGCTTTCATGGGTATATCTATAGAATATCTTTTGTGCAGGTGACAATTTGCTCCAACTCGTGCTCCAAGCTGACCTGAAGTCCTGCAGCTTCATTATCGTGGTGCTAAGCTGAACCTAGTAAGAACTGCTGAAAAAACCGGTGCCAGGTTAGTGCAGCTCTATAACTTTGCTGGCTTGTTCATAGCAAAAAGGCACATGGCCACAATGTACTATCCCATCTTTGAAACCTTCCCTTCAGAGGCCAGCTATTTGTTCTTCATCATCATCCACAGATGTTTGAAAAAAGTGGAAAGACTCCTATGAAACTCAGAGGGATGCTAGAAGAGGCCTTAAGGCTTCTCAGTGACCTTTGCTAACCTAGAATCTCTTAAAATATACTTCAAAAAATAAAAAATAAAACTAATATTCTCCTTTATGGGAAAGGCAGTTGTCCAAGCTAAATGATGTCAGTTTATAGTTTAAAAATAGGTTCTTAAACTGCATGGTTAACCAATCTACCTCAAATTTTAAAGCATTAGGCAACCACATGTTACCCCAAAGTGAATGACCACTAGCTAATTCCAATCAACTATAAAGCAGCACTGTATTTTGCACTATCTGTTTATATTATACAGAGTTGAATTTGTGGTTCTGCCAAACCTGGGGTCATAGCAGAGTAGGAATTTGGTAAGAGTTTCAAACAGATCAAAGAGAAGAAAAAATACATGAAAATTCAGAGTTTGGCCAGTGACAAAAGCAAACTAGATTTTTATATATTTTTTTTCTTAACAAAAGATTGTGTTGTCCTTATGAGCAGAAATAACAAGATGAAGGTAGGGAAAAAACTGTTTTTCCAAAATGTCACAGATGTAAGATATTGTGAAGCCTTGAAATTTTGCTATCTCTAGACTTTCTTTTAACCTACTGTCGCTTCTGTCTGTGCATTAAGTCTACTCCTCTCACTCAGGAAAAGCAAATACTGGGCTCTGAATGCTTTACAGCTTCATGCTAGAAGAGGCCACAGACGGGGAAGCAGTTTGATCAATGTGGGAGGGATCAGCCCAAAATAACAGTAAGATATATTATACCATCAAAAAATTGCATGTCTGGAAGGAAAGTTTTGAGCATAAATTAATACTGACCTTAGCCAGAATAACTTGCTCTCTTCAACATCTGCAGCTGTGTAGTTACTAGGGAGTTATCTGGCTTCATGTGCTTGTTGCACATCTGTCAACTAAATCTGAGATATAAATATAACAATTTAATACAAAGGGACAGAATATGTGTTTGTGACACTCCCTGAAGGACTTGGGGTCTATAAGCTAACAAAGATACTACCAAGGGACACAGGTATAACACTGTGACAGGTATATTATTGGTCCAGTATTGTGCCTGCTCCATTGTGTCATCAGAAAACTGCATCTATTTCCCTCTGATGAGCTCTGAAACTTCCAAACATGGGTAACCAGAACTACAGTATATGAGACAATACGTTTGGCATAGATCTACGAAGCTTCATACTTCTGAGATGAGCAAAATGATGTTTTTTATATATTAATTGATTTACAACACCACATGTGAGCAAAAGCAACAGTGTGGGAGCAGACTGTGAGAGGACAGAGAGCCTCGCACAGTTTAGCTCATACAACATTTTCACGATTCTTCATTATTTTCAACACGAGCGACTTCCGAAGACTAAACTGTGAAGCCTGAATAGACAGAGTTATTAAACAGGAGTAACAACATTTTTCAGCATGTAGCATGCAAGCTAGTGAAATGAGTGGTATGTTGTATTTCCCCTGCCTGCACCATCTCACGCTGTGTTGTGGTCCGGTCTAAATGACAAGGTGATGAAATTGCATCACCTAGGTGTAACATACCCTTATTTCAGCAGCACGCATGACACAAAGTACTAAAATCCCTAAAGTATAACAGTCCTGAATAATACAGTTCTAAATCTTCAAGTGTCAGTGGGATATTGGTAAGTTACTGCCCCATGCTTACAGAATATGCGAGTTTTTCTTAAATTATACTCTGAGCTTGAATAAAAAAGAAACTTTTATGTCTCTATAGTATCAAACTAGGTTTTAGATTAAAAAAAAAAAAAAAAAAAAAAAAAAAAGTGATGTTCCAAATGGGAAACATAGATTGATGCAATTTTAATGTACTAAAAGATTTAAGGACACACAGCCATAAATATGTGACCCAAAGTCAAACAACCACGTATGCATGCAGGCGTAAAACAAACAAAAAAAGTCAACTTTGGTGTGCAGTCATTAGGCAAGGGGATGAAATTCTACATGATTCCCTCTGTACAGTCACCAATATGACTTATACCTTACAGCAAGCAAATAACATTTTCATGCATGAAAAAGAGTAGAGAGGGGGACTGCAGAAACCAGCTAAACAAGAATAGGGCTGACAGGTGTGAATGGTAATCGAGGTACTTCTTATGTGGCAGAAAACTATTTTCTGTTGCATTTGTTTTCTGCTGGATTAGCATAAGGAAACAGCTGGGGCAAACGTCAGCACTGGTGCAAGAGAGAAGGACTGCAGTGGTAAGACTGGATTGAACCACTGTGGAGCCACCACTTTGGAGACCATCTGATCAGTGGGAAGGCCTCCCCTCAGAAAAGGGTGGTCTCAGCCATGTGCCAAGTATTCAGGGCCACAGTGACCGGGCAGAGCTCAGGAGGAACTTGCTCAGCCCAAACAGACAGCCTCAGGGCGCTGCAAAATACAAACGGACAAGCCCGTTGCTGCCAAGGACACACAGAACTTCAGCCAGGGCCAGAACATGCCGTGGGGCAGCAAAAGAGTCGGGAGCCGCAGTGGTGCAAACAGGAACTTGTTCGCCACAAGATCCCAGAGCCTTGCTTGGCAAGCAGCACTCAGCATCACTCCACCAGCATGACCTTCCAAAAGTAGGGCTTTTAACATACAAAAAGGCCAGTGTCAGAGCTGATGCCCTCAATGCTGCAGAGGACAGGGAGTGGAAGTGCTTGGCAGCAGACAATATGGCACAGCTACATTCTCCAGAGCACACAGAGGCTGAAGTTATCTACGAGCTTTGGTGAAGGAAACCGGTAAGCTCTTCTGACTGGGGATACGTTTTCTAAATAGCTCAAGTGTCACGCAGTATAACCTTCATCTTTATTAGCAATGTGACAATACAAGCTTGCCACTTGATATTTCTTTCTTCAGTGAGAAAAGTACTTCTTGTCTTGTTTTTTATAACAGAGTGGGCCTTGACCAAAGATGACCTGTTCCTAAGGGATTTTCATAGCATAGATAAAAATCTATGTACGTGGCCAGCCTAGTTTAAGCTGATGTCAAGGATGAGGTCTTTAGGCAGAATGAATACTTAGGATTTGGGCTTGCTTGGCTCCAATTTGGATGGACTTAAATTCTTGCATCTCATTGGGGTGATAGCCACAGCTCTGACTCTCATACAATAAATCACCAAACACCTGCGAACTCACATAGTCTGTGATTCCAAGGGTTAATTTGAGAGCACACAAATTCACTTAATGTAGCAGTTTACTTAGACCAGAAGAAGGTGGAACTGTGAATACTGCAGAAAACAGAAATCTAAAGTGAATTTAAATTTTAAATGAATTTTCTTCATTCTTTTTCTTGACCCTTATTTGTTTCCTCCCAAGAACGCTGAAGCTGGTCTTGTACACAGACAGCAAATGTCAGTGTCCTGCCAGAAGAGCAGCAGAAACTGAACTTATTTTCACATCCAAGCATAGGTATGACAGAAAAAAAATATCTGCACATGAAAACAGTGCTATTCAAACCTGGCCAATAGCAGTCAACTAAACATTTGTATAAAACAGATATCAAATAGCATTATAAATGTGCATAAAATGTAATTTTCAGTGTCAGAGGAAATAAACCAACAGAACAGAACCAGATAAAGGAAGGTTACAGTAATTGGTTTCATTTTTATTGTGAACTTTTCACCAAATTGCAGCATAGAGGTTGTAATGTGGCAAAGTAAGGGCTTTTTTTTTCTAACAACAAATACAAGAGTAGTTAACCTAAATGTTTGTAAATAAGGCAGTAGCTGGTGTGAGGTCTCCCTAAATGCAGTGCGTGGTGGCAGGTTTAGCGTACTGCTGCTTCTGCTCTCACCCTGCATGTCACCACTCATTCTCTCTTTCTGCTGTGGCCCACCAGGATGTACCCTCGGGTCACAGCTACACAGAGGTTTCTTTCAGGGCCCTGGCTTTCACCCCGTTCCTGTTTCTGAACCCACCACCTCGTTCCTGGCCTCCACTGCCTCCTCAGTCATGCAATGACACCACTTTGTGGGTTAGCTTTTCGGGGTTATTTTT
The DNA here is from genome assembly GCA_011075105.1 of Heteronetta atricapilla. Classification (NCBI taxonomy): domain Eukaryota; kingdom Metazoa; phylum Chordata; class Aves; order Anseriformes; family Anatidae; genus Heteronetta; species Heteronetta atricapilla. Next base: position 54,281,759 of record CM021734.1, read on the forward strand.
AAGAAAGCATGATTGTGCACTCATCTCTCCAGCTGATGCATGGGCTACATGAACATCGTCAGTACAGATTTTCCATTTCTTCCTCCGCAATCCTTAGCCTCGTGTAATCTAAACTTCAAGATTTTAAGCTTCAGCTGTTGCAGCCAACATTAAAACACATCCAGCAACCTCTTAATATCTATGAAGTTCTTTCAAGTAAATCCAGCATTTCTTGAGAAGTTAAAGCTGTTTGTTTTGCGATGATTTGGAACTGAAAACAGACAGCCTGGGTAACTGGAATTTTAAAATGCAAAATCTACAGTGAATCCAGTTTAGTTTTTGGCATAGTATTGTGTTTGTCTCAGCAGTAATAACAGCTATTATGTTTTAAAACATATATATCTAGCAACCAAACAGGTTAGATGTATTTCAAAAAGCCAAAGACAGTGTATTTTTTTTTTTCTTGCTTGACAAGGTGATTCATTTACACACTCTTTACTAAATCACAGAGTGATTTTATTTGGAGGAGAAATTTGGGATCTCCCAGGATGGATAACTGGGTCAAGTTACCCTTTGGAAGAAGTTAGTGAACAGAACATGGAACAGAAATCCACTCTTTTTCCCCTCTGAGTGTCATGCAAATACACTCTGGAAATTTGGTACTTCTCATTTTCTAGGGCTCAACCACAGCACCAGGCCTCCAGGCATGTACTTTCACTAACACCTTATTGCAGTCACTGCCACTGCAAAAAAAAAAACATAACCAGTCTTTCCCTCCGCTCCCATACCCCGCTCCTTCCTGCCCCGTTACCGCTCGTCTCTAAAGCTGACCCCGGTTAAAGCTAAACAGAGTTTTTGTTGCTTGGGCTTCAACTCCCCAGACAGCTCATCAGCTGGCTGTGCAAGCGCTGGTGCTGGCACAAGGAGGGAGGTGGTGGGGAAACAAAAAACAAGAGCCAGGTGGGTCTGCAGCAGGGCTAGCTCTGGGTGCAGCTAAAAGATGCAGCCAAGCTAAAGGCTTCCTGCTGCCAAAAACTGTCAGTCCCACACCTTCCTCCCCTCTTCTCTGGACCTGCCTGCAGACAAGGAGCCAGGACTTTGTTCCTTGTGCCCAAGCAACCTTGCATCTCGGCCCTTTAAACTGCCGGGCAGCTGTTGCTGCATTTTGACCGCACAGGAGCTGAGGCGGCTTGCTGAAGGATCAGAAGAATTGCACAGCCAGTGCAGGAGCAGCACAAGGAGTGCATGGCCAGCAGCATGGAGGCAGGTCCGGGGGACACACAGAGGAGCCAGTGCCTTTGAGCAGCAGTGACCTGTTGGTTTGGCTCAGCTGGATCAACTAACTGCACCCTTGCACTGTTTTGGCAGCAGTGCCGGCTTATGTCAGCTGAAAGCGTTGTGAAACTACATCCTATGTCTCATCTCAGCCACGTAGGTAAGCAAGACTTCAATAAGCAATTCGCACAGCTGCAGTTAAGAATATGCTGATATACATTTTGCATTAAAGCTCCGGAGCCACATATAATTTCTCATATATCTCAGGAGCCAAGTATAATTTCACAGGAAGCCCAGCAAATGGCCTTCAGAGAGGCTCACTGATTTGCATCTCAGAAATGCGCCAGCAGTACTCCTCTCCTGAATGATAGCTTGAAGCGCTTCTTACTGATTTAAATTTTGAACTAGTTTGTTTTGATTCAAAACATCATTACACCTACAGCTTCATTTGTGTTGAATTACTGACCAAGGCTTCACATAAATTAACTTCATCAGCTCGCCAGAGCTCTGAGGCTATGGCTCCCCATGCGGATGTTGCCAGCTGCTGGAGCTCCCAGCATCTCCCTTCTGTTCATCCTGACCTCGCGCTGAGGCTTCATGTCCCTTCGGTTTTGCCAGGTCACGGGGCTACACTGCAAAGTGGATAACTGGATTCAGACACAGTAAAAATATTCCAGCTGCCCCCTTTTATTTTGGGGGGAGCTAATGGCCTGCATTGTGCCATGAAATGGGCAGCTTGATGTCAGAGTCTGTAACAGTCTCTAAATAACAGGAATTCTCCATCCCTCCTGTTATTTTTTCAACAAATCAAAGTTTAAAACAGGCCCAGACTTAGCCAAACAGTCACAAAACAATCAATGGCACCCGAATCAGGTGTGACCACCTTAAGACGACCATACAGCATTGAACAGAAAAGCCGCTGAGCAAGAGCAAAGCACCCTCTAGACTACCAACAGGCATAACAGGCTGTCCTGGGTGCCCCAGGCACTATTGGCTTTGGCAGAGCAGCCCGTGCCACATCCAAACCAGTTAAACTGGCTTCAGAAGTACCGCAGGAGCCCACGGGCAGGTGGCTGTTCCTTTGACTGGGTTGGGTACAGGAGCTGCAAATAGTGTCAGAGGTCCTTTCCCAGTACTGCTGTCTTCTGGGCCAGGGTCAGCCGCTGACAAGTGCAACTGGAAAGTATGGGAGCTGTGCAGAAGGTAATCCTGCCACGTCCAAATAGTATGTCTCATGTGAAATCTGCACAGCAACAGATACTACATAGCACTGATCCGCACGTAGAAAGTGTGATGGTGTGCTCTGACAATGAGTTGGCCAACAGTGTTTTGAAAGTGAATGTTAGGTGAAGAGATTGCAGTTGTTTCACAAACTGTTGCTGCCCTTGTTATGTCTGTGATCATTTTGGTGATGATGAAATAGGGTTCCTAGTCTGATAAGGGAGAGGTGAGGCATACAATTAACCAACCAAGTACCTGGGAGCAAGTCCTGGAGCGTTTGCACAATGTTTCCTTGGGTAGACTGTACTCATTCGGTCAGGAGAGACAATTTCAGCTCTTTATTAAACGCATAGCAAGGATAATTTACGTGTCAACCCCGTTAACTATTTCAGCAGTAGGGAGGAGATAAAGTCACAGATCTGTTCAATCATCTCTGAGCAATGTCTCATTTTTCTGTGTCTCCCAAGAAAGAAGTCTGGGGCAACTCCAAATATCTTCAAGACAAACCAAGATGCCTAGACAAGTAACACAACCTTCTGCCTTTTCCTGATCCAGAGGAACAGAACTTATTTTGTGAGCAGAACTTGAAAGCATCAACCTCTCTCTTGCCTCCACTGCTGTCAGAACAGCTTTGCTTTGTTAGACCTTCCAAAAAATGTTCAACGCCCTAGTGGAAATGAAGTCACACAAGATGGAGACAAGATCTAGCAGCTCACAGCTCACTGCTGCTGCTCATCTATCTCCCTGCTCTTCTCCCAGCAGGGTGATTGCACTGTTTCTGTCCTCAGAGCTTGTCAGACCTGTTTTCTGAGTCAGTTCAAATAGCTAATCTAGGAGAAAACTGATCCAGGAAAATAAATAAATAAATAAATAAAAAAGAGGTGCCTAGTCTTTGAGTGGGCAAGTGATCTGAACAAACAGAATAAGAGCATACAGCATATATTGGAAATGATTCAAAGGTGGAGGCAGAATAGATGGCTGAGGCAGTGATGGAAGTAGAGAGTTTTCTATAACTACCTCTACTACACAGAGCTCACTAAGATTCAAGATCCCCCTGTTCCTTTACATCCTAGCTAGTCCACTTTTGCCTTCACTGTGATAACACAGGGTGAATTTATTATCTGTTGGGCTGTGAACTCTAACATGGTCTAAATTTCTCATACTGACAAGGCAAACTTCAGTAGCATGTTCACGGTATTAGATAAGTGCATTTCTCAAAAATGATCTTTTACCTGAGCATATCTAAAGAATGAGAGATTCCACAGGCTCAGATACCAATTTTACCAAGAAACCTGATAATCCAGTGAATGATGCTTTTGGATTTTCAGCTTAGAAATAGATACAGTCAATGGGGAAAACAGTATTAGCAAGAGATTAGTGATTGTGAGAAAAGCAATTTGCAAATTCAAAACAAACTGATGTTAATAAGAAGGAAAGATTTTGAGGAACCTGCAAATATTCTAAGCTAGCCAGTAGTGAAGAGTAGCTTAAATCACAGAGATTTCAGATTGATAGAGCTATGTGGATTTAGCAGAAAAGTTGGCATAAAGCATTCCTCTGCTCCTGCCACTGGCTGTTACTCCCACACCATAGTATCCCACTGAGGCAGGTGAACCACATGATCTGTTTTAAACAACACAGACACAGGTCTTGTGGGGTATTCTAAAAAGCTTCATTTGTTCACTGATTTGCCTTACAAGAAGGGGAATGTATTTCCCAACTACTTTGTGTCACACAAAGGCACAATCTTGCAATAAGACAATGTCCTTGCTGTCTTTGAACGAAGGTCACACTGGTGCATTGCATACATAAAAGGTTTTATTGCAAATTAATTTAAGATGAGCAAGCATCATTTCTGGGGCAACAAAAACAAGGAAAATTGCTTCTCACATTTCCAGCTAGCCAGAAAATTGTTCCACTTTTTCCTGTTAAGCTAGATATTGGTCAGTGATTTCTTTACCTCCAGCCTTGTTTCCCAAAACAGTCTTCACCTGTTACTGAAAGGAGAGGACAAGAGGAGTTCCAGGCTGATATAACATTTAGATAACTATCAGTTCCGTTTTGGAAAGTTTTCCATCTCCTGTTTGTTCTCTAAAATATTGTTCACATTTTCAGCATGTTTTTTTGATCTGTTCTTGTTTATCTGTAGCTCCACTTTCTTGCCTGCTCCAGACAAGGTCTCCCAGTTCTCGGAGTGAAACAGCACACGCACTCTCTTCTCTCTGCCTTTCTGTCTTTGCATGTAAATGTGTACAGCAAAGTACATGTAGGCTCCATCCAGGCAAAGCTCTTCAAGCACTACTCCCCATGTTGCAGCAGGGGCCCCTTCACCTCCAGCAGGTTCTCTGTGCTCCACAGAGCCTCATCAAAGCGCTGCCTCTGGGGCCTTCCCCTCATTTCCCTAATACCTGCATCTTCTGCTTGCAAAGACACCTCCTGAGACAACTGCCTCTTGCCCTACAGCCTTGCTCTTCACAGCTCCATTGCACAGCTGCCTTGCCCAAACTGGCAGGCTGGGGCTCTTGCAAGAAGAGGAAGCACCGCTGGGCCTCAAGCACGGCGGCAGCTTGGCTTACCCTGGGCTAGGAGAACGAAGAGCATGGAGCAGGAGGAAGCAGTTTCCTCCCAGTCCATTGGCACCGCTGCGGGGACAGAACATGGCTCGGCCCCAACCACAACCCTTATCCCCATTTGTCTCCTTTCCAGCCATCCTGAGGAGGCTGGTAGGAACGTGACACTATTCAAAAAACTGCCAAAAGGAAGGAAAATCTGGAGTAGGGCAAAGAGGGGCCAGAGGATGAGTGAGAGAAAATAAGGAGGAAAAAGACAAAGGCTGAAGAGAACATTTGTGATCTTCCTCCATCCTCATCCAGGCAAGCCTCTCCCACCTACCCCCATCCAATGTGAGCGCCTGCTGTCATCACCGGCAGAGTATCAACAGAGCTTTGCACTTAGCATTTTAACAACACATTTTATCCCTCATCACCATTTGCTCCATCTCTAGTCACCAGAAAGCAAGGACTTTTTCTATGAGCAAAAGTATGTTTCAACTTAACTGTGCTGCCTACTGTCCTATGGTCTCCACAGCCAGCTGCCCTTCCCTCTGCTCTACTTCTCCTTTCTCCCCTCCTGGGACAGGCATAGTATTCTCTCTCCCTCTTTAAAGCTTCTTCAAATATTGGGCTGACATCCCTGGGGAGGTGATACCCTGAGCCAAGAGAAGTGGAAGACTGAATGCACATAAGATCAGTGCCCCCCTTGGCACATGCAGTGTTGTCCTTAGTGAGACAGTGTCCCGGAGCCTGAAAGCTGTCTGTGAGATTTGTATTGCTTTGCCATAATCCTTTTGTTCTTGTTGTCAGGAATGTCCTGTAAACAGGACTGCAGGCAGTGTCAGAAGACTGAAGCAGGAATAATACTTTCCGTTCCTACAGAGTTAGCAAAATAACACAGTTTTAGTTATGTCAAATGGAAATCATCCACCTGAAAATGGCAACTGCTTCTGAAAACTTAGAAGAGACTCTTTCATTTTAACACAAAATGCTACCTGCTGAACACATCTTTGGTGCCAACCCACTAAATTCAAGGCAGTCAGACCCCAATATTTCTCTGAAGGTTTGAGGAGAGATGTTACCACAAGATTTGAAACTATAAAGGTAAATGCCAGGAAAATAATTAATCTTACTTCCCTTTCTCTTCCATTGCAATCTACCTCTGTTCTTCTGTGTTAGCTATCTTGGTGACGCTCATGACAAACTTCTCCCTTGGTTCTGTTTATACATTGCTGTAGAACATTAACAAAATATCACACTTCCTAAGAACACTGTTAACAGTTAATTACTCTTGATAACTAGTAAATGGTTAAAGTGTTTGCTTTACTGGGCTCTACAAAGATACATTTTAAATGCCACAGGATAAGCTAGCTGTTTTAAAAAACACAACAGAAACACAATTCTGCAGTTAGGATGCTGTGGCATGAGATTAAGCAGATAGGTCTAGCCTGGCAAACATGAAAAACCTGAACATGCTACTCCCATTTCCCCTACAAATCTATTTTAATGCAGAAAACTAAGAAATAATGAGAAAATGATAGTGAGAAATAATGGATATTATTATTATTATTTTTTAAAAAAATCTTTGTAAATCACAAAAAAATAGTACATGCTCCCATTTTTCCAGCCCTATATGCAATATTTTTCATCCTCTGACTGCCCTTAGCACTAGAATTGCTAGAAATCATGGAATTCCTTTACATGCTGCAGAAAGCTGTCCTCACAGGGCAAAACTTGGATACTCCCAGGAGTCAACACTCTTGTCCTGCAAGTCACCAGTCACGTGGATATCAAATGTTTGAGTAAGACAAGGTTGGCTCTCCCTCCTATTAAAGACCACCAAAAAAAAAAAAAAAAAAAAAAAAGGCTAAATTGTCGACTCCTTGCTGTTACAGTTCAATTACTCATGGAATCAATGGCAGAGCTGGTACTGGAAAATAAGACCTCCTTGGGTCCAAAAGCACGTCCTACTTACAAATCATGATGACCTATCCACATACAGTACATACAAACGATATAGTCACATGGAGGTGGAAAGTGACATGCAATCTGACTGTGGACTGAATGGCTCCATGAAAACTCTTTTTCACAGGAGTTTTCTAATAATGGAGGCTTCCTCGTAAAAATCTTTCTCCTTCTTATTTCAAATAAAATGTTGAATGCTCCCCTACCTTATCAAGATCAAATTAATGCAAACAGCATTTCCAATGCAATATAAATACGGTGAACACAAAACTTGATCTGGTCACCAGACTAGAGACTGCTGCAAGTAAAAATGCATCAGGGCAAAATAGCTGTCAGTCATGTACAGGTGACAGTGGTTCAGCCTGAAGGACCTAGGTAGTCTTGCACTTGCAAAGCCCTTGTTAGAAGTACCTCCAGGGTGTTGAGATACAAAAGGCTTTTATTTTTTGGCTAGTTTTGTGCTTTCTGAAATGGCAAATCAATTCTTTCTTGTCTACTTCTGCCACACATTATTTAGTGTAAAACCTACATAAAGAAAATAGTAGAACACAAGGCAAGAAGTATGTATCTGAAAACATGGGTAGGACTGCAAGCACCCAGGAGGATGCCTTCCCTTTTCACACTCTGGTGTGCAGTCTGATATGCCATTCCCTAGAGAGGCAGCTACTTGTTAGAACCGCATATTCCTATTAAATCCCACTGCAAACCTGTGCTCAGCTGATGGGATTGGATGATGGCCTCTCCAGCACTCAATTGAAAAATGATATTGATGGATAAAGTTAAATTTGATGCCTTTGAAAAAATATTTGGAAAAAAAAAAAAAAAGATCAATAAGATCAATATTAAAATTCATCTGTTCTTGCAACAGAGACCAGAAGCTAATAGGCAATAAGGACAGACAGCATTTTACATAAAGACATAGAAGAAAAAAAAAATACTTTTTTTCCCCCATGAAAAACAAACATTTGTATTTTTTTTTTCCAGTTTCATTATAAAACCTTTGTTCTGACATTTTGAGAGTGCCAGAGGTAATCAGGTGTGTTCAATGTACTTTCTTTATGCCTTTCTTTTTTGATTTGTTATACTTCTGTCAGATATTTGGCTCCCTCTCTAAAACAATCCTGATCTTTTCGGTCTGTCATTCCTCTCCATAATAATCTCTTTAATTCTTTCTATTTCTGCTTTGCTTTATATTATAATAAAGCAAAGTTTGCAGGAAGAGGTAATGTTTTTTATTAGAACAACTATTAGGATAGGAAAAAACATCCAAGCTTTCACATATAGAAGAGAGGATGCTTTTTGATGTAGACAGTATTTAAATAGAGCAAAGGCTCTCATATGACTATCAATGAACTATATAAGGAATTAAAATGTTTGTTTATTGAGAAGACCCAAAATACATCTTATTTGAGAAGGTCTGTATTTAAGCAAGTCTCCACAAAGCATTAAGTGGTGTGAACTTTACCGACACTTTTTGTTAAATAGCTGATCCACACCCACATCAAAACAAAGACAAAAGGCTGAGCTCTTTACATATGAGAAGGTGACTTTTCACACATAAGTTTAACAGTAAGCCTTTTGCTTTTTTCAGGATAATACAAAGCTCCAAGATAATAGTTTCCTTAATTTGCATATCTTCCAAGAGGTGGAAATTACAAAACTACAGACAACAAACATTGGCTAATCAGTCCAGAGAAAAGGCTCATAGGGAAATCTCAGCAATGGGTTTGTTTAAAAGCTACCACAGGCAGAAAGGACCTTGAGCTATGAATGTTTTTGTTTCACTAATCTACCTAATGTTCTAGTGACAAAAAAACAACCCTTGAATAAATGGTTCTGACTCTGTGCTAGTGTAAATTCAGTAGCTTATTTTTAAAAATAATAATAATCTAATACCTAGTTTATATTTAAATAAGTCTTCCTGAAGACCTGTTTTCTCAAACAAGTCTTCATACAGGAAAAATAATCACGTTGATTTTGCAGTCATCATGTGAGTAACTTCTATTAAAGCTCGCAGGGCCTTGCCTAATGTGAGAGTTTTTGAACCTGCAACTCTTAATCAGTACAGCTGTCAGCTGTGGAGCCTGAGGAAGCTGTCATACAGACAATATTCAAATGCAGTTGTGTTTTTCCCACAGTGCTGCTGAAAGGAAACCCTTTTGTTAGCAAAGCCTGAGAGACATTAGGGTCCTGAAGTGGAAACGAAGTGAAGAAGTGTCTCCTCAACCCATAAACGCTTTGCAAGTGCAAAGTGCCCCCAGAGCTGAAGCTACACACCACCAACGATTTTTAAATCTCTTTCACAAACACAGCTTAGAAGTGTTAAGAATTTGTGGGAAAGTTTTTCTTCAGCATAGACCACAACTTGATGTTTATTCATATATGGTAGCAAGCAAATGAGAAGCTAAGCACTTAGTAAACGGTGCATCATTTTAACTACCTGATCCGCGCTACTGACAGAACAGTTTGCCATAATTGCTGGCATACATAATATTTTCAAATGACATTTCTCCAAACAAGCCAGGGCCTGAGCTAATAGCAGTGAAAGGTGAAGTTAACCTGCCTACGTATTCAGCTGAATTATTGATTATTAACTATAAATCTTAATTGCCTGTAGTGTTTGATATTGTTCACAATAGAATGCATTCCTCCACCTGCTGTACTTCCAGTTTTAGAACACATACTGCTGTCTTCCCTCAGCTGGTGCTCTAGAAGTGAGAAGCCAACTTTTCTGCTGTCCCCTGTCAGGTAAAGTTACAGTGACCATGTGGGGACCAGTGGTGAGAGTTCTTGTCTGGAACAAGAAAATCTTTGCAGGAGAGAACATCAATATTGATTTCAATACTACACTATGAAAGAAAACTAATTTTCTAGCTAGCTTCTTATCTCTTAAAGGAAAATATGAGATCAGGCATTCCTGCACTTGGCTAGACTCACTGACAGAACATATGTTTGGGAGAGACCATAGGCCAGATCTACCTGTAGAAGGCTTTGCTGTTACAATAGAGACAATACTATCAACAAGGATGAAATGCAGTCAAGGCTTACACCTGCAAAACTGCACCTTTAGCCATACCTTCTCTTCTGGTCTTTCATAATCAGAATCACCACAACTGCATTAGCAATACATGTTTCTGCCTGCACAGCTATGTTGGCCACAACTCACTCCTGAGTGTGTACTACTCACTTACTCCAAAATAGCTGCTGAAGTGGAAGATAGATAGATTAGTGACTCTCTTTTGGTGTTCTTCTACACTAGCCGTAATACTGTACTTGATGCGGTGGTAGGTCCTTTGAATGTTTTGGCCTATATTACTTCACATAGGTGGTTACTGTTGGAGCTGTCTGCCCCACCTGGTCAAACTGGGTCGTGTTTCTGAGATGCTTCTTCCTGGTGCCTATCAGGGAGCTTGTCATGGCCTAATGCTCTCATAGATGGCTTCACAGATTGTCCTTCCTGCAATCCCATGGCATATAGTTCTGGAATGAAAAACATAGCTAAGCTTCTGTCAGAGTACTACAAATAACCTGTTATCTTGCAGAAAAATCTTTAGTCTTCAAATTCAGTTGTTGTTTTCTTTTAATCATGCCATATTTTCAAGGTTCTCTTCATAAGGAGAAAGACTAGTAGCTTTCTTAAGTCTCTTGCATCTTGCAGGCCTCACAAATTAGAGAGGCTAGGCAGCCATAGGCTTTGGGAAGCTACAAAATGCTAGCCTCTGCTTCCAGCTGGTATTTTATCTTCCTACTCTGACTACTAGTAAAGGTAATAATTGTGATGATGATTTTAATGATTTTGCTGTCAGATCAAAAAAGCTTCTAAAGCAGCTTGTCCAGAACTGTGGACTAATATAATCTGATCAATAACTTGAAAAGGATACCTATATGGCTAAAAGAGGACTACGATTGCCAACTTTCTATGGACCTATTCTAGACTATTTTTTCTTCCCCCAAATTAGATCATGATAAATTACCATTCCTCTCAAATACAGTACACTGTATTTTCCACTGATGGTGACACCTCGCCTTCCTGAAAGGCACTACATGTCTACATATCACTCATAGCATGTACATTCACACCCTCTTCGTTAACTATAGATCCACAGTCTGGGCAACTTGTGATTTGAGTACAACAGAGGGGTCAATTTGATGCATGTGAGGTGAGCATATTCCAGATGAGCAGCTATTTGCTAGACTTTCAGTATTTCCCATTTCATCAAGAATCTATTACTCCTCTCCTTGGAGAGGAACTAAAGGCACAATCTGAAAATGACATCTTTTTTGGCTTTACATCAGTAATGGAATGCTGGTTTTAGGCTGAACCACTGTCCTCATGTCATCTGTGATCATATTGCTACAACTTCCTTTACAGCAAGGGTAAAAGATAGGTATGCTGCATTAATACTTTACATACTTTCCTTTACCATTATGGGTCTCAGAAAGCTGCAGAGTTCCTGACCTTCTGAAGTCTTAGTAATGAATTCTATCTTTAGATTTTGTTCTAATGGAAAGAAAATCATTATCATCACACTGTCTCTGCACATATCTTTCTGCAAACATGAATAACATTTGTATCAGTCAGGCAACTACAGCCAAATTTGACAAGGGAGGGTGGTATCAAGGCAATTACATTTTTATTAAGTTTTATGCAGAAACGGAATGCACAAAGACCCTGAAAATGTCTCTGTGTGTATCCCTATCAGGTATGCATCAGGGCAAGGTTGAAGTACAAAAGTATTAAATGTCTTGGAATCCACAGGGTCCTCCTTCATGGATTTTGTCCTGAGAGTTTGCCTCAGTCAAGATGGGTGAAGGGGAAAACAAAAAACTAAAGCCAAAGAACAACTAAAACAACTCAGATCTTGCACATTCTTGGACAGTCTGTCAAACAACAGCATGATGCAAACCAACAGGAAAGCTAAATCTCAACATTAAGTTAAATATGTCCACAGATCCGCCCATCTCATTTCAGCATTTGGCCTGAATACCATGGTCATTATTTTCCTGGGTTTTGACCATGAATAGTCAGGTTTATCTTACTGGGTTCCCTTTGGCCTTGGCACACCAGTTTTCTGAATTAATTGCCAAATCCAGCATGCAATGGCCCCGGCTGTACTGGCACATTATATGCTGACACTATCTGAATGGGGCAACATACATGAACAACTTGGAATGCTCTGGTATGCTGATGCAAGGCTCACCTAAATTTCCAGCTTGTTTTGAATGTGATGGCAGACTGGCTCAAAAGATTATAAACCAAATGTCACTATATGTTTGCTGTATTTTATTGTCTTTATCCAAATTATTTTTAACTGGCTACTGTTGCTCTAAAAGGAAGTTAGTCTACATGCATTAGTCTGTCTTTGTGTGAGTAGTTCTAATTTTAAGGTATTCTAACTATGTTCCAGATTACTTTTAAGTCTTCATCAGACTCCAGACTTAGTATCAGAGACCAGAGCTTGTGTCATAAGCCATACTTGTTGCTTTCCATAGCTTCTGTATTGGGGCAACCTCCCATTTACCTGTTAAAACTTAAAATAATAATAATAATAATAAACATAGTTCATACACTAAAATCGCACTCTGTGAAAATACTGAGAATTTTTATAATGCAAGATGATATTTTTTAAGCTTTAAGTAAGTTTTTTTTTTTTTTTTTTTTTTTTTTTTTTTTTTTTTTCTCATATCATGTTGAGAGTCTGGCTTGTGCAATGTCACCTTTGCTTAATGACCATGCAACCTGAGATACATAACTGAGAGATGTTAGGAGAAAAAAAAAGTGTCACTGTATATATAGAATGAAGACTAAGAAGAACCAGCAATTCAGAATGTCACTGTTTTTCAGTGACCTAGCCTTTCAGCTAATATCTGTTGTTAGCAGAATGTGATTGAGAGCTCCAATTAATACCCATCTTTGTCTTAAAATTTAGTTTACATGAGTACGTAGAAGCTTTTAATCAGACAAACCAACAAGATATGGGCAAAGCATGGACACCATTGCAGGACTGCATGTGAAAAGTGAATAGTGTAGCTATTCTGGGATAGTTTTGATGGTATAAGTCTGGAATGACTCCCTGTTGTGACATTTTTATTCCACAAAATCATAGATTTATTTTGGAAGACAGCACACATATGCACAATTACCCCGAATAGCTATTCTGGCCAACAGCACTATTTGGGCAAGCATAGAGTGTGATTTTCAGAGCCATATGTAGTTTTATTGTTGTCTGGGTCACTGCAAAATCTGTGGGAAGATAATGGTTTAAATCTCAGTTCTCAACACAAAAGCTCGAGTTTGCAGCTAGAGCAGTGTGAAGAGCTTTAATTTATGTCAGCAGCATTTTATTGCTGCTTATTTAAAACAAAAATGTTTCTAATGGTTCAATTATGGAGAATATAAAAAGAATCCCTTCTTTTCTTACATAGCCTTGTTCTAAAGACTGGTGACTGCAACTTTCAGGAAACCCTAAAAGAGAAGGCTTCAAAGAGGCCTTAAGAGACCCTCTCAATCCACTGCCAGAGAAACAATACAACTTCTGTCCCTCTTGAAAGAAAGGTGCCCAACCCATTCTTAAAATCTATTAGCTTCAAATTCAGAGTAAAACCAAGAGCAAACAAACTGGAAAAAAAAATCATGAGTAACTAAAGAATTAGCTGAACTTCGTTGAACTTCAGTTAACATTTTATAATGAAAACAAAAGTGATTGTGTCTATGTACATATGAAAAAGTAAGGAGATTTAAGATAAACTTTGAAAATAAAATAAAAAAGCAGTTCTGTTAACAGGCTAGAACCCAGGGTAATTCTCAAACTGAGCCACAGAACTGCAGGAATTTGAGAAGCCTCTGGACTGCTTCTGAGGGTCAGACACAGATAAGGAAGACAAAAACCAGCAGAAGAAAATTTGTCAGCCACATACAGGTGTACAACCATAAGGAATGTTTTGTCCACCTGCAAATAGAGAGGCTGATCTAAGCTGTTAACAGTCACAAAGTCCATGTACAGAAGTGTCTAGAGAAACTTGCACAGTCACTGTTACGTGTTAGCCTTGAATCCTATCAGTATCAATTAAAATATCAATACTGTTAAAGAGCTTGTCATTAATACAGTTTTCTGTTTCAGTTAGGATGTACGATTTTCTAGTCTTACTGCTTATTCAGGAAAATGTGCTAGACTTTAACCTACAGCATTTATTGTTTGTAACATCATGTAGGCAACATGTTTTAAAAGCCACATGATTAAGTCAAAAGTGAAGCGATAAAACAAATAAACAACTTACTGTCATAAACAACCCATATGTTGATGTCCTAAAGTCATATTCTTCTCAGAGAACACAGCTGTATTTATACTAGTATTCCATGACTAATGAGTTTTATCCTTTTCATAAATATGCACGCATATGTCTTAACTGGTTTTAAAAAAAAATGAGAAACAGAAAAAGTTTCAGAAAAAGGGAGTAGGTACAAATACAACAGCTAGGAACGGACTCCTCTCATACTGGGTATATATTCAAAAGCACTAAGCTTTAACCTTTCAAACCTCAGCAATAAGGTGAAACCTGCAAAAGCCAAGCAGATACCTCAATATTTTCAGAGGCACAAATACACTGAAAAACATCTCAACAAACTCCTACGAACAAGCTAAAAGAGAGCAAGCAGAAGAGCAAGGGTGGGTTTTGCTTGGCATGCTTCGAAATGCCAAGAGCGAAAAGCTTATTAATCCTAACGTAGCTGAGAACTCTCGCTCTGATTCAGCAAAATGTTTTCAAAGCCTGTATGAGATTTACTGTAGCTAGTGAGATTTAAAATACTTTATACTCTGACTCATGTTGTTATCTAAGATGCCAATTCACAAAACAAGGGAGTTTGTTTTAAAAAGGGAGAGACATTTCAGACAATATTCATGGATGCAAGCACTATCTAGAGCTTACCTTTGACTGAACTGAATAAATCACAGAATAACACAAAGCGTATTTGTATATTTATTGAAAGTGAACTGTGGTATCAGAAACACATTTAAATACAGAAACAGCTGTCAAGTCATTTAGCTCTGTTATAAAGAAAATTCATTTTTTACGTAATAAATACTTCAGATGGCAAGCGTATCGTTCTTAGGCAATTATGTAAAAATATCATTAATAAAGGAGATTGATAACTGGGAAAAGTAATGTGTATCCATGATATGTCTAAAAGTCATTGTGATTGCTGACGTGCTGCAAGATAAATAAGCTCATTGGCAAATTGGTATCTAAAAGCTGCAAACTAACTACAGAAAAAGAAAGAAGTACATTTCAGTTCTGGCAATATAGCAGCCTATTCTGACAATAGCAGCTTTTAGGATCTTAAATTAGCTGTTTTACAGACATGGCCTGTATTGAGGATTTAGCAAGTGTTTTTCAGGACGATAATGTATGATCCTGGTCACACATTTACGGTCTGGGATGCCCATGGCAGCTGCCTTACACAGTTAAATGTAAAGTCTGTACGGAAGAGATGGTATTACTAACCAAAATGTGTGGTCTTGTGGTCTTTTTAGGACTTAATACAGTGACAGTGGTGCTAAGCAGGGGGCTGGGCAAACGTTCCCCATCCCATAACCAAAGCACAGGCTGTGCTCATGGGGTTACCACAGTAACCCGAGTAGGTCCCGAAATGATGCTTGTTCTTCACTGGGTGCCTGTCACAGGCACTCAGAGCCATTTGGGTGGGTTACATTCCTAGCGGCTGTACCTCCTAAGGTGGGCTTTCGTGGCTTGACAGGTGTCCCTGAGTATATAACAATGTTTGATATGCATTAAAAGAAACACTATAAGGAAGATCATGTCTGCACCTCTTCTGAGTGACATTTGCCATATATATGGCAAATACTGACTCAGTGGAAGTAATCCTTGTGTTATGAATTCCAGTTATTTGTCTTAGCAAAGCAAGCTTTTGGTTTCTGCCTGTTAGACAAGACTGACCTCTTGCAAGATCATTGCTTTTACTAAAGAATTCCTTAGAGGCATATTTTTACAGTCATTTATAAGAGCAGCTGCATACAATAAGGAATTTAGTAGCCCACAAGGGTGTAGTTTACAGCTTGTCCATTAGCTGGTATGCTACAAGCCACAATATTTGAGCTATCTGGCAAGTATACTGTTGTCATTCTCTCAAAGGATAACCTGCTCTAAGTACACGAGTAAACTTCATCTCTAGCCACAGTCAACTCCCAACAATTATCTCACTTACAGAATGAAATAGCAAGGAAATTGTTCATTTTGCTAAGAAGATCTGGAAGAAGTGTCATAAGAACAGCAGCAAACAAGCAATTTTGGAAAAAAAAAAAAAAGCCAGATATCAGTGAGGGTGCCATGTTTACTAAGCAGCACTAGCATTACTTCCTTTCTCCTGAGCAGCGGGCCTGTTATAAAGGGCAAAGCACTTGGCACTCTGCAGTTACATCCTGTTCTCTGACCCCAGAATAGCAAGTGACATTACCTTGTGCTCACGTGTAAAAATCGCAACGTCATTACAGCTTGAGCTTTAAGAGACACCTACCAGAGAGAAGAGGTGACTTACCTCTCTCCTACTTCAAAGAGACAATGAAGAAAGCCTGTCAGCAACTTACTGTGATGACAGAGGGAAGGGGAATTTGCTGGTTAGTACCAGGTTATCACCGGCTGTCACACACATAATGTGCTGCAGGGTATAAGTCTGGAAACAAATTTGCATTGCGCTATCACAGTGCTATCACAGTGCTCAAACTTGGTTGATTAAAGATACAGCCACACTGATGTAGCTGCTGAATAGAGGACCGCGGGTTTGCGTGTGCTTATTAGACTTGTATACACATGCAATTCAGGATGATGGGAGCAACAAACTGCTTACTGCACCGCAACTTGCTGTTACCTCTATCCATGCTTATGCACTAGAAAGTTGACAGAGCAGTAAGAGCGTATCTGTGTGCATTATTCATGTGCATTTATCTGTCAGCAGATACAGTTAAAATCCACCCGATAATTACTTTCAATATCGATTAAAATGGTGTGCATCTTTTACCATAAGTAGAGACAATCTTTTATCTTCTATGGATTCGATAAGCAACACTTGATAACTCGATGATGAATTATCATGCAAATGAAGCAAGTTAACTTAAAAGAGGGAGCAAAATTTTAACTATCTTTTCGTTACTTCCTAAACATCATAGGAATTTTAGTTCTGAGCTATAACCGCCATGGCGCTGCAACTCTGTCTTGCTAAGTTTCTTGTTACATTCACCAGACTGTATTTATTTGGCTGTGCTAAAGGAGACTAATGGTTAAAATACTCATGTCTCTTTGTGGCTGAGGAAAAACATCAGAGCTCAACATTTCACAGATTTCTGGGAAGCTAATAAGATGTGTGGCTGATGCTGTGTGCCAAGAAGTGGGCAAATGGCAGCAGAAAATCATTTCGAGTCACTTCAGGATCTTTGCTGAGTCATATCGGTTTCAGTGTCTGCGTAGATAATGTTAAAGCCTGTGTGGATTCCACATCAAACTTGAATCTACCAGAAAGGATTTGTGCCTGTCTTTAATATTTTTATAGATAATTTACAACATATGCCTGAAAAAAAGAAAAAAACAACACACAAACCAATTGAAAAATGCAGGCTCAGACTGCATGTCTGAACATCACATACAGCCACTAATTTGACAGATCTAAATCCAATTGCACACATACCACTACTGAAAAAGCGTTTTCTTTAGTCTGTCTATTAAATGGTGAAGCTATCATCAATACAGATAGAACTATGATAGTATAAAATTTCTACTAATTCCTTTTCATTCTCTGATGAAGCAACTGCTGCATCTGTTATAGCATCCATGCCTTGCCCATTTCAGACTTAGTGAGTGGCTCAGGGTTCCTCCCTTTTTCAAGGCGGGTGGGCAGAGTAGAAACTGATTTATTTTATCAGAGAGGCATTTTCACTCAGAGGTACGAGTTCTGCAGCACAGTTTTCCTCCCTGTTCCCTTCTTTGCTCCATGAAAGGAAAAGAAACCGTGTCTACCAATCAGCAAATCATAACAAATGTGCTCTGCTCAGCTCAACAGTTCTGGCTGATATATTTGGTCAGAAGGCAGAACCAAGATTCATTTTATTTCGCCTCTCTGCTCATCTACTTGCTGAGAGCCAGAGGAGAAACAATATTGCTGATTGTCATATCTTTAATTCAGACTTTGGTTAAAGGCTGACATAGCCTAACTGAACACAGTGCAAGCGATTTCTGTACCAGATCCTCATTGCTGTGTTGATATCTGAAGTAAGCTCCCACACAGCATATCAAAATAATCCATCCATGAGTAGATAATGGTAAAGATATATAGGCCAATGCTGATTCCTATTTTCTGATTAGATACAGACAGGACATAAGCCTTTGTTGAAACAAGTGTCATTCCTTTACTGTTGTTGAAGATCTTAAACAATCCAGACGGGAACGAGGGAAATGGATACCGTTCTCACCTCATCTTTGTCTCCTTCCAACAGAGCAGCATTACCTTAGAATTAGGCTAGCCAGCTCTCACCTGTACTCACCCTAACCAGACAAATGTTTCAATGATATAAGTTGGGTCAGGCAAGATGGAGAGGGATAAGCCTTGGTTTCATTGGCATATCAAAGCATTCCTGCAACCAATCTTTCTGTCCCAACCCTTTCAACAAATTCCAGTTGATACAATCAATGGATGGACTGAATGGGCTTTGGGATTGCCATTATTATGAAGAGCTTTGTTACGCATTTATAAAATCAGTTATTTAGTACTTTTTAAATTTACTATTAATTTGTCTTTTTTATTATTATTATTTTTAAACAGTATATCAAAAAATCATACTTGGAACATAAACCACTTTATGGGATCATAATTTCAAAATACCTGCAAAAGAGAGTTTTGCTGGTAGACAAGAGCAAGTCTCCCAGGGAGAAATAAACATATTCACAAGGCTAGCGCTACCATTTATATTGTCAGGAAGCTACTGTATCCCTAGATCATAAAGACTTTGAACAATGTAGCCTAGCAGTTAGGCAGTAGTAAAAAGATTTATTAAGTCATCCTAAAGTCATCCTACCTACAAAAGCAGTGTGCTTTGTTCACTCCGGAGGCTTCTTCTATTTTCCTTCAAAGATCATTTGAATTAAAATAACTCAGAGTCAAAAAATTATCAGTCTGCATGCTGCAGTTTATCCCATCTGTCTCTAATTTAATCATACTAATTAGCTGCACTAATGTAAATATCATATTCTCCTGTCATCACTGTTCATGTTCTTTTTATTTATCTGCAGATGCCATGAGCACTTATTTGTTCTTACTATATGGTAAATATTGTTATGGCAAGAACCCTATTGCGATAAAGCTCCTCTTTAATAAATATCCACTCTAAGGGGAAAAAAAAAAAGAACTGTCTGCAGCTCAGTAGTAACTGGTAATAGACTAGCAGGTGGTAATAAACACCCAAAGACTTCACATCTAACAGTACCATAGGTTAGCGGTTTGAAGTAAATATTTCAGGAGCCTAGGACTAATCATGGTTTTGTTTTTTTTTTTTTTTCTTTTCTTCATTAGCCTATTAACTATGGAGTCTAGCTTCGTGTTAGCTATTATGCACGCAGAAATAGTATACACTTTTTTTCCAAGCAAATATAAGAGCTAATGTGATTAAATATGATACTATTTTCCAAACAGGTGGAAATGAACAGTGATCCTAATCTCTTGGGAGCCCAGACAGGAGTTGCAGATGATCAAAGAGAAGGGAGAATAAGAGAATTCTTACACTTCTGCCAGTTTTGGAACTATTTGGGAATCTGTTTAAAAGTACAGTTCAGTACCATTGCTTCTCCATGACGGTGTCTTCTACATAAGACTTGTTTGGATGCACCAGTCATAAAATTTAGCTTGAAATTTTGCAGTCATATGTTAAATTTCTATTTTTTATGTCTCTATTGATATTCCATGAACTATCATCAGGTTCTGCTTTTTAAGAATGTACTTTGTTATATATAAATACATAAGTAATTACAATCAGATGTTCAATGTCAGATTTTGAGGTTTTATGCAATTTAACTGCAATCCAGGTCACGGGTTTATAAGATATATTTTTCTTATGAAGAAGCACAGTTTGCATAATTCAGAAGTTTTACACAGAACTGTATTCTCAGATGGATAAAGATGTGTAAATTCCTCAAAATCAAAGAGAACTGATACCCAGGAGGGCAAAGCAGACAAAACAGCCCATCAGCAACTCAACCACATGAAAGACCACAAAGAAACTCCAAAGCCACCCACGCAGCTGCCTGAGGAGTCTGTCAAGGAATGAGAGGCTCTTGTTCAGCTCATGTTGCTGCTGGAAATGTGTTTGAAGAGCTTGGCAGTACATCTGGATTTTACGAGTGGCACACAAAGATGAAAAAAAAAATGAAATCAGATTGAATTATATGCTGCAGTACATTGCCAGTGTCACATCTCTGCTAACTAGCATGTAATATAATTTTCAAGATAACGGAACAATATCCTGCATTTGTTATTTCTAGAGGGGCAACTGATAAACATATCCAGCTTTTATGTACAAATTTAACATGATAGTCACCTAAAAAGCAAAGAAGATGGGATCCTTTTCATCATACCTTAAAATACATTTTTAAAAAAATATATATAGAAAATCTTTCTATTTTAAAAATGAATATACAGGCCTTGAACATCAGAGGTATATAACACCAGGATAGGTATGGTGAAAAATCAATCCATTTGTTTATATGCCCTTTAGAAATCACCAATTCTTTCTATTACAATGACAGAATAAAAACAACTATTATATCAATTGTTATTGCTTTCTATCTGTTTGTTTTATGTAAAGGTGGCAGAAATATCCCCAGTCTGACTTAGTCTTTCCACATACAAGTCTGAGGACACCCCTTTCAAAATTCTTTGTTTTCCTCAGTCAGAAAGGAACATGACATAACATATACATACATTCAAAGTATTTGTCAGCAAACATTCAAAACAATTTGCCTTAATTTTTTATCTCTATTACAGCAACATAGCTCACCTAGCTGCACTGAAATTTGAAGAGAGTTTTTGATGAGAAAACACTTATCTAAAGTATGTTTTAAATTAATTATTTTAGATAATCCCAAATTGCTCAAGGGAGTAGAAGGAAGAATGAGGAGGAAGCTGAAACATTGTACACTTGCTAAATGCTCCCTTTTTGTTCACTTTGTGAATCTGTAGTGAAATGAACAGGATCTTAAATACACACAGGGATGGCTGTGAACTCCTTACTCAGTCTCTGTTTAATCTTCCACAACACTTCTAGTTTAAATTTGTGAGTGACTCATGGCAGTGGCTTCAGCCAAGCTCAGCACAGACAGACTCTGTGCGTGCCTACACAAATACTGATGAGTCTATTCCCACTGTTGGCTTGTAAGATTCCCACTATCGCTGTCCTGAGCTTTTCTGAGGAGAGATTATTCTTTGCGTTGGTCTCTGCCAAAGTATCTCATATTCTGGTGATGGGAGTAGCTGGAGACAAGAGACCATATATCCATTTTCATTTATGACCTAATATAGCAGATTATTTTTTGCATTAGTTTAAATGAAATACTTGTCCTGTGAATTATGCTTTTATAGGCCCCTGCATAATGCCGTCTTATTTACAGTTTAAAAACTCTGAAGGCAGTAACTTTTGTATAAAACAAATGTATGTAGCAACAGCATTCTCAAAATAAGAATCTACTCACAAGCCATTGCTCTTTGTTCCACCCAGTTAAGAGACTTTAGTGGCCAGAACAGAAATTCATTAGCTTTGACCTTCTGATTAAAATCTTAAATCCTCTTTCATATGACTCCTCCTCCTGCAAAATTCCAGCACATGACTAGATTAAAAAATTATTGTATAGTCTGTTCTGTGCTGTAGTCTCACTTCCATTCCTGCAATAATTAAACAGCATGCTTGTTAATATGAAGATCTGCTTTTTAAAAAGTGGGCAGGATGTGATTATCCATTAAGTATAGAAGGTCCAAGCAAGGGGATTGTTATTGTGCTAAAATGATCTGAATTTTCAAAGAAAGGGTTCTACCTCAGCCTACTTTTCTGAGATGGATTACTTTCTGCTGGTGAGGTTGCGTTTAGCCGGATTAATTTTGTCACTTGACATTTTCTGGCTGCTCACATGCCAGTGTCAGGCCTGAGGGAGGCTGTGGAAATGCACCGCTTGTGGCAGAGTAGGATTGCCCTGGCTGGGGCTGAGCTTAGGTCTGTGTCAATGATCCTGGCACCCCACTTGAAGATTCTGGTCATCTATTTTGAAGTGCACCAGCAGTGGTGAAATGTAACAGGATTTAGTTCTACGGGAAGTTTTACAGCAGTTCATCAGAGTGCTGCTCTTTGTGGAGCCAACCAATTCTAATTCCTGGCTTTTATCCCTTTAAATAAGCAAGAGCATTTCATACCTGGTTTATACTCTACTGAGGCACCAGGGGAAAGTACATACAGTTTGGGATTAAGTTAGTGTTGAAATTCATGAGATTTGTCATCAAAATTGAGGCAGGAGTTGACTATATCGGAATATCATCCTGAGAGCTTTTACATGAATTTTGATGTAAACCCTGTACATACCTAATGGATTTCTATCACATTGAAATATGTCTGAACTGTATTTGATAACAGGCTGCTTCTAGCCTTAGATCTGCCTCATGGTGAAAAGCATACTTCTGAAGCTTGTATTCAAGGAATAAAGTTAAAGTTAGGAGTTTGCCTGAAGAAACTTGGTGCTGACATTTCTGGTTTCAAGTTAACATTTCAGGACTTTTCCTTAACATTTATGCAGGTAGATTAAGACTTTCTTTGTCTGCAGGGAGACTACTATTACCTATGGGCCTCATAATGCACTTACATTTCTGAAGATTTTCCTGTGTTTAGATGCAAGATCTCAAGCAGATAAATTCTGAGTTGATAAACCCGCATTTCTGGCCTTCACTTCAGCTCTTTGAAGGCATTTGTGTCTCAAGCTTCACACTGGACTACTGTAATATTCTCTGTATTTAAAATTTCAGTTTTATCACTGGCACTCTCATTACTCTTCAGTCAAAAAATTCAGTTAAAAATCTTACCTTCTAGTTTCACAACCAACTTTGTCTGACTAACGCTTCACGTACTGCACACAGCTGGAAGACTCCAGATGTACCAAGAGGTGCATTTTAAAACTGATCAGCAAACAAAGATCCTTGAGAGAACAATGGCATGCGCTAGGGCAGCCTAGACCTTAGGGCAGCAACTGTGACTCATTTCTCTTCTGATTATATCATACTTTTTCCTGTTATTCTAATTATATCTATTTCTACAGCAATCGGATTGATTAGAATTTGTGGGAACTTGGCATTACGCAAGTAAGCTGAAGTACTACATAATGTAGCATACCTTAGAAGAAGTTATGGTAAGAGGAAGTATCTTCAGAGCTCCTTGCAGTTATTGCATTCTACAGAACAGTACTGACTTGTAAAAGGAAGGCTGAAAGATAAGGTTCTTAAAAGATGCCCAGTGATGAAGGTTCTTAAAAGATGCCCAGTGATGAAAGTATTTCTGCTGTCTACATTCTGGTATCAAGGTTCCATTAGACATGGGGGCAGAACTACAATGGGGACACCTTTGACTACTAGCTGCCATGCTAACTACAATAACCAAAGTGATAAATAACTAGCCAGCTGCTTTCCAAATGCTTTAAAAATAAATTATCCTTTATGTTTAAACCTATCCATCCGTACTTATCCAAAGTTGTGACAAAAATAGACAGCTTCATATTCAAGCATCCTTCAGCTTCAGATAAGGCAGGAGAAAGTTCATAAACGGTTTGCTGCTACTGCTATGACACCAAATAGGCTTTGGGCTTCACATCACTTTATGATGCCTCATCATAACAATAGGGTATACAGAGAAAAAAGAAGGAAGTAATTTCAAACACCAGCTGGGTTCACAATATCCAGACAGCTGCCAGGTGGTGCTCTGAGCAGCCTGGAGACCCCACCTGGGTAGTTAAGAGTTGCCCACACGCTCTGCAGCAGGATGAATGGGCTCTCTGTGTCACCTCCTCCCCGAGCATGAGGCCAGCTGATTCCATCTGGTGTGGATCTTGAGGTAGACCACTGGCGCAGGCATCAGCAAGGAGCCCATGGGCAGAGGGAAAGGCTGACAGTGTTTCCTAAATTGTCTAGAAGTTCCTTAACTGTCAGTTTTATGTGATTTAATCTTTCTCTGGGATTAGGCAATAAGATTCTGCAGCTAGAGATAATAGGATGGTTTTCAGTGCTGTCCTAGCAGCCAAGGCTGGGCAAGGCTTCCAAAATCCTTTCTCAGACAGAGGTGAGGAGTTATAACAAAGGGAACATGAAATGAAAAAGGTAACTGAAAGCTAACTATTTAAAATTCCATTAATCAAAATCTACAATATAAATACAAAAGCATGCTGGATTACTAATCTCTAATACAGGTAATTTTAACAGCAATTAAAATGAATATTTTTATTTTGGGTGCATCAGTTTTATATGTGTATCACACAGCTAAAATACAGCTGTTTTTCAGCTGTATCTTGACATCAAACTTGAAATGCTTGGTCTCAGAGTTGGCAGGTAGACGTTTACCTGTAGTGATACTTAAAAATCAGGTTTTGTGTGTTTGAATAAGTAGTTCGAATAAGCTATTTCATTTAGAAATCTACTTGTGCATTATTATACTTTTTTATATGTCTTGAATTGAAAAATGTGATAATTTCTTAACTTTTAGTACTATATGCAGTGGATTGCATTGTTTTTGTTAAAATTTTCACTCTCTATTTGCTATTTTGCTTCTTGATTTGTATCTTCTTGTATACTTACATGACTGAGGTCAGGTCAAGAAGGCTATTTTGAACGGAGAAAAAAAATGATGGCATGATTTGTGATAGTTCTTAGGTGCTTTAGAGAGGTTGTTGAGAAAACTATCTCTCTCTTGCTGATGAATTTCAATTTTCTTATGGTGAATATCATCACATGATTGAGCTGGACACTATATCCTTCGTGTCTGGTCCACCAGATTCTATGTATACAAGATAACTGGTCCCACACTGGGAAAGGAGTCATCTTGTAGCAGTATGTAGTTATGACTGCATAGTCACACTGGACTGGTCAAAAGTCGTGGGCACACCAGAACATGAGGCTTTCACAGTCCTGCTTGCCAGGGTGGAATTACTCCATTTGGAGAGGTGGTGATAGGACACCATATACCCTCCTGGCAAGCAAGAGGGAACAGCACTGGTTACTCCTTCATGATTTTTTATTATGTAGTCAAAATGCTGCAGTATGTATCTGCATATTTTGCAAGCTGAGATTGTTGGGAATATTTTATTAGTTTTGGTTTACCTTGAAAGCAGACATCGTGACAGGAAGCAAATCTGTGTCATGTTTTCATTCCTTTATAAGCAACCATTAGGAAGAAACTAACCAGTTAAATGAAAACTTTAATTTTGTTGTAACAACATGGTTCCAAGAATAAAAGCTATAAAATTGAAGCTCCCATTAGTAATCTAATGAGTGGCACTATTCTTTCTACAGACCAAGTCATAAACTCACAAATTTTGTGCTCCTAGAAGTGCCATTCCTTGAACAAGATACAAAACAAGAATCCATTACATATGAGTAAATGAAAGATGAATAGAGAAATACTGATCTGGTAACTGTTCCACCAATAAGCCGAATCTTACTTCTGTTGCAATTGTGACATAGTTTTGCTCTGCACTGATATCCAGTCACCATGATTAAACCTGGAAGTAGCTGTCTTTTAACAATAACTGTAAAGATAACGAATATATAAATACTGGTTTATCTTGTGTGCTATCTGCACTAAAATGTGGACACAGAAGTGTCTGTCCCTCATGGCATGTCAAACCAAATGAAACAAGAAAGCATTTAAATCACACAAGAGGTCGAGGTTTTCAATCTCATTTTCAAACTAAACCATTCAGCTTTACTTCAGAAAATA
Source organism: Heteronetta atricapilla (assembly GCA_011075105.1). Lineage (NCBI taxonomy): Eukaryota > Metazoa > Chordata > Aves > Anseriformes > Anatidae > Heteronetta > Heteronetta atricapilla. The sequence continues at coordinate 54,307,770 of CM021734.1, forward strand.
ATTACATCTTCTGGATCCTTTCTGAAGAATATAAATAAATAAATAAATAATCATCTTTATGCTTGAAAGAACCACTCTTATTTTTCAGCAATACCACACTTCCACTGATTTTACTTCTGTTTCGGACTGTTGATTACATGCCATAAGAGAAAGATTGGCAGTAAGCAGTCTTCAAAACAAATTACTCCAGGTTGTATGGCAAATACTTTGATGTTCTATATCAAAGAGGCACATTCTGATCACATCGATGAAGAAGCATTGATGCAAAAATGTTCAAATCAAGGGGAAAAGAAACACCAGCCTTCAAGGATTGCTGTACACCAGAGATCAGCTTTGAGATCTGAAATGAAGCACAGTAGTAAAAGCTAAAGCAGGACTGAGGAGTAAAATGGCAGTCTGATCAGTGTCTCTGAAAGGCTTCTTTTCCTTTACGGTTTTCTTCACAGAGAATTTATTTCTGTTGTCCATTATATTTGCTCTTCTTCTGCCTGATAATTTTGAAGTGAAGCTGAATAAGAAAATCAAACGACCATTTTCTGTGAAAGCTTGCACATTTATGCTAAAACGTCTGCTTTTGACAAAGCAGTTTTGTGTATTTGCTGTACCTGCTGTACGAAGGGAAACAAAGTTCCATTCATTTTGTGCAAGCTGTAACCTTCTGTACTCTTGTTTTATTGCACCTTGTGCCCATCGCTGCAATTATAGAAATTTAAAATGCCCTGAAGAAATATGCTTCCTATTTTGAACTAAAAAAAGAGCATGTATGCACACATACTCTTGAATGTTTTGCAGTTTGAAAGGAAAATTACTCACTGGCTTCTCTGTTTAGGGACTGATGCTTCATCTAGCATTGCACGGCAAAGAATAAAATTGATCTGTTCTAGGGTTTACAGAAATATGGTTACACGGGCAAAGACTGGACACAACCTCTGAGAAAAAATACTTAGACAAGTGAAGTTAATGTAGGGAACCAAATGTATTTTCCCTCTTTCTGTCTCATACTCTGGAATGAATATGTTTATTTAGCTGGCTGACATTTATCCACCAAAAATATCAACTGACAGAAATTTTATCAAATGTGATATATTCGTATGAAAGTTGAAAGTGAGCTGAATAATTCAACGATTAATATAGTGGTGAGGGACGTAATGGCTTATTTCTGCTCATAGATGACATCATGCCTTAATTTTCTGGAATTATTCAGACCTTGAAGCAGGCCAGGGGAACAAAGCTGATGCCTCTCAAAGGGAAGGGTGTGGCACACGTCTAGGAGAACGAGAACTGATAGAAACAGAACATCAAAAATGTTCATGAAATATATCAAGATGAGCACTGCAGACTCAATCTGGTAAATCTACAATAAACTTCCACATCATCAAAATTAAAGTTTAAAGTGTTTTGTTACACTGATGGAAGAAAAACTTCAGTTAAAGGTAGGTAGGGTGGGAAGATAAAATTTTACTGCATGGCAATCAGCCCGGTTTAAATTTTAATAAGGAAGTGAAAATCTCTACACGTGACAAGCTTCTACTAACACCAATTGTTGGTGATACCAATTTCTGCAGATAATCATAGGACAGAAGACATGAAGTTTTCAAGGAGCTAATAATGGGCTAATAATACCCAGGCAGGTAAACTCATCAGAACTGAGCATTCTTTTCCTTTTGTCGTGGTAGGCAGGATATATGGAGATTTTACCAACATATTCAAATGTTTAATTTTCTATATGATTCACAAGATAACCCCTTTGCTTTCACTTGTTTCTACTTTTTTTTTTTTTTTTTTTTTTTTTTTTTTTTCTTCTACAAATCACAGTATTCTGAACAAGGAAGAAAGCAACTTCAGAGGAGATAGTGGCAATGAACTGTCTACTAGTCAGGAAAAAATAAATTCAAATGCAGAAATCCAGAAGCCTGCAGTCAGCTTAATTTACTGGCTAGCTAAAGAAACATAAAGCACAACTGGGATGAAGCAGGGATGGAGTAGGTGGCTAGAATGTACAAGGCCTGGGCAGCAGAGTTACAGCTTCCCAGCCTGTCCCATCCAAGCTCAACATTCATGGAGCTCATGAGAAGAAAAAGCAGAGGGGAAAAAAGGTGGAGAAAGAGTAAGACAAGGGAGATCACATGGCTTCCCTTAATGTGCATGAAAAGACTGATGAATGGGAGGGAAATAATTTTCTTCCTGGTGATCTTCAAAATATGAGTTCTTAAATCTTGAATTTGTAACTAGTGATTATATATGGGTATATGTCTATGCACATGGGGGTACACATATAAATCCATTGCTTTGGCTTTGAGATCACTGGCTGTTTAGCTAAGGGGGAAGATGTGACTTTCTACACACAATATATTCTTCTCTGTCCATTCTTGCCTCATTAATATTAATAAAAACTTGTGTGTCCAAGGCATTTATAACACTGAATTACATTAGTCAGTGGCTCTAATTATGTTATTTCTTGAATTTGAAATTGACTCCCAGCCTTACTCATTTTACCAGGTTTAAATAAGAATATGATTCATCATTTACAGAAAGCACATTACATAAGTTACACAGTTTCACAACTGAGCATACTGTCTACATGGAAACTACAAATAGGAATAGAAATAGAGAGGATTTTCTATGCTTACTTTGAAATTAAACTTAGACTACTGTGTCAGTCATGTGAGCTCTGGCCTTAATGAGAACAGAAAACATTTGTCATGTTTTAGATGTTCCAAACTAATAATAGTTTGGGACTGGTTTTCAAAGAAAGATACAGCTGTGCTTAGGAAGGCTGTGAATCCCAAGTACAAATGCTGCAAATAAATGCTTTGTTTCTTCTTCTTTTTTTTTTTTTTTTTCCTGTTGGTTTCCTCATGAGGAAGATTTACTCCATATGTAGTACATATAACGTTTTGCAATTCTAATGGAAAGTGTTAACTACAGGCAGATTTTACAGCACCAAAACTCTGGTAGATCCAGCAGTGTACTGTGGCTTACAGATGTGATTCCAATAATAGTAAGTGAGCTCATCCTTCGTGTAGAAGATTATTCATTAGGGAGAGAATAATGTAAGTGATATGATCATTACATCACCTTTTCCTGTACATTATTCTCACTACAGCTGACAGGAAAAACATTTCTCAGTTTGAAGTTGCATGATGTTCAAATTTTATAGAATATAGATAAAGTGTTAATTGAAAGTGCCTGTACTTGTAAAATTTCATTTGAACCTAAAGAAGAGACAATGCTACAGTGCTGAATTATTTGTTCAGAACATCTGTTTTCTTCATACGAAATAGGTATTCCATAGTATTACATCCTACATCTATTAACACTAACAATTTTAATTTCAGGTAACTTTTATGAATAAAAGACATTTTGAATCTCTATCAGGAAAGCTTGTGTTTGGATGATAAAATCAATCTTATTAGCGTAAAAGAAGCCTTAATATTCAACTCAAAAGAAAACCGATAGATGTTACAAACTCAGTGAAATTTGTGTTCAGATTGCAGCAATAACATATTTCCATGAGGATGGAGACAATGAAGAAATTGACAAGATTTCTTGGCTTTTTCTGTGCTTTTGGTAATAGCAGGTTATATCACTGTAATTGAGGATGGGGAGAAAAACACGTTCGTTATGATCAGAAAGGAATTCATCATGATTAACAGTGTGTTTATTGGTACTACTGCAAAAAGGGGGGAACAATGCAAACCAACAGCAGAAATTCTCCTAATTTAGAGACTGGCAATCACAGTTTTGATAATATGGGTATTTTGGTCTTATTTTCCAAATCAGACTGGTGGTTCACTGTGTTCTCAGCACCTATCATCAGAATAAGAATTATTATCAACAGTTTGTAAAACCCCTAGCCCAGACCATACAAGTACAGACATACACATTTGTAAATGATGGCTTAGTTTTTAACATTTCCATGAAATAAGGACGTTGTGATGATTTGGCATGCTTGTGTTTAAATCTAACTTCACTTTTTTAGAACTGAACTAATTGAACAACAACAAAAAATACTCATTTCAAAATATAAAGAGTAATCCTATTTGTGTTGTAGACACGCATTTTTAAAATAAACCCATTCGCTCCATGTGGTGTATTTTATATGTTACTTACATCTCTCTGCATAACCACTTGTCACTGCCAGCCTCAGAAAAAAAAAATGTTGTTGACTTAATCATTGGAAAGTACAACTGACCTAAGTATTTTGTAGAAGGAAATAACCACAAAATATTTACCCTTGTTTTGGCTTCTTTGCTATGGTATCTTTTTCATGCAGTTGTTACACTCACAAGGATTTCCTGCTGTTGTATACACCAAACTACTTTACTACACATTTCTACTTCTGTACTATATTGTTTTTACTGCTCCAACAGTTACCAAGCAGTACCGACTGTGTCAGTCACTGTGCTAAATCTAAATTATCTAAATGCTACAACATCTATAGACAAGTCTCCCAAACATGATTAAATGAAATTCCAGATGACTGCTTGTCAGCATAAAGTTCCATTTTCCTCTCAGTACTATCATCCGCAGATGTGAACGGAAGAGAAAATGTTTTCTCTTTTTAAAATTCAGACTTACTGTAGAACCAAGTGAAAACTATGACAAGCAAGTGGTCTTTAAACAAGATTTTCCTGATCTAAAGCACTGGAATCCTCTAAGGGTCTACATTTTTTGCATGCAGATACTCTTTTAGACTAGTGGTCTCATAAAATGCTTTGCACAGCTTACTGAATGGGCTTGGTCCCTGCAATAAAGACTGGGTGACTACGAGCTGACTTCCTACTTAAACTACCATTACAAGTAAAGGCTTGCTTCCATAGAAAAGCAGAACAGAAATATAGTGGAAAAGATGAAGGTCTGGAAATAACAAAATACTAATTTCCTTACAACTGGGAGTACAAAATGATGTTACTGTTACTGAGACTGATAAAATGATTTCCCCACTGGTCCTCCTACTGTAATTAAACAACTGAGATCTGTTTTACTAAAATATTATTACCTTTTCCCTTCAATCATCATTTGCATGTTTTTTGTTTTTTTTTTTTTTTTGTTAGCTTTCAGGTTTCTTGTCTGTTGTTCACATTTTGGGGGGTTCAAACCTGCAAAATTTTCTCAACAAACAAACAAACAGACAAAAAATAAAAAGAAAGATCTTTGATCTTTGTAGTAATGGTATTGAATAATCACCTGATTATAGGTGGGCCTATAAGAAAAATATCAGGCATTACAAGATACTATAACTGTAAACTATCCCTAATGATTTTTAAGCATTAGTTTTTGTGATGTGAACAAAACCACATAGCTTACAAGGTTGAATTCAATCCTTCATACTAATAGTGTTACTTTAATCAGCAGACTCCATGATGAAGCCTGTAACTTAGCACTTTGATTATAGGTAGTAGGTGTTCTGAGTAGGTGCTATCCATACAAGCAAACTGGTCATAGGGAGCCCAATACCCAAATGTTTTACCATCTCCTCCCAGAAGACCTCCATGAGATAGTGAAGTGTGAGTCCCATCACTCTACACGTGAGAAGCAAAAACGTTGTATTTCTGCAGCAGAAGGCCTTGTTGCTAGCATGTACTGCCTCGTACCTGCTGACCTTGCTGTGTCACCAGAGTGTGTTCCCAGCTGGGTGCCTTCACCAGGGCCGTGTGTCTATCCCTGCAGGAAATTTCATGGGTAAAATCAAAAAGTTTGCAATGAGTGGGAGCATAAGTTTCTGGGTGCCAGTGCTGTTATGCCATTTACAGCGTGGTTTGTGGCTGAGGGTTAGTTTGGTAACAGGAAAACAGTTTTTGTTTCTAAAGAAGGGATATGTTTTGCCAGCTTACAAACTTGTGTAGGAGCACAGGGCAACTTTGCTTAGAAAAATGTGGAGTGCGGATGAGGCCTGAGGAAACGAGGCTGAAGTTATATATATTTCACAAATATAAAACCAATAAAAGTACTTTAAAAGTTGACTTAAGTCCTAACTCAAAAATATACAAGTGCAACCGTATACCAAATATATTTGCATTAAAGATCTAATCAAATTAACTGTTCACACAAAATCTACACAGTCAGCTTGACATTGCCTCCTTAGCAGCTTGACTACCTCCATTTCTGATAGAGAGATTTAAAAGGTTTCCTTCCTTCCCCTGGGATTAAAGAATGATGAGCACTAATTAGCCACCTGCACCCACAGCACAGTGCTACAGCTTGTTTACCTTACAAAGGCTTCTGCACCCCTGGGGAAAGTCATGGTGTGATGGGTTTCTTTCTTTTAAACCTTTCAAGTTCAGTTCTTCTAAGAAAAGTTTAATTTAATTTTGGTATTACTAGGAGGAGAAAAAGGCCCCTTTTCTCACAGTGCTACCTGGATTCTATAGAAGAGAAAACAAATACCATTTATTTTCCTTCTCTTTTTAAGTTTTCCTTTGTTAATTAGTAAACCGTGTCTAACATCAAGTGATTCACACATTTTGTTTACCTACAGCACTCTGTAACATGTCAAATGGGAACTCTGAAAATAAAAGTAACATCAGCATTCATGTGGTTCTTCCAAGAGTTTTACTCATGTTAGCATCACATAGAGTCCATTAACTAGCCAATTACAAGGAAAAAAAAAATAAAGAAATAGAAGAAGCCTCTTCTCAAATCCTTTAACACAGGATAAAAGATGCTTAACTACTTTTTTTCCAAACTATTTTTTTTTTTAATTTTCACACTGTCTTTGACTGAAGCATTATTTAGCATTAGCAGCTGATAATAGTCATAATTTAAATGTATTAAATACACTAAGATGTATTCTGCATCTTGTTCACTATGCTTCCTTACCAGGCCTGGCTAAGAAGGGTATACAATGTTCTCCTTTGTTTGTCTTTTATACGTTCTGATCCAGTGGTGGGCAAATACTACTTAGGGGCCGGATCTAAAGCCTCGTGGAGTCAGCTGGGGTGTTTCCAATGACTTCATTAGACTTTGGATTGGGTCTGAAGTGCCGCAATTTACTCAACTCTGGAGCATAAATTACAGACATAAAAAAACCAAAACCAAATTATTTGTGTGTTGCTGGATTACTGACAGCAAAACGTATGATGTCAGAAAAATAATAGGCAGAGATAACCAGAACAAGTTGGAAAAGCTTAAAATATAGCCAAAGATAGGGGGGTACTCCTTGGCAAGAATTTAGACAGTCTCAGGTCCAGTGCTGATGGAGGAAAGATGAGTAATTTGTCAGAAAATTAAATGAGTAATCTAGCAGGAGAAGACAGTATCTGTCTCAGTCACCACTCTGCTGCCTGATCATTGGATTCATATCTGGATGACATGACGGTCTGTTATCACAGCAGGAAGAGTCCTGAATCAGTAACAACTGATGGAAACCCCTTTGGGAATGTTAAGAATTCCAGTGGCCTAAGCTCAGAGCAAATGCGGACGACGTCAGCCAAACACATCAGCCAAGTCTGTTGCCAGAGTAAGCACGGCAACGTTAAAGGGAACTGAATATGAACGAAACTTAAACGACAAGAAATCAGACAACCTCCACCACAAATGAAAAATTTTGTTTTAAAGATCTCCCAAATATTATTGTTCCTATATTACATACTCTGTGTCTTCATGAATTAGCAGAGATACAAGGAGCATTTCAGTCAAAACTCACTCAATTTCCTCTTGTTTGAAAACCTTAAGATGCTGGTATCTGAACCTTAGCTACCTTAGGAGAACCAACAAAAATATTTGTTGCAAAGTGGTTGTTCGGTTGAATCAGCTCTTTTGGGGTGAGTCCTGTATTTCAGCAATAATACTACATTAATCCAATCACTGAAGAGTAGTTCTACTTCGCAAAAAGGATTCATTTGGAATAAAACCATTTTTGGTTCTGGAAGAGCCTCCCCAATCAAGAGCCGTTGTCATGAAATAGATGATTATGCAGCAGCTATGTCAATCCACTTCTAAAGATGTGATCAACTGCAGTATTCAAATATTGATTTCCTGCAGTTCAGGAGTATTTCTAACTTTCAGAATTTGGTTCAGGTTACTCTTTAGCTAGGCATATATTTCCTTAGCTTCATCTTATTGGCAAATCAGGAGAGATTTTTAATTAGAGAGGTATTTATGTAAGGCATTTTGTGTTTTCAGAATGTTAAAAGGAATACAAAACTGGGATTTAATGTGGGTAAAATACCTTTTCATCAGATGGTAAAATTACATTGCAAAACATAACTGAAAGACATAAATATTTTGTTTATAAAGTTGATATGCACGCTAAAAACTTATTTTTAAAAATATATGAAAGTGCAAGTTCAGCTTTGACATAAGGTGCATATCTTCTGTTAACAATTTCACCTGATGTTAATTTATATGCACAATTAATCTATACAGTAACAATTACTGATTTCTTTTTAAGGAACACTTTGCTATTAGAATGCATCTTCTCCCAAAAGCAAACAAAACCACCTGTGAATAAGTAAAAAACAAAACAAAAGCAAACAAACAAAAAACACAAACCAAAAGCAACCATATAAAAACAAACAAAAAAAAACACAACAAAACAACAATAAAAAAACTTTTAACATTCCTTATTTATTCAATTTTATTCAACTCCTTTGCTTTCACAAGAACAAAATTAAACAGGGATGGATAGGAAAATGGAAAACAAAAGGCAAGATTTTGAAAAGTTATTATTAAACCAGACAACAAAGTAACAAATACAGAAAAGTACTGGACAAACCAACCTTTCCTTAGATCACACTTTAAGATGTAGGTCTTAAACTATGGCAATTTTTTTCCTTACTATATTAGTCTAATTACACATTCTTCTCACAATTGTTTCTTTACTCACTGCCTCAAATAGTTATGTTCAACATAATCCTATCCAGGTTCAAGGAGGTTGAAGGAACAAGGAAAATGAGCACAGAGAAGACACCCTTCAAATATATTCTTAATACTTTGAAAGAAGAATTTTGAGTAACTGGAAATCTCTGCCTTTTAAAAATCACTATAGAAAGAAAGATACTTTTCTGCAATAATTTTCCTCTTTCTTCTAATACTGGTAATAATAGAGATATGTTTCTTTTCTTTTTCTTTTTTTTTTTTAATAAACTTCATCTGTTTCCTGCTGGCAGAACACATTCAACCTCACCTTACAGGTGCCGCACACTCTTACTTCGTTGCAGTAAAACATGCTTAATTTTACGTATGTATACTCCCTGTGAATTAATGTCAACAAATAATAAACTATTTGATGCAAAAATCATTGTTTCACTTTATTTAAAAAAAATGGTAGGATTCCCAGGCAGGAGCTTTACAGACATTTTCCCACATAAGATGCCCATCAGTAATTATACAGTATAAAAAGTGACTTCCAGTTCTCAAAGTTTCATTTAATTTGGGAGCCAATATGATTTAGAGCCTAGACTAGTTTAAAAGACAAGGAGCCAGGAGAGTTCAAAATTTTGAGGAAGGCTGAGCCATTCACTGAATTACCTTGGGCTAATCACTTAACTGTTGTGTTCTGTAATGAAACCAGCTGCAATACAGGGTCAAAACACACACACAAAACCTCATTGAGGAGCAGATGCTTAAGTCTGGTTCAGTTCTCCAAAGTAAATAAATTACAAAAAAGAACACGACAAATATGGCATGAGAACAAGACATTCCTTTAGCAGCCTCAATAAGTCAAACTGAGAAGCAGCTGCAATGAAAGCCTACTCAAATGCAATGTGGAGCAAAATGCCAGCACAAAATACACTCGGATGTCTACTTGATTATTAAGGACTCACTTTGGAACTAGTAGACAAAATTCAGGCTTCTCAAACAGACACAATCACACTGATTTCAGAAAACAAACAAAAAACAGTGGAGATCCATTGAGCAGTATCGTATGAATTGGAGCCTAAACTTCACGCATACAAAAAGAGATATTTGAGTCTGGAAAATAGGCACTGGCAGCATTCATTATTTTGTGGGTTTTGTTGATACATGCACTTACTCTAAAGCACTGTGTACTTTTATGGTATTCAATCAAAGAGAAAACAGTTGTTATAGCCATCGTCCTAATCTGAACACTAGCTCCAATTTATGGTAAACACCAACACTATTACCATATAAAGATGTACAGTAAATGGAAAATAAATCTGGCAATTAAGGCACATGAACAGAGATCAGGAATCCACCCAGGTTCCATTTCCAGGTATGTCAGATACTTCATAGATGATAATGTGCACATCATCAAATTTTGATGTTCCAGTTTCCTCAACTATAAAATGGACCTAACAGCACTTATGAAAAATGTCTTGTGCTTTCAGACTGAGATGAAAAATGCTTAAAAGGTCTGCTGTTAAGGAAGGAGGAGCTGCACGTTGAGCATGACAGCCATATTCAATTATTTTCCTTTTCAATTAATGCATCATTCAGTTAATTCAGTGTATCATTGAAAATATTCTGGAGTAGAGGTAGGCACTGTTTAAATGCACCTGTGTCATCATCAGCTATACTGACACCATCTTTTGCACAGAATACACATGAATTTTGTACTTAAAAGCACGCAGAAGGCCTTTATTCTACTGAAATGCAACACAGTATCTAGAAAATGCATATTTTCAAGCAGTGTTACCTGCAGTAGTTAAAAAAAAATAGGAACACAATGGCATTTTCAGCAAAGCACTGTACTATAGGTTATATTTCTTTTCATAACCTTAAGCACAGCTCCTTATGGCAATACTGTCACTTCACACATTAATGGTAGAACCAGACCTAACCACTGCACAGGGAACCACTAATGTATCACTTCAGCATACAGAAGACCTTCTCATGGTGTAAAGCCAACAAAAAAGGGTACTTCTGTGCCTGCATACAGCTGGCAGAGGCAGAATAGATAGGAAAAACAACCTGTCAAGCCCCTGCTGCTTTATTTACACCTCAGTGCTGTTTCAGTACAATGCCTGGGGACAGACCAAGCTCAGAATTAGACATTCCTCAATCCTATGCTCTGGAGCAGGGCTGCATCTTTCATGCTTTCCGTCAAAAATCTCTTTCATGTTTATTTTTCCCCTTTGTGTGTGCATTGGGGAGGAGTGGAGTGGGAGAGGGTAGGGGACAGCATGCTTTGAGCATATCGCCTTTACAAAATACAAGTTCAGAAGTTACTGGTGTGTTCTTTTTCCATTATCTCACGCTTGAACATGTTAGAAAATTAAAAGCTAAAATGTTCAAGGAGCTAATGCCATCTAAAGGCTAATAAACTGAACTACAATATACTGTCACTGGCCTTACAACCTTAAGGAAGACCACCGTAGGGAATTGCTACATATATTTTCTCATTCTATTGCTGAGAACAGTAGGGACACCACAACAGCTGGAAAAAAAAATATGATGTAGTGATCATTCAAAATCCCTCTTTTTGTGGATAGCTTATTATTATTATTATTTATTTAGCATCAGAGCTTTATTAGTAAGATGATTTATCCCAATTTTATGTATGAGCATTATTTCACGTCATTGCTTTTGCACTTACTTCAAGCAAAGCTGTTACGAGTATGAACTGCTGCACATTTCAAAACACATCAGAAGTCAAATAAGGAATAATCTCTAGCAATATTAGAGATTTCTACACTTGAGTGTTATTTTTTTCCCGGCTTTGCTAAAAGACAGGCTCCCCAGATCATCTGTAGCCTTCTTAAATGTGAAAAAAACTACCTGATTCCTAGAATTTTCACAGTTTGTTCTTGATTTACGTCTATGGCTGAAAAGTTGTTCTTCCATGGTAACTTCTCCATGTCTCTAAAATAACATAATAACAGAATTAATCAGATCAGTTAATTTTAATCTAAATAAAATTGACTTACAAAGGCCAATGCCACAAAAGTAGCATTACTAAGCAATACAGACTTTGTGTTCAAGCTATAGGGAAAGTCAAGCTGCTGAATGATTTATTTCAGTTTGCTGAAGTGTTAAACAAGTTTTTGATAAGCATCTTTTTCTGCAAGCTAGGTGGCAATATTTTCTTCATTTCTGTTTATTCAATTAGTCCGTTTAAGTGAATTATCTCTAGCTGAGAAACTAAGTAGATCAAAAAAATAAATATATTTTTAAATTATTTCCATCCATAAAGAAAAAAAATGGAAAGAACAAGACAATGTCTATAAGTTCTGCAGACTTAAAAGACTATGTGATCAAACCAATTTAATTATCTTGCTACAAGTATACTTCCAGTTTTTAATAACACCTTTTTCAATGCAAAACATACTTAGATAATCTTCATAAGAAAAAGGTTCAAATACCTTGATAGTAATCCTGTTTAACTAAAAGCAATAATAAAGATTTTTTTCTCTCTCTCTTTTTTTTTTTTCAATTCCCACATTTATCCACTAGGCGCTTGACATGAATCACAAGCAAAGTATAATAATCTCATAAAAAAGAAACAGGACTAACAAACATGAAAACTGCAAATGTGCACAAATGTTGTGTTAAACTCTGAAACATCTCAATGTATGTAGATACAGCATGTCCTCTTTGTTAGCAAACAGAAATGCTAAATTATGTATACAATATAATCAGCATATTTTAATGGTTTCCAATCTCTGAAAAATCAATCTTTAAGAAAAAAATAGATTAAAAACAATCATTAAAATCAAAGTTTCCTATGTGCTGATTTGAATCATTCTCATGATGGGTGATTTAAATCACTCCTCTAGTAGATGTTGCTGTTTACTCATTCTGAGTTACAGAAAACATTTTTTCTGCTTTTGAAACCCCTCACTGCCAAACTCCTTTGCTGCTGCCAAACCCCTCACTCTTTCTAGCTGCAGTCACACATTTACTCGTTAATGTCTCTTCACTTCCTAACCCCCACCATGGACTCCCCCATCCACCTCTTACTGACATGAATATACAACATCTTCAAGACATTTTGATGAAGAAAAGAAGTGTTCCTCAAGGGTAGGAGCAGCAGTTTTTATCACCACACACTTTTTAACATTTCTTTCATGCTGAATGGTAACCATTTGCCTAAAAAAAGCAACAAAGGCAAATTTTCTTCTTCAAATTGTAGGCTGCAGTGGAATATTCTGGCCAGAATCTCAAAAAGCACCCACTCAGCAGTGTCAAAAATACTTCTGGTAGGGAGTTAAGAAATGTGAACATCATGTCAAATGCTGTCCTTTTATCCTATCTAATGCATCCAATGTGGGATAATGTTAATTAGTTCTCTCAAAGGAATTTATTCCATTAACTCAATCCAACCCTTCTGTTGCTTGCTTCACTGTGCTAAGATATTAAGCTGGTGACTATAACGTCAGCTCATCAGTTTTTAGGTCCTACTAACCTGAAATGCTAAGCACCTTGAATGTGATAGGGTATTACATCTACATGGAACCAAAGCGGTTAAAATAACAGGCCAGAGTTCTAGCCTTGACCAAAACCTTAATGATATGGTTTAGTCGAGGACTTGTTAGTCAGAGGTCGGACTAGGTGATCTTGGAGGTCTCTTCCAACCTAGATGATTCTGTGACAACTCTGCAGAAGTCAAAATGTTACGGGACTAGTACATTTTTGAAGTCCAGTAATTTCAAACTCAAGTAGACTGCATTTCTGTAGATGCAGTCATTCCTCCTGCAGCCATTCATCTCCTGAGATGTAATGGAAGGTGTGTAATATGGGGAGGATATGATCTTTCACTTGTGCATAAAGCACAGTCAGCTATAAATCGTTTGCAGGAGTAATGCAACCATTACCATATCCTTTCATTATTATTTATTAGCTATTATTACACTGCTATTCTGCAAGACAAAGATGAAGTCTGGGCCTATTCTTCATCAGCAGAATCACAAGGAAGTTTGATTACACACAGAGATCCATGAAGAAAATGGTTTATATTGAAAATACTCTTATCCCTCTATATTTATGCCTGATCCATCACCCCCTAATGTTGATGAAACCTTCCTGTCAACTCAACTAAACGTTGGATTGAACTATCCGTGCTATCTACCTCTGGTGTCAGGGAAAGCGTAATTTTTTCTTTCACCAGGTAAGAGTATCCCTTATTTACTTTTAAATTATGGTGTATGCATTTTTTCAAAGCTTCTGCTTGAGGGACATAACTGTTCTGTAGGTATCAGTAGGAAAACTACTTGAAACTGTGAAAACACTCAGAGAAAACTCCCAAACCAAGTAAAACTAACTTGTCAAAATGAACACATCTGATGGGGCACAATCTTACTAATGAAGGATTAAACTTAAACCTTGAATAGGCTGCTCAGATTTGGTAGAACAGGTTTGGGACCGCCACAACTTAACGTTTTTGACTCTCAGGCTGAAGGCTGACAAGGATTTGGCCTTGCACTCTACCTAAACCGAAAGCAGCCATCTCTTCACCTATCTTCCTTTCCCACCCTCTCTCCCTGCTGTGTTGGTGTTTGTGTAGCAGGTGCACAGCACCCAGCCCGAGGGCCTTGCCTCACTGGAGGACATCCCAGGGCAGGGGATGGAGGAGGCCAGGCTGCCAAGCAGGTCAGCGTCGTGCGCCTCACTACTGACTGAGCCCACCAGCCAGCACAGAAACAGCCGCACGGAGGCACTGCCAGCCTACACGTGTGCTGAACTGCGATTTGGGAAACCTAAGACCAGGCAGTGATAGTCAACGTTAGTTACCTGGATTCGTTTTGTAGCCGGCTGTTTTTAACGGTACGGTTTTTTAAGTACCGTTCGCCTGCCAACCTCCTATTTAACGCGCAGAGAAAAGGTACGCTGAATTGCACCTTACCATATAAGCCTATTTATATAACCCCAGATTCTATTGCAACCAAAAACGGTCATTTCAGGAAAAAATAAAAATAATAAAGCCATAATCCACTGCTAAGGCAGCGGGCAACCCCACGACCCCCTGCCCGGGGCCTCGGCGCAGCACGGCCCCCTTCAGCCCAGCCTCCGCGCTCCCTGGGCGCTGCCCGGTGGGGGCAGGGACGCGGTCCCCGGGCCGTACCAATGCGCACCCCCCGCGGGGGGAGACACGCGCAGCCGCCACCCCCCCCTCCGCCGCAGCCGCCGCCATCCACTTCGCCCTGCTCAGAGCCTCCCCCCTCCTTTACAGCGCCTGGGCAATCCTCTCCGGCCTCCTCCTCCTCCTTCCCTCCCCCGTGCGGCGAATGGTAGGAGCCGCGGCCCGCCGCACAGGTGCGGCCGATGGACCGAACCAACAGCGGGGGAGGGGGCGGCGCCGCCGCAGCCTCCGCAGCCGTTGCCTGGGGGGAGGGGGCAGCGCGCCCGCCCCTCCGCCGGTAAGTGCCAGTCAGTGCGGGGGGGTCGGGGTTCCACTGTGTGGGGCGGGAGGGGGCTCGGGGCCCGGTCGCGCTGCGGCTCCTTGGGGCTGGAAAGGCAGGGCCCTGGTGGCCGGCCCCGCGCTCGGGCGGGAGAAGAGCCGCCTGGCACAGCTCGCCGTGGGGTTAAAGAATAAAGTTGTTGGATTTTATAGCTCGAGTCGGCTGCCTGAGGTGGGGCGGGGTGCGCGCAGAGCAGGCGCTGGGGTACGCTGGGGTCGCAGCTGGAACTGGAACCGGTGCTTGGCTTGGGGGGAAGGTGCTGGCTGAAGGGGTTAATTCGCTGGTTGTGGTGTCTGTAATGAATGTAACGAGTCGCGATTTGGCCAGCCGTGGTGAGGTGAGGGGTTTACTTTCACGCTGAGAGATTCCGGGGGTCTCTCGGTGCATGCGTGGCTCCCGCCATGCGCCTTAGGAATCGCGTGTGTGCGGACCGGGCTTCTTCAGGGAGAACTCCGCGTTTTGGGACGCGGGTGGCTTCTTTTGTGGCAGTGCTCGAGGGGAAGAAATCCTTGGGTCACCGTTGCCTGCCCCACCTGAGGAGTCGGGCACAAAAAGGGTAGGCCTTTCAGAAACTGGCTGCCGTAGCACTTTAATTCTATAATTTTCTCCATATTCGCTTACCAGAAGCAGGTTGTGCTGTCACGTACTGGGTGACCTCGTGTATACAGGTATTCTTGAGAGAATATCCTCACAGATGCAACGAAAGGTGTTTGCCCTTCCCCTCGCTGCCTTTGCTATCACAATGGCAGAAGCTCAGGTATGAGGAAAGACAACTTGGTGAACGTGTTATAGGGTATAATTGTGGCCCTGCGTGTGTTGGATAGAATGAGGAAGAGGAGGAATATTCCCAAGAAACTTACTGTTTTACAGTTTGGATGACCTTTCCTATCTTCTGGTGAGAAGTCTGAGTTTTCCCTCCAGCTCCTTCCTAGTACTTAATACTTACACCTCGTGTTCCCTGTCTCAGGGCCCTCACATCCCCGCACTGCCTAACAGCTGGCTTTCACTTCTGGGTGTCATCTGGGCTTTATACTTTTACTACTTTCAGTTTCTGTTCTCCTCCTCTGCAGCGTTCCCTGGGAATCTGCTTTTGTCTCCTGCAGACCAGTTCCTTTTCCTCACAGAAGGCCAGGTTTGCCAGTAAGGAAGTTTGATACTGCTTAAATAGAGCTGCTACAGTACTTTCTCCTGACTCAGCCTGGCTTGTGACTTCTGTTTATCAGTTATTGCTATATACAGGTCTCAGCTCAAGTCATAGTCCTCCCTGGCCTTATTGCTGTTGGCTGGAAGTAAAAAAAAATGAGTGTTTTCATTCCTTCTGTGCTCACCACTTTCTCACATCAAAATTTGTTCATTTAAGCTAAAGAGTAACCGGTAATGCTTTATTGCTAGTGCCATGGAAAGCTTCTTAGCTTTCCCTCTAGGTAAGTTAAACTACTAGTGTAAAAATACATATATCCTTGTACGTTTGGAAAGCTTCCTTTTGGCCAGATTTTGTGCACCAAAGTCTTCTAAAGCCTGCTTGCAGTGCCAAGCAAGATTCAGGCATGCAATTGTAATACAAATGTTGGCGGTTTCTCGCCAGTAAAAGTGACATACAGGAAGGTGGCGGGGCCCCGGTGGTGTGGGGCCAGGGACAGCATGGGTGCCACTCCTCTGCTGGGACTACCACTCCCAGCAGCGCCCGGGCTGAAAGTGAAAATAAACTCCAGGTTGCGCTTCTTTTTTTCTTCCTCCCCTGTCTTTCCCCTCCTCCTTTGGGTAGCCGCACATGTCCTTTCTCTTTTGTTTTCCGCCCCGCAGGCTGGCTGCGCGCTAGGTCTGCGGAGACTGCCCGGAACTGCTGCCCTGGGAGAAGTCGGAGCAGGAGCCCGCTAGCTGGAGCAGCACTTAGTACGTGGCCACCAGCCCAGGCCGAGCATTAAAACTTTCCTGTTTCTCTGTGTGGTTCCCACATGCAGGTTGATAACGCCAGCCCAGCCTGCCTTTCCCCTCGCTGCTGCTACCTTGGGTGCTGGAAGGCCAACGCTCTGCAACCCGGCCTGCTGCGGCCTCCTTTTGCCGGCCCCAGGGCTGCTGGCTGGCTTTGTGGGGCCATGTGGGGCTAGGAGAGGTGCAGCCAGTCTGCGCGGCGTGAGGCACTAAACATGGAGGCGGCAAGTAAACCAGATGGCGGGGAGCGGAGCCATCACGGCAGCGGCACGGACGCTCCCGGGGAGGCTTCCATGGACTGCTACTTGCGATCTCAGGGCTTGTACAGGAAGAGAGTTGCCAAGGATGGATCTTGTCTTTTCAGGGCTGTGGCCGAGCAGGTAACTGGTTGCTTAAAGAAAGCTGTTTTTGGGGGAACCAGGGGTAGTGGGGCTCGTTAGTGGGTGATAATGCTATAATGTGGATGAGCATAGGTTAAGGTTACACCGACATGCACCAAGGGGGTAAAAAAGAGGGAATGAATGTCTCGGGGGGGAGAGAAGTTCTGTATGCCCAGGCTTCTCGTCTCTTCAGAACATGTTACCTTCTAAGTTTTGACCTTTCACTGCTGCCTCAGAGCATTTTTCAGGGGAAGATTTCAACATTTGGGTACAGCTGCTTTATATGTGACTGCAGGAAGCTGAATTCAGTGGGAAGAATTTAAGAGCCTTGTTCTGAGTTGTGTTAAGTAGTTTACTGTAAAATTAGAGAAAGTAATTTATCTTCAATTCTTCCTGTTGCATTCCCCTCCCCCATTTCGGTGTTACTGTTAAAGGAAAAAAGTGACAGCGTCATCTTGTCTTAAATACAAGCAAACAGCAGTGGGAGCTCTGGTGCTTCAGATTGTGAGAGCCTAAATTCCTACTAATTATACACAGTTCACATTCTCTTTTTTTTTTTTCCAAATTATTTTTTCCACCGAAATAAGTTCAGGCAAGCAAATGCTTGTTCTGTAGGAAGTGTTTTTTTTTTTTTTATTTCAAGGGAGTGATCAGGGAATAGTTTATAGAGAAGACTTCCCTCACATTCCAGTGTACATAGAACATTTTAAAAAACTTTTTCATTAAATTTTTGACACTTGATTCTCCTTTTGTTAAAGGGAAGGTGTCTGATTCAGAGTTAATAGGTGTTTAGTCACAATTTTTGCTGAATCTCTGTACTCTATGTGCACAAAAGCTGAACAGATCTGAATTGGAAGCCTCGTAAATTGAAGGTAGTATGTAAGAATTGCAAGAGGCTGCAATTTAAATTGACTAGAACTTTCCCCATATTATAGTGGGGCTGCACACACAGTCATGCTAGACATAGCTCTGAACCTATGATAAAAATAATATATATTTTCCAGTAGAGATTTGAACAGGGGTAGAGTGCAGGTGTCATTGTGATCTGAATTCCTGGCTCTCCAGCCACTGTCTGGGCAACTCTTAAATCAAGGGTAAGCAGCCCTGTGGTCTCTTGGATTTGGTTGGATTTCCTGACAAGTGCGTGTTGGTAGTTTTTTTCATCCACCCCTGCTGTAACTTCACTTGAAGTTCTTTGCAAATGATTCAGTTGAAGAATGACAACAAATGCCACTCCTTTCACATAGTAAATCCACACGCAGTTGAATGTTTCAGTTTAGTAAATACGTGAACTCTGCGGGTACTTAATTTTGGATAAGTAGTTAGTTGAGGTTTTACCTCCGTAAAGATGTTACTGAATGAGTAAACGTTTGAAATAGCCTTAAAAATAAAACTAGAATATCTCCAAGGCTGTGTTTGGACTATAGTCATCAAAAAACGTAAGACTGGGTGTCACTTTCTTTGATTTCTCCCACTGTAGGTGTTACACTCTCAGTCTCGGCACATTGATGTTAGGATGGCTTGTGTAGACTATCTTCGGAAAAATAGGGAGAAGTTTGAAGCGGTAAGTATTTTTGTTCTCTTTGTGAGCTTTCAAAGAGAACGTTATTCCTTCACTTTTCCAAAGTATATTCTCCTGTTTGTGAGTATTCATCATAGCTATATACTAGCTGATGCTTTGTAAAGTGAGTGCCCTTTAAATTATTTGTCAGGTGGTAGTAACTCATTTTCAGAAGCCCCGGGATACTGCTCAGGCTGGGCAGATGTGGGGTGGAAAGAGCAGAAACTCCAGTGTTTATTTAAAAATCAAACCTTCTTAAACTCCTCAGTCTGCCATTGAGTGATGGAAGTCTGAATTTTATTTTAGTGTAATGTTTAATAAAAATTACAAAATATCATGCTAATTAATTGCTTTTACAATATATGAGGGACTTTACTGATGAGATTCGTGAAATTTGTTTCAGGGTCTGCAATTTATTATGTATTGACATTATGGGTTTTTTGTTTTTTCCTCTTTTGTAAACATCTGTAACAGATTTCTCCATCAACCGTGGACATCAAATATCATTTTGATATTGGTGTATATCTGGCCAGTGTCATCAGTGCCAACATTCTGAAATCCTTTTTTAGTTGCCTTTCAAAGAGTGGTAATAAATAATGGTGTTCCTTCTTGAGTTCCAATGTAGGCACCATCTAATTAATTACCAGGATAGACAAAACAGGATTATAGTAAGAAATACTTAGCTAGAGGACTATTACTCAGGTCTCTCTGTTCTAAATTTACCCAGACACAAAATAAAAAGCCTGCCTTACGTATACAGTGGCGCAGGGAGAAAGGAAGCAGGATTGGGAGGTTAGGTATATGTTGTAACTTATGACAGTGTCCTGTGTTCCAATGTGACTCAAGAAACTGTCAAGAAAGACTTAAGCAAAGTGCAGTGAATCTGAGAAGATGCAGCACTGACTTGCCTATTTTCATTTGTCAGGACTGTTTGATTTCTTTGTGTCCAGTCCATCTGATGACTTATCAACTCTTAGATCCCTCTCCCCCTTTTTTTCTTCCTTGCCCCCATTGCTGATTCTCTGACCCATTTCTTTCCAGAATTAGCTCATTCACTCCAAAGCGGTTTGTCTAGACTTACTTTCTTGTGGCATTATGAAATTTTGGGAAATG
Organism: Heteronetta atricapilla; assembly: GCA_011075105.1. Taxonomy (NCBI): domain Eukaryota; kingdom Metazoa; phylum Chordata; class Aves; order Anseriformes; family Anatidae; genus Heteronetta; species Heteronetta atricapilla. The sequence goes on from CM021734.1 coordinate 54,328,061, forward strand.
TTAGGATCCTTCTTGACTGTCAATGTGTGTTTTCCCTTCCCTAGTTCTGCCATCTTGGCTGGGTAACTGCATTGTCAACCCTAGCTGCTTTTACTGTCTTAGTCCTTGCCACCAAACTCCTCGGCTCCATGTGTATAAAATCTCGCTGTTCTTTTTTTTCCTCAGACTTGAACCAAGCAATGTTCTAACCACTCTAACCACCTTTGCTGTGCTTCTGAAAAGCCTCTTAAAAAAAAAGTGCTTTTCAAAATAGGTGTTTCATGTACAGGGTTGAGGTGTTTCATATCTTTTCTTATTTCCTAGTGTTCCTATTCCCTCAGATACCTTACCACAGCTCTGCTGATCTCCTTTGCTTCCCATGTCTCTTACTATATCTTGTGCTTTCTGTCTAAAATATGGCATAGTTAACTTTTTTTCTCTTTAAAAGAGGTATGCCTCATTTCCCGTGTCTCGTCAACTATTTCCTCATCTGCTGCTTTAGTAGTTAAGTGCTACTGACATTTACTGGTGGTACTCACTGAAGTTCCAATGTCTATTGTAACCATTTCAGCTTGGATTTCTTTTTCTTTTTGTCTCTATACCATAGATCCTTCTATAACCAAAAGTTACAAGTGACTGTGTGTAATCACACTTTTTCCGTTATCTTTATGCTGTTTTATTTCAGTGCACTCAAAAGCTACTGTCTATGCTTCTGTTTCTCAGATCCACCTTTTTACTTCATACCTGATTACTTCTGCTAAATTTTGATCAGACTTTGATGCTTCTTGGGAACAACACCATCAAGTCAGGTTCAAGATGGCTAATGCAGAACTTCTAATCCCACTGTTCATCTATGTTTTCCTTATAACCTTGTTTCTTAAAAGCTGTGATTAGAGAGGCTATTCTGCCTGTAATTTAAGCAGTATTTCCCATTATGAACCTTGTTTTGTCTTCTTTGGATCTTTACTTGAGCTAAATCAAGCCAAATGTGTCTCAGTAACATTTTAAAAATACATCCAGTTTGTTGGCCAGCATGGCTTAAACTTTGAAGTTACCATCTCTGTTAGTTCAACATCTCTCACCATGGCCTTGACAAATGTAGATTTGCTCTCTGTGCACGTTAAGGAGTGCAGCTGAAGGATTATTTTCTTAGCCTATCACTTAGTGTTGTCTGTTTGCATCCTGCCACTGGAAGTAAAAGCAGCTTATTTGAAGGGATACAGAAAAGGGAAAAAGTTCTTTATGACTTGCCTACACAAAGTATAGGTGCTACAGAAACGTGACTCCTGCTTGTGCTTGTCCATTGCGGACAGTTTCTTTTAATAAGATACTTTGATAAGCAGACACATACTCCAGTGATGCCTTGCATGCCTGGGATGAATTCCTCATAAGCATCTATTTGATGGCCTCTTTACTTTCTTTTGGATGCTTCTTTGGCTGCTGGTTTTTTTTTCGTTTTGATTGTGTGAGATCTCCAAAAGCTGTTTAGATGGTTTTCTAGGATGCAGACCTATACGTTTAAAGCCTTTTTTCCCCTCGCATTTCTACATCACTTGATGTGATTGTGAGCACTTTGAGGGCAGGGTAGTCTTACATTTCTAATGATAATTTATCATTAGTACAGTGGGTGATAGACTGGGGAATCCATTTGCTACACTAATAAAAATATTACTTTTTTTTTAAATACAGTTCATAGAGGGGCCATTTGAAGACTATTTAAAATGTTTGGAAAATCCACAGGTATGGTACACTTATAGTAGAAAGCAGTTACTTTGTGGATCGGTAATTGAGATTTTTTTTTGCAAATATTTCTGCATTTGAGATTTTTGTATTCCGTGATTATATAGATACGTGTACTCTATTGTAAAATGTTTTGTGATTTTTTTTTCTATTAATTTAAACATTTTATTCCCCTAAATTGTATCCAAATGTTTCCAGCCTCTAAAAATGCCAAAAAAAACAAACCATGGCTGGCTTTTAGACTTTTAGACCTTTATTCAAGGTTTGCTTAAAGAAAAAGTTACTGACATACGGAATGTTATGTACAGTAGCCGCGGGCTGTTACAAAGATACAGATGTAAAGCAAAATAGATTTTTTTTTTCTATTTCATTTTAGTCTTTTTTGCTGGGGCGTTAACAGTTTATATAAGCTGCGTCTGTCTGCTTTGTGTTAGCGCATGTCATAAGACCATGTCAAGATACGTGTTTTAAGCAGGAGAGTTAACCTTCAAGGCTCTTTTTCCAGTTCATCTTTAGTTTAAGGCCTGTAAAACCAGACAGTTCTGAAGGCAGAGAGTAACTTTTTTTCTTTTTTTTAAAAAAAAAAAAGCACTTGGTAGATGTGATACTTGGTAGGCTGATGGTTGTTTAACAAAAGAAAAAAAAAACACTATCACCTCTCAAAATCATCCTTTTTAATGATAGCTCTGCATTTATGGGATTGTTTTAAATTCTCAGTTTAATACAGAGCAGTTTCTGCTTTTGGGGAGAAGGAGAGAAGCTTCCAGCTTCTATTCCTTAACCTTACTGGAACAGTTGTTATTTCAAAAAATACTCGGAATACACTCAAAGTTCCTTGGCTGAACTCCTGACTCAGTGTCAATATATTTATTTTTGACAATGATTTCTTGGTTCTCTTTATCTGTGCATGAAGAAGTATACTAATTGTGTGTTTGATTGAACTTAATTTTCTTTTTTCTTTTTTTTTTTTCCAATACAGGAATGGGTTGGACAAGTAGAAATAAGTGCCCTTTCTCTTATGTACAAGTAAGAAAACCTTTAAATACGTTTTACTGAGGTCAGTTCAGTTTTGTTAGTTAATCAGCTGGAAGACAAAAGATGGAATTGTATATTGCATTGTTGTGGTGGTTTTACTGTGCTAGGCAGCTGAACACCATAACCTCTCTCTCTCACCCCCTCCTCAAATGAGGAGGGGAAGAAGTAAAGGAAGTAACTCATGGGTTGAGATAAGGATAATTTAATTAAAGGGAAAAAATTATTAAGGAAATATTAATTAAACAATTCAACTAAAGGGAAAAAGGGAAATGGGAAAAGGGAGGGGGAAAGGGAATAACAAAACAAGTAAAGGCTATGTGGAAGTGCAGAGGAAGGAAATTACTCTCTACTTCCCACAAATAAGCGATGCTTGACCACATCCTTGAAGCAGGGCCTCAACGCACGTAGCTGGTGTTCAGGAGGAGGACAGACGTTTTCGTAATGAGAGCACACCCTGCCCCTCTTCTTCCTTTTTCCACCTTTTATTGCTGAGTGTGACATCATGTGGTATGGAATATCCCTTTGGTTGGTTTAGGTCAGCTGCCTTGGTGATGTTTCTTTCTCACTTTTTTGCCCACCCCCCAGGAGTGTTAAAGAGAGTCCTGATGCTGTGCCAGCACTTCTCAGCAGCAGACACAACACCAGTGTGATACCACTGCTGTTCTAGCTACAAGTGCAGAGCGCAGCGCTGTGTGGGCTGCTGCAGGGAAAGTTAACATCCCAGCCAGACCCAGTACAATTGTAGTTTGTAGAAAATAACAAATACACTTTAAAAACTGCAGCTGTCAAGGTATTAAATAAAAATAGAAGAGTGAGCTTTCAAAGTGACGATCTCAGATTAGAATAACAGTTTGCAGTATTGTCAATCTTTTCACCCACACGAGTAATTGTGGGTAGTATCATACTGTTTGTATTTTTGTTTATTTTTTTCTGTTAAAACTGCTTTTCCTATTTCTCACCAAGGCTGTAATAGTAGCCCTATCACTAAGTAGCAGTCTGTATCCATTTCTGTATTGCCTCTCTACAAATACTCTGATATAGATTAGTGAGATTAGGCTGTATGTGATAAAGCCATTCTCGTACCTCCCCTGTGTGAAGTTGTAAAAGACTGGCTGGTTTATTGCTGTTTTTTAGCTTTATTCTCTTTTCTGTGGACTTTTTCCTTTTTTCCACTGTATCAGGACAGATGAAATAGTGTAACCATAGCTTGAGCTATGCTTAAGAAAAATTTTGGTATTTGTACGTAGAGAAACACTCCTCTTGGTCAGAGTGGGGATGGTGATGAAGGTAGAAGGAAAATAGGAATAATGATGAAGGTAGAGGGAAAGAGTTGGTTCTCTTTCTGCATGCTGGCAGATTAGAGGAAAGCAGAATTAAAAGTTTCCTGCTCTATGCCAAGTGGAGAAGTGAGAGTTTCAGGCTTCTCAAGCACAGGCTAAAAATAAAGTATTGATAGATTTGTCTTCATTTCAACTCTTCGGATCCGTCACATATCTATTTTGGTTAGGCTGTTTGTTTTCTCCTCCCTGAAGCAGGTGGCTTCCTGAACTATGAAGCTATTTTCTTCTCAGAATTGCTCTTTTTGAGTTGTTACAGAACGGTGGTAGGGGGTTAGTGTTATTTTTGTTTTCAGTCCAAAAACTGCACTGAGTATACTTAATCATTTTGCAAGACTAATTAAACTTTGCTTTTGTGAACAAAGTTGTTGTTGAAGGAAGTGATGGGCTAGTGAGCAAAGAATTCAACAGGAGGACTGTGGATAAAAGAGAGGAAAAAATAATTAAATGTCAGACCATTACATTGATTTGTAACAGAAAAACACATGGCAAAGAATTATAACCTTCCAGTTTCTAGGAAAAAAAGCATGTCAGTATCAGTTGTGGATTTTCCTTTATTTATTGCTTTGATGTATTATACTTCAATTAAAAAAAAATCCACATTTAAAACATGGATAGCAAACTGAGAATTTATACATATGTAGTAGCCCGACTGGTCATTTATTTTTAATCATCTTAAGTGTAATGAGGGAGGCATGTCACCTCGGAAAGCAGTCATTGCATAGGACTAAAACTTAGTTTGTGGAAGTAAAATTTCCTAAACCCGTTTTGAGAAAGTATGCACTGGCAACACTGCAGCAGCACACAATTGTAGTTTTGATCCAAACTTCACCCAAAGCTTGTCTTCATTCTCTCAATTGAAGAGAGATTTTTTTTTCCTGCTTTAAATCCGGCAATTTGAGTCTAATGAACACAGCATGATATTGGACTCTGAGCTGCTGGCTCTGTCCAAAGAGGAAAGAAAGGAAAGTGAGCCCTCTGAATGTCTCTTTTTTCTCTTTTTTTTTTTTTTTTTTTTCAGTGTATTAACCATTTTAAAAAGCAGCAGGCAAGAAGAGTTTCTGACCACAGGTGTGGGCTGCTCTGTTAGCTGGCCTCGGTGCCCAGAAGTGTTCTTGGGCATGGGTAATTGATCTGCTAGGACAGATTTAGCTAAAGTCATTGCTCAGCTTCTGGAAACATATTGCTGTTTCCTGTCTCTTTTCATAAAACCTCCTCCTTTTTCTAGCGGCTTTCCACATGGCATAAATGAATTTCTCTACAACTGGGTGGCTATGAACCTTCCAGGCACAGTTCTGTCTTGATTTCATGGATGTGTTGCACTTGTCGTGGGCTCTGTGCAAGTTGTGTCAGTCACTTTGTTATAGTAGGCCGATGTCTGCTTACAGGAAAAACACACCAAATTCTCTGCTCAACTTTACTGACTTCTTTGTTGCCCTTTTCATCTATAATGCTTGACGTCTCTGTATGAATTGAGCTTTTGTCATCTTTTTTGTGTTGGGAGTGGTTGTAGAAAGACTTTTGGGACAGTGCATGAGCATACAACTCCAAGGCAAATGGAAGAATGTGTAAATATGTTCAGAACTCTGCATAAGATTTTTTTAAAAGTCAACCTAACAAACAGTAATTATATCAAAGTTGTCTATCTGTAAATATTGGTAAGTTGGAAATAATAATTGTACTGCTACTTAAAAAAAGGAAAACACAAACGCTTATGGAAAAGAAAAAAAGGCAGGAAATCAGTCTTGTGCTAAGAAAAAAGAGTACAAGGGGCACAGTGGTGAAATATGGGAATATTAATATGGGATGACAATTTTGCAAGAAATTTGAATGTTTCTACTGAGAGAGGAGTAGAAATACCTTGAAAAAAAGAAAAGCTGTGTATTTAAATCGCTACCAACTGTTTCCATGTTAAGTCTCTTCTGTGACATTATGAGCTAAGAATTGGTATGGTGCACTGCAAGCTCCTCTTCCTGTGATAGAAGGCTGTGGTGCATCATAGCAGATGCGGTCTTGCGCAAAAATTTGACCAGTAGTGAAAACTGGGACTATAAGACAAAATACTGGATGTTACATGTAATTATGTTTTGTTTGAGCTCTTCCTGAGAAAGCAAAATATTTCATAAACGTAGGTCTCCGTTTGAAGTGTTAGTTGCACTCGTCTTCAGTATTCTTTTCCACTAGGTATTTTTTGTGGTTATGTATGTTCCTTGAACTTGGGTTGAATATTTCTGTTTTTACTGGTAAGAGTTTTCACATGGATTCTTAATTACTATTTTTTTCCTTAGGAAAGATTTTATAATATACCGGGAACCAAATGCTTCTCCTTCACATGTAACTGAAAATGGCTTTTCTGACAAGGTAAAGAAAATAAATGGCTACTGTGAAAGACTGCGTGAAAACTACTTTAATTAACAACAAACAGCATGAATTTTATTATTCAACAAAAAAGAACTCAATTTCAACAAATTATTTTGTACATATTTAAGGCAGCTATACTGTTAATACAGGTAGCTCTTTTAAAATAGCCGATTCATGTTTGGGGTGTGGCATATCTTCCTGGTAGTCTAAAATTCTGAAAATCTGTTCACAACTGATGTGGACTCACAGCTATCAGTGTCTTAAATTCTTCTTGACTTTTGGTCAAACTGTTCTTGATTTAAAGGACATTCACTAAGCTTTTTGGCTGTTTTATTGGAGCTTAGAAATCTTGATATACAAGAAAGCTCGTTGGCACATTGAATTTAAAAGGCAGTGTTCATATGAAAAATCAAGTGAGATGCAAAACTTAAAATGTGTGTTTTTTTTTTTAATAGGTATTGCTGTGCTTCTCAAATGGAAACCACTATGATATTGTTTATCCCATAGAGTATTCAGAAAGGGCTGCTCTGTGCCAGTGTAAGTATTTATTGGTTAGATAAAAGCATGTATTTTTACTGAAAACAATAACATCATGTTTCAGTTAAAGTGAAAAGGCTCTGTATGAAGATTTATTCTGTAGGAGCTTAGTTTTCCATTTGAATTGTCGGTGATTGTATGATTTTGCAAGAAAATAAATTCTCCTGTGCTGATTCTTGAGACATGACAGTGCAGATTATCTACCCAGAGGGGAAAATTTACCACCTTCCTAGAGTCTGGGTGCTCTAATATGAACAGAAAATGTTATACTAATTTATAATCTGTTGCATTATTTTTGGTCAGCATTCAGGTTTTAACTTCATGTTTCAGATGATGTTAGCAAGCTAGTACTAAGTTACACATGCAAGGATAATTTTATCAGAGGAAATAATGGGAGTTGCATGTGCAAAAAAGACTGAAAACGTCTGCACGGATTATTGTGTCTTCTTTTTTTAACCAGATTGAAGCAATGCCCAAAGGTTCTAACCAGGCTTGATGGGTCACTTGGCAACCCCTGCAGGGATTATGATTCTTCATGAAAATTCTGCCCATGTGCAGAGTTAAAGGCTAAGGCCCAATTTGCCTGTCAAGAGACCTGATTGCTGCTAGTAGTTTCATGCATACTCGTTAAACCATAATAGCTGCAGCTGTTTTGACTTCTAATTACTTCACTGTTTCAGTTAACACTTCAAAATGCCTGTTTGCTTTGATTGAAGTAACTTCAAATGCCTCTATCATGATAGTGTAAAATCTCATTTACCTTATAATCGATCTTGTCCTATCACTTTCTTGTCCCCTTCTCCAGCTCTTCTGTATGAGTTACTATATGAGAAGGTATTTGATACAGATGTGAAGAAAATCATAGCAGAACTCAGCGCTGTTGGTATGACAGATGAAAGTAATGGTAGCAGTGAAGTGTCTGCTTCAGATTCAGAAGATGACAGCTACAGGTAAATGGGGTTTAGAATTCAACATAAGATGCCTGTGAACAATACTTGTCTCTTTACTTAAGGGAATACTGCCATTACAATGTGTCCCCCTTCTGTTGAAAACAGCAAAATCGCCTGGGAGAGTTGTCAGTATGGCCAGTCTGGCATGTTAAAGTCCATGACAATTAGTTGCCTCGCTCTCATATCACAGTAGAATTACAAGAATTTAATCCAACCTGTCTTATTCTACACTTGGGCTGAAATATCTGCTTGATAGAGGGCGCTTAAATTTAGCTAATGGAGAAATAAAGATGTAGCTTGCTCTGCTTTGTTCCTTGATCATTACGAAGTGATGATATTCATGGGTTTCTATTCCTCTTGCTGGACTTGGATGCTCTGGATAGCTTTGAGATATTTTTTCCTATTGATTGTTTTTGCACAGTAAGTCTTTTACAGTGCCAATTTTGCATTGGCAGGTTTTTGTCTGTTGTCTAAGACTGTTCTTAAAACACTAGCTTGTGTGAAATTCCACTGAAGCCATGAAAATTAGTGCAGCATGCCCCCTCTTCCTGTTGAAAGTCATTAAAATCTCTTTTGGGGGCTTAGCATGTGGCAGAAGAAATTCATTGAGACTTTGGGAGCTTTTTTTTTGTCATGCTCAAAACAACAGAGGAAGCTGATAGAAATCACCAGAGAAAGAATACCAAGTTCTGGGAATGGGGTTAGCTACTGTTCTTGTATGGAAAAAAAATACCAGGGAATGTTTCCAGTTAAAATACTTTGTATTTCTGCCTAGAGGAACAATCAGTGCAGTTAAATGTCCAAGTATGGAAACCTTCTCTATTTCTTCTTGGGTTTTGGAACTTTCCTGAGCTGCTTATGCAGTACCATTACCCTGTATTATTGTGATTCATGAGCAAATACACTGCTAACCTCTGTAACACCTTTGTAAATTAAGGTCATGTGCTCAGTTGAGACCATCAAACTCAATGCTTTTGATTTAAACCATATGTCTTTTGACGCAAGAGCTAGTGGGTATGACTCTTGACCTACTTAACCTGAATTACAAACATTTTGCTCTGTATATAAAGTCTTATTTTTTCATGTCTTAAAGTTGTCTTCAGCTTGTTTCTTCACTGAGTTTTCTGGATGATCTTTTTCATTTTATAAACATTAACATTTCAGTTATGTTATTTTTAAATGTTAGAAGCTATTTTGTTTTGGGAGAAGTTAACACTGACAGTTGCCTATGACTTCCAATGATGTCAGGCGTGGAAAATAGAGATTAAGTTAGAGTGCCTGGTACTGGTTAACTAATGGAGTGTGGTTTTTGTTTGGTTTTGATGGCTTCTTTTGCTCTTTTTTTTATAGTAACAGCAAAATATTAGTGGATTTTTTATTTCCTTTATCACCCTTTCTTTTTACTGATGGCTATATTTGTTTGTATAAGGTAGACTTTCTAAAAAAAATTGTACTTAGAAACAAAATCTTAGTTTTAGATTTATATGGTATAGAAATAAAGTTAAATCTAAACCAAGAACTACTAGATAAAGATGGTGCATGGTATGTTTTAATGCAAAAGAATAGGAAGAGAATGATAGCTTTTATTTTATCTACTTCCAAGGTGTTTCTTACTGGGTTTCTGGTCCTTCCTTAGCAGTATACTATCACTTCTTCCTTTGTTCTTTTGCAGAAGTAAAACTACAACAGTTGGTGATATGAATGGAGTAAAGTCTCTTTCTGGCAACAAGGTATTTATATGCTAAGATTAATTTTCCTCCCATTAAATTGTATTCTTATTTTCAGCATTTAGTGTTCGTGAGATAATCTTGAATTTCTAGTTATCCTAACGTAATATCTTAGAAACTATCCATCTTTTAGCACATTGAATGTAAACATTACTTTTGAAATAAATAAATCATGTCCTTTCTAGTGCTGTTTAGTTTTGATTTAGTTAATTTCCTTCTGGTATGGTTAAAAGAACACCATACAATTTAATTTTTCAAAACTCTTAAGATTTATGTATTTTTGGCTCATTTGTATTTCAGATCAGAGTTTAAAAAGTGATTAAAAAATGCAAAATTTATAAACCTCTGTGTAATTGACCATTTAGCACTTCGTTTCATTTCATACAGCACCTTAAGAGCAATGGAAATCCCACCTTGTTGGTTTTGCCTAAAAAAGTTCTGAGATCACTTAATCCATCAGTGTACAGAAATGTTGAATATGAGGTTTGGCTACAATCCAAGTGGGGTAAGTAACTGCATACTTACAGTTCCAGCTTTTGCATGCTGATGTATAAAGTGGAGTCCTCTAGAACAGTGATGTAAATGACAGTTTCATTTTAGGCAGGGGTCTTCCTCATATGAGTCAGTGTGTGAATTGAGGACTACAACTATTGCTTTTCAATTTCACTATGTTAATTAAAAAAAACCTTCTAGCGTATTTAAACTAATAGCATGTTACTGCTAATGTATTTACAGATCAGCAAAAACAAGATTTTTCCATTGCTGCTGGCATGCAATACTCAGTTGGCGATAAATGTAAAGTAAGTAATACAGAATTACAGTTTATTGAGACAATAATGTTTTCTTTTCAGGATGCCAATTTTCCCATTTAGTTAACTATTTTTATATATAATTCAATAGTTTTGAAGTATTTCATGCTTGTGTATGTATGTAACTATTAGGGACATGGTTTAGTGGGTGATAGGGAGGTGGTTGGACCAGATGATGTTGGAGGTTTTTTCCAACCTTTTTGATTCTATTATAAGAGGAAAATCCTTATCCTATTAACAGGAAAAACACCTCTCTAAACTTTTTTTTTTTTTAAAAAAAGAAACAAACAAATCACCAAAGAGGAATACAACCCAACCTTCCCCCTAACCCTCCAAAGGAGACAAAAGGCAAAAAAAACCACTAATGTGGAGCAGATTGATTATAGCTTAATAGTGTGGGCTTAAATGTTTATATTGGAGATCCTAAGGCTGTCCTGTGTAGTATTGACTTAAAGGTACAGAAATGATTAGTAGAACTCTGTTAATTAATATACCTTCTCGGTTAAATTTTTAATGTACATGGTAAAACAATAAGTATATGGGATAAAAACATAGGAAAGGAAGATGAAAATTGTGCAATTTGGTCAACTTCATACAACCAGAAAACCAAATGCTGTAGCAGAACACTGTTAAGTTTGATTTATATTTGACAAAAGAATTTTAAGAACATGGAATGTCTATTTTTTGTAGACAAGTGACACTGGTCATGTCTGAACAACTTCTTCCTTTGCTTTAAAAAACTTTCTAAAGAATTACTTCGGAAACAATTGTTGTCCTTTATGTTCTTTTTGAAGCTAAATTTTACTGAAGTCAGTCAAGGATTTTTTTTTCTGTACCTGGATTTTAAAAAGGAATTGCTCTGGGATTCATTCTGAGAGAAGCTGAAAATTCTTGATACGCTGATTATGTTCCAAAACTACATGACACAGTTTAGAAGTAAATATTTCATTAAGTAATGTTACCTGGAAAGCTGTCTATGGTGATGCAGTTTTTTGGTTATTTTATTTTTTTAGAAAATATATGAAGACTTGCTTTTAATGCATTTACTGAATTATGTAATGTTTATTTCTCAAGTGTGGTACTTTTCCTAGAGGAAAAGATCAATTTTTTAATAATGCTAATAGTTTAGAGTTACATTATCTTGTTCTCTTCTTTGAAGCTTAGGTCTTTTTTTCCTTTTCCCTTAGGTGCGCTTAGACCATAATGGGAAATTTTATAATGCCCACATTCAAGAAGTTCGCTCTGAGAGTGGGCCAGTTATTGTATTTGTAGAAGAGCTTGGAGAAAAGTAAGTGCTTCATTTCTTTTGGAAAAGGGTGCCAAACTTATCCTTGGTAACGGTAGCATTACTTTAGTTCAGAGTTAGTTTCAGCCTCTGAAGTGTATCTACTTGAAGCAGTACTGCTACAAAAAATTTAAGAATAAAATATATTTAAAAAAAAGGGGGGGGGTGTGTATTAATTGTTGCCAGTCTTTTTAATGCAATGGTTTCTGGATATTACTTGCAGAGCATGATTTTGTAGAGAGAGAGCTAAGCTGCTGTTTAGATCAGTGTAATCTCTTCAGCCTGCCTCAGGACAAATTAACTGTTTAAAATTGGTGTTGATGGTTGTGGTGGTTTTACTTGTGGGAAGGTTGTCTATCTCTGTTTTTATTTATGGATGTTATCTTGAGCTCCTCTGTAAGTTCTTTGATTCTTCTGGGACTAAAAAAATAGCCAACGTTTAAGCATAATGTCTAACCATGTGGTTTGGGAAGAAGAAACACTTTCAGTCAAGATAAATGAGGGAAGGAGGAATATCCCTGTTAAATCTCATGCAGTCTTCTGTAAGAAAACTGATTTTTTTTTTTTCAAGAAACAGGCTGTACTTCCCGTCTATAAAATAAAAATCACCCTTTTTGTCCTGTTGAATACTGACTACATTTGCATTGCCTTATCAGAGAATTTAACAAGAACAAAAAGTTCCACACGCTGAGTGTAATCCTAAAGAACAAAGGACTTTGAGTCCAATGTTATCAAAAATGGAAAGATCTGTCAGTCTTTTAAAACGTGGTATTCATTTATGCACACCACAGACTGGTCCTAAAGCTATCTTTTTTTTTTCTTTCTCCATCATCCTTTTTTTTGTTGTTGTTTTGTAGGCATTCTGTGTCACTGAAGAGCCTTAAACCTCTTCCACAGGCCTCTCCTATGGAAGGCTGGAACACTGTGCCAGGGAAGAAGATGAAAAAGTTTTTCCCAACGTGGGGGCCGAATGCTCAGCCCGGTAGGACTATATCTGTCTTTCTGTGGCAGAATCTTAGTTGTCAGATACTTTGTCCCAAAGACCTTAAAAATAATGAATAATTTCTGTCTTCACTCGTCTGTCACAGATGCAGATTGCAGAGGGTCAAAGAATCAGAACAAGTCAATAAAACCCCAGTCAGCACTACCTCCTCGACTTCAGCATACTGTGGGAACCAGGCAGCATCAGTTCATATGTTCTGGACCGCAACCTCATCAGACCTCAACAGAGCAAAAAGCTCCAGGCAGGAATCCTTCCCAGAGTGGAAGGTAAAACTGAAAATAACGTCTTCCTTGTCTTTAACTCTAACTGAGCTTCTTGGAGCCCTAATTCCTGTTTCAGGTGCTTCTGACATATTCTTTTGAAACGTGTTGCCATTGAATTCCTAGGAAGTATCTTAAGAATACACACAAGCACATTTTTTTTTTTAAAAAAAAACAATTTTATTCCTCCCCCTCCCCGCTTTGTTTTTTCGTTTTTCAGAATTGCTGCCATCATGAACTCCCACTTGTTTTCTTGCATGGCAATACCTGCCCTGGAAGCACTGTGCATGAAGCTATAGTTTCTTCTTGGAAGTTTTTTTTTTTTCTTTTTTTTCCCTGTTTGAGGCTGAAGTAATGTTGAAAGTTGCACTTCTTGGGCATGGCTAAGATCTCCTCTCAGCTTCTGCAGAGCCTGTTAAAGACATCTGCCACATATTATGACTGATGACTTAGAGTATGAGAACACCACTTTGCCTGCATTTTTGGTAGTGATTTTTGATTCGTTCTGCTGCTGCAGCAGCAGCACAGATTGTTTTGATTGTTTCCACTCTTTCCTATTGGAAATACTTTATTTGCATTCAAACTCTTAATGGTCTATTTTGTCACTCTTTTGTACTGTAACTTCTTGTGGAATAAATGACCTTGGGGTGTCTTTTGAGATTGCCACATCCCACATTTTAAGGGCCTCTTTCTCACTCCTTTAACCCAAATACGTAAGTATCCTTTAAACATTTATTTAAGTAGTCCAGCAAGCTCAAACAGTGTTGTTGTTCTTGTGTAGTGATGTTTCAGGTATTGAAGATTATAATGCATTTTCCCTCTTCTGTAGTATTTACAGAAATCTCCTTTCCTGTTTTATCTCTTGCGCAGCCATAGATAGCATATGGGTTTGGTCAATAGGCACAATTTTTTTCCCTTTCTTGAGTTTTATCCACATGGATAACTTGCAATAGGCAGGAAGAGTCCCAGTATGCGTAGAATCACATAAGCAATGCGTATCATAATATAAATTCATGGTTTAGAAAGAATATAATGTTTGATACTGATGATAATGGAATTTCTTTGATAAAGTGATCCTGTTTTGCTTTTTCCTTTTATAGAAAACCGGATCGGGAGAGAACCGAGGATCTGAACCATGGTGGCAGAGATGGTAACTATTTTGGCCTATCTCCAGAGGAACGCAGGGAGAAACAGGCAATAGAAGAATCTCGTTCACTTTACGAGATCCAGCAGAGGGATGAACAAGCTTTTCCTGCCCTTTCCAATGTATGCTTTTTTTGTTGTTTTAATTAATAAGACCTTTCTTAGCACCTGTCCATGAACTGTTAACTAGAAGTTGTAGATGTGCTGCCTTTTGCAGAATGGTACAATTCAAAGGTTAAGGTATTTTCTTCACTTTCTCTACATAGCAAGATATCAAGGTGTGAATCGGCAGTATATATTCAATACGAGACATATTTAATAGCTTACCTTGTGAATAACTGATGTCCACCTTACACAGTTCTTTAAGCACATAAATATGGTAGAAATAACAGCTTCTGAAGCCGTGGGATTCTTTCTTTGTGTTCTTCCTGTCTTTGGAAGGCTTTGCACTCCCCTACAGTTATTTATCTGGTGTCTTTTTCCTCACATGGTGGGATCAAACCTGAATGTGAGGACAAAACTGTCTCAGAAGTCCAGTTTATTACTGAGGAAAAAGCTCAGTAAAATGGCGCTGTGTTGCTTGAAGTATCACAGACATCTAGGTGGCTTTTTCTGAATTCACATAAAAACTTGTTTTGTTTAGAACTGACTCTTCTTTTTAGCCTGAGAACTCTCATATGTGATAACTTGCCTGGTTTAATAAGTAATGCAAATATTTTGTGTCAGGCTTCCATGTTCTTCCTGCAGTAGAGCCCAGCTGGCTTCAGTGGATTCTTTTCTCTCTGAAGGAAGATTGTATCCTGTTGATTTTTTTGATAGATTGTTCTATTGAAGTTTTTTTAATGGATTGAAGTCTCTGCACATGCAGGCAGTAAACAGATCCTGTGGGTAAAAAGATGTAATTTTAAAGTGTAAATTCTTCAACTGAAGCAGTTTTTGTTTGTCTTGTAAAACTAATGACATGAATGCTCTCAAAAGAGATGCTGCAAAATTTAGAAATGAATGAGAGGGTGGATGAATCTGAATACTGATGAAGGCTGCTTTTTCCCCTCCTCCTTCTGCACTTAAATAGGTATATCTGTCATGAAGGAAGGCCTAACAGTGTCATGTCAGATGATGGTGTCTAATGTATGCATTTGCATTTCTGCTTTTGTCAACTTCTTTAGAATCAGTCGGTCTGTCAGGCTGCTACACAGACTGTGGATAATATAAATCCAAAAAAGTTCTCAAATAATGAGAGAAGAAACAGCAAGTGGACAGCAGAGGTGGAAGAGCAAAAGGATAAAGGTAAAAATAAATGTTCTTAGATCAAGGTTTATTTACTTTTTTTTCTTTTTATTACCAGCTTCAGAATGTATTCAAGATTCAATCAATTCTCTCCTCATTGCCTAAATTTTAGATAACAGCACCCAGCGAACATAAGGTCAAAGTAGTAAAGGTGTGGCTGGGGAAGAAATTACATATTTTCCTGTTCTGTGAATGTGGCTGAAAGAAGTAGGTAGGTTCCTTGCTGGGGCTTTCACAGTAAATGGGAAGAGGAATGAGGGAAATAAATAAAAAACAAACTGGATTATCAGAGCCAACCTAAATTAGATCTCGTTGAAATTCTAGCAAGTATAGCAGAAAGTACTAGTGGGAGGAGTATTAACAGTGCTTACTGCAATGTGCCAAGAGAAAAGCAGGTCAAAGTATTCAATGAAGTCTGGTTAAGAACTAGCATGCAATGGTACAGAAAGCAGGGAGAGGATTGTGTACAGAAAAGGTGACAAAAAATACCACCCTGTTCATGTTAGAAGGTTTCCTCTCCTGAGTCTCTTGTAACACTCCCTAGCTTCTCTTCGTTGACTCTAAGCTTTTCCTCTTCTGTCAGGAAGTGGAAAGTGGCAGTAATAGACGAAAGCTGTAGCTGTCAGGAGGTACTTAATTAATCTTTGCCAAATACCTGCCTCATGCCCCCCCCCCCCCAAAAAAAAATGTCTGTCAGCTTTGTTATAACTAAACACCAAAATAAATCTTAGCTGCTTCTGTTTTTTTTTTTTTCCTGCTTCACTAAATTAAAATTAAAACTCTAGCCTCTTCCTAGCTGTTCTTTTCCTGCATTTATTTTTGTTGTTCCTTTATATCTGGTAAAAGCAGAGGCATTGATGTGTACTGATGGAACTTGTGCCTTTTAGTTCCTCTTACACCATGAAGTACCATTTTGAATAAAAAGTCTTGCAAGGACTGATATTACCCATTTTTTCTTTACTGAAACACCTGAACCTTGTTTAATTTGAAAGCCAGTTTCACCTGTGATGCCAAAAAGATTCCTCACATAGAGGAAGCTCTTTATTGTAGCATCATGATGGATTTTTGCTGATGTTCATGGCATGTTGTCTTTTCTCTGTTTGTGGTGTTTTGGATTGTACTGCCTCTGAAACCAGGTTAAAATATCTACAGGAATAAGCTGTTCCTTCTCAGTACTTTGATATATCTATCAGTACTTGGGGAATTGCCAGGAATTCTCACAGTCAATATTGGTTTTGTTTGCATTGTTGTCTAGGTGTTACAGTGGCGGTACACACACTAAGCTTTTAAAAAACACGTACCTATTTAGCAGCTGCTTTTAAACTGATGTGTGTGAATTTGGTTGACAAGCAGTGTTAGATTTGAAAAAAAGCTAGAACATAACAAACAAAACAAAAACTTGAACTAATCTTATTATATGAAGATTATGCCAAGACAGTTCTTCAGTAGCTTCTTCTCTCACCAAGTATTTGCTGGTGCTCAAGAAATTAAAGTTTCTGCATCAGTCTGAAATCTTATTAGATCTTTTGAACCAGTGAAACTTTCTAAGTTTATCTGTCTTCTGTTGTTTTAACACTTGAATATGGAAATGCAGATCTCAAACCATTTTCATTTTAATCAAAATACAAATTCAGTTTTTTTTCACAGCAGGGACTTTGAATGAATGATGTGTTTAAACTGAAAAGACAGCCACATTTGGTGACACGTGAGGGAAGTAGGAAAGAAAAATTGTTAACACACATCAATAAAGAATTCCTGTAGAAGTTTGAAAACCCAGGTTAAAGTCTGTTCTGTTACTTCCCTAACTACTAGTTACTTTAGGATGTTGTGATCTGTAATAAAAACTGAATTCTGAAGTAATATTTGCTGAGGTAGGTTTTATTTTGAGGTTTAACTTCGGAAAGACAAACTTTAACTGGCTTAAGTTGTAATAGCCGTAAGTGGTGTAATGGTTCATTTACTAGGTTATGTCTTGGTGTTACAGAGTCAAATTCCAGGCAGATCCACTTAAGTCAGAAGCTTGAGCCAAATTCATCCGAGGTAATTTTAAAGAAAAGACCAAATTGTTTTTTCTTTTAATGTTATTGCTTCTCTCTTACACGATTAGCAGAGCAATAGCTGCCTTTATAGCTGTGATTGCTGCTGCTTTACAGCTTGAATTGAAATACTTAAAAGATTTGAGGCTTGTATTGCCATCAGCTTTCCTCAGCCCCTGTAACAGATACTTACAGTCTTTCTTAACAGTCTGAGTTCCCACATCTGGGTTATCGAGAGCACTTACAAATATGCATTTGTAATTGCTTAGTACAGTCTGTACTTCCAGCACAATGGGACCACAAAAGATGTGTTGTTTACTAATTGTTACTGTGCTAACAGACCGCGATCTCTCAAGTTCAGTGAAGATTTGTGGCCCATTGTTGGCTTCTATTCTTTGCTGTCCTTTCAATGAGCAAAATGTTATACTAACGTAATAATGATTGGGTGTTTAGCCCACTTCGTATGTAGTATGCTTTAATATCTTTGAATGGCTCTTCCGGAAAAAAAAATCTCCTTAGACTAACTGTGTTTGTCTGTTTCTAACTTTGCTTTAGAAGAATAGTCAAGATGAGAGGTGTCCAAAAGCTTCATCACCTTTGGAACAAGTAAAAACAGATTCTCCAGTTCTTGCTGAACAAGTAAGAAATGTTTGTTTAATTTCAAAGTTTTCCAGTCAGGAGACTTCAGACAAAGGGGAGCTTCATCACAGCCGCGTATGTATTGTGATACTGGCTTTTAACAATGCAGCAATTTCTATGGTGATAACGCTACAATTCCCTACCTTGAGTTAATAGGGAATCTTTTACATACAATGTAAAGAGTGTGGAAAATACTACCCTTGATTTAAAAAAAAGTAAAAGCATATCCTTTCTTTTCTGAGAAGGGTGTTGATTCATCTCTCTTTATCCGAAGTTAATCACGTTTTTCACTTTCAATTATTTTATGTATATAACTTGATATGTTTCTAGCTGATGTTTTGCTGTTGTGCTGGTGGCAGTCTGGACAGTACTTAGTCTTCAAGCCTTCTTTGGAATAAGTTGGACATGTTAGGGCTCATCAACAATGCTGATTTAGAATAAATTCACATGATATTTTTGTTTCTCTAGAAACTGA
Source organism: Heteronetta atricapilla (assembly GCA_011075105.1). Lineage (NCBI taxonomy): Eukaryota > Metazoa > Chordata > Aves > Anseriformes > Anatidae > Heteronetta > Heteronetta atricapilla. The sequence continues at coordinate 54,346,664 of CM021734.1, forward strand.
CAGAATGCTTACCAAGTGTAACTCCAACACCCTCACCAGTCTTTTCTGAGGTGCATTTGCCTCCAACAGTGCCTTCTGTACCAGCCATTGTGCCAGCTTGGCCAAGTGAGCCAACAACCTATGGACCAGCAGGTCAGAAGAAATATTCATGTAAATTAGAAACTGCTAACTAGCTTTAACTGTCTTGCTAAATTGAAAATGCCTTCAGGAGACATTTTGTTTCTTGTAACTTTCCATCCCGAAGGCAGTAATCTGTGGGAATGTATTTAGTCATTGCTCAAAGTTAGTGAGAGTTCTAGCAGATGTTTGATTACACATGCAGAGCTCACTTGACTCCTTATCTGAAGGTGGAAGAGAGATGTGTACTCAACTCTCCATGTTTCCCCTGAGTGGGATTGCTTTTGAGTTTTGATGGGGCTTATTCTAGAGATCTGCTTAAGGTAGAACACAGTCAGCATGTGTAAGGTTGATAGGTGTTTTGTGTTCTGTGTCCCACATAATAAGCCTCTTATTTGCTAAGGACTCAGCTTGGGTCTGGTAGGTCAGGATCCCTTTGGAGCAAAACCAGTGTAGTATTTTTTCTGTGCTGTGAATATTTCCTGATAAGTGTAATTAGATGAAATTCATTATTGCTCAGTAGATCAGGTGCTGTATTTTAACCCACTTCTGTGTTTCTGTATAAGAACTAGTCTTGGAGTCAGCAGAGCATGATATTTAATAACCATAATAATCCTTTCATACATGACAACACAGTCTCAGCTCAGAGTCAGGGTTGACTGTAAACGACTAGTCAGAGGATTGCAAAGATTGATGTGTACATTTCAGTTCATACCTTTTTCACCTTTTTTTCTCCTCTTTCTTTTTTTAGTAAATATGGTATTATTTCTGGAAATCTTAATTGTTTCACTTCTTTCTGGAAACTGTTCTTTGCATTTAGCCAAATCTTCCTTTGTTTCAAACTTCCGAATTCTGAAGAATTTCCTCTTATGACTTCCTGAATACTGTTGTTACATTATTTCTTCTGTCTTTTGAAGCTTGTCTTTTCCACTTTCTTTTGTAATCTTACATAGATTATATAAGATTTTAGATTTTATAATCTTATATGTGAAATAAAATGTGTTTGTGTGTTTTCTGCTAGGTATTCCAGCCCAAATACCTGCTTCTTCATTGATGCCAGCCCCAACAACAGGACCTGACTCTATTGTATCACAGGCTCAGGTAACATCTGCTCCAGTTGCTGGAGTTCCTGTGTCGATGCAAGCAGTTAACCAGCCTTTAATGCCTTTGCCTCAGACTCTGAATCCCTATCAGGATCCACTATACCCTGGATTCCCTTTTAGCGAAAAGGGAGAAAGAGCCATTGCACCCTCTTACTCCCTGTGCAATAATGGGGAGGACTTACCTAAAGGTGAGAAGCCAGAACATCTGTATTTTATACTGTTTTTCCCAGCAGGCTTTCTTTGCCTTGCAAAAGACAACTTCTTTTGACACCGGCCAGCAAGAGGACCAAAGATTTATTTGTTGCCATTTCATGATTTAAGGGGTGGGAGGGAATGTTGTGTAGAGTTGTAATGCTTCACTTTATAGTGTTAATATTGCAGTTATCTAGGCTACACCTAGAAATCTGGTATGATTGTTTCATGGTTCTTAGCTTGACCCACTGTAGCTCCAGGTTTTGTGAAATGATAGGATTTTAATTGGGGAACTGCTTCCATTTACACTAACAAAAATAACAGATTGTCTGTTGCAATCAAAACCTTGGAAGTTGTTCAGCATTTCCTTACTGGTCTGTGAAAAGGCAGGTTTTGGCATACTGTAAACATGGAATATGCTCATAAAGAATGTGCCATGTTTGACTGCACTAGTAATGTACGTTTACTGTACTGTACCTCTAAAAATCAGAATTCCAGTTCCGTAAGCAGTTGAAATTTAAACTGCAGGTGTGTTGCCTTTACTTTACTGGGGGGTAGGGTGGGGAACAGGAACGAACAAACAAACAAAAAAAATCAAACAAGGACATGCAAAACAACACCATACCTGTGTTTCTCCACTGAAGTGGAACTTTATGCAAGGATTAATTTCTAGATCAGATGAAGTGTATTATTACAAGTATTCATATTTTTATCTTTTTTCCAGATAAGAACATTCTTAGATTTTTCTTCAATCTTGGTGTGAAGGTAACTCTTCAAACTTACATATATCTCTGTTTGTTAGCTCATACAATTTGCATTTACTTGGTAGTACAGTGCTGAAGACTGGTTGCCGCAACTATAAAGTTTCTTTAAATTTGAAGTACTTTTTATTTGGTCTTCTGTTGACTGGGATCCCATTACTGGTCCACATTGCAGTTCAAGTCAACAGAAATAAATTTCTCAACACCGGTATTCAGAACTATCTGCTTCCAGCAGTGGTCATATGCAGTCCACATACTGTGCTTTACAAATTCCCAGGTAAACCAATATGAGATTGAAGATGCATTCTTCTGGAAGCAGCATATAGTAAAAGAGCAATGGCCTTCTGACTTGGACCATGTCTGGGTACTGGCAAAGCCATTGTAGTAAAAATACCTAGAATTGCTTTCCCTGTGGAGACTGCCTTGAGTAGCTGCTTGTCTGTCCGATCTGCTCAGGTTGAAGACAAAATTGATCACAAATTAAAAAAAGCAAATTTAGATTTGATAGCTGTGTACCTAATGCAAGTCTTTTTGGTTTGTTTACTGCGAAGTCTGTAAGTCAATAGGAAGTGCCACTGCATTATATTTAAATGGTGTTTGTGTCACAAACTTGTGTGTATTTGGGACTGTTCTTATAGCACTTCGTATTTAGGGTAAAGCCCTTCATTTTGAGGCTTCAGCACCATCTAATGGTGAAAGTACCGTGTTCTGGCAGTTGTGCAGCTGGTGACCAAGTAGTGCAGTAGACCTGCTAACTACCTTTTGGGTTCTCCTGTGCACTGCTTTGGTCCCGATCCTGTCACCCTGTTGTCCACCATCTTCCAGCTGCTCGTCTAGAGTGGACTGACTGGTCCCCATTGAGAGTGGTCTGGGTAGGCTTCTCCACAGACTTTCTGTACAGATGGTGCTGACTGCTGAGTTCTGGACTCTACCCCCTTTTCCTACTCCAGTGTTTTGTTAGACAGCCTTCTGCCTCCAGCAGCCTTGCATGTTGTTCTGTATAAGCTGAAATAAGTGTATTTGACACACTGTACTATAGAAACACCCTACAGTGTTGCTTGTATGTTGTCAATACCTGAAGTCTACCACCTGAGGTAGAAACCCCCTTGCCTCTCTCCTATTTCTATGTCAGCTAACAAGCACACCTGTGATCACACTGCTCAGAGTTAGAGTTTAAAAATGCAGACTTTGTGTTTGAGTGTTTAAATTGACTATCCAGGAATTGTGTTACCAAGTTTCCTTACTGGTCATAAGTGGTGCTTACTTCAGCTACATTTGGAAGGAAATCAAAAAATGAGAACATGATTCTGAAAGCCCAGAAATTCTCCAGATGTGAGGGTGGTCACTGGAAATAAAATTACCTTCCCATAATTAACAGTTTCAAAACAATGAATTACCTGTGCCATTATGTCTGTCACACATTCAAATGACCAAATACTTTTTCTTTCCTGTCTTACAGGCATACAGCTGTCCCATGTGGGTTCCCCATTCTTACTTGTACCCCCTGCACCAGGCCTATTTGGCTGCTTGCAGAATGTACCCAAACGTGTCCCTCCCCGTGTACCCGCACAACCCCTGGTTCCAGGAGGCTCCACCGACACAGAATGAGAATGAAACTGCACGAACAAGCAGGCACTTTCCTATTCAGGGTGAGGCCAGGTCCAACGGTCAGATTTCACAGGTTGACAGCAGATCTCCATCACTGCCGCTGATTATCCCAACAGCTCAGGTGTCTGAAAGCCAAGGACAGGTCTGTGTAGAATCGGAAAATCCAGTGCAAGCTCTTCCCTACGATGAGTCCCTGAGAGGGAAAAATCTGTTCCCACAGCCAGCCTTTGGACACAATCACTTTCTAGGAGCTGTTCCAATAGCACCTCCTTTCTTTCCTCATTTCTGGTATGGGTACCCAGTTCAGGGCTTTATTGAAAATTCAGTAGCGAGACCTAATGTTGTCATGGCACCTGAGGACAAAGAGGCAACAACTGGCATGTCTACAAACATGTACGTGGCTAAAGAATGCAGTCCTCCCGTTCCTGCAGTAAACTCTGCAGAACAGCCTCAGAAGAGTAACAGCAGTGGCTCAAACACTGTCCCATTCTCTGTGGCCAGCATGAGCAGTGAATGCAGTGCCCCAAAAGACACTACCACTAGGGCACCTCAGTTGGAGCAAACCTGCACTTCTGCTGCTTCTGCTAAGCAGGCAACAGCTGGGCTGCAAAACCGTTCTCCCCAAGCACAGGGGATTGAGAGGCACCCAGGGGTGTCCAACACCACACCACCGTTGGCAGAAGCACCCAAATATGAACTCAAAAGCGCTACACCCAGCCGTAAGGAGAAGACTGATAAAGGCAGAGATTCAAAGGGTGCTGGTAATCTACAGGCAGAAAGCAGGGCACAGAGAACGAGGGAAGAGAGCTCTGAAGATGAGAGCGAAGTTTCTGATATGCTGAGAAGTGGCAGATCAAAGCAATTTTATAACCAGACTTATGGAGGAGGCAGAAGGCCTAGACTTGAGTGGGGTTATTCTAGTAGGGGAGGCTACCAGTTCCAAAGAAATGAGGAAGCCTGGAAAGGACCGCCCAGCAGAAGCAGAGAGGAAGGCTGCCACTATCAGCGAAACTTCAGAGGAAGGCCGTATAGGAATGACAGGAGGAGGGCAACGCTGGGAGATAATCAGAGGGGGCATCAAGCATAGAATGAATGGATAGTTTGAAAATTTTCAAATGCAAAAGGTAATTTGAAGTAGCAGTTAAAATCTTAATCTTTCTTTTTAGTAAAGTACAAGGATATCTTTAACTTCTGGTGAGTAAAGACTAGGAGGGTGTGTGCTCCTACCATTTTGTTGGGGGGGGGGATTGCAGAGTTTGGTTGGCTTAGCGGTTTATCCTCGATGTCAAATTAGAAAAAACAACATAGGCTTAGTGTTTGAATTTTTTCCACAAAGGTTTGAGTTCATGATGTAAGATGGATACGTACGTTTACTAGGGTGTCAAATTATAGCATTTGATGTGAGCTAGATTCTAAAACTGATGGTAACATTGCACCAAATATGAATATATTTTATCATACAATGCCTTAGTTCTGAACTGAGCTAAAGGAATTCTCAGCCTACTGCACTGTTGTCTTTGATATGCTTCCAACCCAAAGGCCTTTCATCTCAAAAATCTGTCAGACTTGAATGTTTCTCTTCAGTGTGTTACATGTATGGCAGCCAGCTAACCCCGTGTCTTAGGTCTGTTGTATATAGTTCTTTTAATATTCATAGGGTATATTTTTGAATTTTAAAAAGCATTTATTTGTTGAAATCAAAATCAAGACAAGCAGTCAAGAATAGCTGTGTATGATTTGGTAAGAATGGCTGTTTCCACCAAGAATTCTTAATGCTGGTGTGACTAGAACGGTGCCTATGCCAACTAAATAATTACAAAGACAATAAAAATGTAGATGCTATGCATTTCAAAGATAATTCTGCATCTGTTATAATAGCAGAAGTTTTTTTAATGCCACTTTAACACTAATGCACTGACAAATCCTAGATATTTTGTGAGAAGAGATGCATAAAGTACATGTTACATTTTTTTTAAGTTTGTATGGTTGAGCTACTGTTCAGTATTCTTTTTGTTATTGCACTGTTAATGCAAATTTATGTTTTGCATGTACAACTCATTGCTGGAACTACTTTTTAAAAGCAAGATGGATAGTCTGTGTTCTGCTCTTCCCTAGACTTCAGAAGAAAGTGGCTTCTGCCTTATATTTTTACACTGTATCAGAGTTCTGATGCTGTTTCTTCTGACCCTTATAATGATCTCTGCTGCAGTGTTCTGTTGCTCTTGCAGTTTGGACTTTGAGTTATCCAAACTCAGAGTGCAGTGTTCACTCAGTTCTGTAAAATTAACCATTGTGTATATTTTTATATCTCTGTATATATTAGTGTAAGAGGTGATGGTACCCTTTCATTCATGTGTGAGATTGTACACCTGAAACTTGAGTGGTAGTTATGTGATAGTTTCTTTTCAGATGCATGTGATGTATAAAACTCCTAATTAAAATAAATGTTTGTGTTTTCACTTTCTTTCTAAATTATATTTATGTATTTGAAGCTGTTGCAATGACAGTGACTGTATATTTTTTGTTCTACTTATATAGCTATTTGTAAACAGCAGGACTACCCTCGATGAGCACACAGCAGGAAGGCAAGCTCCAACATCCAGGTCAACAGGATTTCTAGTTCCTGTCCAAAATGGTAGTGGATTTTCTTTTGTAATTGAAATACTTTTCCTTTTAGAAGCATATAAAGTATTTCAAAAGAGGCAATCCTCAGTTTTTCAGGTTGAAAACTAAGCAAGCGCTGAGTGCTGTGAGAGTTAAGCTCAGTGGGGTGGTATTCAAAGCCTTAGCAACAAGATCAGTGGTGTGGTATGCACATAAACTGAACCCTTACTCTGTTCAGCTTCTTGGAACCCCCCCTACATCTGAGGGACACTGTGCCAACAGATGAGCTGCCCTACCCTCTTATATAGGAGGATATATAAAAATTACCATTTTGTCATAAGCCTCATAGCTGTGTGTCGCAGAATAGTGCAGGAGGAAGGTTGTGTTGACAAGGGGTCAGTACTTTGAGACAGTTTTACTGCTTAAAAACCTCCTTTTCCCACAGTATACTGTTGAGTTTGTGAATCAAAGCACTGCAAACCAGTCAGCCCTTACCTGCCTTAAACCTGCGTAAGTGAAGCTTGAAAGGATTTCAGTATTTAACTGATTATTCTCCTGTAACTAGGTCTGAGAAGATGCACAGGGGCAGAGGACCTAAAGGATAGATGTCTTTCTTTATATTGTTATAGGTAGTTTGTACTCCATCTTTTGTTTCTTTGTGAAAAAGAAGGTGTGCATGAAAAATACATACATTCCTGGATTAACAATTGAAGAATTTTTGCACTGTATCACAAAAGAACTGTAAGGTAAGAGGATGTTTATTTATGAAACCCTTATCAAGAGATTCAGCATCTTTAAAATTAGAGTATCCTCTGTATCTTGACATTCAGGGTCAGTCTCCATATCTTATACAGAGAACAGCTTCAAGGATTTTCAAAAAGGGGGAAATCCAGTCAGCATGTGGTACATGAGTAGAATATATTGAATTGAAAACCTTCATTAAATTTTGAAAAAGGTGGAGACTCATTTGCACAATTCAAGATGGTCTATTTTGAATTATAACACTGAGAACAGGGTATATCACCAAAATATAGGAAGTGGCAGTTTTATGCAGCCTAGACTTTATACAATGCTACTGATCTCAGATGTTACATGTAGTAAGAGACTTTAAGCTCCAGAAGATGAGTTGTTCTAAAACCTGATTGAGCTTCTTATCCACAAATATTAAATTTCAGTATGTATTTCTATAGGCCAGTTATACAAAAGATGCTCAGATTCAGTATTTAGTCATCCAAGAAAAAGTAGTTTCCACTCTTCTTTTGTTCTACATCCTGGGGAAGAAAGAAAAGGAATGTTACTTAAAATAGTCTTTGGCATACTTGAACATAGCTGAACTAAATGATGCTTGTCTAACTTCCTTTCTGCTTTCCTTATTACTTTCCTATTTGCTTATTACTCTGTTCTCCAGCACAGCAAAAATAGACTAGTCTTCATTTTGTTCCTTACTTTAAAACCTTAGTCTGCCTTATACTATCATGGCTTCCTCACTGTAAAGGTGCTTCTTGCTTACCTTGATTGAATTGAGTTTGTTTATTCTTGGTCTGTAGTTGTTAGGGTCTCTTCTGAAAGTGATTTCAAGTTGAGATAAAAACTTATTCATTCCAGCCAAAAGAGTCTGAGGACTATTAAGAGAGGAGAATGTTAGAAACAGCATGCACACTTCCCAGCTACATTTTCAGAAGTCCTATACTTGTACAGGCAGGTAGTCCTGTAGTTTAGAGACTACTTCAATTTCAATCATGAGCTCATTCGGTTCTGTAAGCTGGTATTTGACATACCAGGATATGCTACGTTTTCAGTTAAATAGTCTCAAACAAGAAGTTAATAAGGTGTAACAAAAGTTGTAATATGTGATGCTGAGAAGTAATAGTTATGTGATTTGATTTTGTTTCTTAATTCCAACAACTATATTCCTATGAGGAATTCCATTAGAAACAGACTGGCACATATGAAGACCACTGTATTTACTTCATCTAGCTCATATTAAGTACTTGATAATTACACTGGTCTGCAAGTCTGGTTTCTAATAGGGCTACTCCTCAAAGTTTCCATAGTTTACATGGAATTATTTACAGGAACAAAAAGTAAAGAAGTCCAAGGACACCTTTATACCTTAAAATATAACACACAGTCTGTGGCTTTTCTGTGTTACTGTCAAGACTTGTACTTCACATAATACTTTCATGTGTGCCACAAAGAACCTTAGTTTATTACTCTAAGAGGTCTTTTCCATATGCACACTCAGGTTACAGTCAGCCCTTTTTTCCACTCTTCCCAACCAATGCCCCTGACTTTTCCTCCTCTGAATGCAATTTAATTGCTGTGCTATTGCTTAAGGCTGGTATAAGCCAGGAGCTGGTCTAGCTTTTTCTGCCTTAATTGACTTTAATTGCAGCGTAAGTTTCCATAGGCAAGGATACTTCACCTCATTTTTGTTAATGCTTCTGATAAACAATTTATTTCTGATTTGTCATCTTATACATTGCTTACTAACCCAAACAAGTCCCTTACCTGTTTGCAACTGTGTTCTTGGAGGGAACGCCATCAAAAACAATCACACGATCAGCAAGATACGTAGCCATGATAAAGTCATGTTCTACCACAAAAGCTGTTTTTTTAGCATGGAGAATGAAACTGAAAGAAAATTGAGATACACCTGAATGTAGATTAATTGCAAAGTTACTGTAAAATTCAAGTATTTTCCCCATTATGTCTACTTTACCGTTTCATGACTCTAGCAGCCATGAGACGTTGTTCAGAGTCCAAATACGCTGATGGTTCATCAATTAGGTAGACATCTGCAGGTTTACCAAGACAAAGAGCTAATGCAACACGCTGCAACTCACCACCAGACAATGTCTGAACCTAGTAAGAGGAGAAGAGTGAGCCACATTTTTTTGATGTTCAACTAGTACGTGAATTAAAAGTTACATGTTGTCTCAGGTCATTAATACCTCCTGGTCAATGATGTTTTCTATTTGAAGAGGTTTCATTACATCAGTTACAAACTGGGGGTGCGTATAGGCATCTCTTATCTTCTCATGCAGCAGCTGACGGACACTTCCCTATCAAAATAAAAATTTTGCCACTTAGTTTTACATGCCCCACTATAAGGAGATAAGAACAAAGCCTTCTTAACTATTCTAGGCATAAAGAAATTCTACCTGTGTACTAACAACATGCTTTTTGCAGCAAACACAGTACTTAACAAATAAGGCTTAAACATACTGTAGATTTAGGACTGATCTTCTGTGGCTTGTAGCTGACATTTAGAATTGGGACCTCACCTATAAAAAGAGAAAGTTTACAATGAAAACAAGACTCTTTCCAGTATCTTCAAAATAGATTCAACTGATCTATTAGGTACTACCTCCTTCATCAGGTGTAAGTCTTCCTGCAAGCATACGGATAAACGTAGTTTTGCCAGTTCCTAAAATAAAATGCAAGTTACATGTATTTAAGACACTTTTAATAACTTAGACTTATAGCAATTAAGTCAGTGATACAACAAAATACTTAGTGAAGAACACATTTAAAAATTAGAGAGAATTCCTCTGTTTACTTCAAGAAATTAGTACTTGCTATTTCTTGCTTTTTTCAAATCAAAGATACCTAATGCTATAGTTGTCTAGACTTGCAGCTATGCTCACTAGGTCAATCATCATCCTACCAACTGGAGTTCTTAAAATGGGATAACAAATCAAGACAATAGCATCATTAACATTCATTAGCTTCAAGCTCCCACTGCGTATAGAGGAAGCTCATGGCATAGACATCTTCACTAGGAAATGAGCACTTCAACTGGACTTAAAAAAAGTAATTTAGAAGCCTGGCTCCCAGGTGGTAGAAAGGCTTCAGTAAAATATTTAGGGCTGTAGTAATGACTTCCAACAAGAATTCCACTTACCATTTTCCCCTAACATCACCATAATTTCAGAATCTGTGAATTCTCCAGCTACAATGGATAGTTCAAATTCTCCCATCTTTTTTTTCATTCCTGGATATTTGTACATACACATCTTTTTAACCTCTTCTTCATTAGCTGTCTCAGCCACTTTAAATACCAGAGATGCATCTCGAAACCTCAGATTTTCAGTTGGAACATAGCCATCTAAGAAAATGTTTATGCCTATGAAGGGAGAAAAGATCATTAAAAACTGCCTACAACAAAAGCAACATAGAAGGAATTTTAGTTCTTGGCTGTGAATTCCACGCAGTTATGGAGAAGGTTGGATTTTAAATGGTTGTGTTCAAAGAAACAAAAACCATCTTGTTTAAAGTCTGGAAATGATGCAAATTCAATGAACAATCTAACTAAAAATACAAAAACGCTATAGGCTCTCTTCCTGAAAGCCTGTAACAAGTACTGTGTGCATAAGGCTTATAGGAAATACTGCTTTTGGACCTGATCTCGCAAAACAATTTACTGTTAAATCTCAGTGCAAGATGGGTGGTCAATTCAGTTCAACACTACCTACCTCTGTACTGTGCAAACAGTCTCCTGCCCTTTCTTATAGAGTCTTTTGTATAACACCAGTCTACAAAAATACCTGAAAGTATCAAAATTATGTCCACAGCAAGCGACAAAGGGCCTTTTATAACTAAGGCTTTTGGATTAAGTTATAAAGTTTGGTTCAGAAAAAATGGAATTTCTGCGCAGAATAAAAAAGTCATTTTTTAGTTACCAAAGTACCATGTAACAGGAAAAACATATGTTCACATAATAGACTACCAGTATTTTGATACCTTTTTCTTCTACAGATTTTTTTGGTAGGTTTAAAAAGCAAAATATGGCAAAAATTACCTTCTCTTACGCTGAAAGGCATAGTAACAACACCATAAGCACTTGGCACACCGTACAGGCAGCAGATAAAGTCAGAGAGATAATCTAACACACTTAGATCATGCTCTACGACAATAATGTACCTGAAAAATAGTCACAGATATTTTTGTTTAGAAGTTCAGCGTTGGAATAGTTTTCTTTACTTAGAACACTAACTTAGTGTAGTCTTGCAGACACACAAGCTATCAACACGATTTTCACATATTTACTACATAATATACCCCAATGCTGAAACGGTAACTACAGAAACAATGGGAAACAGATTTCCAAAATGCACAGGAAGATGCTACTGACTTAGAATATTTTAAACATCTGTTAACATATCATACTGAGAAATTAGCACTTTCAAGGAGATAGACTGACTTTCTTTACTCTGCAATGCGTCACCTACTACTACAATCTAGCAAAACATTTTAAGTTTATACTTACCTGTCAGGGTTTATTAGGGATCGAATAGTAATGGCAGCTTTCAAGCGCTGCTTGACATCTAGGTAGCTCGAAGGTTCATCAAACATGAAGCTAACTCCCAAAAAAAGAATAAGTCTTAGATAATGTAAGCTTCAACACATTCAAATCTAATACTAGCATTTCAACCACTAATCAAACAAAAATAAAAACTTATTTTCGTACTAAGAAAGAAGAAACAAGTATTATATACCAACACTTGCCTTGAGTCTCTGATGACTATAACATGAAATTATTAAACAAGCCAAATTAAGCCTTAGCTCACCAGAAGATCTGGAAAAGTTATCAATTGCTATAGGGAGTCACCAATGAGCTTGGAATCTCATGCACTCTGTTCTGACTCACCTTAAATTTAAGATTAAGTGAAAAGTGCAAACCCATGGACCTTTGAGACTGGAAGAAAGACATTTCCCCCCCCCATTAAATCAAAACAACAAACAAAAAAAAGACAGAAAAACTTAAGTCTCATGCTTCTGCTTTCTTGATCCAAGGAGTGGACCAGACATTTTTTACATTTCCTGGTCGCAATACATGTGAAGAATCCTATTTCTGTCTATTTCTTATTCAAAAAGGATTAAAGTGAGGTACACTGTCAAATAACTACCTCTCTGAAATTAGACATTTCTGTTCAGATGAATTAAAGTATAGAAAAAACCACACATTATATATGGAAGAAATACAGATCCAAGCTGCTGAGTTAGTTTGTAAAAGCTAATAAAAATATTTTTGTTCAAACATTTCAAACAAGAAGTATTATTTTTAACAATAAACGTAAATTAGAGGACCATACTATGAGACAGGTTATTAGAAGCAACATGTAACAGAAGTAAATCAAACATACATATCAGCTTTCTGAATGCAAACAACCGCACAAGCAAATCTCTGAAGTTCTCCTCCTGAAAGGTCCTCAACATTTCTTTCTTTCAGATGGGTTAGGTCTGCAAATAAGAGGCTAGTTTTAGATATGTTATACCCAATGCAACAATTCATATGTTTATTATCTATGGACATATGTATAATCACAGCAGACATCCTACACAGAGGGAAAAAAAAGCAAAATAAGCATTCAGTTTATAAGAACAGCATTAGGATAATCTCTTAAGAGTCACAATGAGATATAGCTTCTCTGCAGCACTAGCTAATTAATTTGTACGGCTGCTTCCTATCGTTCAGAAGGATTACATTCCGATTTGCTTTTCCACAATATGCTTAGTGATGACTTCTGTCCCTAAAAAGAAATTATACCAATTTTTAAGTCATTTCTTGTTAGACTTTTTATTAAAGTTCTAATTTTCAGGAAAATCAAATCCTCCAATCATAATAACACAAGGCTGAAGCCAGTATTTTCTTGTCAGCTTTATGAGCAAGAGATTTCAAGAACGTAACAATTCCACTACGAAGTTAAGCATGGCTCACAGACCATACTCTTGATGGCAAAACATACCGCAACCTTTACTACTCAGCTCTATCAAAAAGAAGCCTGTTGGTAATTTTGTAACACCTGAGTTTAGGTAACAATTCAAAATGCCTACAAAAATTATCTGGACTATGCAGATGTTCTTATTAATTACTTGATTCTCAGAAGTGAGTATTATTCCCATTGTAACTATATACAGCTTGGATAATTTCTATATGTAATGGTTCTCACCACAGGATACTATAATTTTGCTCAAGTTGTAAAGCAAGCAAGAACAGCAGCTGGTAACTGGATTTTTTCCAGATTTTAAAATTAACATTTTCTATCATGAAAGAGAAACTGCATTTGATTCTATCAACTAGCATGTGTCAATTAGTTTGTCACTTGAAAGCACTACTGGCATTGGTTCAGATAATACACACAGCAAGCCCTAGTCTTTATTCCAAAGCATCTTTGAATATTTATTATTTATTTTTAAAGTTGGTACAATTTAAACTGACCATTATATTAGCAGTAACTTTTTTTTTCAGTAAATACCAGTTTTTCAGTCGCTCTGGAGTTTGACCTTACAAAATTACTTACCAAGTTGCTGACATACAACAGTTTGTGTCTTAGTTTCATCCTTTCTATCCAGAATTGATCCCACTGTTCCCTAAAAGAAAAGCAATACATAAAACCCAACAACATTATTTCAACAATAATTATTTCAAACAGCAGTAGATTTTTCACATTAAAATAAATAAAATATTGAAATACAAAAGAATCATTACAGGAGAAGGCCCCAGTTTTGTTTAGCTAATGAAAGTGCTTACCTTTGCAGCTTTAGGGATCTGGTCCACGTATTGAGGTTTAATGATAGCTTTTAGGTCATCTTCCAGGATCTTGGTGAAATAATTTTGTAATTCAGATCCTCGGAAATAAGTCAGAATTTCCTGCCAGTCAGGTGGATCCTGTGACAAAATTAAAGCCTATGTTTACTTATACCATTTTACATGCATTAAAAATGTTTAATATTACAACTCCAACCAACACAGTAAATAGGATATGCTTGCAAGATTTTTTTTTTTTAAATAGCCTGGATAAAAGCTAGTTACTAAACAGCTGTTACAAAACTTCCATTAAGAACAAAATAAACTAATTAGAAATGGAGGTCAAAAGCTAATATATTTTTCTTTCTTCAGATGTGCTGTCACTAGCTCTTCCAAGAAAAAGCTTCTTAAATTTGCACCTAGAAGGTTAAAAAAAAAAAAAAAAAAAAAAACACAACTGTAAGACAAACTACCTCTCAGGGAAAAAAGATGGTATGGAGTTGTATAGCTGGATGTATTAGCTACCTGACCCAGCTAATAAAAATGAAAAGAGCTGGACTGATACAATCAACTTCTACAAAAGACGCAACAAAAACCTGGTTGTCTTCTCTGCTTCCAGACAACATTTCCAAAGAAACCAAGAGACAAAATATTGAAAAGTTACATGAAACTCATCTTGATTAATAAAACCAAAGCAAACCTGTTCAGAGCAATCACCCAGGGAAAGAAGAAAAAAAAACAAACCACAACCTAACCTGTAGAGTGTTGTTTTGCACAGCATTACTACTTTGAATAGTGCTATATTATTTTGATGGTTAACAGTACACAAACGGAGTGATACAGCTGCCACATTTTCAAACCAAGCAAAGACAAAGAGGCAACGCTGCCTAAGTTTTGGAGCAGAAGCAACATGTAACATTTGATTCATACCACATGCTTCTGTGGTCATAATGATTTGGCTCTTCACAGGGAATTCTGATTTTGGGAGCAATTCCATTAAGTACATTGAAAGAATGAAAAAGTTTTGCTATTTCTGCAGTATTACCATCTGAAACAAGAAGTCCACAAAATAACAAACCAAACTTGAATGAGAATGGAAAATATAGTTGGAAAATAATGATTTCTTCGCAGTTTTAAGTGACAGCCATGACATGGATAATTCATTAAAATTATAATCTTTCAGATGAAAAAAGGCTCAACACACACCACAAGGTGATGTGAAGGTAAGAAGGTGGTAACTGAAATACTATCTGATAAGAAGAATCACAATAGTGATTATTTACATCTTTTCTGTAATAATATTCACTCTTCGGAGTAGTTTGTTTTGTAGATAAACAAACTTGTAAGTTATTTTGCTTCGTTACTGTACAGTTTGAAACCATTGATATGTCTAAGTATTTAACAAGATAAACTAATAATTTTCAGAACAGTGTTAAAGTCTACAGTGGAAACATCATCATCAACTTATGATAACCATATACTTTTATAAATCATCTTAAAAAAATCAAAGATAAAAAAGCACAATAGATGAAAATGATACATGTTCAGACTTAGAGGGAACAGTTCAGTCTTAGAGGGAACTCCAAAACCTAAATCCCTTGGTGGGAAAGAAGTAAATTATGTAACTTGGGGGAAGGGGACGGGTTGGGGAGGGAAGTTGATTACATTTTAAAGACTGATATTAAAAAAACAAAAACCTTGTAATTACAAGAACAAAATGTGCTTCTGATAATCATATTCATTGAGTTATGATTACTACCATTATCTTTCTTGAAAGATACAGAGAATTCGGAAAAACAAATCTCTTAAAACCATCCTTCTTCTATTGTTTCAGGGTGGAGTAGGTCTTCGGCTGTTACGAGGTAAAGTGCCACTATCCTTGCAAATCCTACCACTTTAATGATTATGAAAACTCAGTGAAAATGTATAAGCACAGCTATCTATAATGGCAATTGTATTTTATTGCTGATACGTACATCATATTTTCCAAGATTTGGTTTCTGTTTTCCTGCTAGGATTTTCAAGGCAGTTGATTTTCCAATACCATTGGTTCCAACCAATCCCAGTACTTCCCCTGGACGAGGGATAGGCAACCTGTATGAAACATTGGTAACTTCAGATTATATTGATTTAATGCCATCAGACACCAAGATTTAGTGGTAAAAATTACAACCTGTTTTCAGACTTGTTGATTATTTGAGCCTACTTTGTTAACTTAACAATACATGATTCAGAAAAAAAATAGAACAGCATGTTTTTTAACTAGTAGGAACACTCATTCTATAAAATGAGTACTAAAATTCAGTTTAATGATAGTACTTTTAAGTAAGAAAAATTGTCATTAACATTCAAAAATGAAGCTACTGAGTCAATAATCATGAACAACTGGATATGAACTTCTAGCTTAGATTAACAAAAACTTGAAAATTTTTGTCCCTTTTACATTGGTCTGGAAAATAAAATACCTGTGAAGTTTGAAGGCATTGGCACAGTATCTGTGTGTTGTTTCTTTCTCCAGGTTGCTAGGTAAGTTAACAATTGACAAGGCTCCAAAAGGACATTTCTGTAATTGAAACAAGTATATATATTACTCGTGCATACAATTTATTAACAAAATACTCCTATTTCCTGTACTGCACTTAGCTGTGTGCTTAAGAGTTCTTTTATAAATATTTACCAAATAATTACTTCACTGACATTTACTTAGTCAACTCCAAAGAAGTTCCATACCACACTTTTCAAATTAAATACTTAGCAATTTAGACTGCAAGCAAGTCATACAGCACATACGCTAGATCTCTCTTAGGAGAGCATCCTTCTGCTGTTAGATCTCTATTGCCACAATACCAACCAACCCCTCCTCCTGCCCCGAAGCAAAGCATTCCAAGACAAAGCTACAAACAAAAGATACAGCCCACATCCCCAGCCCAATCGCTTCAGTAACCTGACACAGTACTTTATATAAACAATAATAGTTAATAAGGTCTGATTATTCTCAAAGTTACATTATGAAATTACCATATGCATTGCTAAACGTAAGAGCACAATAAAGAAATGTTATCACTTCAAATAAAGCAGCCTTTTACCTTGATGCAAATACCACAGCCAATACAAAGTGTTTCTGAGATCCATGCTATTTTGCTCTGTGATGTCACTTCTATGCAAAGTTTTCCTGGTGACAAAGAATAAGATGAACTTTCATCAGAAAGTTTCTGATGAATCACATTTCTTGCTAGGACTACTAAATTCCACAAAAAGAACATGTAACCAATTCATAGGAAGAAAATCTTTACTATGGGGGTGGTGAGGCACTGGAACAGGTTGCCTCACCTTCATGTGTCCAAGGCCAGGTTGGGTGGGACTTCGAGAAACCTGGTCTGGTGGGAGGTGTCCCTGCCCATGGCAGGGGGTTGGAATTGGGTGATCTTTAAGGTCCCTTCCAACCCAAACCATTCTATGATTCAATCATGCTATGAATAGTCACTGAAGCTGACTATAATAGTCACGGACAGTCTGAAAAGTGGCATTACTGCTACCAACTGTTCATGCTTTCAATGATATTCAACTTAAAATGTCTTCATAAAAAGAAAGCACGAATGACAAACAAAAGATAGTTATATATAAAAAAATAGCAACCCCTTCCAGAAGGACATTACTTTGAACTTCTCCAAATGCTTAAATACTTGGTTAAATTACATCTCTTACCCATTCGAACCACAGGACAACTCTTTTTGCATTCTTGACGGCATTTCTTTGGCTTACACTTGTCATGGTTGACAATAGCAATTCTTGTTAATTTGTCCGCCATGATGCGCAGTTTAAGGTTACACGCATACACCAATTATGAGGAGCAGTGGAGGGAGTCTTACAGATCTTAAGGAAAAAGAAAAACCAGATAAGACATCATTACTGACAGCACAGGAAATATCTGAAATTATGTATCTGAAATTATTACCGGTAAAGTTCAGAGAGGAAAAAAAGCAAGATTACTGTTTTCTCCCCCTTTCAAACACGATGGCAAACAGGGCAAACAGACTCAGATACAAGTGCTGAGGGTACTGCTGTACAAAAAACCGCATAATCTTTAACATTAGCTTTCAATTCCATTCCTTTCTCTCCACTGCAAAATAAAATCCTGATTACATCTGAGAACGTTTCCAGGAAAAGCATGCCATAGTAAGAATGGAATTATCTTGATTCTGTGCAATACATATTCGTAGTTCAAAGATGTAACGGCAGGGAGTCCTGAAATACTTCCAGTTTCCACACAATCTGCACACGGACTTGCTTCCAATAAAAGGATTTCAACATTTCTGATCAACGGAAGTATCATTTATTAGATGTCCAGTTCATCTTTGCCCACCAAACTAAAGCTTTACAGGTTACTTACTACATATGGCCATTACATAAAGAAAGGTTGTGACTTCAATATCCTAAAAGAAGCAAGGACAACAGGTGTACGGCATATGTATTACATTAAATGCTAGCTCCTTCGCTAAATCCACTTAGGAACTTTAGCTAGAAGGAATCCTACAGATATTACTAATATGAAAGAAAGGAGCAGATCAGCACCTAATAGGGACCAAAGATCAGAAGTGAGGATATTATTGTATTTTTAAATCAATTATTACCATGATGAATATTTTCAGTACTTCCTTTTAATCGTGGTGGTCTTATTTCTCTTCTCAATTTCCCAAGTACTTTTAAATTAATGCCTAAAGATATTCTGTCAGATACAAGCGAATGCAATCCAAATCATGCCTCCAAATATATTGTGGCAGTTTCTACTTATATTATTTCTATTTTTTTCTTGAATCCATAACCTTTTACACGAAGACAAAAAGTCTCAATAACATCGGTGTTATTAAAACTGACTGAACGTTATAAGGTCACTTTTTAAAAATATGTTTTAATCCCGTATCATTAGACCACATTGACAAAATAGGGCAGAGCAAGCATTGTGATTGTATCCATGGTCCAGGCTAGTAAGAGAGAGAAGCTGACCAACTCCATAGTCCAGTGGTTGGTACATTCATTGCAGACATGGAGCAATGGGTTTGCAATTCTCACTCTAATACATTTCTCTTACAATTGCAAATCAACTTATTCTTAAGATCTGTAAGGATGCTTGACCCAGGGTAATTTTTTAGAATGTGGAAATAATGGATTTTGACAGTGTTTCAAATAAGGCAAAAACACGTTCTTCAGAAACACATCCCACTGCCCTTCACAGGAGCCCTGTAGTTTGCAGCACACGGTATCTGGAGGTGAATCGCTTGCTCTCTTTCGTTTCCCAGAGAAAATGCCTGGCGAGCCCTTTCTCCACAGCACAGCCTGTGTGGCTCAGGACCTTGAGCAGACACAGACTGTAACATCTTCTTGGCAGGACTTTCCCTGCTAGTTATCTCGGCTCTAACTAGCATACAGGCTATTTCTATGGGTTCTAAAAGGAAGCTGTAGCAAAAAAAGCTGCTGTACCCAATCTCCCAAACTTCAGTAGAGGCTAGCGCCTGAGCAGCACAGATAGCAGACCAGACAGCCTCACTTCTCCACCACCCTTCCCGTCTGGTGCTTGGCTTAAAGCAACACAGGAGGAAAATGGGGTTGGTCACTCTAAATGATCAAGCCAAACATGGCTTGAAACAATTTGGATTTGCTACCTACTTCAACAAGCTTTGCAGCCAATCTCAGTGGCATAAACAGTCAAAAGTTTTCACTGCCATCCATTGCTGAATCAGACCTTGGTTCCTAAGTGACAAAACAGCCTATGGATTTCTTTACCTGGAGCTTAGTTATATGGGAAAATTACCATATATGTGATGAAGATTTTGGATGGTCTAACAGTCAAAGATGTAATTGTAGCAAGCATTCAAAGAGACAGAACTACAGAACCAGTATGGAGGTGTGGGATCGTGCATTGCTGCTCCCATCTACATGATGAAATGTCAGTTTATCCAAAACTCTCCAATGGTCTTACATCATTTTCTGAAAGCTAACTTTGTGATTTCTGTCACTTCTGAAATATTTCCGTGACTGTCCTGATGTCTATGATGATAACTGTCCACAAGAGAAAAAGAAAATTCATGGAATTGACAATTTAGAGCAAATTAAACAAGTGTCCAAAAGCAGACTGAGCTCAAGCTACATATTTATATGCAGTTACTATGGTGGCATTTAATTTAACACACTGAATATGATTGTCTGATGATGCAGACAGCAGGCTTCTCAAAACACAGGTCAGCAACACGAACAAGATATATATGCTCCAATACAAAACAGCAGTAATTGCTAGGTACAGTCAGCAGGAGGAACTGGTATTCAGAAGCATTTATACAGTTCATACCTGTATTTCTGCTTTCCAAATCAAGAAGAACTGAAGACAAAGTCAGGAAACCATTAATTTGTTGCTAACTACAGAGCGATACATTATTTTGGATCAGTGAATTCTAATGGAGTGACAACTGGTAATCTTTCTAGAACAATGGACTAGAGACACAGGTGAAAGGACGAGAGGAAGAGTAACAACTGAAGTTTTAAACGCTTTGCCAGTATCATTTATTGAAGCCAAAAGCTGCCCAGTAAGTCCAATTACGACACTTACACAATCACTAAGTCATGTTGAAGACACAAAAGACCATTCTATCCTGCCACAAAAGGCAGCAGATTTTTTTTCTACAGGTTGTACATTAAATGTACTTGCCTTAAGAAACACCAGCATTTATTTATTCTCTCAAAGGCATTAGAGTTTATATGAAAATTTATTGAACCAAGTCAATAATGACAGAGAAGGATTTGCAAATGCTTTGAATTACTCAAAATTAAGCATACGAACATTAACAAAAATCATAAATGAAGACTGAAAAGCCAGAGATGATTCAATTAAATGTAGTGAAGGAGGGCTGTGTTCAGAATTGAGTCATGATTCAGTTACTCTGCAGAAAGAAATAAGTAACATTTTATTGAACTGAACTGCACCTGACCTAAACTAAACACAGAGGAAAGAAATGAGGATGAGTAGCATCCTCTGAAAATCATTCATGTCAAGAATTCTCTCTCAATCCATTGGTAATGGGCCACACTTAGTGACTCCATGACAAGAACAAAAGATAGACTATCCAAAGGAAGTTTAAATGAAACACAAAAAGAAAATCGACTTTCAAGCTGCATACGGGACATCACTAAATTTGTAAGTGTCAAAGCAGAAATAGTTGTACACGGCACTGGTAAAAACAAGATCTGCTAGGAAACTAAGCACCAGTCTATGCTTGAGGTTTTGATATTTGTTTTAGAAACTGAAATGATGTTGTACAAGAGCTTTAAACAAACCCCAAATCTAATGACTGTATTTAATTCGTATTGCTCATGAGGCACAACATGAATATGAAAATAAATGCAACGTTAACATGAAAAGCATATGCTCAAATACACTGACGCAGCATTACGCGTGGGTGTGTTCAGCTGGTGCTGAATAGCATTAGTTATCATTCAATCTTTAATATTTTCTTTTAACGTGAAATGAAACACCTGAGAATATGCCAATAAACTGGCAACGAACCACATGAAATTACAGCAGGATTTGGTTTTCAGACCTAGGAAATCACAGTGAGGAAACCGAAGTTAGAACTCGAAGGCAGTCACAGAAAGTTGCAGGCAAAGTAACGACATGCGTTCCAGTGAGAACGCTACCGTGGCCCGAAGGAAATGCCCTATTTTTTATTTTTTTTTGTGGGAGGGGGGGGAGTTGATTCGTTTATTAACACATACCTCGTGGAAAAGGCCTCACCCCACTACCTTGCCAGCCCTTGAAGAAGCCTCAATCTCTTCATCACGGTAACTTTCCGAAATTAACGTAAAGCACGGCTTTCTCCTTCAGCTGAAAAAACCTCCCCGTGAAAAAAAAAAAATGAAGAACCCCCCGAGTCCCTCCTCTCCCCTCGAGGACTCCCGGCCGCCGGGAGGTAAGCCCGCACAGAGGCCTCTGTCTCCACGCAGGCAGCTCCTGCAGCCGCCGGTTTTGCTCTGCTGCCGCACGGCGGAGAACGGCTGCCAAAAAACGACCCCCAGCTGCCGGATGAGAACCGCCAGGCTCCGTGCGAACCCCACCCGCGCCGGGGTCTCAGCTCCCTCAGGAGGCGACCTAGCCGCGGCGGCCCCGCTCGCTACCACGGCGGGGGGAGGACGAGGCCCAGCTACCACAACGGCTCCCCCGCTTCCCCCCACCCCCCGTAACAGCACCGGGGCTGCCCCTCGCCGTGTCCCCGCGCCTCCCCCTGGGGCCGCTTACCGAGGTTGGGGACCGGGAGGCGCCCCCGGTGCCGAGGCAGCGCAGCCGAGCGCGGCGGGCCGAGCGCAACGTGCTCCGCTGCCGCCCGGCCAAGATGGCCGCCGCCCCCGCAGGGCGGGGCCTGCGCCGCGCAGCGCCGGGGAGACGGGCTCACCGTGGAGGATGCTGGCGTCATCCACGGGGGACGGAGCGGCGCGAGGCGGCTCCGCTCTCCCTCCCCTGACCGCTGGCGGGTGGCGAGCCGTGCCGAGCCTAGCCGAGCGGTGCCGAACCGAGCCGAGCCGAGCCGTGCCGAACCCTGCCGAACCCAGCCAAGCCCCGCCGAGCCCCTAGTTTAAACCGAGCTCGCGCGCGCTGACCTGAGCTCTGCGCGTGCGCGGCCGTTGAACGGTCACAGGGGTGGCGGAGGTGGAGCCCGGGGCGAGACCGCGGAGCGGCTCCGGGCCCCGCCGCTCCCCCTCAGCGCCCCCGCAGCCCTTCCTTCTCCTTCTGCTCGGTCCCCAAGCTGCCCCTGGGGCTGGCGGCTTCTCGGTGAGCGCCCGTGTGCTGCAGTCGGCGCCTGCCGGGAGAGGGGAGCCCTGAGGAGGTGAGTGGAGCGCGGCACTGCGGACCAGGGATGTGGTAATTAATTAAAAACGGAAGCCCCCGTTAAAAAATAAAAGAAGGGGGGGGGGGGGGTGAAGGGCTGCTAGGGTGGCTGTAGTGAGAGCAGCCGGGCTTGTCAAACTGCATCCGTCCTCTGCTTGCTGTGCGATTTAAACACCGCGAGTAATCGATATCAACACTTAAGACCTAATAGTCCTGGAAGTCTGCATTTCTGTAAAAATATATTTTAAATATACTCTCACAAATATTTTCTTTTCTTTTTTTTTTTTGAATAATTAGGGGTGTGTGTACGTACAAATATTAAAAACTGCTAATATAGTTCTTGATGTGTGGCTGCTTATATTGTTTTCAGTAATATATATGCTTATTTTCCTTACACTGGAAGCTTTAGGCTGTTACCTCAGAGAGACTTAAAGCAATATAATACCGGCAGAGTGAAAATAAAAGGTGTTCAAAATGGTGTGAAGACAATAAGAGATCAAATGTACTGGAGAGCTGGTTGTTGTTGAAATAGATTGCTACTGAGCATTTACTATCATTATTAAATATTAAATCAATAACTGAACGTTAAGTATTATTTTATCTTTCATCTGAATAGAAATAGTAAGCATGGTAAGAGTCTGGCTTCTGATTATATCTTGAGATCTTTGTGGCCCTTTGTTTTAAGGCCTTTACAACAAAAATGAGAGCAGCGAAAAGAGCTTGTGAGGTAAAAAATGAGTAGAACAAACATAAAAGTCAGACAATCCAAGCTATGAAATCCCTTTCTATTACAACAAATAAGAAAAACAAATTTTAATTCACATGTGTTGCAAAAAGTCTGGAGTAGTGCTGCCTTTGTTCAGTTTTGAAGTAAAAGTTGTAGTCAGACACTTTCTACAACTGTATGTAATAGTACCATGGGAATGCAGTCAGAATAATAAAAAACGGCAAATTAGGTGAGAGAAACTCAAGTCAGCAAAAGCTGATAAAAATCATCCTAATTCACAAAGGGCATTAGCTGAAGTGTTTTCTGAGTTGTAGGAGGTTATTTTAAGCATTTGCACAAATTGAGTGCACCTCTGAGGCCTGGAGAAGTTTAAACTTAGGATTTTATTTTATTTTTCAAGAGTGGGAATAGATGATGTGAGGAAGTCAGAGAACAGCGAACCTAGTTTTTATCCCCTGGAAGGTTATGGGGAGGTGGTTTGGGAGAAGACTGTCAGTAAGCAGAAGACAATTAAAAACCACATGTGAACAAAAAATGGCCTACTTTGGTTTATTAACAATCTGGGCCAAACTTCTAATGAGGATGGAATCTAAGTGATTTTTCTTGAGTTTTACAGGATTTCTGCCATTGTCTGGGTTGATGTTGTTGAAAACAAGTACTGAGATGTGGTCAAAAATAACTTCTGTGAGACCTGTGTACAGCTGATTGAAAAATTGATTTTGAAGCTGACTTTAGATAATTCACTGTTAGGGATGTTGTGAACTCCTGGGGAGTTCTGTTTTGAACGTGTTTTTTTTTTTTTATGGCAAACACAACACAGGTACATTGACCAGTTAGAAAGATTGCAAGCAAAATGATCAAAATCGGTGTAATTAATCTCAACAGAGATGAGAACTGAGGGGGGAACTGAACACAGGGACAAAATGTCAAAGGCAGAAATGGAAAAGGTATTGCTGAATAGCAAACAGTATCCCCAAAAGTGTCTGAATGCTGTATTGTGTAGTAAATTAAATATTAACACTATGATGTTATGTAAGAACCTTTGTTAAAATTGTATGCCGTTGTTTTTTAACCACAGTATGTAGATCTTTTAGACCCTGCAAAAAGACTTGGTTTGCAAGACCTCATTTTTGAAGAAAACTGAGTGGCATAGGCATTCTTCTAGAAAGGAAACTAAGTAAATTTGGTTTAAAAAGAAGAAAGGATGCTACATAAGTGTTAGTGATAAACTAGTCTTTGAGTTCTCTGTAAAACAAGAGAAGAAACCATTCTTGTTTTAAGAAGATAACATATGGGTTGGATGTTAAAGCAAAACTGTGTTTGCAAGGAGATAAAATACTGAAGCTGGCTCTTTGAGAGGAATGTGAATGATTGGATAGAAGTCTGATGGTTATAGTCTGGTCTCTTAAAGATCCTTACAGGTGTGCATTTTAAGTGTTTGTGTACTACTAACATAGTGGAATTAGAAACTGTACTAGGAGAAGACTGCTTGGAAATCTGCAAAATTTTTATTGAGCTTGGGTATGAAAAGAAAGGGTCAAAATGTATCCTTCTTTGTCTCCTCTTCAGTGTGATGCAAGAGAGTGTATGATTTGTGAAAGGTTTGCTTTCAGGTGTGCATCTTTTAAGTGTCTTACACTGTTATAATGAGAATGACTTATCTGCTTTGATTATGAATGGTAGAATGCTTGAACCATCTAAATCCACTTTGTTGTGTTTATAAACCATATTTTTGTTAAATTGGGTTTAATGGTTGTTATTTCATGGGGAGGTCCTCCAGGATAGAATTAACCTATCTAAGGAAGATGCTGAAGGATAAAGAGTTCAGGTGGGGGTAAGAAGCTCAGCTTTCCTGTTTTAATTAAAGGAAGCATACTTTGCTACTGGAGAGTAGCAAAATGAAAGCGTGACATTGTGTCAATGAGTCATTAATATGTTCACATTGCAATTAAAGAAATGGCAAGCCTACTGTTGTGGTTTAACCCGGCTAGCAGCTAAACACCACACAGCCGTTCGCTCACCCTCCCCCCTCCCTCTCTGGGATGGGGGAGAGAAACGGGAAAGTGAAGCCTGTGGGTTGAGATAAAGACAGTTTATTTAAGAGAGAAAATAATAATAATAATAGTAATATGTACAAACAAGTGATGCACAATGCAATTGCTCACCACCCGCTGACCGATGCCCAGCCCAACCCCGAGCAGCCGGCCCCCCCACCCTGGCTAGCCACCCCTATATATTGTTCAGCATGACGTCAGATGGTATGGAATAGCCCTTTGGCCAGTTTGGGTCAGCTGTCCTGGGTCTGTCCCCTCCCAGCTCTTGCTGCCCCCCCCAGCCTGCCCGCTGGCAGGACAGAGCGAGGAGCTGAAAAGTCCTTGGCTTAGTGTAAGCACTGCTCTGCAGCAATTAAAACACCAGCATGTTATCAGCACTCTTCTCATCCCAATCCAAAACACAGTACTTCACCAGCCATTAGGAGGAAAAACAACTCTGTCCCAACTGAAACCAGGACACCTACTAATGATCATTTGGAATAACTGGATTGAAAAAGTGAAGATGTTTCCAGCCAATGCTTCTATAGATGCAATGTCTTTCCATTTTTAGCACATACTAAGGAGAAAGGCTTCTAGACAAACTGTTTATTTTCTCCAGAGCTTGGGAGAAAAAAACAAAACATCGTGTCCTTTTCTTTCCATTGTCTTCTCAGTCTAAGATTTTTTTTTTTAAGTGTGGTTTTACTAGTAACTATTTGTATCTTTCTCAAAATAAGGAATTTGTTCTTCTAGTAAAATGTCAAAAATTTTTTTTTGAGTGAGTTGGCTTGTTACAGTATTATTTTCCCTTGTACTTCTATCACCTTTCTTGCTTTTAAAATTTTTTTTATTGGGAGGCTTCAGCAAAGCTATCTGGAATGTATTGTTACGAAGCTGGTTAAACAGCTTCAGTCATGAAAAAGTGACTGGAATAGTCCAACTCATTAGTTCACATGCTGAAGGTCTTTCATTATCTCTTGTCTGTGATCTGTGACTGATTTATTTGTCAGTGATTCTCAATGTCCGTTTCAGATCCCCAGCATGTACGCCTCAAAACTCTGAACCAAGGCAATACAAAGTTGTTGAGGACTTCTATGTGCACCATAAAGCTTGTAAGAAATGTCAGCGAGTTGTTCATTCGGGGATTCTGAATACTTTAGACAAATAGGTGATTTGAGTTTTAAAGTTCATGAGTCTAGGAAAACAGTCTCCTCAATGATTAAAGATAACTTAAGTATTGGTTATTGGGACAAAAATGTTTGTTTTTCAGATAACCCCGAACCAAGGGTTACATAACTTTTTCCAAGACAGTTTTAAATTCTCAAAAGATTAGAATACTTGTAATACTGTATTTGATTGAAGTTGCTATCAATAAATATAAAGCAAAGTTGTCCTAAGTAGCAACTTAGCAAATTATTTTCTGCTATGGTTTATGATCTGTTCTATACATAAAAAAACATTGCATTTGCAGTGTAGCCAATTCATCAGAGCACAGCTACATTTTAAAGACTCAACAAACATAAGTGTTTTTTTTTTTAAAAAAAAAAGGATAACACAATACTTAAATACAATGGGGAGTAAAGATTTGTGTTAGTGTCTAGCTAGTGGCTAAATGGTTTGTCCATTTCATTTTTTCTTAATACCGTTTAGCTTTTGAACACAGATCTACTAATTCTTAAAACATCACAAAAATTTCCTACAAAATTTGTGAACTATACAAGTATATATAGGGTATTTGTGACTGGACTGGCTGTGTAGCATTCTACTCACTTTTTCCTGAGATGATGGTATTTGAGCAAGGCTTTCTGATTCTGGTCCTCTGCAACAGTTGCTGTCGTCAATGCTAAGATTTTACTAAATATGTAATTGTTTCTTAGTGTTTTTTGTAATGGTGGTCAGGACTGCAATCTTGTATCTGAATGAGTCATAAACAAAAAAACTGAAAGTCATTCTCAACTCTGCAAAATTAAACATCAGGCAAAAGCCAATAGAAAATCTTTGGTGCAGACAAATATATACTACAGAATTCAGATTTCTGGTGTTCAATGAAGTTTTTAGCTGCAGAAATATTACATTGGAAAATATTGTTTTTGTCTATGGCTTGTATTGCTTCTGTAGTAGGTAAGCTCTGGATTCTGTGGATGGCAAACTAGTTCAGTATCTCATTCCCTGTCTAGGAGGGGTACTGGAAGGTTTTTTTTTTTTTTTTGATTTAGCAGAGCATAATATGCTGTCATGTGTGTAAGCAAGGGATTAGAAGTCAAGTCTAATTCTTTGACTCTTGAGTGCTTTCTTTACATTTAGTTTTAGGCATTTAATTCCTTGCATGGAATTTTTTCTTCGGAATCCTTTTTTTTTGGGGGGGGGTGGGTGTAGTGGGTTTACATGGCAAGATTTTGGTAGCAGGGGGCCATAGGGGTGGCTTCTGTGAGAAGGATCTAGAAGCTGCCCCATGTTTGGTAAGGGCCCCACTGCTGACCAGAGCTGAGCCAGTAAGTGACATTGTTTTGCACCTCTGTGAAAGCAGATTTAAGACAGGGAAAAAAAAAAAGCTGTGCCACACAGCAGCTGGGAGAGTGAGAGGAGTGAGGAGCAGCCTTGCAGGTGCCAAGGTCAGTGAAGAAGGAGGGGGAGAGGTGCTCCAGGCACTGGAGCTGAAGTCCCCTGCGGCCTGTGGTGAGGACTATGGTGAAGCAGGCTGTCCCCCTGCAGCCCATGGAGTACCACGGTGGAGCAGGGTTCCATGCTGCAGCCCGTGGAGGAGACCACGATGGAGCAGGTGGGCCTGCACCGACGCAGACTGTGGCCTGTGGAAGGCCCCTGCCAGAGCAGATTCTGGGCTGGACCTGTAGGTCGTGGAGAGGAGACTGTGCAGGAGCAGGTGACCTGGCAGGAGCTGCTGCCTGAGGGGGACCCAGGTTGGACCAGTTTGCTCCCAAGGGATGGACCCCGTGGTACAGACCCATATCTGGAGCAGTTCTTGAAGAGCTGCTCCCTGTGGGCAGCCCACGCTGGACCAGTTCAGCAAGGACTGCAGCCTGTGGGAGGGACCCCACAGCACAGGGGACGAGAGTGACCGAGAAGGAGCGGCGGCGGCAAAGAAGCGCTACAGACTGACCATAACCTCCATTCCCCCGTTCCCCTGCGCCGCTCAGGGGGAGGAGGTGCTTTTAGTTTCTTTCCTTTGTTTCTCACTTCTCTAGCTCGTTAGTAACAGGCAATAAATCTTACTGTCTCCCTATGCTGAGTCTGTTTTGCCCGTCACAATAATTACTGCGGTATCTCCTCATCCTTATCTCAACTCTTGAGCCCCTTTCATTGTATTTTCTCCCTGTTCCTCTTTGAGGAGGGGGAGTGAGACAGCAGTTGTGGTGGAGCTTGGCTGCCCACCTGAGTAAAATCACCACAGGGGGGTGGGGGGGTGGGGAAAGGAAGCCTTTAAAGCTATTTTCTAGGCAGTAGTAAGGTCCTCCACATGATATGAAGAACAACAACATTTAGTATATGTGGTAGTAGGCCAGATGTGAGACTGAATGATTACTTGAGCAGTATAAGTCACAAGTTAGTGATTCCAGATGAACTTGTGAAGTTAAGGAAATGGACAATGGATACATGTGGCAATAACCAGTTTCTTCCAAATAAAGGACTAAATGATTTATTCAAATTTTCCTTTCCTATTTTTAAGAAGTATCTCAAGGAAGACTGGTTGGCTCTAGCCTCTGAACTTGGAGATTAGGAAAACTTGTGTGTGTGCTGGGGCAGAAAATGAAATTGTAGTGCTAGCCTTTAAATCAACAGGGTCTGTTTCCATTTCTCTTGGAAACAAGGACTTCCTAAAATCCCCAGAATGAAATAATAACTAATTCTGCATTTCGTGTAAAGAATGATACAAGTAATGTAACTTAAGAACGTTTCCAGTGTACATCCTATTTTTAGTCAGACAACTTTTTGCATGTATGTGGAACCTCATATTTATAAGATTTAAATATTGAATCTATGATAGTTTATAGAATATATGGTTTATACAAGTTTGAGGTCAACAAAATAAAACTTCTATATGAACAAATACAATCCTTTAGTTTTCCCATGAGCCTTAAAATATGTCAACTAACTTGTTTGCTTGTTTTTTAATTAGAAATGACTACCCCAAACAAGACACCACCTGGTGCTGATCCAAAGCAATTGGAGAGGACTGGTACTGTTAGAGAAATAGGATCACAAGCAGTTTGGTCACTTTCATCTTGTAAACCAGGTAGAATCACTATGTATGATTCTATGTAAATTATTCTTAGAAAATATAATGTGTTATGTTTTAATACGAAGTTGTACATGCAGAGTGTAGCAGTAGAACTACTGTAATGTAAATTGTTAGGAGGGTGTCACTACAAAAAGTTTTTGCCTATTTTGTATGATGCAATTTTAAAGGGTTATAACTAAATTAGAAATCCTATAATGAAATATGTCACATTAGCAAAACAGAGCTTTTGTTGATTTTCAACTAAACTGTTTTTTACTTGTTCAGTGAACAAACTGAACTGTGTAAGCATTGTGTATTTTTGTAGTTTGGCATTTTGACTAAGTAAGTATCTTTGATTTCAAGTCAGACAAACAATCCATGCAGTTAGCCAACCTAAATATTCCATCCAGACTTTGTGTAGCTCTCTAAAATACTGCAAGTAAAATGAAGCCATTGTAAATGTTGCTGAGATATCAGTAGTGATAGTTTACACCTGGTCAAAATATCTGCAAATCTGTTCTTTTCATTTGAAGTGATTGAGCTGCTGTTTCACAAACATCTGTTGAGTGTAGGCTGCAGCTAGGTATCAGATCAAGTGTCAGTAATCACTTTATACTGCAACGTTGCACTCAGGCTGGTCTGATGTCCTGGTGTCTCTTATTTGAAGAAAAATATCACATGGCACCACCACTTCCAACAGAACAAAGATTTCCTATTGAAGATAAAACTGCCTCTGCTAAATTAAAACTGCAGCTTTCGAGGGCAGTCATTACTGATGTGATTAGTAGAAGGGTAGGTAATGAGGGAATGGAAAAATAAATGTTCAGAGTTGTTTCTTTAAATGTGACAGCTTTTATGAATATTGGTTTTGGCAACTATTGCTTCTTCTAACTACTAACTTAAAAAATATTCCAAGAAGTGGCTTGTAAAAAAAAAAAGTTATATTTGTTAAATTTTTGTAATAATTGAATAATCTGGTATTGGTTGTACCAGATGATCTTGAAGGTTTTTTCCAACCTTAATGAGTCTGATTTTCATTTAGTTCATTAGCTCATTTATAGAATAGGTAGAAATCATATTGTTCTTGCAATTATGAATTATTTCTTACCATTTGGAATTCCAGGACACGTTGAATGGTAACCACCACCCCCCAGATATCAATAGGAGATAGAACATAAAGACACTGTAGCACTGAGTTTTTATTTACAGATTCCCGTTTTAGTTCTGTCAAAAATACAACTTGAATATTTAGAAATATTTCCTTATGTTATAGTTTAAAGTATGTGTTTTAGTTTGTAAAAGCTGAAAAAAGTGTCTGTGATTAATTACATCACAGATAAAGAATATTCAAGACTATCACCTTTTCTTTTTCTTAGGATTTGGAGTGGATCAGTTAAGAGATGATAATCTAGAAACTTATTGGCAGTCAGATGGATCACAGCCTCATTTGGTGAACATCCAGTTTAGGTATTAAACATTACTGTGTATGGGTTAGAATGTTTTGCTTAACTTTGTGTTGATGGGCTATTCACCAAGCCTGGAACTTGAGAAGTGCATGGACTCCTGGACTAGTCCTGTGTTACCTTAGAGTGTTTATGAAAAAAAGTTTTCTTGAAATTATTATGGCTACTGAATCCCTAAATGAGCAACAAAAAGGAATCTTTAATTGTAGACCATTTGTAGCAGTTTCACATTTACATACATAAGGTGACATTTGAACCTTGACTTTTTCTGTCATAGACTGTAATTTGAAGGATAGATGACTGCGTTTAAAGTAGTCCTGTATTTAGCAACTGATTGTCTGAGAAACCTTTTCCTGTTGTATTCTGACATGATTGACAAGACTGGCTTTTTGAGTCACCACAAGGATTCTTTTGGTACAGTAGTAGAGCCCATATTTGATAAGCGAAGCATATGTTTCATCATATGTAAATGCTTATTTGGCATTTTCACCTTTTGTTGTAGTTCTTGGTATAATGCAAGTTCAGTAGACAGGTGAAGGATAACAGTGAAAATCTACTGTGTGCGTTATCTAATGTGTGAAAAAAATCTGTTGATTTAACAACAATGTTATTAAAAATCAGTAGGTGCACTTTTGTATTAAGTTTTAAAACATCAAAATTTTATTACAAAGTAACAACAAACTCTTCCTGAATGGTTTTCTTTGGGATGCTTACATCATTTATTTTCTTCTTGCAGGAGAAAAACAACAGTGAAAACGTTATGTATTTATGCGGACTACAAATCTGATGAAAGTTACACTCCAAGCAAAATCTCTGTCAGAGTAGGAAATAACTTTCATAATCTCCAGGAAATCCGGGTAGGTTAATGGTATTTCACTCTCTTAAGGTAGTCCTCTCTACTTAGGTCAATTGACGCGTGAAATGTTTTTGGAGGTGAGATGGCATCGTTCTTGGAGGAAATAATCAGGTTGACTTTGGTGTTTGCTTTTATTTTCTTATTTTGTAAAATTGTTAGGTTGTTTTCTGTTTTTGTCAGGCATAATTACCAACATGGTTATAACAGGGTTCATGTGTAGATCCAGTAATTGAATAAAGAGTGGGATTATGCAGAATAGGATTCATTAGAATTAGTGTCTGAAAAGCCTATGCTTGGAACAACGCAACGAAAGGGAGACTCAGCTTCTAAATACTTGCAATTTTAGACTTTAAAGGTGGGGAGAAGCATTAATTCAAATTCTTTTGATGAATTTAAAAGTACGAACTTTAATTATGGCTCTGGATGGTGCATAAGTATCTTTGGAGTCAGTCTGGAGTTAGACTGAATTTCTGGGAGGCTGCATTTATTCTCATTAACTAGTAATGTCTGTTTCAAAGCTCATTTTGAGGCCCTGGCAACAAGAAACAGCAGGGCAACTCCTCATCATCACTTATGCAAAGTTTTCTTTGTATTCTATTAGGTAAAGAATCTTCATGTAAGTGAGAATCTGTTACATACTTCCTGGTAGCTAACTGGAGCTACTGTTGATGGTGGGGCTAGGTAAATTGCAGTGTTAGCTCTTCCAAAATAATATATAAAGCAAACAATTCCCAATTTAAATTGAAAGCTTAATTACAACTAAAGAGTTGTATATTACAATTAGATATGTACATAAATGATGTTTTACTTTTGAGTATTGTTTTTGATCTTTCTCACCACTTTCTTATAGCGGGCAGTTGCTGAGATACACAAATTTTGGGAAGTGTACAATATTTTTGTCTTAACAGTAAGATGCAAAATCCAACTTCTATTCGGTATTTGATGCTATAATATTTTAATCATTAACATTCTTTTTATTTACAAGAGATAATATTCAGCATTGTTTTTCCATGATGATGCTTCTAGCCAGAAGAAAATTTCTTTGAAGGAAAAATGAAGATCAGATATGAGTTGCTTTAACTGTTTAGTTTTATTTGGGTACTAGCCTTTTGTAAATAGTAAAAGCAGATTTCAAATAATTCATTATCTGTATGGGAGTTTGCCTTTACTCATGAGCAAGTATCTTTTGACAATTTTGCATTACAGTAACCTCATGTTTCATCCTCCTCATCTCTGGAGTTCAGCTGCTACTGGCGGCTGTATTGTGAAGGTTTAGCATATCTCCCTTATATGGCAGGTATTACAATAACAGAAGGATCAGCAATAAGTAGGAAAAGGAGGTGTTAAATAGTGGTCGGAATTTGGATTTACCTGCTTTTTTTTCCATTTTTGTTTTTCTGTGTTTGAAGTCCCTACAAGAACAACTTGTAAGCAGAAGGCTGTAGATGCAGTGAGGAAAGAAAGCTTAAGGCGCCTTCACTATTTTGGCAGTCTATTTCCTTTCTCAGATATGTGATGTGATGTTCTTTCAAGTTTTGGGTAATTGGTTTTATCCTAAATCTTAAATGGATTACACTCTTTTGCAGTATTCTTCTGATATGAAATTACACTACTTGAAGTGTCTTTCTTCAACTGCATATTCTATCTCTTTAATCTTAATTACGTCGTAGCTGTTTGGGAGTTTGACTATGTCTAACAGTAAAAACTATTATCTTTTTCTCGGTAGTCTATGGGTCTGTTTTGCGAGTGTCCACTAGATGTCATTGTTGTCCTTAATTATCAGTTTCTGATTTTTTTTGCTTGTAGTCTACTCTTCTAATAATGTCTTTTTATAATAATGTTTATTGCAGCATTCTGTGTGTAGCCTCGATGACATAAGTTTCTTATAAAGTGGTGAACTTCCACTTCTGAGGGTGTATGTGTTTAAAACCTATATAAACAATAAAATGTATTTGTAGAATTATTTTGAACTTGTGCTGTTCATTATGAACATATTAGTCTTCTGCAATTTCTCAGGAAATATTTCTTCATTTTTTTTCTCACTGAACGCAATTCTGTACATGATGGATTTGGTTAAAAAAGCAAACTTGTACGTTAAATGTTTCGTAGGTCTTATAGTATATTAATGGGGCTGTAATGTTTCATGGGAGCAGTAATTGTTATGCATACCATGTGCTCGCATGCTTTTTTACTTTAAAACTAAGAAGAATATGTGGTCAAGCCTCTTACTAATGAGATGCAATACTTCTTATGCTGTAAAATACTGAAGACTGATTCTCTGGCCACTCTAATGTTAAATATTGCTATCAGTTTTGAGATTTTCTAAGGTGCTTGATATTCAGAACGTATTTCTAAATTTTTTTCTTTAATTTAGAAACTTTTTCTTCAGCTTTTCTGACACACAGGTTATTAAAGCAGGGTGAACCATTATGAGCTATTCACAGAGATCTACTTAATTACACAATGATTCAGTTGGCTTCAGGAATGATTGACAGGGTTGGAAATTCAACTAAATCATTTTATATTTTTCATGAATGCTTGCCAATAGTGTCTAAAGAAAAGTCCTATGATGCCTCCATGTGTTCTTTTCCAAATAGTCTACTTTTTGAAACAATGCCATGTGCTGTTAGGATAGATATAATCAATAATATAACAGTAGCTTGAGTTTGTGTTCTGGGATGTAAGAATGTCCTTTTTTGGAACCTAAAATGAAATTATTTTCTCAATAAAGAGAAACAAGTCATTTGTAGCCCGTTCTATAGGTAAGAACAATCCTTGTGATCTGGCAGTATTATACCTTTGTTTGACTGGAGGTACTGCAGTTGAGATGTGTGTACAGTAAGCCTTCTCTGACTTAACATGCCTTTTTATCACAACTGTCAAGTTTGGAGAGCAAATATTTTCTTTTTTTCCTATTTTAAGAGTTCTGCAATGTAATGCTGCAAGAAGTTTGTATGGACAAGATAGAGGTATTTTTTTTTAAAAACAGACTTCAGTATGTGAGATAAGTCATCATACTTTTTCACCATATGAAGATAACCTGCTGTAAAGCAAGTGAATGAAAAGCTTGCTGTAGGAAATTGCAGGTCGCCAAATGGTGCTCATCTTCCTGGTTGCCTTTATACCTCTCCCAAGGCATTTGGGTCATCTGCAGTTCATCTTACCATTATAACATAATATTTTTATGGTAAGCTTAAGTAGAATTTCAGATTATATTTTCCTATTAGTTTCAGTGGTTTCTTCTGTCAGCCCGTAGCGTAGGGACTTCAGTTACCTCACTTTGCTGCGTGAACTCTTAGTGCCAATTCTATGTTGTTTGTTATAAATTATACTTTGGGGAGATGTTGGCCAGACTTGGAGAGTAGTTACTTCTCACATTCTCTCAAACTTGAGAAGCAGCTGGTGTTTAGTCCCTAAATAAAAGTTGCTGTAGGAGGCAGAACCCCTCTAAAAACAAGCAAAGTTGTAGTGCGCATTACAGAAGACTCAACAATAGAATACGGTGTACGTGTCTTGGCAGTAACTAGAGATGCAATTGCAAAGGTGTAATTTGTTTCCTATTCCAGTAAGAGTTCTCTTCCAGCATTCTTTTGGGGCTTTTTGTGATTTCTTATTTGGAAGATTTGCTTTATCATTTAGCTTGTGTAGTTCAGAGAAAACAGCAAGATTTGTGATAGGCCCATACCATTCCTAGTGCGTGGCGTTGCTACGTGTACTGTTTTTCAAATTACATAAGGACAGTAATAAGCCACATGGTGGATAAGACAAACTAATGTTTGGGTTTGAAAGGGAATGATCAGAAATCCCCCTGTGAAGAAGAGTAGCAGACCATGAATGTGCTTTGTTTATGCAGTAGGACAAGTCTGCACACAGGGTAAGGTCCTGAGTTTGTGTAACCTCAGTAAGCAAGATCCTTGCTTGCTTTTTGCCTGTTCTGGAAACCATCCAGGCAGAAGCAATGCTGCTAGAACAGGGTAACTCCCGTGGTTAACAACTGTTACAGGTATCCAGGGATCTGTCACTGGGCAGTGATGCGTAGCCTTATGTGGGATGAAGATGTGTTGTCCCTGGCAGTGCTACCTAGCAGGCTTTGTATCAAACAATGATACCTAGTATTAAATGTTGCTTTAACTCTGTTGTTGTCCCCTTTTTTAATTGGAACAAAAGTGCACTTAACCTTTTCATCAAGACTCAATTCTGGAGATGACTTTGCAATATCCTTGCTGGCAACAGTGTGGGTCTTCTGCTTTTTGTCAGGCAGTATAGCTGTCTCTTTTTGAATAGCTGTTTATTTTATTTTCAGCTTGTTTTCTGACCCTTTTGGTTTTGATTCGTGTATTGTAACTGGCTGCTCCTCACCCCACAGCAAGCACAGCCATATCCCCATTGCCGTGGTATTTTGGCCAAGCACCACGGACAGGGGCGCTTCTTTACTGATTTCAAACATTCTGCGCTAGAGCAAGGAATTGTCAACCTGGAGAATGCCCAAGCTGGGGGAGCTTTTCTCAAAGATAGTTAAGGAAGTTTGGACCCTTATTGTAATCTTGTTACTCTACACTGTCCACTGGTTGTAGCGAGGAGGTTGGACTCCTCTAGATGAAGTTTGGAATTTCTGAAATTCCAGTCTTAGCCTGTTCTCTGTATATAATGTAAATAAATATAGATACTGAGAAGAAACAAGATGTGAACTTGTCATAGTAGTGCTGCAAACTAATGAATTAAGGAAGTGTACTGTTTCTGAGTTCCTGGTCAGACATCTCTAATGTGCATTTTAAATAACTTTTCTCTGAAGATCGAATATAGAGCTGATAATTGCTTTTTATTTATATTCCTCACTAAGTTTCAAGTACTTTGACTAGAAACCCTTCCTCCATATTCTTTTTTCCCATGTAAGAAAATATGCAGTGCCAACCCCCAATTATTCATTGAGTTCAAAATTTTGTTTAAAAATACACAATCAGCTTTCAGAAAACTACATCTGATGCTAAGAAAAGATTAAGTTTTACTTTCATAGAATTTCAAATGTAGTCTTTCTTGTCTGTCTCTAGGAGGTTGGGTCAGTAGATGAAGTCATCACACTAGATTGTTCATTTTGATTGTTATCTAGCTGTTTTGCTAATTGGGTGTGGATTTACTTCAGCAGGATGCAGACAGTATCTCCTGCTAACATCTACAGTTTACCGGTACTGGAAGTTTTCAAAGCAGAGAAGTTTTCAAAGCAGAGGAGTAGAATGATCCACTGGTATTTGCTGTTTATTAAGCCTTGTGATTGTTGCCAAGGGGAGGGGGTCAAGTTCAGGAAACAGCCCTATACTGATGCAGCTGGTACTCCTTGTGCCTACCTTCCAAGAGAGGATATTTTGCCAGTCTGGGATGTTTGTGTGAATCCTTCTTTACAGGAGAAAGGCTAATTTAACAGTTTAACATCACTGATCCCTGCGGATGTCATGGCCTGTAGAGATGATATGAACTACTCATTTTTCTTATGCTTTTGGAAATCAACTAGTATACGCTTCAAACTTTGGAAGTTATAGAAAGGGTGGCAGTTGTTTTGCTCCTTATGTCCTGGAATGGTAGTATATTGGAACAGAGCTTCCCATGCAATTGTGAGAAATGCAGTTATTAAAAAATATTTTGTAGATATGAATTGTGTGTACAGTGAGATAAGATCCACACTAGTTCTATCATCTCTGAAGAATGGAGACTCTTTTGGCCCCACAGCATAAAATCATTCAATATTTTTCTTCCCTTGCTTTGAAATGGTACTTCACAAGAGAAACATCACTTCTGATGGGTCCTAGAATTTCAAAAACAAACAAAACCCTAAATATTGGTTATTATGCTATGGTGTATATTGCATATAGAAATGTGTTTTTCTTGTTTTGTATACCAGTGTTCAAAAATTAATCTTTATGAAGGGACCTTTTCCTGTCTACAGAGGGACTCAGTCAGGAAAGGGTATGTTAAAGAGGCCCTGTATTTTTAGTACTGTCAGTCTGACTTTACCTACTGAAGTAGAGGAAAAGCCATGTCAAAGAAAGTGGCAACAGCTCTATGGAAGGCAGGAACTTGATGAAGTGCAGATCTTTCCTTAAGGGAGCTCAAATATATAAAGCCTAGGAATTTGAAAGCATCTCCTGGGATTATAACCTTTGTCGTGATTATTCAATCTAAGTTCCATCATGGAAAAGGAATTAGAAAATGCATGTGATTTTTCATGTAAAAGTAAAAGAATTTTACTCTCTCCACTGCAGTGAGAAAAGGCAAGATAACTCTACTAATCATATTGACATTACACAGCAGAGTGTAAATGCTCTGGTTTGTAGTGACTGATTAAATTGTTACATCTCTTTTTGGTTCATGAAGTTCAAGTAGGAGGACTTGAAGGGAATTCTTAAAGCTTGTTGTTCAGATGTTCTAATTTTGGAATGATTTTTCTGGTATGGATAGTATAAAACTCCACTTTACAAATGTACATCATCAATGGGTGCAAACCGTCCTCTAATACAGTGGGGGAATTTTTCTTAGACTTTGATGCAAGTGTTCTCCACTGTATCCTAGTCATAATACTATAAACAAATTGTACTTCTACCTCTGGCAGATGGGAACAGTTTGCAGATAGTGTCCTGTATTTGCTGTGGGTGAGAATGAGAGTTAGATAACTGATCTTTCTAAATTAGTATTTTTACAGTTATCTGAATTAAAGAAAAGTGATAAAATCGTGGCTTGATAGCAAGTATAGGATAGTACAGAAAACTGCAAATTTAGATTTCTTCAGTGCTTTTGAAGTAACATGATAATACTATTGTAGAATGACAATAGTTAGTTGTATTAGTCATTTTGAAGAAACATTGATTTGTTTGTAGTCTGTGCAGATACTCTATGCTGTTAAACCAATATCCCAAGTTAAAGTCCCCATCAAATTGTGCCTTCATTGTCTGGGTGATGTTTGAGGACTAACTGTAAGAGGGAACTGAGGTATAAGACAAGATTCCGGTGTGCAATGTGGCTTTGATCCCAACAGGTAAGCATAGATGCAACCATAGTACAGTGCCTTGACTCTGTATCCTGATCTCTAACCCTTTGCTCACATAGCAATGAAGCAAGTTAAATCAGACTTCCTAAAGAGACTTCCTAGGTAAAACTGTTCTCCCACTTAGACTGCAAAATAGCAGGCTGAAGATATGCTAATACTTATGTTTTCACGTGAATTTGTATGCTTTTTCACAGAAACTGATTTGATACTAAGTTTTTACCTGACTGAAACTCGTAATTGTGATGTTCATTGAGACCAGATTACTTGAGAAAGCTTGGTAGTTTTGTTTACATCAATTAGTTCTGTCTAGAATTTGTTTGCACTGGTATAGTTTACATCTGCCTAAAGGAACCCAAGGTAAAGCACCATATGCACTCAGTTATAAAGCTTTTTCTTCTGTATTTTGCTTTAACAGCACTCCCCCCCCATCCTGGGCTTAAAACCTCTTCTCACTTGTTGAGTCAATATAACAAAGGCCTTACTGAAACTGATGAACTTTTCTTGGTAATGTTTTTCTGAAAAACTATTTTTTTCAGTGATGCTTTAACACGGATGAAATAGATGTTAGAGGCTTAATATACTGTGTATACCTCTGTGTTATTCACCAAGGTTGTTGCTTTATGGAATATGTATTTCCTTGGAATGGAATATGTATTTCCTTGATCATTCTGGGGATTTTCTCCTGTTCTCTGGAGTTCCCAGATGGTTTCAGTAGGCTGTTCAACTTTTGTAGTGAACTGAATAACATCCAAACTGATAGAACAGAGCCATGAAAGATTGCCAGTTTTCCGTGATAGTTAGCTTCTTCTTGATACCCATGAAGGATTTGTCAGGGAAAACCTGAATAACGAACAGTTTACTACTAATGGACTATCCTCTTTACTGTGCCTAGTTAGTACAAATGAAGAATCTGTACCTTGCAAGAAACAAATTCTGTATGTAAATATAATAATAAAAGGTCTATGAGACTAAGATCTATTACTCTTCATCTTCACACACTTAGCTGGCAGCATGGCCATGCTGCTGACCTACAGAAATTCTAGCTAGAACTGTGGAACAGTCATCTTTCCCCCCCCTCCTTCTGCAGCTGATTTCCCCCCCCCATTTCCTTCCTCCTCTCCACACAAACACCTTAGACCTTTTGTTGTGCTGG
This sequence comes from Heteronetta atricapilla, assembly GCA_011075105.1. Lineage (NCBI taxonomy): Eukaryota > Metazoa > Chordata > Aves > Anseriformes > Anatidae > Heteronetta > Heteronetta atricapilla. Next base: position 54,386,960 of record CM021734.1, read on the forward strand.
TGGCTTTTGTGAAAGCATTTTATGTAGCCTTTAACCCTTCATGCTACATATAGCATCTCTTTGTTTCTTTTAAACCATTACTTTACTTTTTTTTCCTTTTAATTCTTTGATAGAGTGGCTGATCTGTCTCTTTGACTGCATTACCAAATTTTAGGGGCTTCTAGGGAGATCTATCAAGTGTCTGTGTTCTTTAGGTCCTAGAATTAGTCCAAATGTGTATATTTAGGAACTATATATCATATATTTAAAACAGTAGCCCCCCCCTTCATTCCTTGAAATTCAAGCTGTAATCAAACTTATGTGCTATCAGGCTGAGGGGAGAAAAGCATGTTTTTCTTTCACATGCCCAAAATGTAGTGAAAATCCCTGTGGACAGTTGTGTTTACAAGGGTAACTGTCTGCATTCAATTGTGGGTTATAAAAGTGCTTGCTTGAATAAATAGACTGAGCTATCAGACAGAACAACCAATAGTTCGTTGGACTAATTGACCTTGTCAGTGGAGTAGAAACACTTGCAAATAAAGTCCCCATTGCCAGCAAAGTTGCAATGAAAACCCCTGAAGAAACTGTGTATATCCTCTAACTATCTTGGAATGCAATGATTCAAGCAGCAGACATGCAGGGGGGGAAGGGGGAAGGCATCATTAACTAAGAAAGTTTTATATACCAACAATTTTTAGCGTTCTCTTTCATAGCATGAGGTTATATGCATTCCTAAAATCATTAAGTAGTTAACTTTCTCTATTCAGAATTGTTTTCCAACAATTGTTGTTACTTTTACCATATCTCAAGTCCCCTTGTATTATTTGTTTTGCTGGTCTGCTTTTATTATAACATACCCTTTTCAGAAAAGGCAAAGATGTTTGGCTAGTAACCACAGCATGTTGTAATGAGGGTGGAGTATGTTTGTCATTCTACAGTAATAGCTGACTTACATAAATGCCAGTGTCTATAACCACTCATACTGTGGTAGTTTATCTTTTCGAATATATTCAAATTGCGTAACAATGGAAAAGAATCACAGTAAATAGCAGAATATCTGACTTTCCAATTGAAAGTATGCTAGAACTGTTACTTTACTTTACCAGTGATGAGTCATGTATCTCTTTATAAAAAAAAAATATTTCACTCTAGAAACAAATCTTCACAAATGAATTAGTCCTATATCCAACATTTCCTTTAAAAGTTGGATAATGTCACACAGGTGGAAGTAGAATTATTATTATTATTATTATTATTTTAAAAAAAAAGCACAACAGTGGAAGACATAACAGGTTTCACTGTGTACTATAAAAAGATTACTTTGGTTAGAAAACAAAACAGGAAAGATGGCATTTGGGAAAAAAGTCTGAAAAACAGTCTAGTTAGCTGCTAAATAAACTTTAGAGATGAAGGTTTAAAAAAAGCACCAAGATCTGTAAAAAGGGGGATAGTGTATTTCACCTTAAGTAAGGGACAATGTGTAATAAGGGATTTTGTGGTTTTACAGCTCGGTGCATGTGTTTGAAAGCTGTTCTCTCAGCAACGTGGGTGGCAGGTTATGCTACCATATAATGTATTGTAGTTGGCTCTCCACACTTGTCAGGGTTAGCGTTCAACCATTCGGAAAATTTTCCCATTGTTCTATCATGTGAACCAAGGCTAGTGTTGAATTCCCAATAACCTTCTGCAGGAAAAAGAGGTTTAATTAGAAAGTTTGAAATTTGATTACTTCTGTTATTGTCTTAATGTACTTTACGATAATTTAGGTGTTTATCTGCAAATGTGATCATTTTTTTTTTCTCAGAAATCTGAAAAACCAAACTTAACACTGTACTGCAGTTGCTTCAACACTGTTTTAAAAGAAAACTTGTATACTCAATTCTGTCTTTCTTCAGCATTAACACTCTATTTCCATCTTAAACATGTTTGCTTTAGATGGATCATAGCTTTTGGCAGCTACCGCATTTTTAGCAAATAATACTGTTTCTAGTAAGAGTTGCAAAAAAAAATCTTTGTGTGAGGTCCTTGTAAACTGAACCTTGGGAACGTTATGTTATTTCTGTATTTTCCCTTCTTTTGTGCTTCTTCTCTATTTGTGACATGGTTATAAATTACATCGTTTGAACCAGAGAATTAAAAGCCTTTTATTTAGTGATTTCAGTAATTTAAAAGAGAGAATGTTCGTTATACGTGTATTTTTTTCTTTTTACCTGTTATTTCAGAGGCTGGCACGCAGAAATAAGCAATTATGGTATTGAAATTCCATTGTGCCAGCACCTCCAGGGCATAATCCAAAAAAAAAAAAACCTAGAAAAATCGCCTGCTGGGTTGTATGCAGTATGCTTGTGTGAACATCAGTGTCTGCTGTTCGCACATCATTTTTTACTGAAAGTTCCTGTTGGAATAAAGGCTCTGTGTTTGGAGAGTGCACTTTGATATCTGTTGGTCAACAGTTTTTCAAAGTTTGTAGGCATTTGTGATTACAGTTACCAAGATAGGCTCACAAGATACTTCTTGCAGATAGTCATTAATGCTTCAGAATTAAGAAAAGCAGATACTAGGTTCTGGCAATATAAATGAATATAGCAAGAAAGAGCTTGATGCTCTTCACAACTACATTTAAACATTCGGTTTGGAGACAGAACATGGGAGTAAGAAGACAGGTGGGTGGAGGGGTAGATGACAGCATGACAGAAAAGACTCAAATTATTAACCTGCTTCAATATTTTAACCCCTTTAGTTCCTCTCTTTTTTCCCCTTTTTTATAAATGCAAGAGTGTTGCCTAGTTGACATTTTAAAGTAGTATGTGTACATCTAGCATTACAGGTGAGATGGGTTTGGGTGTTCAGGATCAGGTAGAATTGTTGTCTTGATGCTGGATCATAGAGTCACAGAATGGTTTGGGTTGGAAGGGACGTTAAAGCTGACCCAGTTCCAATCCTCTGCCATGGGCAGGGACACCTACCAGACCAGGTTGCCCAAAGCCCCATCCAGCCTAGCCTTGAACACCTCCAGGGATGGGGCATCCACAGCTTCTCTGGTTCAGTGCCTCACCACCCTCTGAGTGAAGAATTGCTTCCTAACCTCTAATCTAAATCTTACCTCATTTAGTTTAAGACTATCCCCCCCTTGTCCTGTCACTATCTGGCCATGAAAAAAGTTGCTCTGCATCTGTTTTATATATGTATGTTTCATAACATACAGGGCAACACCCCTGCTCCTCCTTCACCACTGTCTCTTCTGAAAAACTTATATTCCTCGATTGCGGTGTATCAGATCACTCCTTTCAGTTGATAAGGATTCATTTTAACTGTAGCTTATAAGACATTTTTAATAGTATTCATTTGCAAACTGTAATGTGTAGCAATATTGATTTTTCTCATTTGTTTTTAAGGGGGATATTATAATTCCTACTCTTCTGCTAGGTTCGTAAAATTTAAGGTAAAAGGAAGTTATGCTAAACCAGATTTTAAGGTTCAAGTTGGGTAAAATATTAGTTTACCTTGATATTCAAGATGATTATCAATTTGCCTGACCGATGACTGCTTAAGTCCTTCTACTAGTATAATTACCAGTGACAAATGATTTTGGTGTATGCTAACCAAAAGCATAACTTCTACAGTGGTAATCTATTAAAAAATAATCAGACTGACTTCACTGTTCCCTGTCCCCCCTCCTCCTTACAATGTTTTAAGATCACGTCATGACCACAGAGCTACATATGTCTCTTTCCTTCAGTGAAGTAACTGCAGAAGTGTATGTATGTCTTTACTTTTTCCTATTATTAATAAGGTAATGGATTAATTCTCCTAGGTATAGGTTAAATCTTTTTCAGATTGAAACATACTTTTCTACTCAGGTGTGGCATTCTTTGCTAAGGAGGAAATCGTATAGGAGTTTGTTACTGAACTGTATCATGTGCCCTGGCAGCCAGGAGGGCCAACCGTGTCCTGGGGTGCATCAAGCACGGCATCGCTAGTAGGTCGAGGGAGGTGATTGTCCCGCTCTACTCTGCGCTGGTGCGGCCTCACCTCGAGTACTGTGTGCAGTTCTGGGCACCACAGTATAAAAAGGACGTGAAACTGTTGGAGAGTGTCCAGAGGAGGGCTACGAAGATGGTGAAAGGCCTGGAGGGGAAGACGTACGAAGAACGGCTGAGGTCACTGGGCCTGTTCAGCCTGGAGAAGAGGAGGCTGAGAGGAGACCTCATCACAGTCTACAACTTCCTCGTAAGGGGGTGTCGAGAGGCACGAGACCTTTTCTCCATTAACACCAGCGACAGGACCCGCGGAAACGGGGTTAAGCTGAGGCAGGGGAAATTTAGGCTTGACATCAGGAGGGGGTTCTTCACAGAGAGGGTGGTTGCACACTGGAACAGGCTCCCCAGGGAAGTGGTCACTGCACTGAGCCTGACTGAATTTAAGAAGAGATTGGACTGTGCACTTAGTCACATGGTCTGAACTTCTGGGTAGACCTGTGCGGTGTCCAGAGTTGGACTTGATGATCCTTAAGGTTCCCTTCCAACTCAGGATATTCTATGATTCTATGTTTTGTGAAAAAATGTGCTGTAATCCATTGCAGAAATTAGGTCAGCAAGTTCTTGGGGGAACTAGTTAGAAGTAATTAAAAAAAAATCTTGCATCTTTTTTCAGCTTTCCTTGCTTGTAAATACTTGAAGGGAAGTTTCAAGTAATACTTTTAATCGTGTGTCTCCCTAAGGTGGAATTGCTTTATGGACTGTAATTTTTTGTTGTTGTTGTTGGGTGTTTGAAAAGGTTCCTGGTCATGTAGGCTTCAAGGTTTCAGCTAAGGAAAAATAAATCTTTGTCTTCTTTGTTTGCCTGCTGTATGGTGTATTGTCTGGGGGGGAAGCATGTGGGAGAATATGATGAATATTTTGAGAGTAGTGCAGACACCTGACTTTACCCCAGTTAATCAGCAGAGCAAGAAGGTAGGTGCCACTGAAGAAACTGTCTGGAGCAAGGAACCTTTTTTCATCTCCAGGGAGCATGCTAGAGAGAAAATACTGGAGTAGCACGTTCTGGTATCAGTAGACCTCTATTTGAAAGGGAAGTTCTGTTTTTCTGTAGCATGGACATTACTAAAGAGAGCTGTTCACCTGTTTTATTTTCTTTTTCTTCTCTCTTAACACATTCTGCAACAGTCTTTTTTCCTGTCCTTGAAGTTCCCCAGTTATCCAAAGTCATCTACTCTGGTTTTGGATCCCATATGTGAAAGAACTTCTGGGAGTCCAAGATTGAAGCATCTTCTTTCAAAGATCTCAATCACAGTTTTTTTGTGTGTGCCAAAGATGCTAAGACCATGCTTGCTTACTATCACTTTTATTTTTGAAATGGAGAGGTGGTTAGCCAGTTGGGAATATTTTTCAGTGGCATTTGAGCTATTTTTTCACCACAAACTGTAGATAAGGATAGAGGCGATAAAGTCAGTGAATTATAAACAATCAGCTTTGATTTACCTGATTGTCTTCACAGGCTTAATTGTGGGAAGTAATCATTGGAATGAGTACTAGATGACTTCAAATAGTGAAAAGTGATGAGGAAAAAAAAGTGTGGAAATGCTAAGACAAAGATTGATGCTGATCCTTCCATGTGCTACTACTAACCTAGCATAGAAATTCTTTGTAGAAGAAAAAACAGCAGTTGATATTTAATTTGTGTCAAGCATAAGAAAAGATATGAAAGGAATGGGAACTTTTAAAGTTTCATGAGCACTGAGAAAGTCTTGTGGTGTCATCTCAACTGGTGCTGGAGGTTACCACACCTTATTTTTTAAGTAGCCAATTTGTAGGCAACCACAGTTGGGAATGCCCTGTGACTCTCCCTAACAGTTTCTCAATGGGCTGAGGAGAAGTGGCACCAATGCGGAAGAAATTAGGAGCCAGTTTGTCCACCACTTATTTTCTAGCCTGTGTGTGGCTTCTGTGTTATAAGCATCTTTATTTGTATCAGTACAAATTCACTGTGGTTTCGCTACTTGTAGTAGTATTTCCTTGTGGCAAAGACATTGAAGCATAAGACTTAAAAAACAGAGCAAAAGCCAACAGAAAACATGTGGCATGTGCCGTGCTTTGTGTCAGGCTGCCAGCGAAACGAATAACAAAACATTTCCATAAATTCACAAGTACTGTTAATATATGTAAACAATACTAAGAATATATTATTCTGTATTTATAAGCATACAAACAGACTTTTTCTTAAAGTGAAGTTAGATCCACAAATATATTCCATACAGGTATATGAGGAGTTTTTTTATCATTAAAATCATATTTGTATCTTTGTTCCGGAAACTTAATATTTTGATGTCAAACATGGGAAGCTGAGATTCTCAGCATCATTAGAAAAGTAGTTTTATAACCTCATTTCAGGCAATAATTTATGCAAAGGAATGTTGTTCACATGACAAAGTCATCGTTGAAGTTCAGAAATGCTACCTATACCTAGCAAATGATAAATATTCAGACAAAATATAAAGTTCCTGAGCAAGGATTTGAATTGCTCTAGAGCTATCTTCATGATAATCCTTTGCAGAGTTAGGTCTTTCTGCCTTGATTGCCTGAATGTTATTTTTTGTTGGGAGACCTGTGTCTGCAAGGAGCTTTGGTCAAAATAATGCTAGATAGTGTCTACATAGAATTCTTTGAAGTTCTTGGGGGGCGATGGGGAGAGAGAAGCAGCAAATATGTTTTTATCCTGTTCCCTGTCTCAGGTATACTATGGAAATGTTTCTACAGATCTTTCTGAGGGCTGCTCTCCATCTTATTCTGTCATAAGATAACGGATCAGAAAAACCTTTCCCATGATTTTTCCTGTTTTCTGTAGAAACACACAGAAGAGTTTGGTATGAGAGTGATAATGTGAGTCTGTGTGTCTGGCTTGAGGGCCTGTGTTCTCTAGACTTCTTAATCCAGTTCCTAAACTAGGTTTATCTCATACTCCTATTTTATTTCAGAATGAATTCTGGAATGTTTTCTGTCTAATCTTAAAGGAATGTTAACAAATACAGTTTTTATTGAGGCTCTTTATGAACACTGTTCTCAGTCTTGAGTGAACTATGAGATTTTAGCCCCTAATTCTTTTTATTTTTTAACTTTTTAAATTTATTTTCCCCCCCTTTATCTGTCTGTGGTTAAATTCAACTGCGTATGAAGGATTTTTTGGGTCACTTTTACTAGCAAATGCAGAAAATCCTTGTTCTTCTCTTATGCTTTTTTTTTTTTTTTAATTATTTTTACTTCTTAGCAAAAAAGTAACCTATTGGATGTTACTGAGGCTAAGTAGTGAAGTTAAAAACAAAGTTGTGTGATTTTTTTTGTTGTTGTTGTTGTCTTGCTTGGAAAACAGTTGCAGTTCCTTATTGGGGTAATGACTTAATAAAACTACTGAAGTAGGCCTCCATCTGTGTTGTAAAAGCCACCATGTCTAATGGAGAGGTTTTAACAAATCGGCTTTGGGTAAATCTAGCACTGCTGGTTTAAGAACTTCTGTTGTGGAGTTATTAGACTTTTTTCTTGTTTGTATTGTCTGACACGAGGAGATAGATTTACTTGCATAGAATTAAATTAAGCAGAGGACTATATGTAGGCATAGGTCTTTAAGACATGCTGTAGGACACACAACTTGCAATCTGATTCCATCAGCTTGTTATGGACTTCACATCTGTAAGCAGTAAGATGATGTCCAACAGTAGCTCTAGTTTTAGGACTTAGACCTATTGGTAAGCAAGTTTTCAATTATGTCACTTCTGGGTTTTGTTGTTTCCATATGCCCCCTTGTTCTTCAGGAGCACACATGATGTAATTCTATTTCCATTCTCATACATTTGATCTTAAAGAGCTTGCATTCTTACATCTGCTGAGTATAAGTCTATGCAAGACTCCTGTTAGTAGACATGCTGTTGCAGTAAGATAGCGTTAGCCCAACCTGTTATGTCCATTTGAATATCTTTTTTAGCTCTGCCTTTTCAGAGTAAATGGCTACTTGAGGACTCTTCAACTTCTAGAAAGAAGTCAAGAAATAGAGTTAATCTATATTGAGTGAAGCGGAGTCTGAAGTTTGACTTCCACATTAAACAACAAAACAGCCTTGCATTTTACTGGACACCCTTTCATATGGATTTGTAAGAAAGCCAGAAGGTTTAAAAACTCTACTGTATTTGTTCTGGTACACTAAAGAAAAAGAAATTTTATGTAGACTTAAAATTAAATGCTTCCATTGGGCAACAGTCCTGATTCCAACTTTGCAAATTTATGGAAGTGTATTCTGGCTCATATAAAACTACCCAGCTGAACTTCTGTGACAGATGCACTATTTCTTCTCCTTTAAAGTTCATTCATATGAAAATATATCTCCAGTTAGATGTGTTTATGAATTTGGGATCTTTCTCAGATGAGACATAGTGTTGCCTTTTTAAATTTACACAAATAGTTTTCACAACTGTCTCTTGCATTTGTTTCCAATGAGCAAATATTCCTTGAGTTTAATGTTATATCTACTCTGGATCCCGTACAATGTTACCCTGCATTTGCTTATTGAAATCTGGCGTGCTATAATGAACTTGAGTAATGTTCCAGTTTATTGGGCTTTGCCCCACTCATTATCACTGAGTATCTGTCTCTATCAGTACTAGAGTCTTTATGCAGATACAAGAGAGGTTTACTTGCTTGCGTACTGTACTTGTGCAGTATTTGGAAATTACCTACATGGGTTTAGGGTCTTTAAATCCTCTCTTTTAGGAGAGGCAAACCTTTTTTTTCATTTTTACTTCCTTGGAAACAAATACTGCCCAGAAAAAAAAATATTCCCAGGAGAAATGCTTTTGTATAACCCTATTTTTTCTTTTTTTTTCTTTTCTTTTCTTTTCTTTTTTTTTTTTAAATTCTTTACTAGTGAGACACTATGTAAGATTTTTTTCTTATTTGCTAGCACTCAGGTATAACTTACTGCATTAGAAATATAATTCTCTTCAATGTGTAAAAAGAGCCCTTTACAGTGAGTGGAATGGTTTTCTTTTGTGTTAGATGGACCTTCTCTCTTCCATACCTATAGAGGGTTTTTGAGAGCTAGCAGCTGTCTGCTGCTACAACCACTGACTTTAAAAATATTGTTTCCCCGGAGTCATTTTCAAAAGTGCTCCAGCATTCTGTGGGATGCAAAGTGCAAGGCATAAAGTGTAGTCAGTAGGATATCTCTTCTAAGTTATTCAGAATGATTTGATATAGAATTAATTCAGTGTGAATAGTTTTCAGACACTTAGAGCTTTATTATCATTTCATAATTTGATTTTTTTCAAATACTTTCTTTGTGTAATTTAACTGTGACTATGTCTAGACATATTTCCTGGGTATGGCTAAACAATTTTGAAGGTAAAGTATGAGCTGATTTTTTTTGCACTTTGACACAAACAAAATATGATTCCTTTATATATGGAAACGGAAACTGCAGACATAGGATGTACAGCTTTTCAAACCTCTGCACCTTTGCAAGAATAGTTATTTCCCAATATTATTTTCAGTCATCTTACCTTCCATTTGTAACAGATTTGTGCAGTGCATTCTTGCAGTCCATTTATATTTTCGCCTTGTGTTATATTTGGTAGAACTAAAGTTTCAGACTACCCAGCAGTTCCGGTTTTGAAAAATTGATAGGACCTCTTCTGTTATGCTCTTCTGGCCCCCAGTTTCTCCTAAAAACCTTAATGTTGTCTGCCTTTTAAGGTAATCTTGTATATGGCTATCTCTTAATGTGTAACTATTGTAGAAATTCATTTTAAAATGTTTGTTTTTGTTTGATGCTTACAGGAAACTCCGCATATTTTACTCTTTCTTAGAGGGTTCTGTGCTGTTCTGTTACCCCTCATGGTAGGCAGCTGCTGATATTAATTACCTTGTTCTATTCACCAGTCAGCAGTCTCATTTGTAGTGTAAATTCACCTGAAATTCAGAGGTTTTTTTTTTTTTAGTATATTTGCTGTCTAGTCCTTTGCTGTAATATATTCCATTGTTATTGTTCAGTGTTTTCTGTCCTCTTTATATATTTGTCTGCTCTTTCATTTTCTGCTATGCTATTTCCTCGTTTCCCCTACCTCCTTTCAGAAGATGGTTGAAGTTCTATTATCTTCCCTGAGAACAGCCTATCATCCTGAAATAGTAGGAGATGATGTCCCTATTTTGGATGATTGCTACACTGCAGAGTGACTAAAGCTTTTAGATCATAGTACAGTAATTGGAGAAGTCATAATGTATATGTGTGTTGTGTTTTTTTTGGAGGGGGGCACCTCACATTCATGACAAAGATAAGACATTTATTCAAAGGAATAGTGATGTATCCTCTTAGCTAATTGATAACTTTGTCTATTTTCTTTGTTCTGGAAACCTTAGCCCCATACTTAACAAGATGTTTTTGGTAGTTTTTTCACAAATGGGGCTATGACTTCAAAGTTTGAATGCAGGAAGTGTAGTTTATCAGAATGAATGTGAGAAAATGTATAGGGTTTTTTGTTCTTGTTTTTCAGGGGGACTGGAAGGGAGAGTTGCGTGTGGAAAGTGGTCTCTTTTTTTCTTTCTGTATTCTGATTGGGTAAAAGTTTTCAAAGGAAACTAGAAGGGTTTTCAAAAAAACTCCTCTAGGAATCACATTTGCCATTTGTATGCAGTAGTTTTCTCAGTTTTTGCGGTGATTGATCCTTTAAACAACTGTCAGAGAATCTCGGAGTTCTTCATCATCACACAGCATGGTTGTCATATCTGGTCCTAGTGTGCTGGGCACCTGCTTACTAGGATACTTACCTGTTACCTTGTTAGTTTCAGCTCCTCTTTAGTTACTTGTCTGTAAAATGAAAAAATGTTGCAGTGAAACTATCTTTTAGGGCTGAAGTGCTTCCTAAAAGGTACAGAATGTTTGATTTTACTAAATGTTTGATTTGCACCTCTTTCTGGAAGTGCTGAGCAGGCTGTATATTTTCTATTATTTTTTGCATTTTTTTATGTGTATGGTTTCCTACCTCCCATCCGCATCTTTCATACTCTGAGCTACTGATAATTTTAGTTGGATAGTACCCTGTTTAAAAATAAAATAAAATTTCCCTGTTCTCTCTCTCAGAATGCTGGAATTCTGGAAAGTTTGAAGACTTGCAGCAACCATAGCTTTTCCAATCATTCATTTTTACAACCAGACTGTTCAGATGCAGTCTGTTCCAGTATGTCTGCAGCTTAGACTTTAAACAACTTAGGTACCAGAAGTAGGCAAACTGAAGCAGAAAGTTTGTTTTGGGCTGCATTACCTATTTTTACACTGCCAGCCTAGCACTCTAGAGCACAAGCTCAAGAATTTTTGTTGCTTTTTTTTTTTTTTTTTTTTTTTTCAGCTTCAGCATATTATCTGCCAAGCTCAAGGGAAGTAACTGAGATTCCCATTGGAGCCAAGTCACTGTAGGTCTGAAGGATCTCCTCTGGTACCAAGAATCTTGTTAAAGTTTAATAGCAGTGCACCTGCAAAGGTATGGCATTCCTGTCTACTGTGACACAGCTGGTAAATGAGAAATAGGTCCCAGAAGGAGAATGCTAACGAGCTCAGGATATGCTTGTTCTCTCCTTTCTACACTCTTGATTGATCCTTAAATGAATTTTGAAGAATTTTTTTGTTAAACAAGAGACCTGAAATGAGTTGTTGTGACTGATTTCAGTTAGAGACAGGGTTCTGGCTAGAGCAAAAAAGTGAAAGAGGGAAATCTGTTTGAGCTGAAATCATACTATGCTTAGATGGCTTGCTCTGGAGTTCTAAGTTTTACATGCAAATGTCCATGCTAGGCTGTGTCGTCACTGTTTTTCCTGATTTGATTGCTTTGCTTTCCAAAGGGACATGGGGAAGGCTTTAATATTTTCTTAGGTTCCAATGGACAGGATGATTACCACATAAAACATGTGAAATGAGGCAGTTTTTCTCTAATGAAAAATAATTTATGGATGTATCACGTAAGCTCTATGATAGAAAAGTTCAAATAACCTTGTTCAATGAAAAATAGGAATTTGAAGATGCTGAACGTGAGAGCAAACTGTCTTAACCAATTTAACATTTTTGCTCTTCTTTGAAACTGTATATAAATCTTGAGACATGTCCCATCTCTTTTTTAATGAATTGGGAGCTGCCTAACCATCATCCCTCATAGATCATAAAAAATAAAACGAAAAACTTGTGTATGTGGCACAACAAATTTGAAAAGTGTTCCTTCTTTCCAGAGGGACTTTCATAGAAAGAAATATGACAAATTCCTAATGGTCACTGCAGACATATTTTCTAGAGTCAAGAATTGTTTTCAGATAAATTATAGAGGATGAAGTATTCAGAGATTGCCTGCTTTTTGTTTCCTTTTGCTTGCTCTTTTTCTGCCACCTGGAGTTAGGCAGGAGTTAGGCATTTCTGAAATGACAGTTGAGTAAGATAGTCTGGGCTTAACAAATCCATTTTATCTGTGCATTTGGCAAACTATTCATTTCTCAGGCTGCATGCACCTTGAATGTGCCATTGTTGCTGGCAGGTGCAGTACTGTGAGTCCAAGGGCTGGGGCAGGGACTAGGGAAGTACCACGGACAGGGGCTCCTCCAAATGCCTGTCATCACAGTCCAGGGTTGCCTGTGGGACTGCCCCGACGTGGCTCCATCTGTCAGGAGTTTTTCGTGTGGGCAGTTGAGCACAGTCTTAAGTCTTGCAGACATCAGCACTTATGATTATCACTTGATACTTAAGAAACAGCTGCTTTTATTGTAATTCCATGTCATAAGTGTTGGAGACCCCAGAGCTCGTGCAGTTTCTCCCATTTGACAGTAGACTTACGGACATACTCACTAGGCAGTCCAGGAGCATGTCTTACATGGACTGTCTTACTGGACTGTCTGGTGAATATGTCCTGGAGCATGTCTTATATGCTTCTCATCTAGTGCCAGAAGACTTCAGAGATGGAAACTGCAAAGACGATGACCATAAAAACCTAACTTTTTCCTCTTTAATGTTGTATGGACTAAGATTCAATATGCTATTCTTCATGTTGTAGTATTGAAATTCTCTGAATCAATGAAGTACACCTGGAAAGAGATTGCATTATTTTATAGGTAGAATCAAATTATTTGAACTGTTCCCTAAACCCACCCATCCTACGTGGGGAAGCTCAAAACATCGGGGCACTCTGTTGTGAAGAATATCAAAATGTGCTTGTAAGTGAAACAATTTCACAAGTTGGCTAGTGAATCACTTCTGCTAAATGAAAATTTAGATTGCATTGTAACTCAATTCACATTATCTGCTTAACTGAGAAATGTTTCAATTTGTGATCTACAAGGGGGCAATGTGATATAACTCATTGACACTGTCCAGCATGTGGTGTGCTTCTGTAATCTGAATATGATATCCAGAGAGGCAGTACAAGAATCTCTGAGCGTTATGGCTGCTAATTTTTGCCCACCATGTAGATGGATGTGGCATGCTGGTTACCCATGCTGGGAACCTATTGATGTGTTTTTGTAGAGTACATATTACAGTAACAGTGTTTCTTGGAGGTGTTGTAGTTGGGCTACTATGATTAACCCCCCATCATTCTTGGAAATGCTAAGAATTTAGGTGTTAAACTGTAAGGAAATGATGAGAATGGACCAAGATTTTTTTTTTTTTTTTTTTTTTTTTTTTTTTTTTTTTTTTAGGGAAGGCAGTATAGGACTTGTACATGACGCTGACCATATACTGATTTTGAGGATTTCTATTTCTTCAAATATATTTTTGTGTCCTTGAGATAATGCAAAAAGGGAATACCCATAGACAATTCCGTATCACAGTTTCCTGTTGGATAGCCATGGCAGACGTACTGATGCTTAGGTTAGTAGTAATGGCAATGGGGCATTGGAGTGGGGGTATGGTTTCAATAAACTTGGGATCAAGTTTCAAACATTTTTCTTTCCTGGTAAAATGCAAAAAAAAACAAATCAAAACAAACAAATCAAAACAAACAAACAACCCCCCCCCCGATCTCTGCAGATTATCCATCCATCTAGTTGGATTTCTCATATGTAAAAACTACTTAAAATTTTCAGTGATATCTGTGTGTTACTTTTTTAGTTCCAGACATCACACTAGATGAAACTTAATGTTTTCATCCCATTTGCTAAGTACTGTTTAAAAAATAAAAACAGCTGTGTAGGGCTTGAATCCTTTTGTACCTGTCGCTCTTTTACAACTTGTCTGTCTTTTACTAGATAACTGTAAAAAATCCTCAAGAAGGTGGTGAGCTGCTTTTGCTTGACTCATTAAAGCAGAAATGCCATTTTACAGTGTTTTCTAAAGAATATTTAACTTTCACAAGACTTCTTACCACTTCATTCAACAGTTCAGAAATGATTGAAAAGAAGAGTGACTGGACATTTATGTACTGTCACAAGCTGTTTAACTGCATAAACTGAATTGGAACACTTGATGCATTTCATCATTTATACAGGTACAAATGATTTTGAGAGAAACTCAACAAGATGTGTTGAAAACTGATCTGTATGAAATGGCATCAAATTTAATGTACTTTTGAAAATGTGGCCTTGTATTTAGGCATTTTTCATAGTGTTTTTCTGTTATTTTACTGAGCTGATTCAGTGTCCTAGTAGTGGACTTCTGTAGTACTACTAGGCTTAGGCACATATTTTGTGACGTTTATTGTTTTATTGCTATTTCTATTTCGATTAGGTACGATTCTTTACTACCTGGTCATTGGTTAATTTTGACTGTTTTAATCTGGAGTAGAATAGTGTAAAGAAAGAGGTTCTTTATTATTATTATTATTATTTTTTTTGCAAGGATCTTTGACCTTTGTCCAGCCTCCCCAGTCTTCCTAAAAGTTTCCTTCAGCTCGTTTGAACAAAAAGATTATATATGATATGTCTTAAATATTTGCATGTTGCACTGCCTAATATGGCTTATTCTACAGCTAGTCTCCTGTCTGCAGAAATTACAGTTGAATCTTCTTGAGGGATGGGGTGTGTTCCTCTAGACTCTTCAGGAACTACTGTTGGGAAGAATGGAAAACTTCTCCTACCTAATGGACTGAAGTTAGATTTCTTCACCGTTTAAGGAGGTGACTGATTAAGACCACAGAGCCACCTCCTTAGGTGGTCGTTGCTTCGTTAGAGCAAATGAGTGTGCTTTTCACAGTGGGTTCTTTGAGCATGTTTCTGTGATTCTTGTTAAGCTGCTAATGTGGTGTCCCTCCTTTGACTCACTTGGAACTTGCGAAGTTTCTTTTGGATCTGCTTCATTTTTCTGTTGGAACTGGTGCATCACTGCTGTTAACTGGTTTTCTTCCTTCCTAAGTGAAGTGATGGCTGAAGCCCAAGCTCTGCTACTTCCAGTGTTGACAGTTTGAATACTGGAATTATGCATAGGTCTACTGATTGTGAATTCTGATAGCTGTGTGGTAGGGCATGGCAGTTATGGAAAGAAAATTTTTGTAAACTGGACTAGCCTTCCCTCTTGCTAGTTGTTGTAGAAACATACTTGGATAGCTAGGAGAAAAATAGGTAAGCTAAGCAGGGAAAAGGCTTTCATGTATTTTATTACACAACTTGGAGAAAGTCTTTGTATTGATAAGTGTTTCATTTATGAAAACAGCATTTATTTTATTAAAATCTTCCTCTGCTTGGAAGAATTCTTTATTGAGAACAACTGCTTTGAAAAGTTTTTTTTTTTTATATAATTATGGTAAGAACTAATTAAGCATGTAGAAAGGCAAGCTTAGATTTATGTAGAGTTTATCCATTTCTTTTAATTTCAAAGGTGGCAAGTCACTCAAATAAAAAGAGGTGTATTTGACAGTCTTACAAGAAAAGTAGAAAGACCAAAATCAAGTGCTACTTTTTTTCACAGGCTGTTTTATAGGCAGTCACAAGAAATGTGTTGCCATTTGTATGTAGTAGTACAGATGATCAAGTGGAAATGTGATCAAGTATGAACATTTTGAGAATTGTACTGTACCTTGCTAAAGCTGTGATGGCAGTAGTAATTCTCTGCTTTGTCAGGAAAAAAAAAATTCCAGCGGAGGTAGAAAACAGAAACTGCTTCTTCTTCCTGTATGTACACCGAGGAGGTCATCCTTCTGAAATCTGGGAGCCCTGTCTAGCATATGCTCTGGGCTATGTTTGTAATGAAACTACTTATAATGGTTTTATCCTTTCTATATCTTTGTAGGGCAGCAAAAATCCTGCATTGCTTGAATGGGTGTTAGCTACTGTAAATATAACAAACAACTTGGGTATTATAAGCTTAGTAGAAGTAGCAGTTTGAGTTACATACCACTTTCAAGAGACTACAGGATTTAAACAGAATATCACTAAATATAGAAAACAGGTCAACGTTCAATTTAAGAAGGATTAAGTACAATAGAAAAACTTGTTTGGATAAATCACTTTCTAAGAAACAACAGTGTGGTGCTCAGGTGTGTAAATAATTCACGGGCAGATTTCTTGCAGAGTCTTTGTACATTCTGGGGCTCTGGCTCTAGCTCTCTAAAGTGCATACCCTGTAGGAGATGAATGAATTTGAATATGACACCAGACTGATCTCAAAAAACCCTACAGTATGGGAAAGATTGGGGAATGATGTAAGAAGGTCTTAACCACCTTTTATTTGTATATACTCTTCTAGGCAGGTAGCTGCGGAGAGGTCATAAAGGAGTTACTGTACTCAAAACATCCCAGTCTAAGAAGGCAAGTTTATCCAGGCACTGTCCCACTATAATGACCACATAAAATCAGTGGCTTTGTGTATCAGGAAAGACTAACGAATTCTTACTAGTATGAAATAATTGTCTCAAGAAATAGTAAAACTGTTTGTGTTTTGAAATATGCTGTGTGAGGTGAAGGTTGTAGCATGATGATGTAATTCTTTAGTCAAGAGTAGCTGCCATGATTATGTTGCACTGTGTATTGGTTATCTTTAGGTGTTCTATGCTAGTCGTTTTCCTGATGTTTGAAAATAGCACAACTTGCTCATGATTCACTTACTGTCAAGCAAATCTCAAAAACTGTAAGTTTCTTGGTCTAGTTGAGTTGTCCAACTTGAACTGTTCTTTGTGGACAGATAAGGAAAATGTAGTCTATGGTCATTGCATCTGTCCCTGCTATTGTGCTGTTATTGGCCAACTGCAGTTGAAATTAACAACTGAATTATGGGATTCAGCAATGAATTCAGCTTGTTTTTGTGAGCTTACAATTGGCTAGATGAGTTCAACTGCTGAGGAGAATGTTCCTTAGCTTCACAACCATCCTCAGCAGTGGTGGTAGACCAGGCAGGCAGCATGCTGCTAGCAGTCAGCATGCAGGGTTGTGAACCAATCATAGTTGGGCTTGTTCGCCCTCCTACCCAAAGAATAGGTCCAGGGTAGATGACTAGGACAAATGTGCAGAAAACCATGTTTCACTAGTTCTGGTGGGGATTTCTTGGGAGAGGTGTT
The DNA here is from genome assembly GCA_011075105.1 of Heteronetta atricapilla. Taxonomy (NCBI): domain Eukaryota; kingdom Metazoa; phylum Chordata; class Aves; order Anseriformes; family Anatidae; genus Heteronetta; species Heteronetta atricapilla. The sequence continues at coordinate 54,404,442 of CM021734.1, forward strand.
GGGGGAGGGGAGGGTGTGTAGGATTGCTGTCTTTTATTTTATTTTTTTTTTATTTATTTATTTTGGTAAGACCTTTCCCTCTCTATCTGTGTTGCTCTGCCTTGGTTGATTCAGGATGATTTCTTTCTATCTGCCACCCTTAGCCTACTAACACTGTTTTTGACTGTGACTTCTCTCTCTTCGAAGTGGTTAATGTAAATAGTTTCAATGCTATGCTACTGGAAAGGTCTTGTAACTTCCTTATTAAATTTGAAGGAAGAAGAGTAGTAGTTGAATGATTCTGACTTCCTATCCTATAAGGCCTGAAAAAACAGCATAGAACAAGTTTCTTATTAAAGTTTTGGACTTGTATTTTATCATCTCTCTAAAGTTTAGTCTCAATTTCCTTTGGCCTTGATGTTTTGTGTGTATGGAGTTTGCATCTTCTATGGTAGAGCATCCATTAGTGGCAGTAGTATCTTTGCCAAATGTGCATGGAGTTTTCTAGAACATCTGGACTATACAAGAAAGCAAAGAAACAGGGTTATTAATTTGGTGGGGATTTCCACTGACAATATTATTTCTACCTTGGCTTTCAAAAGAACATATATATACTCCTACTCGAGTAATCCATACGTAAAGCCATAGCACACAGAGGACAGGAAAATAAGAAAGGAATGGAGAGAAAGTAAGAAAGGAATGGAAAAAAGCAGGAGAAGAGATAGATAAGAGTATGTAACAGCAGCAAAGGACAGGTGAGTGATTTTCCATTTTAATTTTTATCCCTTTGTTTATTCCTTTATTTTGACTTTCACACTCTGCTTGTTTACCAGTGGTCACAAAATTTATCATATTAGAAATAAATTTAAAACAGCAAATTTTTAGCACATCATATATAGGATTAGTTTAGAGCTGCAGAAACTGTCCAGAACTACAAATATTTAACTCTCATTGATTCTTTATTTTAATTATTTGATCTTTTCTGATAAAACCAAGAAAGAAACTTCCAGTTTTTAATTTCGCTTAGATAATTAGTAACATAGCTGATATTTAAAACTTCCCTGGAAGACCAGTTAATGGTGACTGATTCTTAATAAATGACCTACATAGGAGGAAAAAATACAGGAAAAAAACTTAAATCCATTTTGAGGAAATGTCACATTTTCTTTAGAGTTAGCATGGAACATCTATTCACTGTGTTTAGTGTTTTTAAAGAATAGGGTTTGCAGCAAAGTCAGCTGAAATGGCTTTAAAGTATAGTATTTACTGTAGGTGGAATTGCTAATGGTGACCTGTACTTAAGGTTGTGTGACCCTTTCTATTTTAAGACTTAACTCTTAGTTACTTTAAAACTTTTGCCAAAGTTCAGTTCAGACTGTGATTTTTCCATGCCAGATGTCTGCTTTGGGTTGAATTTTTTTGAAAGTTACAGCCAAAGGAGTTCTGTTCCAAGAATAAGGCTAGTGAAAAGTATGTTATTTTGCTTGTGTGAGAATATTCTGGTGTCCTTCTTTGATGCTCCAGTGCCCCCAAGCTCTGAAGCAAGGATTTGAAATTTGGCAAGAGTTCAGCCTTTGTGTTGAGGATGTGCCTTTTGCCTCCCTGTAAAAATCCACCCAAATTTCCAGACCAGTTTACAAGGCTTTGAAAGATTGCCATTTGCATGGGCTTAATAGGAATTTCTTAAAACTTCACAGTAAGTTTCCTTTAGATTCTGTTCACACTGGGAATGCTCCAGGCAGAACTGAGCTGCGTATTTCATCCCATTTCTGCTACAAATTGTAGTGGCTGGATCTGGTTGCTGACATTGAACTAAGAGTGGGCAGCATTTTGTCTTGTACTACTACTGCCTATTCCCATGTCCTATTCCTTCTTTAAAACAATGGACCTGGGCCCTCTGAAAAAAAATAAGTAAATCATCTCACTTGTCTGAAAGAGTATGACAGTTAAGGAAGAGAATACAGTTTAGGAGTGCTTGCCTGTCTCGTTTGTAGCATTCTTCTGGTTACACAAAATGTGTGCCTCACTGGCAAAATACTACTTCATTTTCTGGTGGATGTTCAGATAATAGTTATTGCAGTTAAACTTGAGTAGTTGAATGAACTATGAGTACTACTTGCTGAGCTATGGAGGCATCAATTAAAAACAAGTAAATAAGAAACAACAACAACAAAAAAGTTATAGTACAGGAGTGTTAGATTACAAAATCAAGAGCTCACTTTTTTCAAATGTCTACATCTAACTCCAGACGTCTTGCTCTATTGTAGGGTGCACTACAGTCTTATTCAATAGTCTTATATATCTCTTCCAAGAGACAATTACTGGATTAGAGTGGGGTCTATTTTGAGGATGAGTCCAGGATTTCTGCAGTAAAGGCTTGTGTATTCAACTGTTGCACAAGTTGGAACATGTGGAATAAGTGAACCAGAGGAGAGTTAAGGAATAAAATAATTCTCAGCCACAAAGACTTCTTCTGAGTACTGCTCAAAGAGTTGTGTGCAATCTGTGCTTAGTCATGGTCTCTTTTACACAGTACACTCAAAAAACCATGTTCCTAGGTGGATACTCGCATATCGTGTGTTCCAATGGATGATTTGAGAACATTATTAACTTGCAGAAATGTGAACGCTTACAGCTGCGAGTAGACTCTGTGGGAGCTAAACTTCATGTAAAATACTGTATGTTACTAAGGTCAGGAAAAATCAGCTCCAAAGTGTGCCAAATTTGACATCTGAAACTAGGGGATATTATAATCTAGGTAACATAATGTCTGAGTTGACTGCTTTACAAATGTAGAGGCTACTAGTCCCACCACCCTAGAAAGGCTAGGGAAGAAATTCATTGCATATATAGCAGGATTGAAAAATAACATGCTACAGATAAAAGCATATGAATAGCTTCCATTGATAAGGGATGAAACAAAGCATTGATAAATATTTAATTTAAAATGATGTCCTATGACATGGGGAAACTGAGCAGAGTTGCATTTGCAGCTCTCAACATTGAAGTGCTCATCTTCGTGACCTTATTAGTTTTCTTAGGTTGTGATTTTGTGCGTGAAAGTCATAAGCATCTAACTTCCTTTTGAAAAAGTAGTCCAATTTTGCCAGTCCCTTGGTACCTCTTTTGATTCTGGAAATGGAATCATTTCATTCTTTGCAATTTCCTTGCCAATAAAATAAACTAACCTGGAGTGTTTTAGATCTTCCTGAAACCAATAGTGTCAACCTAAACAAAGTGCAATAACCAATCCATTTCAAACTGATCCAAGCATAAAAAAACATTTTTTTTAGCTCAGGAACTTGAATTTTCATTTTGAATCATCAGTCAAAATTTGTAAGCTTTGAAAAGAATATTAAAATGCAAATTCAGTTAGCTATAATCTCTTAATTCTATTCCAAATCAGAGGCACTTTACCTTAGTGTTAGCTGAATAACAGGTTACTGGGATCCTCATCCACAGCATGCTTGTGCTAAATGGTTCACTACTACCTCACAATGATGAATTTTCCCCATATAAAGCTGCTTCAACAGTAGATCATTTTTATTTCTTTTAAAGCTAACTAATACCTGAAGCTTCCTATGCAAAAAAAAAAAAAAAAAAAAAAAATCTGATAATTTGAAAATGATTTGTTGGAGTGCCTGCAGCAGTGGAATCTTTTCTTAAGGTAGAGTTGTGAGTTTTTTATTTTTTTTTGTCTCTTTAACCTTAAAGCACTCATCAAGTGTACTTTTGACTTCCCTTATTTCTTGGGTCATTCCTTTAGAGTGCTTGGTAACGCCTCTGAATCAGTAGATCTCATGTGAGTCTCTTTAAAATCTTTATCAAGGCTTTTTAAGCATTTGGGATGTTTGTCTTGCAGCGTGTTCAGGAGAAAAATGGGAATATTGAGCTGCTCAAAGCATACCTCTTCTGCAGAGGAACTCATCTGCTAAGAAGAGCAGTCTATTTGCTTAGCTTTGTGAAATTCACTTGCTTATGGAGAACTGATTTCCCCACCCACAACCCCTCCCGAAGACAGCTTCTCACTTGTGTGCTCTTCTATATGTGTTTTGAGCTGTGCTTTGAAGTTGGGCAACTAGCTTTAAACAAAAGCTGTCACCATGCTTCTGCATAACATCTAGCTAAATTTCAGTATGCTGATGTGTCAGTAATGTGGTTTAGAGTTAACAAAATGCATTTCTTTGCTTTGACATTGGTTTCTGTAGAATCAAAAATATTTAAAAAAAAAATCATATTACGCTTGGCTTGTTGTGTGAAAGCCAAGTCAAAACGGGCCTCAAAATGTGATTAAATGGCCATGCAGCAGTTATTAATTGGTTAGGCATTTGTCTTGACACACATATAATTACACGATGATATGAAGTCCATGAGTTATCCTGTATTTTTTCCTCTGTCACCTTCCCCTTACTCCTTTTCAATCCCTCTAATAACTGAAAACCTGCTCATGTGGATTTAATTTCTTACCTAAGTAATTCTAGCATACTTTAGTTCAGGGTGTGTAGATAAGGGTTCAAACAATTTAAAGATGCACATTTTCTGTCATTTTTGAGTAGTGTCCTTTATTAACAGGATACAAATACTACTGTTTTGACTTGACGTTATAAAAAATAGGCTTGAATATACTCATTTTTTATTTTAAGCCTAAGGTGCAAAATGAAGGGCAGATTCTGAGAGGTAAAAGCAGACACAACTGTAGTCAAATGCATTTGTATTCAATTACACCAGCAGTAAATTAGCTGTGAGTTTTCAACTCTATTACTTCAAATTGATTTTAAAAAGTAACTAAAATCTGATCTGCAAAACTCTTCTGTGTTACATTTAATATCATTAAATATCATGTGATCATTTACATTAAGTCTATTAACTGTTCCTGAATACTTTTTGTAATACTTCTTTGTCTTATTTTTGACAGCAACTTGAATTAGTGGAACCAAGCGGCTGGATTCATGTTCCTTTAACAGATACCCATAAGAAGCCTATTCGCACATTTATGATTCAGATTGCTGTTCTAGCTAATCACCAAAATGGAAGAGACACTCACATGAGACAAATCAAAGTGTATACACCAGTGGAAGAGAGCTCTATTGGTAAATTCCCTAGATGTACAACAATTGATTTCATGATGTATCGCTCCATAAGGTAAAATTTCCTAATGGGAAATAATAAAGGCATTTTTTGATGGCTGTATTGCAGTATTGTTGTTTAAATACTCAAATACCTTTGTTTTAAAGGTTTACCTTGGTGTATTATATCTTTACATTTATACTTTGTACAGTCCTGAAATAAAATCTTGTGTTATAGTATTTTGTAGTGTGTAACTTTTCATTGCTTTTTCTCTGAGCCCCTGGGTTCCTTTGAACCACCTGGGATGGGGAGGGGGAACTGGGCATGTTAAAAAGTGTTTGTAACTTGTAATCAGTAATTAATTGATTTAGTAGTGTTTTTTTTTTTTCCCTCAGATGTTTTTTGATGATCCTGCATGGAAGTAGTTTGTTTTACAGTGTTACTGTTTTTACAGGAGTTTGCTGCTTTTACTGTTTTTATCAGGATTTTTCTGTTAAATGTATTTTCAGTCATTTAAAGAGTATCTTACTGATATTTTACTTTTCCATGTAAAGAACAGATCAACAGCAGAATTCCTGTTCAGCAGAAGGTAAACTAGTGCCTTTCATCAAGTCTCAGGCAGTTCGGTGGATTTTATTATGTACTCTTAAATTGTACATTCTTTATTACTTCTTTGAAGCAGAGATAATACTTGTGATGTAGCACTTCTTATTTTAATCTAGGCTTGCAAACAAACAAAAACCCCAAACCAAATTACAACCCCTCCCCCCCACCCCATGTATCCAGTTACTTTGTTGATAAATTATTGAGAAGAAAGAAGGTTGTTAGGTATGCAGTTTTCTGTTTTTTTTTTTTTTTTCCCTCCTTTAAGAAGGTAAGGTTGCAGATACCTTTGCTAGTTTTGTGTTGTCACATCAATGTTCCCTACTTCATGTTTCTATCACAGGATAACCCTTTTCAGGAACACTTGAAATACTTTGATTTAAAGAAACTCTCTGAAGCATCCTCCTCTCTTTCCGTATGTGTATTGTACGTATTGTGTACCTCAATAACATAGTCATTTTCTTATCTGTTCACAAGAAAACAATCGTTGAAATGAATGTTAATACATTCTGCATGAGCCATCCCTATGAATTGGTGAGGTTGGAGTTCAAGGGTTGCATAACCAATCAGACATGCCCAAATTAAGGGTACATATTTTAAAGCCACACCACACCCATTATCTTTAGGGTGATGAAGTCTAGGTCAAGTTCCTCATAGTACACTATGAAGAACATAAGCAAGTAGATTAGGAAACGTGCTGTCAGACCAGTCTTGTTCTGTTTATTTCTGCCCTGCCTTAGTAGGAATGAACCTTTACAGAGCTATTTCTGGTCTTGCTGCTTTTCAGGGCTGCTATATCCATGCGGAAGAGGTGCCAGATATTTGTCTCTAAAACACAGAAGTTGTCACTTCTGACAGTCAAATTGAATAAACTCAAACCTAGCTTGACTACTTACTGTGTGACTCTGAAATCATAGAGGCTGTTTAATTAGCTGTAAAAACAAACAATAACAACAACAAAAAACCTGTGACACTTACATTAAACTGGATGCTGTTAAGTGTTGCTGGGGAGGGGAACTGTACTTACAAATTAAATTTTATTTAAAGCTTATGGGATCTCTTAGTAGACATTAAGGTGCACACAGACTTTTAAAAGTTAAGGTTGTAGTTACACCTGATTCTTCTGTCAACAGCAGGTTCAGTCTGAGCTTGCATGTTCCAGTATTTTGCTTCTGCTTTATTGCCAGAAGTTATCATCCCCATAGTTGTGCCTTTTCAGATGCTTCTCTGGCTGCTCTCTAAACTGTATCTGTGAAATTATTAGATCCTTGGCTCTTTAAAATATATTTTTAGTATTGGGTAGAAACAAAGTGGTCTGTGGTAAGACTGTGGGAGAGAACAGTGAGTCATGATTATGAGGGTGGGAGAAGATTAAAAGGGAGAGTACAACTGGTAACCTCTTCAACTACTGCTGACAGAAAAATAATATATGACCATGCCTGAAAGGCAGTGTAAAAATACAAACTCATTACTACAGTTCATGTCATCTTCTTTGATATTCAGTATTACTGGAAACAAGTACAGTGGTCATGCTAAATCCATCTGAAATCTTTTCTGTGTTTTTTTTTTTTTTTTTTTTTTTTTGTAACAATTGTAGCCTGCATTGGTATTTAACATCTGTGCAAGTACTCTTTTTTCTAACATTTTTGGTGCTTAGTCACACAAGGCTGCTGATTTAAGTGATGAGATCCTAGAGAATTGTGTCTGAAATAAGTTACTGCTTGTGTATTAATAAAGCACTTTGAATTTGAATAGGATAAACAAACTGGTCTGCCAAAACTACAGGAAGTTATTACACATATATTGTGCATAGCTGCTACTTTTTTTTTGCTTGATTTCTTTTTTTTAAAGACACAATTCTTTGGGATCTTATCACTTAAATGAGCAATTTTACGTAACTAAACTACAGTTGTTGGGAATACCAGTTTTTTCCAGGAGTGACTTTGAGAACAGAAAGTTCTTGTAATGTTAATTTTTTTAGTTGAAGCTTGTATATTACCTAGCCAGGAGCTTCTTTGGAAGGTGTCAGCAAGTTCTGTAAATTAGTTAACTGTTCATGTGTGCTAGAGATCCCAAATTGCAAACCTATAGAAAAGCCTAAATGTGTTATCTTTGTAGTGAAACTTGCAAAAAATAAACATTCCTTAGGCTCATGTATAGTACTGGTGGAATACTATAACCATTTTGACTTTGATTTCTCATGAATGTGTATCTTTTTAGTGAAAATGAGATTAACCTTTTAGTTCAATATACTTGTCTCTCATATTCACTTCCTGCACAGTCTCAAAAAGAAATTTCCTTGGCATCCTTTAGCAATATCTTATATTCATAACTGCTTTTTAGTGCAGTTTTACTTTATTTTTGCCCACATGCATACTTTAGTTGCTGTTTGGAAAGAGACAAGTGCTGGGAATCTGTAGTCTTCTGTATATTCAAGTTGTCAGCTTCTCTGTGGAAATGAATACCAACCAAGCTGTATCTCTAAAAGGCATGAAGTCAATAAATGACCTATTTGCCCTAGAAGGTGGTTGAACAAATGTTACTTTAAGGGATGCAAAACTCTGGCTACTTGTTGTTAGCTTTAATATGCCTTAATACATTTTTTCCAAAGGAGCAAAAGGGGGAGCTGCTTTAGTTTGGGGGGAGGGAGGGGGAATCAGATTTTCACAGATGCAGCTTGCTAAGACTGTGCCTAAACTTTAGGGTGGCTATGTGTGAGTATCCTGGCTTGTTTTGTGTGAAAATTTCCAAGCCTGAAAGAAGAAAGGTATACTGGTTACAAGGACAGGTGATCTTAAATAATTTTGATGCATGGAAAAAAAAAGTGAGCTTTTATATAACTTCAAAAATTTCACGAGATTTATGCTCAGGAAAGTCTATTTGACAAATAACAAGCAACATACAATCTTAACATTGTTTTTAGCAAGTTGACTACTAACTGAAGAAACTTTTTTTTAACCAACAACTGTCCAGAAGCTGAACCAAGGGAGTTCAGCCAGTTTTTTTTTCTCAAAAATTACAAAATTCTTTAGACCTATACGCTCAGAGTAACGTCCTCTTAGAGCGGAGTGAGAACCAGCAGGCCACCTATATCCAATGATGACCTGTTGTGGCTGTACCTTATAATAATTTGATAACTTTTTGGTGGCTAATGTAAAAAAAAAAAAAGGGGGGGGGGGGGAGAAAACTATAGAGTTATTTGTAAAGACTAGAAAGCTATGTATTTTCTTTTGATTAATAATGAAGAGAAAATCCAAGGCTCAGAAGCTAATCTCTAAAGCCTGGTTTTCTTTTTTGAAAACATGTTTCAGTAAGTGACTGAATGAGTGTTTAATTTCTTTGTTTTCTGTTGAAGTTGATGGAATAGTGCTAATTTCAGTGGAGTACTGGGCTAGGTTATTTTGGATCCTGAATTAAAGTTACCTTTAAAGTAGTCTTACGTCTTTTGCTCTCCTAATTTGATCTGTAAGGAAGATACTATTGCCAACACTGTCTGTAGGAACACAACTGATGCTGTGTATTCACTTGCTACCTCAGGTCTTCCTCTTTACAAAAGAAAGCGTAGCATACTGTTTAGCGAAGGATGTACACAAGCTGCCTTGCATGGAATATGGGATGCTTAACATGAGATTGATACTATCATGATCTGAGTCTGGCTCAGATCTGTGAACATGCTATTTTCCCTGCTTTCTTTTGTGTAAATGTAAAATATTTGACTTCTATTTATTTATTTTTTTTTTCTTCTTCTCATTCCCTAGAGATACTTGGTACGTTGAGGATTCAGATGATTCTAGCCCAGATCCTCAGTTACTGAAATATGAATGACAACTTTAAAATTTCATTTGCTGCACAATTCTGTAGCTGCCCAAGTCTTCGCAGGTGGGCATGATATTAGGCTGTGGGAAGCTTGGAGCTCTAGTTCAAGTTATTGATAACCCCAAATTCAAACTATCAGATTAGGTGTTTATTGAACAGTTGGCATGTAAGTAGTTTACTGAGAATTAAAGGCTTGATATGTTTGACATGAAGTATGAGAGATCAAACACTGAAGGAAATCTTAATCTAAGACTTGTTTTTCTTCATCTGTTATAATAATTTAACAGAAGTAATTGAAACATGATTTAAGATTGTAATCTATTTATATGCTAGAAATTGAACCAGATGCCCAGATTGCCAGTGCTGATTAGTAAAGCTGCATGAACTTGTATACATGAAATGGTGCAACTGAAAAGAGTGAAGGACCATGGAGAGCTACCCATTGTTGGGAACGCAAGTGATCACTTCATCTAAGGCAGAGAGCTACATCTCTAGGCAGCATGCTAGTGTTTGGAAAAACTCTCACCGTTCACAGAACAGCCAGTAAGAATGTCATTGTGCTAATTCTGAAACTGCAGGTGAAACGCTTCTTCATGCAAGTTATACCTTGTGCAATTTATTGCTCATGCAATTTACTTTCCACCTTGGGAAGTAAGTTGAGCAAGCTACAGAGCAGAGTGTCACTTGCTCTAAGTCAGGGTAAAAAGACTGGACCTAGTAGTTACATCTGAGCCATATTAGATGTTGTAAACAGAAGTCAGAAGCTAGTGTATGTAGTAAGCTTCACAGAAAATTCTGAAAACCTTAAATACTGACTGTAAATATGTCTTTGTTTCACAATGGACAATGTGTTCTATAACTCTTCTTTTCAGGATGGATCTATGTTGTTAATACAAAAAGTGAGAGCTCATTGCTATGCAAGGTCTAATGTGGAGTGAAAGAATAATAGGCCATGATTGCTGTTACTGTGTTTTGGTATGTAAATAAACTGGAGATCATCTTTAGTGGATATTTTTCTTGAGTTTACCATGCAGATTTGTGGCTTGAGTAGAATGCATCATGATTCTTTGAAATGATTGTGTGATTGATTGTATGTTTACACAACAATGTTGGTTTTACCTAATATTTTAACTACCACGTTAGTTTATTCAATTAATTGTAGTAGGTTTTTGCTGGACCAAGAGATAATCTAAATGCGATTAAAGTGCTCATGGTGTTAAGAGTACGTACACTGCCCTCCAAAGACGGGGTTGCTGAGGCTTCGAGTCAAAGGGATTGGGTGTCCTGCTGTTGGTTTGTAGTAAATGTACTGTTTTAGATCAGGAAGGTGTTAGTGTTTCTATAAAGCTGCATAAGCCATCATTAGACGTTATTCATTGAAGTAAAATTTCAGTAATCCCGCACGTGATGAATTTGCTGTATTTCTAGGCTGACATTTCAACAAGCTGCTTTGCATCGGCCTAACAGTTTACCTGTGACGGTTTCCCCATTTGTACCACAGAATGTTTCTCTGCAGCTAGACTACTGTATTAGCATGGTTTAGTTTAATGAAGGAGGGAGGAAAAAGTCAAGTAATGAAAGTGATGCTAATGCTGAATACTGATAGAAGGTATAATCCACACATAATTATATGTGAAATGAAAGTAAGTTTGGGATCACGAAAAGCATTAAATATCTGAACTCTGATCCTACTGAAATGAATTACCACTGTTAATTAAAGTAGGGAACAGTTAAACCAATTTTTAGCATTTGAATTAAAGTAATTGAAATGGAGCCAGAGTTCTCAATTATGTAGATAAAAGCAGGCCAACCTTAAGCAGTTTTGAAAACTTATTTTCAAATACTATTTTCATTATACCAAATTCCTTCAGGAGTACACTTCAGATGCATACAATAAGGCACTGAATATGTCAGTTTTTGAAATCCTAAAACCAGAGCATAAAAATTCCTCATGTAAGATGCTGTCATCTGGCAGCTGAGGTAGCGTGATGTGCACACACGCTGCAGGGTAGACAAGGAGGTGGTAGTCTTCCTATTGCTGTATATAGAGCTGGAAGGTGTGACCTTATCATTAGTACTGCGTAGACTTTTCATTGCTGCTTGTTTGAAGTGAGACTTGGCAATTGGACCAACAAAATCTGAGAAGGAAAAGCACTTGGTTTTGGTTCTACAGAGAACTTGGTATTTTAGATCAGTAAAAAGCTCACTGATAGAACTATATTGAAGCTTATGCAATTCCTTGGATTGATTTTTGTTATCTGAAACCAGAAATGTATTCTCTAGTTTTCATCAATTTAGGGGAATG
>CM021734.1:54416311-54598824 GCA_011075105.1 Heteronetta atricapilla
AAATCAATTAAATCAGAATAAGATTTATAATGAAAAACTCATTCTTCTAACTGAAGGTGCTACTAAAGTAAAATGAATATATGATGGAAGAGGTATCTAGGTTTCTTCTCTTCACTAAAGAGCTGTCCTCTTTAAAAAAAAATCATGGAACTGAAATCAACATAATTAATTTACATTGCGAACAAAAGCTTGCATTCACTTAGTCTGCTTCTTTGGTTTCTGGCACAAGCCCTAGATTTCTTGCTTCAAAGTAATTGTCTCCAAACTCTTCTTTATCCAGTTATAACGCTTGTTTCCTTCCCAGTCTTCATAATGGACCCAGTCTCATCTCCAGTCACATTTGTTTTTCCACCCTACGCTTTATCCTTTCACTCCTGTTCTCTTTTCCTGGAGCTCTCATTCATTGCTGTCTCTTTCTTAGGTTCACTGTTGCAGTGTTTTCTTTATCAGTCACAATTTTTTTCACTCAGTATCTGTTTCCTCAGTGTCCCACCCCAAATCCCCTAATCTGCCTATTTCCCCCCCCCCCCAGGAAAGTCATAGACAGGAAAGGAAGAAATTTACTTAAGTCCCAAATAATAGCATATGCTTCTACCCAATAATACATGATCTGCCTGTCAGCTCTCTCCCCAACCCACTAAAGTAGCAAGATAATGAGCATATTGAAAACACAGGGGAGGGCTTTTTCTGATTTTGGTTAGCCCAGCCCAAGGATGCAATACCTGGAAGCAGCTGCTGAGTGAAACTGACTTTGCCCTATAGGTTCACACCAGATCATGTTCAGGACTGTTCTGTGGGGTGTGCACATTTTAGTCTTGGCCAAAATTGGGCAGATGCTCATAAATGGTTATATAGGTATATCCTCTATTCTCTTTCCCATCTAATTTCAGAAACCATACTGTAAAGCATTTGAGTACTAAAAGTTTCCAAATAAAAGGTGGTGAGAGTATTTCTCTGAAATGGCTGAAGAATTTTGGCTGAAGTTTTCCAAAATAAATTTAGCCTGAGGCAGACAGCTGGTATGGGAAATTTCAGCTAAAAGAGTTGCAATTTGGCTAAGTTTCTCAAAACTGAGGAGATTTGTGAGGGGGATTAACCCCGGGTAATGTTTCAGGTTTCACCATCTACTGTCATCTTGGCATATTCTTTGTTGCTTTGTGTAGACCTTCCCATTTGGTTTAAAATTCATTCTTCCTAGTAGCCAGCTTCATGGATGTAATTCTTGTCTATATTTCCTCTGGAGAAGATCAAAAAAATCCCACCAAAACTTTAATACAGTTTTATGTAAAATAAGTCTGTTACATTTCAGTGCTGTAAAAAAGCTATTTTTGTTTGGGGTTTTTACCAAAAAGTTTTTGAAGTAATTTGTTTCGCCACTGGTTGAAGTAGCTTTCTATATAGGTGTAGTCTGCCAGGCCATTTGTATTGGAAACGTCTCAGTTCTTTATGATTGTTTATAGCTTACACCATGGATTTCTGCTAGAGAAGCACTCTTAAAGAGCTAATGCTCTCAGACAGTTTTAACCTACCTTCTGTAGCGCCATGCTGCAAATCTGCTTCCCTAATGTGCAGTCTGTATGGCAAGAAAAGAAACAAAGCACACTCCTTACTAGTTTTCCTTAACTACTTATATAGCCAGACTTGCTTGCACTCGCGTTTTTCAATTTTTCAATATCTGTCATGACTAAACTTTTCTTCTTTGGATGTTTTGAAAAGCTAGAGGAAAAAAAATAATTCAGTTTCAACTCAGGCATACCTTCATTACTGCAGACCTTTTTGGGTTGATGGATGGCTCTTTTTGGGTTGATGGATGGCTCTTGATTCCTGGTATCTGGCCGTGTCTGTGACCTCTCCAATCTATTCAAAACCATTAAAAAAACACTACTGTCTTCTATTCAATCTTGTATTCAAGGTTCTATTTGCTAGGTAGATATTTTTATTCTCGCAATGTAACAAAACTCCAGGTACTTTTATCTATCTGGCCTTCACATACAAAACTCAGTCCTACAAATTAGGAAGGCTACCAGTGCTTTTTAAATCCTGTGCCTCCTTAACCCAGAAGTTCTACTGAAGGCAAGGAATTCCTTGACAAAGATGAATTTGATCATATGGAGTCTTTTTGTGCTCCATTAGTCCTGAGTCATAGAATGACTTGTGTTGGAAGGGACCTCAAAGATCATCTAGTTCCTACCCCCCTGCCATGGGCAGGGATGCCACCCACTAGACCATGCTCAGGGCCTTGTCTAACCTGGTCTTGAACACCTCCAGGGATGGGCATTTACAGATTCTCTGGGCAATCTCTTCCAGTGCCTCACCACCCTCTGAGTGAAGAAATAGAATCATAAAACCAATGTGAAAGCAAAGATGACACCACCACCACCCTGCCCATTTGGAGGTGGTTAAGAATTTTCTCCATCCATTTCGTGACCCTCTGGATGGGTGGTTTGAGAGGAGTACCACCTCAAGACAATCTCTTCAGAAAGTATAATTTCTTATTTCAAGCACCCATTAAAAAGCAGTCTTCTAAAAAGGGGGCAGTGTCAGTTTAACTGTTGGGCTCTTACAATTTGCCGTGGCTGGTTCTGCATAACTTGACTTGTTGCCATTTGGCAGCAGCTCTCAGTGATGCAGAGGTCTGTCAGCATTTGCCTTCAGAGTTTGGAAATGTGAAGATGGTTTTGAATCCATGAACATTTTGCTTTCCCCATGGTGCCATTTTATTCTCCACAGTAGATTCCAAAAAGAAGGTGGCTGTAGATCTTATTTCATTCCTAGTCCCCTCTAGAGGCTGGGCTGATTAATACCAGGAAAATGAATGAATACATACAGTATAAATACATAAAAAGCTGATGCACTCAACATCATGTCCATCATTTTATTATGGACATCAACCTCAAGCAGCATGGGCAACAGAAAGGGTAGTCAAGAAAAGAAAAATAATTTGAGCATTGGATGTTCCATCAGCACTTTACTTTTTCCTCTGTCGGGATACTCAGACAAGTTTCAAAACATTTACTATTGAACAGTCCCTGTACAGGATAAAGAAAAGCAAACCAATTGATATTCTATTTAACTTCAGAAAAGTAAATTAACTAAAAGACAAGAAGTCTAAAATACTTTTTCTAAGTGAGTTAAAAAGTGCTATTAGAGTCATCCCTATGGATGTTACGGAGATCATTTAAAGATGTAGTATTTAAACCTCCAGAGCAAATACATGTATAACACCTGAAAAAAAAGAGGTGCAGGAAAGGAGAAGGAAGAGAATGAGGTGAAACAAACACACTAAAGGAAGTTCTTAGAAGAAGATGCTTTCCCAGAGGCTGAAGTTTTGTTCAAATGAGATAAGGGTTAGAGAATAATAATAAGATAATTAGATTAGATAATAAGAGAATAAGGCATAGAGGGATTTGAGAATAAGTTCTAAACAGCTTTGTGGCTAATAGTAATTCAATTGAATTTGCGTTAGGAGAAAAAATATGTCAGTCATTTGGTTTATTAGGCAAACAAGTTGTACACTTAAATATAACAACTAATATACATAAGCAAAGGAGTGTCTGTACTCATCTCCAGCAGTATGCACAGTCCTAGTCATTTCTCAACTTGATAAGAGATGAAGTACAGCTATGGAACAATTGTCATAAATGACCAAGTAGACTAAGACTCATTAGTACAGAAAAGAGAAAACAAGCAGTATCTTAAACCATGGAGTGAGTAGGGACTGATTTCCTTGTCAGCCCCCCTCATGTCTTTTCCAATACAAGAATGAGAGGGCATCAAGTTACATCAGCAGATGACAGGTTCAAAACAAATGAACGTGGTTCTCAAAGCTGAATTTAAGCTGTGTAGCTCCTGACCGCAGAAGGCTGTAGATGTTTAAAGTTCATGTGAATTTTAAACATGGCTGCGAAAATTCATGGGAGAAAGATCTATTGAAGATTACAGAATACAAAAGCCACAAGTCATAAATTACTGGAGATTTCTGTAGGACTAGAGAAATATCCTTACCTGCTTGTCCTTTTACACTCCTGCCTAGGCATGTGTTTGCTGGCCCTGAGCTATACTGGTTCCTCTTTTGGAAGAGGTTGATGTTGAGCTCCCCATACAAGAACTTTTGCTTGGAAGAGGAGAATATTCTACGGGAAACAAGTTTGGAAAAATCAAGGGTCTAAGGTTCAAAGTATCAAAGATAGAAAATCAAGGATATGCTGTTCAGGGCACCCTCTAAAGCACTAGAAACTTACTGAAAAAGTCCAAGAACCCAGTTAATGCTTCCCAGGGCCTCCTAACAGGTTGTTGGACTACATGAACCAGATACCACTATTTGTGCATTCTTCAATGGCTTAAGTTCTTGGCTGTTGGCAAAGTTTCCTTAAAGCATGAAATCAACTTAGAGCAGAAATACAGTGATCTAAGAACAAAGCATTGCATTTCTGTAACCCCAAAAAGCAAACTTAAAGTTTGAAAAAAGTGGGGAAAAGAAACCTGTTTTCTCATCACAGTATGCTGAGAAAATGTTTAGGCTGATATATAACCTTAGTAGTGTTATGTTCTATAAAACTGGCAAGAGCTTAGTTCTTAGTCTGAATGCTATGCTTGTTTTGAAATTTAAATAATAAACAATTTATATATGTATATATTTTAGCTTAAAATCACATTTTGTCGGATTTGGCTGTTAATAAAGGCTTATGGTGGAATCAGCATTCTGTCCTTCCAGTGAAAATATGAACAGGACCACACAAAATGCTTCCACTGTGTCATTTCTTTTACTGCTGTTCCATTAAAATAAACTTCTTGCCACAGAACTTACTTGTCATTTCCCACTTCTCAAAAATATTGCAACTAGTGTAGTTTCTAAAGCTTTTCCGCTTCTAGCTTTGGTATCTACTTCACTATATTTGCAGAAGATCCCTTTTTATTCCTCCCTACCATTCCTTTTCAACCACATTTGTTACCGGATCTTAAATATATTTTATTAGATACAGTTTTTTTGGCCAATGCTGCTTACAGCTAGACCTAGGCTAGTCAGATGGTGCCATATTCAGCTTGGTATCTGTGATCGTTGATTCCAGAAAGAGTGCTTTTGATCTTACTGTATTCTCCTGTCCATATACGTCTCAGTATTTACTGAGATAAATTCTTCTGGTTACAGTATGCTTTTTCTCATTCTCCTGGATTTATAGCTCATTGAACTTCACTGAAGTAAAAAGAAAGAGACTTCAACTTTTTGTCTAGTTTATCTTGCTTGTGTGTTTATGCTGCTTCCTATAACGTGGCCCTGTGTAGTTCTCACTTCTGCTGGGTTTTCTTGAATCTTTGAAACTGTGGATGTATTCTGTTCTCTTATTCAGCCTCCTTGATTCCAACCTAGTTTTTGTCTCATCTGACAATGTTTTTTCTGGCCTTTTTTTTTTTTTTTTTTTTTTTTTTAACAGAGTGAGAGAATAATATTTTCAGCACTTGTGAGTTTTTTCTAAGTCACTTTTCTGAAGGCAAGAACATAACTAAAATTTGTTTAGAAAGCAGAATCAGTTCAATAAGAAAAATATTTTTTTGATTTTTGATTTCTGCTTCATATGCACAAATGAAAGTTCACAAAAATTATTTGAATGTGTTCTTAAACCCCCCCAAAAGTAGGTGGGAATATCTTCAAATCACTAATGCCCAGCAAGTTGTGAACTGGGATCCTGGAGGTTTTAGGATAAGTTGTTGTCATAAATTAATATTCAGTACCACCAACTTTAGTGTTTTCTTTGACATAATATCCTTCTGAGTAGATAGGTAAATTTACTAGAATACGCTCCATAAGACTCAACTAGAGTATCATGATTCAAAAATGGTCTCCCAGATTATAAGAGTATGTGATGTGAAGTGTCCTAATAGGGCTAAAATTATGTTCTGGTGACAATACATAGTAAAATGTTTGATGTGTTATGGATGAGCTTAACAAAAGTGTTTTTTTTTTTGTTTGTTTGTTTGTTTGTTTTTTCTTCTAAACCTGATTCATGATTTGTTTTAGCTTATAAATTGATCTAGTTCACCTCTTAAAAGCCTGGAATCAAATAACGGTGCTCACTTGCTCCTGCAGCTGAACCCCTACAACATTTTGTTACATTTTTCTATGCAGTTAGTTTCCAACACTTTCTCTCTTAGTTTACAAGAGTGTGAATACTCTGTGTTTACGTGCACTGCCAGTAGTGCTCACAAGCTGGCAGGCAGGTAATACTAACTCACAGGGCTGTGCTTGAATGTATCACTTCTGCTATGCTCTTACCCTCCACTGTGCCAACAGCTGAGAGAGCTGTGAGTTTTCCCTACATTCACATCTTCTGGCTCATTGTCAGTCAAGCCATGCCAACTGCACCAGCCAGTAAAAGCATATAGGAAAAATAAATTTGTCATAGGAAAAGTACAGAAAAGTGATGACTTTCATGCAAGACTACAGTAAAGGCACTGTTAGGCTACACTTTGCAAGTGATGAAGAAATAGCTTTCAAAATCAAGGTTTTTATCAATGAGCAAATGTGTCTGAGGACACATTTGCTCAGGGGGTTAGGACCAAATCTAGTTTTCTAAAACTGTTGTTACATAAGCATTTTTAATAACTTTATCAGTGGATGAGACAATATGATACCATTGTGCTGTATCTTTCTCAAATATTTTTGTTTAAATAATAGTAAAGGGATACTCAGGGATGCTATCTGATACTCAAGAAGACAGATGATGTGTGTAACAAAAATTGTTTGATGATGAACTGAAATTTTTGCAGTGGTTCATTTCAGAAATAGAAAGTAAAATAGTTGTTCAAGTACATTTATGACCACTAAAGAAACGCAGCAAATGTTTGTTTTCTAATCTTCCCTAATACTAACATTGTTAGTAAGATACTCTGAAAGCAATGCTATTAGAGTGTAGCTTATGACAGTCTTTCCTGAGGAGCGGAGGCAATGCTCTTCTGGCTTCTGAATGTAGGAAAAGCAGGTTTTCTATTAACAGAAAGTCAATTTTGATCAACGGATCAGAGATTCTTGTATCTGCGTACTTACTTACTGTGCCTGGAAGGTGAACTTATGAATTCCAGAAAAATGCTCTGTCTTGCAATGTTTCTAATGGCCCTCCAGATACTTTAGTTAAAGCTCTCTCTTCTTCTGCGATAATGTAAAACTTGACAGAAAAGCTCTATAAAGTTGGCATAAAAAGTGATTCAATTACCCCATCTTTTCAAATGTAGTTTAGGTGAGCAAAATTCCAAGAGATACATGTCCCAGAAAATCTGTGATGTTTTTCACTGGGCTAACCTGGGCCTTGTAAAGCCCCAGGACCGTAAGTTATTGTCAGATATTGTCATATTTGTGGAAAGGCTATGGCCTAGATCACAAAGATGATTTAAAGGCTTAACTGCTAAGAGCAACCTCTGTTTTGTAATACACTTTTTTGATCTCCGAAATTCCCACACAGTTATCTGTCTGTATCTAAGATCAATGGGACCTATATTTTCACTGTTTCATTTTCTTAGAGGCTCAAGTATTTCCTTCCGGATAGCTCTGGAATCACCCACATGTGATTTTAGTTAGCAATTGTTATGAGTCACAGGTGTGTGTTTATGAAAAAGAGCAGAGGAAAACATTCTAGCCTAGTTGTTCAGATATGCCTCTAGGATTAGGAAAAACTTTGTTCTTTTCCTTGTGCTGGCCAAACCTGTGTTTCATTCCGTGGGCCAGTTCAACATGAAGATTCAATAAACTATTTTCCTTCCTTTTCTTTCCTCATTCTTGCATCCTCTCTGACTTGCCATGCAAGTTTCTGGGTTAGTGAGGCAGTGAGGCATCATGTGCAGAGACAGATACGATTTCAAATCACTCCGGGTTAGTGAATTCAGGCCTTGCATGATCACGGTGAGCATTCTTATCATGGCGTGGGTGAAAGGAGAGGGAATTTCACCATCACTTCCTTCTCCAGTCAAACCCCAGGGCAGGGTAGATTTCAAGATGTGCTCCTTCCTGTAGCCCAGAGGTAGGTCTTTAAGAGCACATCTACACTACTGTCTCGGACCCTGGGCTGGATTAGATGCATACCAATCCTGAAGCTAACAGTACTGAAACAGCAGTGTAGATAATGGTGTACATTTACTGGCTGGGGTTCTATTAGCATTGTGTAAAACATACTTCGGTTTCAGGAGAAAAGCGAATCCATCTCCAAGGTATTTGCTGTATTCAAGTTTTAAACAGCTCCAGGCTCAACATAGTCCCTTGGAGGACTCTTCCTTTCTGAAGTGTCTTTTTCTCACCAAACTTTGCCAAGCGAGTTGAGATAGCCAGCTTGGGACTGTGTTTTTCATTGCGTGGCAGAACAACAAAAGCTTGGGAGCTGCTTCAGTGAGTACCTTCTATTATATAGCTCTCTTTCTCTTTGAAAGCTATGTGATGCTGTGTCTTTATATTGACTGTGACTTAGGCTCAGTAACATTGTCTTGCAAGCTCTGGTAAACTGGGAAAGGGAGAAGAATTTGAATTTTCCTGACTTTTTTTTTTTTTTGTGTAGAACCCAGAGGAAATGTGATGTTGCTACAGTGATAGGTGAAACTACATTTTCACAGAATCACAGAATTTCTAGGTTGGAAGAGACCTCAAGATCATCGAGTCCAACCTCTGACCTAACCCTAACAGTCCCCACTAAACCATATCCCTAAGCTCTACATCTAAACGTCTTTTAAAGACCTCCAGTGATGGTGACTCCACCACTTCCCTGGGCAGCCCATTCCAATGTCTAACAACCCTTTCGGTAAAGAAGTTCTTCCTAACATCCAACCTAAAACTCCCCTGGCGCAACTTAAGCCCATTCCCCCTCGTCCTGTCACCAGGCACGTGGGAGAACAGACCAACCCCCACCTCGCTACAGCCTCCCTTGAGGTACCTGTAGAGAGCGATAAGGTCACCCCTGAGCCTTCTTTTCTCCAGGCTGAACAAACCCAGCTCCCTCAGCCGCTCCTCATAAGACTTGTTCTCCAGGCCCCTCACCAGCTTCATCGCCCTTCTCTGGACTCGCTCAAGCACCTCCATGTCCTTCTTGTAGCGAGGGGCCCAAAACTGAACACAGTACTCGAGGTGCGGCCTCACCAGAGCCGAGTACAGGGGGACGATCACCTCCTTAGCCCTGCTGGCCACACTGTTTCTTATACAGGCCAGGATGCTGTTGGCCTTCTTGGCCACCTGAGCACACTGCTGGCTCATATTCAGCCGACTATCAACCATCACTCCCAGGTCCTTCTCTGCCTGGCAGCTCTCCAACCACTCATCTCCCAGCCTGTAGCTCTGCTTGGGGTTATTGCGCCCCAGGTGCAGGACCCAGCACTTGGCCTTGTTGAACTTCATGCAGTTGACCTCAGCCCATCGGTGCAGCCTATCCAGATCCTCCTGCAGAGCCTTCCTACCCTCGAGCAGATTGACACACGCACCTAACTTGGTGTCATCTGCAAACTTACTGAGGGTGCACTCAATGCCCTCATCCAGATCATCGATGAAGATATTGAAGAGGACCGGCCCCAGCACCGAGCCCTGGGGAACGCCACTAGTGACCGGCCTCCAACTGGATTTGACTCCATTTACCACGACTCTTTGGGCCCGGCTATCCAGCCAGTTTCTAACCCAACGAAGCGTGCGCCAGTCCAAGCCAAGAGCAGCCAGTTTCTTGAGGAGAATGCTGTGGGAAACGGTGTCAAAAGCCTTGCTGAAGTCAAGGTAGACCACATCCACAGCCTTTCCCTCATCCACCCAGCGCGTCACTTTGTCATAGAAGGAGATCAGGTTTGTCAAGCAGGACCTGCCCTTCATAAACCCACGCTGACTGGGCCTGATCGCCTGCTTGCCCTTCAAGTGCCGCCTGATGACTCTCAAGAGGATCTGCTCCATGAGCTTCCCTGGCACTGAGGTCAAACTGACAGGCCTGTAGTTCCCTGGGTCTGCCCTCTGGCCCTTCTTGTAGATGGGCGTCACATTTGCTAGCCGCCAGTCAGCTGGGACCTCCCCCGATAGCCAGGACTGCTGATAAATGATGGACAGTGGCTTGGCCAGCTCCTCTGCCAGTTCTCTCAGTACCCTTGGGTGGATCCCATCCGGCCCCATCGACTTGTGCACATCCAAGTGCCGTAGCAGGTCACCAACCATTCCTTCGTGGATAGTGAGGGCCACATCCTGCTCCCCATCCCCTTCCACCAGTTTCAGGGTACTGGGTATCCAGAGAACAGATATTGCCGCTAAAGACAGAGGCAAAGAAGGCATTAAGCACCTCCACCTTTTCCTCATCTCTTGTAGCTAAGTTTCCCCCTGCATCCAGTAAAGGATGGAGATTCTCCTTAGTCCTTTTTGTGTTGATGTATTTATAAAAACGTTTTTGTTATCTTTAACGGCAGTAGCCAGATTGAGCTCCAGATGAGCTTTGGCTTTTCTAATTTTGTCCCTGCACAGCCTCGCGATATCCTTATAGTCCTCCCTAGTGGCCTGCCCACTTTTCCAAAGATTATAAACCCTCTTTTTTCTCCTAAGCTCAAGCCACAATTCTCTGTTCAGCCAGGCTGGTCTTCTCATTTTATAAATGAGCAGAAGAGGAAGAACAGAAGATCGTTTTCATAGATGTATCTTAGGGATAGTTCCCACAGGCCTATTTGTGAGACGAAGATATTGTTAAAAGAGAAGAAAGCAAGCCCTGCCATAATGTGGATCTGTGCAAAACCGTCTGTGGATTGGAGTGGTGATTTATGGGCTATTTTGTTAAAAAAGTGTTTTAATAGAGTTCATATATGTCTGAAATTACTGTAATGATGGCTGCTTCTCTTGAAAGGAAAGCAATGCATTAAATGAAGAAATCCCACACAAATGGATTAAGCACAAATTGTGTCTTTCACTTGTACTCTCTCTCTTTTTTTGATGTAATTTGATTTTTTCTTTTGAATTGACATAAACTGTTCTTGAAAAACTAACAACTTGTTTTCAGCTTACTCCACCCTCTTTTCCTGGATTTCTCATGCTTCCAAACAGTGAGAATACATCTATCAGAATTAGTGCAGCTCTTCACTGTTGAAGGAGAAATTCATTGCTCTCTGTTTCTCTGGTATAATAGGGAAATTACCACAAATAATCTTTTCTCGTAGACCAGAAAAAAGTCTCCAAACTGGATTGACACATATATATTAATATGGATGCCTGTGGCTGCTTATCATTTTTGTGTGTAGTGTTGTGTAGTGCAAGGCTAAAAATGAAAATTTGACTCAGTAGGGAGCATGAGCCATACTGTAGTGGTACCACTATAGTGGTTGACCTGCTCTTGCAGCACGTTGTTCCAATATTTAAGGAAGCTATATCAGGATACATCAGCATAGTCACAACATTTATCAATGAGTGGTCTCAGGAAAAAATTGGGGGGAATTTGACTGAAATATCTACTATTTAGAACATTTTTTTCAAGCTGTAATATTTCATAAACTAACACATTATCCTGTGAGGAGCTTATCCTCCTTCCACGCTCTGTGGGGGAATAGCATTTTCCATTTTAATACAATTTTGAAGAGATTTTCTTAGAATCCTTCCAATTGTGTGGTTCTCAACTGAGCAGACGTACTCTAAATTGAAATTCAGAATTCATTTTGTTCCTATTGTTTGTCATCATTACTAAGTCTCAAACCAACATAATTAGATACTAATTGAGAATTCAATTTGACAATCATAGTCTTAGAAGATTTTAAAAAATACACTATATTAATATTATGTATATTAATCTAGATAATATCAATTTAGATCTACATGAAGGAGGTGTAAGCAAGACTGATATTCCACAATTGATATAAGTTTTATGCTGGTATAATTATGTTGATTGTAGTGGCTTCATTAACTACAACAAAATTACTACAATTTGCAACAGCCAAGGAGATCAGGTTCAACAGTCACATAGAGTTGCTTCTTGAACATTGGTGGAACACGACTGATTACTTACACTTTTTTTTTTTCCTTTCCGTAAACATACACTGTAACTGCTTTCAGGTAGGAAAGTGGGCCATTTATTTTAAATATTTAATACATAAACATGACTGGACCCTAGAAAATAGATAATTAATCATTTCAAATCATTTAACATTGACAAAAGTAATTTAAAGGTTCTGTAATAGATTATATTTATATATATATGCAAATATATATAATATATATAATCTATTATATATAATCTGATTTCATTAGATAAGCTGATAAAGCTGGATATTTTTTTTTCAAGGTCTCTTTCAAAATACCATTTTGAACTCAGAAGTCATTCAATCCATGATCATGAAATGATTTTAAAGTAGACTGGTAATCAAGAGGAACTTTAAGTTTATTGTATTTTTTCATATGCTATTCAAATTGAACTGGGAGAGACATAGGCAAGTTATTTAGGGCTTAGAAATCTTCAGGTATTTTTTAATACGTGGTTTTTTTATCTCCTGATAGCTCAGAAAAAACAAACCAACAAACAAAGCTGTGAGGCGATTGTTGTGTTTGAATTGTTCTTCAGGAACAAGTTAGAAGTCAAGAAATCACTATTACATGTGGAATACCTCAGGCATTCATCCCCTTTTCTTTATCCTGTACAAGAATAATCATACTAACAAGATGTTATCAGGAAAGAAAGAATACTCATAATATGTCACTAGTCTTTCTGTGTACAGAGTTTGGGCCTTTGGTGCTGTTGGTCTGCACCTTTATAAGTGGTCTTTAAATTAGAAGGTAAAAGCTGGAGAGAAAAGAATGAGAGAATTAACAACAAAATGTGTCGAAGTTTTTAGATCCTATCTGAAATCCTTTGTATTTGCCTGGTATTTTACATGACCACAGTTTTACAAAGCTGCTGCTCAGCTTTCATATAATATTTTTGATAATAGGAAAGGTGGTGGTTATGCTGTTTTGCATTGCAGAGTGTTCCGTGTCCCATGTTGTGTCATGTCTCAGAGTAGGTCAGTATGAAATCAAGAATGAAAGAAGTGAAACTTTGAAGATATTTGTTTTTTCCAGTTCAGTAACTAATTATTTCATCAAGGGCCCTCTGGGAGCTGATCTGAATATCCTGCAGTGAAGAGAGCAGCCAGGGAGGAACTCTAATGAGTCCTCAGTATACATTCCTGACTGCGTTCAAACAACTTGGCGGCCATAATTTTTAAAAACATTCCAAACACTCATCTCTCATTGTCATCTGTGGTTTGGACCGAGGACTGTTGATTGTTGGACTGGTTTTGAGGTAGTCCCTTGAGTGAAATTGTGGATCCTACCTCACACATTATCATCTACATTTGCATATAATTGAGACATAAGCTTTCTGGCAATCTGCAAAAGGAATGCTGTAGAGCTGTTAAATTTTCTAAGAACAAACACAATAAGAATGCCATCCTAGGATGTAGGTCAAGAATGTTTTCACAGAATATTCTTTATTAAATCCATTGAAATCCTCTGGATCTTGTTAGATACGAGTTAAAGGAAAGACCTGAATCCAAGACTTCCTTCACTGAACTATTGGGCGTAAGATAAAATGAGTGTTACATCTCTTTTGCCTCGACATTTGTTTTTTTGGAAAATAAAATAATTCCAGGCTTGTTCATTATATTTTTTGCAAACTTTATTTGAAAACAAACAAAACCAACAACAAACACCACCTACTAAGCACTCCAAAACTCAGGCTGTCACTTATGTAAATAACGTCCGTGCATGCGAGAGTGTGTATCTGTATCGCAGGCTGAGGGGTGAGTGAGAAACCACAGAGGTACTTTATAATGAACATTGCTCCTGCAGCAGCTAGCAGGGTGAGAGGTGACCTTAGCAATGACTTACATTACATAATACCTCCCATCTCTCTGCAGATGTGTGAGTTTGTTTAAATGTTTTATGAGATTTTTATTACACTGTAATATAGTCCCAACCCCTCTGCAGTTGCCAGTTTGGTCACAAAATATAATAAATTTTAAAATACCTAATGCTTCAGCTATTCAATAATTTTCTGACAGGGCCCCCAATGCAATTATGGTACCACCGTGTCACTGAGCTACTTTTGTTTGGGCTGTTGGGAATAGCACTTTTAATTCTCTGATCCCCTTCTACAGAATCCATGAGTATAAGCAGATTTGAATGTTCTGTACACTTGTAATTATATATATATGTTTTTCTGTTCCTATCTTTCATGTGTTGTGATACAATAGCCAATTGGATTACAGTAACTTCTACTTTTATACTCTTTTGATGTTGACATGCCTAGGTAATTCGTGAAGCAGCAATGTCGGCTATAATGTTCTTTGAGGCTCTGAAACAAACTGAGGCATCTGTGCTACAAGCTGATATGCTGCTTTTCACCTGTTTAATAAAGTTTACATTGAAGTAGCCTTTGTCCACTGAACATTAAACACCATTTCATGAGAGATGTGAGTACAGGCCAGTGTGGTCCTCACTTTGTATTAGAGCATTACTCCTCTGTATCCCACTCCCTCAGACTCTGAATATTTTTATGAAAGGGAGGAAAGTCGATGTCTAAAAGGAAAAAAAAAAAAGGCAGCAGCACACTATGCTTTAAAAATAGACTTAATTTGTAGGCAGCTGGTAATTTTTAACTATTTCATACACTAACAGAAGAAATATACGCATAAGGAAAACGATTCCATACTCCCAAATTCCAGTTCCAGTAAGGCAGCTTTCAGTTAGGCTCTGAAAACTCAATTGACATCCAATGTTCTGAAATGCAAAAGCAGGCAAATAGAGCTTGAGGATTTCAGCTAAGAGTTGTGTTCCGAATGAACTTGTGTTACTATGTGATAGGGACGATAAACCGTTGGAAATAGCAGCTTCAACTTTGGTATGTAGTCTCTGGATTTAGGAAGAAGGAAAGTGGGTGCAGTTACTGAACTGTGAGGAATATGCAAGTTTTGTACAATTTATTTGTATGATTATTTCTTTAAGGATGTCATGTAGGAATAGAAACCTCTAATTTCAGGCATCCAAACCCAAAGGGACACCCAAAATTCTGGAAGAAAAAAGGTTTTGCATGGTTAGAGTCTACCTTGCACTTTCCAGCAGATAAATGACTGTCTTTCGTGCTAAACTGGACTCTTTAAGTTGCCCTGTTAAGACAACTTCAGTTAAAAATACACAGGCAAGGTACAATAAAAAAATTCATACTGAAACACATTTAAAATAGATCTGTGAAGTGCCTGATGGTCAGACATTTTTCATCTCTGGCATACAGCCTTCTGAATATTCTTTGTAATAATGGGCTACTCAAATAATAGTTTGGGTCTTAATTTATTTAGTCTCTGTCTATCTACCTATCTAGCTGTCTGTTAGTTAGAAATATCAATGTTGTTTCCTTAACATAGCTCTGTTAATTTTAAGCTCATTTGTAAATTCCTCCGGTCACTTCAGCAATAACAACACCTTTCATTTGACTCAGAGGTCACAAATTTATAATAGGGATTACTACAGGAATTAATAGATACTACTGATTTCATGGCAATGACTCGGTAGGGATCAGAGCTTAAATCCCTAGACCTGGCTCTACTGGTCTATCTAAAAAGTTAAAAAATGAAGAGTGACTGTTACTGTTGTCCTCTTCTATAGCACAACATCTATCAGATATCCCAAATTCAACAGAGTAAAGACAGATTGGTAGCAGGATGGGATCTTTTGAAGAACTGTGAGAATTAATGTAAAATACCGCATTGCTATTTTTTCATCTGGATCACTAATCACATGCCAGTGCCCCAGCATGGCATTAGTAAGATATGAAACCATTGCCCACACATTTTAAATATTTTGTAACAATTATATGTATCTGTGCTAGCAAAAATTAGATTTTGAATAATTCAATTATCCTTTTGATAATTTAATTATGATAAATTTGTTTTTATTCTGCTCTTTTGTGATGTGTCTTTTGTCTGTGTAAGTACTTGCTTTCCATTGGTTTGTAGCTTGTTGTGTTAAATGATAACCTGCATATTTGTCCTGTGCTTTGGGGGCGGAAGATGACATGTACATACACTTTTTTAGTGTTAGTGGATAAATCCCAATTATCCTTACATAGAAAAGAGTCAGTGAGATGTTCAGTTCAATGCTGAGTGTAACATAATATGAAACACTTTGGTAATTTGCTGTTTTTTCCCCCCTCTGGAAATGAAATATTAGAAATAGCAATCTAAGTTGAGAAGAAAGAATTTTAACTTAATTTTAGCCAGATGGAAACAGTTTATAAGCAAGGGTGAGATGGGAGAGGTTCTTCTCTAATTATGGCCTTTGTTACTTAGGTGAAGGGCAAATGGGAAACCTATAGCAAAAACAATTAAAGCATAGTTACCTTAATCTTAATTCCAAGGTACTGGGACTGAGGATGCTAAAAGAAAGCTAAGAAGGCACAATCGGTACATCAGGGTGGACTTTGACTTGTGAAAGAGATGTGAAGAGAGTGAGATATCCCTGTCCTTAGCTGGTATATAGTTCAGTGGGCGTTAACTCCAACTGACATAACTGGGAGAAAGGAAGGGCAGAGATTTTTGGCTGATGCTTTATTTTCTTCTGTGTAGCTTTGTGAAGAAAGGAGGCTGATTTTGTTAGAAGCTTTCATCAATTCAGAAAGAGCCAGCCATCTCCTTTTCTGCTTTCCACCATCTGAATGGGAATTGGGCAGAAGGCCCAGAAGCTACATTCTCTACCTTACCCCAGTGATGCGTAAGGAAGCCAAGAGTCCTCTTCCAAGCAGTTGCAGTGGGAAAGGGCCAGCAGCTACTTAAGAGTGCCCCTTGCTCACATCACAGATACTTTGGGGGCTAGAAGGGAAGTAGTAGAAGGCAGCTGGGAGAGCTGCCAAGTGTCACACTTTTGGCAGCTTTGTTGCACGTTCCTTTAATTTAGGATTTGGCTCTGCCACGGGAAGACTTGCAGGTTTCTGCTTGAAGTGTTCCTTATTTACCACTTGGGGCCACTGTGGCACTCTTGAGCAGGAAACATGGACCATCTCCTGCCTGTTGTGTCCCAGGAAGGAAGGAGCATCTGGGAGGCAAAAGTTGCATGTAGGCAGGACCATTTCTTATTGTCCTTATTGCATTTGCTTTGCCTCAGGTGACTGAAACAGCCTAGAGCATCCCAGGAACTTGCTATCACTTCTCAACTAAGTAGGTTCCCTGGAAGTCCTGGACTAGCACAGACAGATCCTAGACCCTGGTTGTTCTGATCCTCTTCACAGTTCTTCATCCAGCTGGGAGCACCTATTCCAGCTGCTAGGGGTTGCATAGCTTTTACTTTACCCTTACCTTCTTCAGGGTAGAGCGTGCTGACAACAGAGTTAGGTATTTGATTATCAAAAATTACACCAAGGGGACAAACTGAATACCAAAGCATACAAAATTGTTAAGCTGTGGAAGAAAGCTGTCCCTGGACAGTGGGACAACTTTAAAAAGTCATATAATTGTTGTTAAAGATGCGTGCCTGTCTTGAGGTAACAAAGTTCTCTGTTGGTGGCAAAGACACTAGAGTTAGTTCAAAAAATAATTGAAACAGTGTGTTAACTCTTTCTCCTCTAGGCAAATGCTTTACTATTAAATTTAATACAGTTAAACTATTATTTTTTCTGTAGCAGTACCTGAAAGAAACTACCACTTTATTATTGCCTTACTACGTTATTCTTTAGTACACAGTTCGAAACCAATTTTCTTTTTCTGTTACATTTGAAATATTACTGTGTTTAGGCTAAATAGCATTCCCTTTTCTAGTTGGATCAATGCTGGAAAGTTGGTTTATTTAATTTTATTATTAGAAAAACACTAAATTGGAATGCTGTTTTCTATCCGGTTCTCTTCATACAAATTAAAAGACAATTCAGGAGACCTCACATTGACTCTCACTTTTGTTACAAACATTAATATGGCCTCTTCTAAAAATGGGTAAATAAAGAAACAGGCAGCGGAGATTGTTTCTTTGAAGGAGTTGGAGAGAAAGACTTAACTTGCCATTCTCTCTCGTTTTCGTGATAGCGAGTGACCTGCTTAGCCTGGAGCAGCAGGTCTCTGGGGCCCAGACATCCACTTGAAGCAAAACTGACCACACTGACCCACCGCAGCTCTGGTTCTCCGTTGCGGGGGTGTGGATTGGTATTGGTTTTCAATTTAGACAAGATGTTGTGTGAGTCACCCTGCCCCCTGCCCTCCCACCAGTGCTATGAATAATAAACTCAGTGAGAAGTTTCAAGCCATCTGATGTGCTGCCAGGGCACAGCTCCTTCTCCCCGTAGTCCTTCCCCTCTCTGCACTTTGCTGGACCTGCAGGGCTTGTTGTGGGTGGAGGTGAAACACATCTGGAACCGGCTGATTCAAATGACACTCGTAAGTGAAGGAGGAGGTTCTAAATATGACCCACCCTGGGGAAAAGAGGCTGAGGTCATAGGAGGGTAGAATGCAGAGTATTATTATGATGAAAAAGTGAAAAAAAAATTACATCAAATGTTTGTTTAAGGATCAGAAGTCCTGGCCCAGCCCCTTTGGTTTGCCAAATATTACATGAAGCTACATAAAAACCAACCCTAACCTCTTACAGTTCTCCCATTAGGTCACATTAAGCTTTGGCAGGGAGGATGGTCCTACTTGGTGGTTTTCTGATTTGTGGTTTGAATTTGGCCAACCTTACTTATTTAAATTTATTTTATTTTGTAAACGCTCAATGATAGAGTAAAACTCTAGAGTAAACTTGTTCTGGCCAAC
The DNA here is from genome assembly GCA_011075105.1 of Heteronetta atricapilla. Taxonomy (NCBI): domain Eukaryota; kingdom Metazoa; phylum Chordata; class Aves; order Anseriformes; family Anatidae; genus Heteronetta; species Heteronetta atricapilla. Next base: position 54,435,053 of record CM021734.1, read on the forward strand.
ATTTATTGTGGAAACATTCTGCATTATCAAGAGATCTTTGCAGAACAGCTAACAAATTAAAACAACACATTTCTAGCACATAATGAAGTTCTTTTTGTAAATGAAGGAAATGTACTGATGGCTTCAAGCCATTGCTTTTGGTTGTTATCCACTTCTGTCCCTCTGGGCTTTTATAAAACTGGTGTCTTTTCACTCCCCCTGTGAGGACAGCAGTCCCTTTGGCAGTGGAGCAACCAGGGGAATGAATCAAAATATGTTCTCCTTTTAGCTTTGTTAAATTTTTAAGACGTTTGTCTTTCCTCCCTTTATGAATACCTTGGTGAGCCCGTTTGCTTTCTTGGAGGCTCAGTTTGACCGTTGCCGTTGAAGTATGGATCACTGATTCCAAGAAGGGATTTTCCTGATCTGAAGGAATACTGAGTACACAGTGTGTAAGATACATTTCGCCCACTGACAGTAGAATTTATAGTATATGCAGAATGGCCTAAGGGTGTTTTCTCTGAAGAGAATAGCTTAACAAGGAAGGGAAAAAAATTGGTTCTGTTGTCCTTACCTGAATATTTTTGATTTGTTAAAAATTATAGAAACACTTAATTTTGCCGCTGGATTGATAAGTCGTGACTGAACTCCACCTAGCAGTGGTAGAGTAACAGTCCTACTCTTTCTGAGAACTATGTTCTCATGATTTACTTTCTCTCCTTTATAACTTTTCATTGTGAAGGTGCCAAGCTTTATCACTGGAGCGTAGTCTTGCTATAGATGAACAAGTTGTACTATGTGTAACCCAAATAACAAGAACTGTGAAACACTTGAACTAGCTTTGCCTTTGAACTTACTGCCATCTAACTTTCTCCATTTGGGAATGTTGAAAATTTCATTTAGATGAAAAACATGCAAAGAAACCAATTGAAATATTTGTAATATCTTTACAGCTCAAGGATTTATGAAGTTTCTTGATTTGAGGAGTAAAAATGGCATACATCTTTTCATAAAGAAATTTTGCAACAGTTTTAAAAATAACAACAGTGCATAGGGAGTCTAATTAGGATTTTATGTATAAGCTATTTGTCAAAAGTATTTCTCATAAATTGTTCAAAGAAATATGACTTCATGTTTTTAATTCAGCAATTACAATTATGTCCTGCTAAAATTCATTATTTTATTCTGTGCATGTGTGTTGCATAAACCAGCTTCTCCACTATTCTACATGTGAATTTAGGCTCTGCACATAGCACGCTGACAGCTCTGTAATCTGATAATTATACAGAACAGGTTCAATACACGCAGCGGCGTTCATACAGCATTCCCCATATTTGACTCTTAACTAGGTTTATCGCCCTGCTTTTTGGCAGGTTAATTAACCAAATACCATGCTCATTGACACCTCAGCAGAATTGTTTCTTGTCCTGGAATTAGCTTGTTGAAACAAGTTTAGATGTTATTAAACTGTAGTGCTGTCAGCAGTTGAGATATAAAATATATTCTAGAAGTCACTTAAAAAAATATAATCTGTTTATTTATTTTTATACCTGTGCAATCTTTGGACTTTTGGCTGTCTTTTTCACAAATGATGGCGACTGTAGAAACAATTTTAATGATATGGTCAATTATCTGTTAATTGCTGTAAGAACACCAAACCATTCCACCAGAGTTACTGCCACACGGGTTATTGATGGCCTGGCTGGCAGTGAAGAGTGACATAAAGACATAAAGAAAAATTCCTGTATTTTCTGAAACCCTTGAAGTGTTTTGTTCAGCTTATCGTGTTTTAATTTCACAGTGAAAACACCTTTAAATACCAAAGCTGAATTGTCATAGCTGTCCCAAATCCTAGAAAAAAGAGTTGCAGGCGCTTTTTTACAAGAAGATGTATCAATAGGTCCTGTATTGTTAAGAAGGATGTGGAATTATTAAAATATTGCAAAGCTAAAGATTGTTGCAGGGAGAGTTCTCCAAATCTGTTTGTACAATGTACAAATTGCAAGCCATCTGCCAACAGTATTTCCATTTCTTAATGAAATCTAGACAAATGTGACCATGAAAAGGGCCATACAAAATCACAATAATTTGTTGGATGAAAAGGGTCTGTTGTTTATTAGCAGTAATCTGCTATCGCAGTTTACGATTTTGCATTTATGAGGTTTTAGAGTTTCAAAAGTGGCAAAAGAGGTAGTATATGACGTTTCTCATTGCAGGGTCAGCCTGTGAGTACATCAGCTCCTCCATGTTGTGGTTAGCTGTGCTCACTAGCTTGCCAGAGGTTCAGATTAAATGTTTAACCACTATTATGCTAAAGCTGAGAAGAGGTGATTACTTCCAGTTAAATGAATGAATAAAAATGAGGAATCTAAATAGTAGTTGTTCTCTGGGTCAGTATCGGTGGTTGCTCTGAAAAACTGCCACAAAATATGTATTTTGTGAAGCTGCTTATATTTGCTGTGTATTTGGCTTAGAAGTCTGTGTACTTAGCTCCATTGAAATTTTAAATAGAAAACAACAAGGGAATTGTACATTTTTTTCTTACAAATCAGACTACTACATTTGCATTATAACACTTTGTTTTGATTCCTCAACAAGCTTCTATGTCAGTAGCATTTATACTAAGCTTCTATGTCACTGGCATTTATACTAATCTTGGCTTTTATTGTGCCCTGGCCAGATTTATACAGTCCTGCTTTATTTACTATAGACTGGCTGATCTCACAAACAGCCACCACAGTATAATGGTGGTATCCCGAATTTCGATTTGTGATGCTCCTCAGATATGGAGAAGTATTCTGTCTTTGCCTGGCCCCTTACCATTTCCTGTAGCTTACCTCTGAGTCACTCTTCTTCAACAGTGTTGCTGTTGGTTATTGGTGCATAAATGTACCGCAAATGCATTACAGGGGTAAATCTGACCAACACTAGGTTGCAGCGTCAGGGCCCCCTTTTAGTTATTTGACTCTTGATCTCATAACAATATTCAAGCTATATTGATACAATATGTAGTCTATGGGTTTAAGTTTAGGATGCTGAATATAGCATAAGTAAGTCACTAAAAAGAAGCTAACACACAAGAAATCTCCCTAAACTATAATTATTTATAGAAAAAAAAAATAGCCAGCAATCAGTAGAAGTAGTTGAATAATGTTAAGGTTAGGAAAGAAGGAATCGAATATTCACACACACACAAAGAAAGTTAAAATAGCAGTTGTTTAAGAAAATGCCAAATGTTGCTTTGACATTAGATAAGCATAGAATTATTGAATCCATTGCATGGATATGTTGCTGTGATGGTATACTTCCATGATTCAGGAATGATCATCATAGGTGCTCTTTTGTTATGCTGGAATTCTTATTGATGTTTTTGAACTTCAGGTGCATCCCCAGTACCATTCGTACTACCAGTTCAGAGCACAAGTTTGCTTTTGTAGCAGGTTCACAGTTGTCCCTACTTACTACATTTTGGTTTGTATCACAGTCAAGTCTCAGAGGACAAACCAGGATTCCTTTCAGATGAAACATGTTCCAGGAATTCACCTAATATCCTCCAGTCCATAATCCCAAACTAGAGCAAAGTTGAACCAGAAAACCTCACAATGCATATATATGCAGGAGTATCGAGTCCTCAATGCTGTCAGTATAGCTACTGTTACTTCAACAGATCCTTCAATGTTAGTTATTTCAATAGATCCACTTCTGTTGCACCATGCTGTACACATGTAGTTGCAGTTTCTCTTACCTTTTTCTCAAGATTAAACTTCAGTTTATAAAAGGTATACTCAGCGAGGCAGATAAACTGACAAATGCCCTTTCCTGTGTACTAAAATTTATTCTGTGTCTATTGTCATTCTCAAGCAACAGAACAAGATACCTGCGCAATGCTTAGAAATAGTTTGAGATTCTATTGAGAAACATTCTGCTCTTATATGAGTTATGTATGGTAGTATTTGCTTTTTCTTTGTATGTTGAAGCTACCACTTTTCCCTTTTAAGACTCCCCTGTGGTGACAGTAAGCATTGCCAGTCACATGGCTAAGATTCAGAACTGGGAGAACTGCCATAGTAAACTGAATTTGAACTCTGGTCTTCCCATGCCTCCACTGGGATCTATAACTGTCTAAAAGCCAGGTCTGGCCAGAAATTTTTTGTGTTGCAAAATTACTTTTGATGTGCAGCTGGCTATGTAAAACATTTCTTATTTGTTTGTCCAAATTCCAAAGCTGAATTAAGCCATGTAGACTAATCAATAATACAAGTTATTTTAAAAATTGAAAATATTTATCTTTTATATTAGCTCATTTGATGGTAATTGAACCGAAGCATTTTTGAACACCGGACTCAAACAAAGCTCTTGAATTTATTATAGATTGGCTTAGCTGGCTGGTGAATCGATGTAAATCTGTGTGGGAGCAATGACAAGCCTCAGGTAGGTCACAGTTGTCAGGGTTTTGTATGTGGTCCTTAAAAAGCAGATCATTCCTGTATTATTACACATTAACTTACTTGTAAAAACATTACTTTTTAAAGTATGATATTTTGTGCACGACATCCCGTAGGTCTGCTGGTATAAAACAGTGGAGCTTCATTGCATTCAAGCATCCATCAGTTTAAAGCAAGGACCCTGTCCAAGCTCCTTGTGTTCAGAAACTTTGTTTTAGAAACCTGGAAACACAGCAAGTGAAAGAAAAAATGTGTAGGGAAATTTGAACTAATGAAGCATGCACTCATTTTGATAATGAATTGGTTTGCTTGGGTTTATAATAGATATTCTTGGATGAAATAGGAAAAAAAATCTACTGTTAAAATAGATGAAAATAATTGAGATTAGCTTATTTTTAATTTGGGTGCATTTTGGTATTCAATAAATTAGTTTACTCTCATTAAAAACTTGTGAAAAGGTTGCCAATAGACTCTCAGTGCTCAGAGAGCTATAGGAATTTGAATAAGTGGCATCATTCTCCTTCAACCAGACATGAAAAGAAAGCTCCTTGTCAGCCTGTTTACCTTCAAATGCATGGTAAAGACCGACAGAATGTGAAATACAGCCAGAGTGCATAGTAAATATATTTTGCTATACATGGATCACAGCCATTTGTTTATACTACATTTTTCACTCTTTCCACAATTTAACAACAGTGTGATATTTCTTAGAACACTGATTGAAGGTAGATTTAGCAGCAGGGCCGAGGTTTTAAAGCTATGATGTTCCTACAGTCTTTGTGGAAATTGGATGGAGACCTGCATAAGTGCTCTCATTGAAGGAAGAGGTTTTGCTTGAGCTCGACAGTCATTTTTACTGATGGTTCCAGTGGCTGATCAGTCAGCAAATATGCTGACTGGCCGGTCAGCACAGCTGTACCTCCAAGGCAGCCACTGTGTGTGCTGCGCTTCAGCCACCTCCGATCAGAAGCACTGCCTCCAGTCAGGTGGACGAGAGGGGTAGGGAACAAAATATAAAGCTGCCATGAGAAACATTCTGCTGACCAGTTCAGCAAAATGAGAAGATCAGGGAAGAGATCAAAAGAAGAAATGTGATCAATGTAAGAGAAGAGGGTAGATCAGAAGAGGGAAAGTGATGCGTGGAAGGGGAGAAAGGTAGAGGAGAGACCCAAAATACTACAGAGTGGAAGGGGAAGTAAGCAGGAATGGAGGGCACAAACCTTGCAGCAAGTCTTAATTTGTTTCATTGATCACTGGATACTGGAAAATGATCAGCGATTTTTTTTTTTTTTTAATCACCAGGTTTATTCTCTGCTGCTATTTGTATAGGCTTTCCATATCTTTTACTTCCTGGTCTTCAGGTATTTTGTTGTTTGGGAATATAGGACAGGAGAATTCTGTAACTATTATTACTCCGAGAAAGCATGCTTTCTCAGAGGAAAATACAGTGGGTTTAAAGAGTAGGTGGAGGCAATTTTACTTTCTCTGCATGACTAGAGATGTCTCTTGGACTTCCAATCTAGCTTTTAGACTGGTGAATTCTACTGAAGAAAATGAATTAGAGGCCACAGTAACCTTACTAGTTGCAGATATTTTGCCATTGTTATTCAGTCTTCTGATTCCAGTCTATGTATAAATGAAAATCTTTTGATGACACTTCATCATTTTCCCAACTAACCTATTTTTTTCTAGTTTTGAATGAACAATGTCATTATAAATAGGTTAATAATCAAAGCTGAGAAGTGCTTCTTAAGCACTTAATTCTCTAATTTTATCTTCCCAGTTACTTTTTTTGCTGATTTTGTAAGGGCAAATACATAACTCTTGAATAGTTTTGTCACAATCCTAAGACATTTGACAGGTTGAGGATTTTGGCCTGCTACAGTGCTGTGGTTTTAGTTTTGAGTTCTATTTTCTCTGAATATTTTCAGGATCTTGTTTTTAATTTACAAGATCATATTAGAAGGGAACTCTCTCTATAAAGCTGGAAATCAATACTTTAGTTGTAAGGTAAACTAAATTATGAACTATTTAGATTCAGCTGATTCTAAATAAAAAGAGAAACTTATCTGAAGAGCTAGTAAAATGCTTTGCCTGTGCTCACTCAGACTCACTTTTTTTTTTTTTCCCTAGCCAGCATCATAATTCCTATTTTTTTTTATATCTTTTTATATTATTATTTGAAGTATTTTGTGCATTTGGCAAGTAGGAAATAATTGGTGAGCTACCACTGATAGCATGGAATATTCAAGCATGTTATAAACCACTTTTCCTTTTAAGTTTTCTGTGGATCTCTTGCATTTGAGTAGTGTACAAAATAATTACAAACCTGACCCAGTTAAGACCTCTAAAAAGGTACCAGCACAATTCTTCAGCTGGTGTTGGAAGCAGATGCACTTTGGTTCGGTATAAAATTTGTCCAAAGAAGGTAATAATGGGAAAAAAAAAAGGCACACCCCCAAACCCTGGAATTTCTTAAGTTCTTAAGAAATACACACAGCTGTAGGAAAGAACTGCCAATTAGTCTAATTTGCAACAGGTTTCAAAATCTTGACTTAAATTGTGAGTTGAGTATAGGGAGGATATGTGGAAGGGGATGGTGAAGTTCAGGCAAGAGATACAGTGAGGCAGGGAAAAATGGGTAAGTGACATCTGGAAACTAACTTGAAAGAAGAAACAACCAAAAGTGCAACTGGTAAGAGAAAACAGAATCCAGACTGCAGCACAACATTGGAAAAGATGAGAAGTAGCTAAGAAGAGAGCTCTGTGGTAATGTGACATGCAACAGGACATGAATGTGGTTGTTCCTTTTGACTTGGAAAGTTCTATCAGTTCCTTTAAGTATGATGCATGTGTAATTAGTTTGGCAAATTGCAAGGTCTGAGATTAACAGAGATTTGTTTCCAAAGGTGGGAAGTAAGTAACCTCCACTGCTTTCTTCACAGTTCAGCTATCTCTGATTACCTCGTGGCTTTAAAAGCTCTTTCCTTACATGAGTATTGAGGTGATTTTATAGTCACTTTACTAAACTGTGTGTTTAACTACTGTGTGATGTGCCTCTAGAGGAGCATCTTTGGTTGTGTACACATAGTATATCATTAGATAAATACTTTGTTTGGCAGGTTGCTTTATAAGTCATGTTATCATCACCTTTGCCAGTCATATGGAGCCAATCATAGCTTTCCTTGTTCATTCCAAAAGAATGCAGAGCAATCCATTCAAAGCAGCCCACAAACACTTGGTTTAACTGTTACCAGTTGCTTTTGTCATCTCTCGTTATTACTATTGGGTGCTCTGCTTGGTGTTTACGGCAGTGTACATGCATGTATCACTGAAAGCACATGCTGGCTGTGGGGACTGGACAGCTAAGGGTAAATGTGTACCAGGAAAACAAAGAGAGAAGAAATGATTAATTTAGTGATTCTTTCTCATTAAAATTGACTCTTCATTTTAAGTTAGGACTCTTTTCCGTCTCTCACAAACCTGAGGAATGTGACAGTTCTTGGGGGTGAAAATTGAGATGCCCCAAGTTCCAAAATATCGTGTATCTGCTTACAGTTGTAAAAACACTGAATATTCTTATAACAAGAGGAGAACAACACCATCTTATAAATTGGAAGCAAAGGAAGTTAATCTTCATGAGACTAGTTAGGTGATTTTCCAGCTGCTGTGGTATTATTAGAATATCTTACTCATATTTGCATCTGCCTAAAGTGAAAATATTTTACTTTCCCAATCTACACGTCAAGATGCTGGCAACAGAGTGCATAGGCTTCTGAAGACAGGAGAAAAAAAATCATCGGAATATATAGGAGCAATTAACTAGTACTGCTATCTGAAGTGAAGGATTTTGGGGGGAGCAAAAGTCATCCATTGGAAAACTGCATGTTAAGATACTCTTCTTTAGATATCTGAAATTGGATGTTATTTGGTCTCATCTCTCTCAGCTCCAGATTAATTTTTCCTGCTCATTTCTAAGGCATATGAGTTACCTGTGTGTCTGTCTTGTTTAGCAGTGGGTAGCTCTTTTCTCGTCTTCTCTGTGGTAGAGAACTGCTTGGATAGGGAAAAAAAATCAAGAATATCTACGTCCAAATAACACCTTATGGAGATTCCATCCTTAGCTACTCAGCAGAGAAAGTGTTGCATTTCATTTTACCTTCATTTACATTTTCTGTGCTGAATTAATTTTGGAGTGATTTAGAGTATGTATTTTTAGTAATGAGTATGAAACATTTTAGAACTCTATTTTAGACTAAATTTGAAATCCAAGGAGGACAAGGCTTGCAGGGTGGTCTGAGGCACACGAGTTATTTGCAGCATGAGAAATGATAAATGCAGAACTGTTCTTTCAGAGGAGAGGTTATCAGTGTGGTTTGCTAAATGACAAAATCTGCACTGGGATAAAACAGGTTGATCAGACAGTGTAGAAGTCATTCACATGCTCCACTAGGTGGCACGTTTTAGGAGACTTGGTGACATGGTGTTGTCAATGTATCAATAACATTTTTATGGAAAAACTTTTCTTTAACACATGTATAGCATGTGCTGTGTGCTTTTACAAGTGCAAACTTTGCTCTGTGAGCTAGCATTATTAGTCCCATACTTCCTTCTGTGCAGTGTAAAGTATGTTTTCCAACTAGTTATACTTGCGTTTAGACTGCAGTACCATATCCAAAGTAAAATGTCAACTATTTTAAAATCCAATCTTTAACATCAATCTTTTTGTTTCTTTACAATCTTCTGAGGCTTCACAAAACTTTAACAATATTAACTTTTAGCTTCTCTTCATTTGGAATTTGTTTGAAACAAATAACGTATACAACGTAGGATAAAGAGAGAAAACACTCATTTTTGTTTGTTTTGCACAGAAGTTTTCAAAACAGTCCACTTCATACTTCTCCAGCTTTAGATAATTGAGTGGATCTTGCACAGTGATAGGATTTTTTTTTTTTTTAAATCACATTAAGTTTGCAAATTTCAGAGAGGATGAATTTATTTGTAATCAGTTCTAAAGTTAAGAAATTTGAGGATTGCTACCTGCAAATGAAGCTGAATAGAACTATTTAGCATCAAGTCTCTGTGCTAAATTGTCACACTGGCTTAAACTTGAACTAATATGCACTATATTGTCTTATGTTTTTATAGAAAAAAGTGAAATATAATGATCCATGATACAAGAATGTAATTAAGTAATTACCTTAAAATATATACATCTTTTTAGGAAGTTATACCTCATGCCAGTTGTTGATCAGATAACTCAGGAGTAAGGTTTTTTTTTTTTTTTTTTTTTAAACAACTTAGCTGATGGGTGGTCTTAAGAATATTAATATTAAAAGATAAAATCAAAGAAAAGAAGCTGATAGAATGAAACTGGTTAACCTCCCACTCTGTTTAGGGAAGGATCCGGTTTCAGTAGAAGCTAGCTTTTTTAAAGACCGTGACAGCTTTTGGATATTTCAACAGGCAAATAGTTTGTGGGCATAGGTATGACAAACTTCCACAGATGTTTAGAAAAGCCTTCAGGTTCACCTGAGGTTTCATATTAAACTTATCATGAAGAATAGTGCAGTGTGCAAACACAAATGAATAAATATTTTGAACATTTTTCCAAAAATCAAGCAGCTGTGCTGTGAAGAACCTGCAGGGTGGAGTGGGACAGGCTTCTGCATAGAAAACTTATTCTTCTCAAATAAAGAGTGATCATCCTATGAAATCTTTCTGTGAGCACATATATAACAATGTTTTGGTTAACAAGAAAGAGAAAGTTATTGAGTAATTTCCATCATATTTTTTCCCAGATGTACTGTGCAATATTTTACTGTATATTTTTCATATGTCAAATTTTTTAGTAACTATGTTCATATTCTTCTAGCAGCAGAAATGTATTTTCAGAGGCAAGAAGAGTGAACATTGAAAATCAGGTTCAAATTCAATATGCCATTTTTTTTTTTTCCTTTTGTGCCAGGTGGGACAGACATTTCTTATATATTTAGAGAATAAGTTAGCCTTTTCAGAGTTAACTGAAACTTTGGGTGGAATGTGATATATAGATATCAATTTTGGATGTTAATATTTAATTTAAGAATAGAAAAATTGACCCAGAACCTTTTTGGTATCGAAGTGCAGAAGAGAAATAGAGAAGAGACATTAGTCCTAATGGCCATCCTCTCAAGGAACAGTGTTTAGTTCTGTTATAAACAACAGAGTTTATGTGCAGGAGGCGGTATTGACTTGCTATTCATTTACTTGCATAAAGCATCTGTCCCATAATTGAAGTAGCTATCGAGATGTAATTAGTTAAATCTTAATTTCCATCTATGCCTGAGATTAAACTTTGTTGGCCAACCATACTGAAAACACTGTAGCCTTAAAAAGATTTTGACAGGGCTCTGTCACATTTTTGAGAGACTTGGAATTCTTGGGATTTCATAGAAGTTTTTCCTTCTTCCATCTGGGACAGCAGTCAAATTCTTAAGAGTTGAATGGTATTTCTGGTGATCTCCAAGACCATCAACAGTGAATGCCTTTCCTGACTACTAGCATAATTTGTTACGGTAATCTGTTGTATTCTGAGCTATTGCCTAATGCTTTATTTTTATAGAGTTGATGTTAAGTACGCAATCATCAGAACATAATTTTGCTGAAGGTGATTCATAGAGACCATGGAAATATGTACAGAATATAAGAATACATGCTCTTGATGGGGTAGATTTTATTAAAAGAGCCAACCTTTATATCCAAAGGTTGACTCAGATTAATTCTTGCCTTATTTCCACTGGTGTAATTCAACATTTGAATAGCATCTCAAAATACCAATCTTAATGTTTGTGTAAAAAGAAATAGACTTCAAATAGTAATATGTCAGCTTTAATATTCCTGCAATATCTTTTGTTAATGGCAATTTAAAGTAAGTGGAATTTTGTTAAATCCCTTGTAGTAGATATGAACGTCTATAAATAATAATAAAAAACTTGATATGCAATTAACATGAACTTCATAGGCTTCCATTATCATTTTAATGGAAATGAGGTTAATATTAGAAGGATAACAAACTTGCATTAGCTTAAAAAATCATGAACAGCCTATCATCTGAAACCTAATGAAATGAAATAAATGGTCATTGCAGCTAAGACTGCAAACAGTTTGGATAATCTTCATTCTGTTCACTAAAACTTTCAGCGCAGTATTTTCTTGATGGGGTATATGAGTAATGAACTTTGAATCTAAAGACTTGTTCTATCATCTACTTTCATGTTGAGTCCAAGTTTCTGCAGAGTCTGAGAAAGACTTACTAATTAACTAATGGTTGGAGTCCACCTTTACCTGAGATTATTGACCAAAGATTTACCGTCATGCTTTGGTCTAAGGAGTTTTTTAAATGCCTGTAGCATCAGTACAGACGAAGGCACACTAAGTTCAATAGTTTAATGATACTGTTGGCTAGGCATCATAATTTAAATTTCATTCTTATAGTATGATAAATCTGATGAAAGCTGCAAAAATGACATGTCAAAATATGGCCAGTGCAGTGTCAGTTTTGGAATACTTTCATTACATAATTACTGCTTTCTCCAATATTTAGCTAACAGGAAATATTTCTTTATTTGCCAGATGCTTTTTCTGTAATAGAAAACACTCTGAGAAAAGACTGAGGTGGCTCTGCATAGAGTTCTGTGGGATAACTTCACACAAGTGTTACAACTCTAGCAAAAGCAAGAGCATGTGCTGAGTTATCTTCCAAGGCAGAAACTGATTGAATGTAATGTTAACTCAAGAAGTTGCCTCAGTACGTTGACCATTGCTGGGTGAATTCTTACTAGGAGATATTTTATCATCTTTTTTTTTTTTCTATTTGTGAGTGAGTTCAAAGCGATTATCAAGTTCTAAGATAGGAGCTGAAATGAGTCATTTTAGTTTTTTTTTTTTTTTTTTTTTTTCATTTAATTCAATTAATGTAGTTAAGTAAGAGATGCATAGTTTATCAACCAATAAATCAGTGCAGTACTTATTTGTTATCATAGTCAGGTTTAGTTTTGGTAGATAATAGCCAATAAGAGACATTTCTAATGCAATTGATGTGAACAGTTGTGAGAGCCTGGTTTCCTGTTAAACGTCCGATTAACTTTCTGGAAATGTTTGTATTTTTGTTGTCTTTTTTTTTTTTTTTTTTTTTTTTTTCCCTCTCTTCCCCCCCCCCCCATTCCTTCTTGAAGTAAAATGCCAGAATATTTACAGAAAATAATATAAAATCCTGAGTACAAATGTTGCAAATACATTACAAGTTTAAGATTTTAGATATAATATTTCTCTGCAGACTAATTCCAATGTATTCATATCTATTTGCTTATGTCACTTTTCTTTTAGACAGTGTTTGTTGATTGGGGTCATGCACGGTAGGGTACAAACTGTTGAGAGAAGGAGGCATACGTTTTAACAAATGACATAGAAGAGTCATATAGTATTAATATTTGAATTTGGATAAAAAGGAATGAGGCTTATTTAAGGGCCTGGATAACTCTGTGTAAACTAGACAGGGGACTCACAAACGCTGCTACTACAACACCATAATATACAAGTGGCTTCAAGTAGTACATAGTTTGACACAAAGGTGAAAGTAATCTGGAATAATCATAATTAGTCCCAGTGATCCTGACTGCTGTTCTACTACTGGTACTACCCAATGCTATTTCCAATACTGATACCAACAAAAAAGTCTTTAGGAATCCTGGATAGAGCTAGGCAAAAAATATATACGTTTACTATATTCAACCACAAATAATTCGATTCACAGCAATGAAATATAAGCAAGAATGTTATTGTTCATATCCCTAACTTTCCTGTCAGGCTTGTTATTCTATCTGCCTTTATAATTCTTCATTCCAATTTCACTTTGTTGCTCTTTGGCAGATCTCTTCCCAACGGTCTGTCTGCTTCTAGTTCCACATTCTTTTTACTGTTCTTCCCTGTCTTTTTCCACTTTGTTCATGGATGCAAAGCTCAGGAGGTATTAGCAGTATTCTCTTTTGGAATAAATGGGAGAGAATGAGAGAGAAGTTAAGAAGAGAAATCTTCTCCTTATGATTTCTCCTTGGTAAGAAGAAAATGCAAAGGCATAGTCTTGTTCCACATTCTTTCAAGAGATTCTGGATGGTAGAATAAAGGTTACTCAAGCCCTGTTTTTCCCAGAAGAGCGGTCTTCTGTCCCAAGGTTGGAAGTAGTGCAGAAACTATGTACATCACAAAAGATACCATTTGTAGCTGGATAAAATTGATCAAATAGGTAATGTCTGTGAAAATCAACCAGTTCTACACTCTTGAATATCTTGCTTGGTTATGATTTACAGAGAGCAAAGCTATTTAGTAACTGAAAATTGTTTTAGGATTTGGACATCAATGTTACATGGACACTAAATACTACATTGTGGACTGTGTAAGAACTGATTTTCATATTTCATTTTAGTGTTGGGGAAAAAATGTCTGTTTCTTTTTCAACTCAGGAATACAAGCTTAGCTGACCAAGTCTCTTCTGTTACTGTGGCAGGGATGAGCTTCAAAGCCTTTATTCAAAAGTCAAAGTCTTATTCAATATATTTTTCACATAGTGTCTTAATGAAATAAAATTGGGCAATACTATTTATTAATTTGCTTTGAGGTTTAAATTCATGATGTGGAAATGTTGAGCTTCTCCTTATGTTTCGTCTCTTCTGATTTGTGCCCTTTTTGTATTGAAACAGTACAACTATTCATAAAAAGTAAATAAAATAAAAAGAACTATCATAATCAAATTTAAGTCTTGTTTTGATCAAGATACAAAGCATGTGTAAACCGCAGCACTTGCAGTTTTGTCTTCAGAGCATGCCATTGCTTACTCCACTAGTTTAGAGTCCAGCACTTAAAATGCTCCTCTTTTCATACACAAGAATGTTCCTCCAGCCCATCAAACTATTTCCTTGGGAAGCTGTGGTTCGCTACAAGACTACCGAGTTAGTGTTCTAATCTGGAAATGAAAGGAAAGCAGAAGCTGAACTGTTTGAGAAACTGGCATGGAAAGGGATTACCCTGTCTCATTTTCCCCAAACCACATTCTTCTGAAATTACACTTCCACTGACAGTCCCCACCCAGGCAGTCCTTCTCCCAGATGAGGTAAAGGAAGCCACCATCAAGCTGAGCTAGGAGTTGTGTTAGGCATCTCTTAGTTGGAAGCCTCTCTTAATTACATCACACCTGGCCATATTTCAGAGATTAATGAACAGCATCTTGTCAGTTTTAATATATCACAGTGCTTTAGTTTACATTTACGATGTAATCATAAATTCCCTGAGCTGTGAACTACACCTTAAGGACTTGCATGGAGTTCTAAGAAGAAATGGCTATAAACTAGAGAGTGTGCCAGTTTTGAGAAAAACCTGCAGATTTTCTAGGACATTAGGTTTCAAAAGAAGGATTACACACAGACTAAACAGAGTAGAAGTCATAAAAATTTAAAGACATCACAAATATAAGATCCTTTTTAGGTATGACAGAATACTAAAGGAAATTTATACTGAATTATACCACCCAAGCAGACCCATTAATTAATGTAATGAGAAAATATGTTCCATTTCCTTGGAACTAAGCATTTGACACTTTCAGGAGGGGGAGAGGTGAAAGCATAAAGCATATGCTTTACCGCTCCTGAAATTCTCAGATTTTAGCTTATCTATTAACATACGTATTTGGGCTGCTTAGGTGTTTGGATACATAGTAATCAAGAGAGAGGAAGAAAAAATTACTGTAAGTGAGCAATATGTCTAAATAATGTCTAAAATAACGTAAACACTTCTTGTGCTGTGTGACTTTGAAAACTACATTTTATACTTGAACACTGTAGAGATGCTCGCATCTTACTAGGAAATCACAAGTGAAAAAAATCTTTCTAGTATTGAGAACCGATTCTGAAAATAATGTACAGGTGAAACTTTGAACTCCATAAGCAGATGCTGTGTGCTCATTCCAACTGCTTATACTTTTAAAATTGGCAAGTAGGGCAGTTTGGAGGACTGGGAAATAAAAGCCAGGCTTTCAGGGTGATGCAGAAATCATTTTCCCATGCAAATGATTTAAAAAATCAGTTCCTAATCCCTGTTCTTAGGGGTTTGTTCCATTCCCGTTAATAAAGTATTCCCCCACATATTATTTGGAAATTCTTATGGTCATTCCTTAATAAAAACAAACTGAAAAAAAGTAAGTTTGATTCTTAACTTTTCAGTTGTTTTTTGGATGCAAAATAGTTTTGGTACACATTCTTTTCATTTCATATCTGTGATGTCATGGTCTTAAGAGTGGGATACTGTACGAAGTAGCATCCTCTGCAGAGTGTTATGTAACCTTTCAGTTTGAATAACAGCTTCCAGATGTTTCCATCACAGTGTTTCTCCATCACTGTTTATCTGAAGAATTTTTGATAGAGGTGACTACCTTCTCCACGTACAATTTAGACTTAATATGTTAGTCAGGCTCTATGCAAGTGAGGACCAAAGGCAACATTATGCTTTAATACAAAATATGTTTGCATATGGTTAACCATCATGACAGATCCGTGTTACGCTGTTTTGTATGTTTTTTGAGTAGGACCTTCAGTTATCGTTAGATATTAGGTGCTGGACAAACACAGCAGTAAATGGTGTTCAATTTCTGCGTTGTTTACAAGTAACTGAAACTAGTCCATGCATATGGCAAGGGCTTAGGAGAATTTTGTTCAAGTACAGAACAAAAATAAGTTGATGCTGAAGGATTTTCCGTATTACAAAAAAATATAATTATTATGCATGCAAAGTTTTAAGAGGGATTTCCACTTGTGTACAAGTCTGATCCAATTCAGTTAATCCTTTGATCCTTCAGAACCTTATCTTTCTTTTCACTTGCCAGTGGCAGGAAATGGACCTGCGGATCCCTTTTCTGTTTTGTGCTAAGCAGTTTATGTACAGGCTGCGTGAAGCTGCACTGTAGCCAAAATAATATTTGGAATATTTGGTCACCATGGATTGACAGAAAGAAGGCCAAACCTCATGCTTTTATGACCTCATTAAAAAGCAGGCAATTAGTAGTAATAGCTAACCTGTCCGTGTGGTTGAAATGCAAGGTAGCAGGTTGAAATGCAGGTAGCTTCAAAATTTGAGAAGATTTTGTTTGTGTATTATGTTTGGTTCACATAGATAGAAAAAGGTTATTTTGATAGGTTATTTTGATGATTCTGTACTTGAAGATGCATTTCTAGCACTAATAAATCTGAAGTCCATAGGGGAAAAAAATAAAATAATAATAAATAATAATAAATAATAATAATAATAATAAAAAACCAAGAGATGCTATCTCAAGTGTACAGGGGCAGCGTAGTTTATCCCACTGAAAATTCTTTCTAGTGGAGTGCATTCCAGATTATACGTACTGTATCCATACTCAAGTGTCAGGAAATTGTTTTTCTCACAGATCGGAAGTGATGTTCTTACTAGTTCCTAGGCACACAGAGCTGTCAGATGAAAATAGGTGTTGGATAGCAGGATACTAGTCTGACCACCATTCTGTAGTCTCTCTTCATTATAATGGCAGCATAATTGCATAGATTTGGTATTATTCATTACTGTTGTGAAACAGTTTGCTTCTTTGCACAGAATTAAGCATCAGAAATGGATGAAGCTTATCAACTGAGTGAAATGACTATTTACATTAGCATTGTGGTGGGCTCTAAGCATGGAAACTAATGCCCCAAAGACTTTTTGGCTTAGTGTTCTCTGTATGCTTGTTGTCCACCAGCAGATTGTCTAAACAAAAATAAAGCCAACTCAATATTTTTCTCCTGCCACCACTACTAGAAATAATTATTTCAGTGTCAGTTTTTCCCCTGCAATATGAGTGATAATTTTCTGATCTGTGGACGGTTTTACTTAAGGCAGTAATGGTACTAAAGATGATTTTTCAGCTGTGTCTACACTGAGTTAATAGTGACTGCAGCACATTGTGGAAATTTCTGAGTGACAAGTCAGTAAGCAGCTTAGGAGAGTGGTCCGCGGGTAAAAATAGTTGTGTGGAGCTTCATAGGCTCGTCTGAGATGTTTCTTTGCTTCTCTAAACTTCCTGATTTCACTACTGGAATGCTGCTCATACTCAAGCTGACTTAAAGCTATCTCACAGATCTCTACAACTCAGTAGTCACTAAAATCTTCAGCAATGACATATCTTCACTTTCATTTCTTTTCCTAAACACTTACTCATTTTCTTTTATCTGTTGGAAAGATGCAAGAATTGATTCATTTTTTTAATTTATTTATTTATTTATTTATTTTTAATGTCTCAATCTCAAAATCCGACAAATCTTTCAATTTGAGCTTTTCATAGGGATACTTATTTGTGAGGGAGCTGAAGTTTGAAACTCACAGTGGTAAGTTAGCCACACACCAGTGAAGCTGACAACCCCATTACCATCTGAACTTGCCTTCCTGAAGACTGTTAGAGTGGGTTGGTGTGCTGGCACCACCAAAATCACAGGCAGAGCTCCTATGAACATCAACAGATCTGAATTTACACCCCGAGCTTTTTTGTCAGGAGGACTTTGAAAAATAAAAGTAATAATTTCTAGCTCTCAGGTGATAATTTTTTATTTTGGGGCTGTCTTAACAGTCTATGTGATATATTTTTTTCTTTTTAGTCCTCTCTTCTTTGTAAATCTGTGCCTGTGATAAGAACTGGGCTTTTTTATGGGATAGCGGTAAATAATTAAAAGATGCAGATTATTCCCTGTAAACATATGCCTGGGGCCGTGTTCCTAAATTATTTTGCAAACCTTCTTGGAGATTTCAAAGAAATGCTCTGCCACAGTAAGAGATAAATGAAGGAAAAAAAATATTCTCAGAGTTTCCTGTTGAAAATGGACCAATATGAAGTCAGTAAAAGATCACAGAGGCAGAAAAGGGAGTTGGACTCTCGGAAGAGGAAGAACTTGCTTCCGGGAGTGCATATAAGTGAATTTTTGAGCAGAACTGTTTTAGGAGCAGAACATTAGGCCTTTCTACTTTCTGATAAGCTTTCAAGATGAGAAGATTCTGACTCTGTTCCTCTCTCTCTTCTTTTGACACTCTGATTTTTATCATTTCTGGGTGCTTTGTAGCTTCGATTCAGCCAGAAGGATAGCAGTCAAAGCAGTTTCTTGGGAAGTAACAAGAGGAGTTTAGATCCACCTCTTTCTATAGTAGTGTTCTTATCACTGAACTGGCACCACCACCCATGAAGTTAATTGAGGTGCTGACTATGACTAACTTTTTTAGGATTCTCCAAGGTCTCAAGCAAGCTTTGGCTGTTATATGTCTTATCCTGGCTTGCTGTTAGGAGGAGATAACCATCTACCTCCACATTGTTCAGGTACTTCTGAGGATGTATTCCAGCCAGAAAAATTTCTAGCCAGATTAAAAGGTACGTAGTGAATTCAGGTGCCAGAAAATTTTAGTAGTATTGGAAATTGGGCAGACTGTTTTGTTGTTTGGGATTCTGAAGGATTTACATGCCTGGGACTTACTTTGAGTAGAGCAGACATCAACAGCGCATAGTTTGCTGACTGTTTATCTGTGAGCTAAAACCCTGACAATTCCACAGAATTTCCATCAAAAACAAAAAGCAATAATTTTAAATGCAAAATCAGTATGATTCTAGTAGTTCACAGGGGACCTCTTAGACATTAATCTTTCTACTCGTACATTTAAAGAAAACTCAGAACGTGTCAGACAGATGTATTCTCTGGAATAATTTTGATAAGCTAATACGGTAATGAGTTTCCTGGTTGTTTCCTGGTGCTTCTGTTCAAGTCTCCGTGCAACTCAGACACTTCAAGACAATTTTCCTCCTGCATAACCATCTTGAAAAAGAAACCCACAATTGATTAAGTACCTTTATATTCCTTATTTACACTAATGTAAAACCAAATGGTTTTGAATAAGTGCACAGACAATGCATGGGGTATTACGCATGTGTGTGTAGCTGCATATTTCTGTTACAGATATAATAAGCAACAGGTATATGTAGACTGTACAGCTATGCATCTTGAAAACCTCAGTTTTCAAGCTGACATAAGTGCCTTCTGATGACTTCCTAGGCAAGATCTATCATGAGGCTCTCTAGGGATGAATTTCTTAAAAAAATAAAAATGACTTCGACCACATTTATTTGATACTACATTCATAGGTGTAAAATAGCCGTTTATAGTTTCACTTGTCCATTTCCCTTGCTCTGGATCTGCCTCCCTGATCAAGAAATTCAATAGCTATTAAAAGCTGCAGCTGTACTAACAGTCTTATGCTTTATAGGAGGCATTTTGCAGCTATTACTTTAGAACAGACGTTCCATGCCAGTACAGATGTTGCGTCTACCTTTTTCATAAGCACTTTATCTGCACCATGGGCATTGCATTTCTAATGTTTGCTTGAAGTTGCTAAACACACTCCATAGCTGTAATTTATTTGGGCTGGTGCAGTTTAAAGACCTGAGAGCTAGGTCTGCACCTGTTCTATTCATCTGACCAGGAAAGCACTAATTCTACTGCCTAAGTGTTTGTTGAGTTTAGATCTCTTTATAAATCTTGTGAACCAAATGCAGCCCTTCGATTCACACATATGTTCCCCTTCCCTGAGGTGGAAATTGCTTTCACATTTGTCACCAAATTTCATTTTTCTAATATTGAAGGGAGAGCATACTGCTAATGGAGGACCAGCATTCAACTCTTACATTCCTTTCCTCAGTTAATTCATCTCCAAGTAATCAAACCTCCACAGTGAACGATGAAACGTTTAGAAGTGTGTGTGTACATGGAGCAAATTCTGCTAGTAGGATGACACTGGCTTCATTGTGGGAAGTACAATGATGGTACTGATACCAGCAAATTTGTATTAATGTAAGATGAGTGACAGCTGAAGAAGTCTGTGATTTTGGCAATCTCCTAAGTAATAAAAGATAAATTTTAAGTGCTGAATGTTGAACCAGTATAAGAACCATTCATTCAACTGTTTCAGCCCCAAATTTTGGAAATCAGACAAAAGCAAGCCTAGCTTTGAAAGACAAAATCTCAGAAAAAAATATATTAAAAAAAAAAAAAAAAAAAAAAAACAGAAACCTCCCCAAACCAACCAAACAAGAAAGCCACTGTTCAGTGAGGTTTTCTCAAAACCAAAGCTATGTCCCACTTTGCCCAATTCTGCCAGAGATGTGTGTCATGTGTAGACATGTCATCAAATATGACTCAAACCAACCCTTCCCCCAAAATAAATAAATGCAACCACATAGACCAAAATGATTCATTGGCATTTTAAAGATTCTACCCTACTTGCTTGTGGTGCATTTTTAATTTTGACTTAAAACAGGAGTTGATCTCTTACTTAGTATTTTTGTTAAAATGGAAAAAAACAACCACTTATGCCATAATCAATCTTCTTAAAAACTTGTAAATATTTAGCAAATTTATTGCAATAGAATGGAACAGAATGTCTCTGTAAGGAAACAAATAAGAACAAAAGAATTAAAGAATGGAGCTGTATGTGGAAATAAAGAGAATGTAATAAAATGACAGAAACTAATTTGAAGTATATATTTTGGGGATAGTGGTTAAATGCTGAAGCAAAGATATTATTAGTGACTACATTACTAAAGTGAAATGCTCCAGAATTGTGCATTTAAAGACTGAATTCCATTTGAAAGTTGTGATGACACTGACAAACCACACAAGCCACATTCAGGGGGCCAATACTTCATCTAATTCATTTAACAGCAGAACAGAATTTAGCCCTTTATATTTAGGATGTCATCAGAAGCTGTAGATAGAATTACAATCTTGCTGTGCATAATTGAGTATATATAATTCTTTATGTAACATTCATGTGTTATGTGTTGTAAAAGAAATGAAAGGTAGCTGTTAATTCCAAGGCTTATAAATATGTCAGTGGGTTTTCATAATGTCTTAATAAATTATAAGAACAAACTCAAATGACTCATGATGTCACCAGAACTACATGCTGCACTGTATTTTTTACAATTATGTAGTATACCTCACAGGATTCTTTTACTTTCTACATGAATATGTAGATCCCACTAAAAAGTTAAAACAATCCTTGTTGATTTCTTCATTCTTTTTTAGTTGCCATTTTTCAGCTGTTTTCTTGTTCTGAGCCCTTCTTCATATTAAGAAAATTCATCTCTTTACGAAGATGTGTTTAAAAGAATGTTGCTGCAACTGATATATTTATTCATTGAGAAGCTGAAGTAAAATACAGTTTCCAAATATCCTCAGATTTGGGTGAAGTTCAAATTTTCCTTGGATCTTAGTTCTCTGGCTGGCCACCATTCTGTATAATGGTATAACTAGCTGAAAAAATAAAATTCATGAAAATTTCAAGACTGTTTTGGCTTAGATCTGAAGCGTAGAGATAGCACCCGTATCTTAGTTTCAGTACGGATTCATTCTTTAATGTAAAAAATGAACACATGATGGGCTGAACACTTTATGTAAGTTAAATATAAGACTGGAACAGGCTCTCCAGTGAAGTAGTCACTGCACTAAGCCTGTATGAACTTAAGAAATGTTTGGACACTAAGTCACATGGTCTAAACTTTTGGGTAGACCTCTGTGGTGCAAGGAGTTGGACTTGATGATCCTTATGGGTCCCTTCCAACTCGGAATATTCTATGATTCTGTGATAAGACCAATATTCAACAGCATTTCAAAACCACCAATGTAAACTTAGTGTGTAAAGAAACCCTTGGTTCTTTAGTTCTCCCTGTCTGTTTTTTACTCTCACAGGTATAAGTTCCAAGTTCAGTTTGCAATTATGTGTCATGATTAAATGTTCCTTCATAAAAAAAATAACATATATATATAGAGAGAGAGAGTGATCCTGCTCCCACTGATATGCTTAGGTGTTGATTCAATGGAACAGAACCTGTTATCTAAGATGGGGAGAAGTGGAAAGAATCCAGCATTACTTTCATTTTTTATGACCCATATTTAAATCACTGGAAATGGTACATCTGAATTTAACATATATTATCTGATGACTTGCATCTCTGAAGAGAGAATCTTCTCTGAAGATACTAAATAAAGAAACCAAAGAACTACCCCCAGTGATTCTCTCACTTGTACTGAACTAGTTCTTCAACATATATATACTCAGAAAGCCTGTAGTGGAAATTCCCGTGTTCAAGCTGTCTGTCCATTCACATGCTGCTTGCAATGAAACAGGTATCTTTTCAATATGGAGGTCTTAATTTTTGCTCTCATTTATCCAGAAGCAAACAGGAAACCCCATTCGAAACTTCCCATTCCAAGAATAATAGCAGTGTTCAGTCACATTTTATAAAAGCATCTTAGAATTTATATAAATAAAACTAGGGTACATTTCAATGAATATATAAAATGCTGGCATTTAGCTTTTACTGCAAAGATCAAAGAGCCGATTTAAAATTAAAATCGTCATGAATTTAAATTACGCATTTAGTCATAATAAATATACTAAAAAAGAAAAAAAATAAAGCAGCACATACACCTTATATTGTAAGATAAAGTTTAATATATTTTATTAGCTTAAGGGACACAGAATAACTATCTATCCAGAACTTCAAGCATGCATTTACATAAATATATTAAATTAAGAAAAGCAATTATACACTTAAACATCCTTTTGTCTAAAAAATCATTAAATCCACAGATTAACAATAAATCCAACTCTATGCATTTATCGCTTCCAGATACAACTGTTCCATTTCTCAGATATTACACAAATACATTTGTTAGAATTTATATGCATTATACATATATTATATATTACATAATAGTGTGTATACATACATGGTGTTCAATAATATAATAATAATTTGTACTTTTTATAGCACTTTTCATTTGAAGAGCTCAAAGCGCTTTACAAGGATTGGTTTTACTTATTTTTAGATGGAAAGTGGAGGCACAAAGATGCAATTATTTAAGGTTATGTAGAATTTGTGACACGCAGTAACTGAATTCTCTTGCTTTGAACTTCAGCCATGCTGTCTCCCTAAAAAGAATAGACATATAGCATATGTAATCTACATAGGTAGACTTGCAAAGGCTTCTAAGGTTTCAAACCAAGAAAGCACTCAATTACATTAATAATGTTAAGCACATGACTTCAGTGAGATTCATATGCTTAAAATTACTTGTGTGTTCCAGTGCTCTGCTAGATTGGTGCCTGTATATGCTTAGTAGTATAGTACAGTCTATAGAAGATACTTAAACATAGTTTGAATGGTATTTTCTAACTAGTTTCCCACATTTCAAATGTACATACAGTACCTGATGGCTACTATGAAATAAAACTACTTGAACAGAGGAATATCAGAACAGTTATGTTCTGAAGTGACAGATTTTTGTTATTTCCTTTTCCTTTCCTGCTTGGCTCCTGTTAAAATCTAATTGTTCTCAAAAGGGAATTGAAGTTTTCATTCTGTAGTATATTTTGTGGGGGACAGCTAATAGCATTTCTGGATAATTCACAGGGTAGAATTACTGCTTCTGGTATTAACGGTGTTCACTACAAGATACATCTGGTGACTTCATACCAGATGGTTTCTGGTCTCAGTATATCCTGATAGGAATTCAGAGCATTCTGCACACCGAAGTTGACTCCACCCAGAGCGGTTTTCTTTTAGTGACTCCTCTTAGGAGCATTCAGCAAATGGGATTTGGTTGTCACTGCCTAATCATGCAAAACACCTTTTTCTTGTACAACAAAATGCATCCTACACACAAGCATACAAAAACCAAAGAGCCACCTCTCTGCTTTCTTCCCACTCAAAAAGATTGTGAATGCTGCCACTGCATATATTCACGTGTTTTAGCTGGCACCTTCTTTCTGAAATTTCCAGGAATTTAAACAATTTTTAGTGAAAGATTTTTTCACTTTTCTTTTAATTGCAAAATGAAAATAAATGGGAGCATCTCATAGGTTGTAAAAGGAACTTAACTGTATGATATATGGCACCCTACTGATCACTTATAACAGATGGAAAGTTGTTTTTTTATCGTAGAAATAAAACTCTTCTCCAACAATGCAGCTTGCTGTTTGAGCACATTCTTAGCAATAACTTCCGATATTTTTGGTTGTGGAAGCCAGTGTGTGTACAGTATGCAATAGGCAAAAACACACATTAAATTGAAAATATTAATTTTTGTGACTTCCTATGGCATGAAACGATCACCTGAATTATGCGGTTTTGGTGCGTGGAGTTGTGGTAAGCAGGTGTGCCACTTGGCTTTCAAATCAAACTGTACAGCATAAAGTAAAGAAAAAGCTCCCGTGGAAACCTGTGGGAGTTTTATTTGGGTTAGGGGATAATAACACAATAATCCTTTCCCAATATGTAGACCAAATTAGTAATTATTACTAACTCATGAGTGAACTGAAGGAAAAAGGTTGATGTGTCCATTGAACTATTTATACAGAGCTATAAAATAGTAATGTTTCCCATATAGAAGATAAGGCATTACTAATACTGTCCAATTAGTCAATCTACACAGTGTAAATCTATACAAAATTGCCATATTGTTTTCTGTTGTGTATTTTACATCATGATAAATCCCTAGTGCACTGCAGTAATTGAAGTCAATGAGTACAAAGGCAAGCAGATAGATCCTTTGCCTGTAGAATACCTACTCAAGTCTAATCCTGCACTTGCTAACGTCTCTTATTTTAGTACTTTGAGTAGTGTCATCGCTTTCAGTATTGCCATTTTTATTAGTAAGGATGGGAACAAAATTTTTTGTTGGATTAAGGTATAGTCTTGATTGAAATATTACACCATTCCTATTTAACATGTGAAGAAAGGTTTGAAAATATGCCTTATGTTGAATGGAGCCTTTGTAATACCGGACTCAAAACAGTTGCAGGAACTCATCCATTGATGTCTGTGAGCACTGGGATGCCATCCCCTCTGTGCAGGCACTCTGGGGCCCTGTCTTATTATGTCTTTCATAAAATGGGACCACTGACTTATTTAAATTACTTTCCTGCTTAGTGGCATATGCTTAAATATTTGAAGTAAGCACATACGTGTGAAAGAGAAAAGATGTGAGCTAATTGCTCGGCGCTTTTGAAGAAGTAACAAAATGTTTGGCAGATTTAACAGAATGCTTTGTCTAGCAGGTGGCAGTACCTGTAAGGAAACTCAACAGGATTGGATATGCTCTCTACTTAAAGACAGGCCTGAAACTGCAGTCTTACTCTGGAAAACCTGAGTCTAATGACTTTAGATGCTGACATAGAGGCAAAGGGTGCAGTGATGTCTGTAGCGAAATTCTTCTGCCAGCTAAGTGTCTGCCTTTGAAGGACATTATCCTATAATTAACTAAGTCAATTGGAGATTTTCAGTTGACATCAATGGACATCAAGTTGGGCCCTCAAAGAAAATTTGAGGTAATCCTGCACTGAGCTTTCAGGTAGCTTCTGCTGTTTCACACTATATCCTGCAACGTAAGCTAGTAGTATTTCACTGAATTGCTACCCTTTTGAAAGCAAGGAAAATTTTAGCAAAACTTTTTTTAGTGTTTCTACAGCATTTTTCTTTGAAATTAATGGAAATATTTATCATGTTTTTGTAGCCCAAATTCAGATTATTTGGTAGATTTTACTGCAAATTTGGGTCAGAATAAATATAAGATGTTGACTGCTTTTTTTGGCAAAGTTCTTAGTGATGGTACATATATTTTTTAATTTGACAAATGCGAAATGTTGGTCATTTTTTAGTATAATGAAAAGGGAAAAGTTAGTTTCGATTTACTTCATGACTCCCTTCCCTTTCTTCTAAGACAATAATCACCCTGGCCAGAAGATCAATATGGTATTATTCCTAAGTGTACTGATACACAGTTAAAATAAAGGATAGTAGATTAAAATACTTCAGCATCTTTTAAAGGATTTATGCAGTTAAGGAAAACTAAGCAGAGCAGGATGTCCTCAGAACTATTTTTTCCATGTGGGCCCAATCTTTTAAATGCCCATTTCATAGATACACATTGAATCACACATATGAGTATTCATTTTAACGGGACTCCACACCTGTGAAAGATTACTTGAGCTGAAGTGTTTTTAGAATCTCACTTTTGCATATTTGTACATGAAAAAGTCCTCATTTCTGATCCCAAATTAGAGAAAGAGTATAATGAAAAGCAACATTTCATCATCTTGGGAATGTTGTTCTGCTTTTTACTTGAGGCATCTGGTTACTGTATTGAAATTCGTAACTTTCTGACTAGTGTAGTGACTGTACAGTCTGAAAAATGCTTTCTCCCTTCTTCTGTCTTCAGTATAGCTGATGCTGAGCAGCTGGAGGCTGTTACTCCTGAATCATTATACACAGTTAATGGCCAATCTCCAGCCAAACTACAGCAATAGAAGTCACAATAAAATGACAAGATTCTGTGGGGCAATCAAAAGATAACAAACTCAGTCTACGGGGAAGTTCCTTAGATGCATATATCTATTATACAGTTTGGAAAAAAAAAAGAGAGAAAGCAAAAGCAACACCTGCAGCAACCAATTATTGATCTGTGCTATAGTTCTAGGAAGGAAGGAGCTACAAAACTGAAATGTAGAGAAGTGAATGAAAGGAGATAAACAAAGAGCTGTCATGGTTGCCAATATAGAATTTATATTCTTATTTATAACTAGCTTATACTTTGGATGCATGAAATAGAATAACCTGTGAGGATTTAAAGGTACAAAGAGTCTGTATCTGTGTCCCTGACTGTTAATGGAAGAAATATATTTCCTTGAGGGAAGGGCTTGGGATAATATTTCTTAATGGAAACATTAGAAAAGCGTGCTTAATGTTTTTTGATAGTTTGTTTGTTTTTCTGAAATGGAGTAAACCAGTTTGGAGCTGATTATTCTTTTTGTCTCAATACTTATCTATGGAGTAAGAACATTTCTCCTTATATTCAAATAATACGCTTTTTTTCTGATCGGTAGCATCTTAAAAAGAGAAGGATGAAGGTTTTCCATCCTAAGATAATTAAATGAGGGTTGAAAACTAGCATACATCAGGAATAGAGTTACTTTTTTTTGCAACAGGTATATTTATTCTTTTTTAACAGTAGAAAGCCTGAAAGAATGCTCGAAATGTACCATGTATTGGGACACAGAGAGGGCAGTATTCACAATAAAGGAATAAATGAATGGAATAAAAGATTAGGAGAGAGAGAGACAGAGACAGAGACAACTTGAACACAAACATAAAATCCTTTCTAGAGGCCCTTATCTAATTGCCTCATTTATCTAGTTTCATTTATAAGCTCAGTTTTATTCTGGGACACTCGCAGAGATTGTGTGAGAATGGCTGTAGAATGACCTAACTTTCTACAAACCTTTTTTTTTTGTATGACAATTCTCAGGGCAATTACTGCAGTTGCCCTTTTTATATTAGCATCTTGGGTGGTTAGGCCTAGGGTTTACTCACTCTTTTTAATAGTATAATTTCTTTTGATAAATAAGCAGTTGGGATTTTTGTGTCTTTTTTTGAGAATACTTCTTTTCCACTGGGACTTCGTATGTATCCATGTGGGCTTAAAGCAGATGCCTGCTTTCACATGATACAAAAGATGATTTAAAAATGAAGCAGAACACTTTCCATAAGCTATTTCCCCTTTCTCTCTATTCTGCACTTATGACTTTTTTTTTTTTTTTTTTTTTTTTTTTAAAAAAGAAATAAACTGAAATATTTGCTTCAGTTTTAAAAGTGGTTTTCTGGCTGCAGTGCAGTTGATGAAAGTTTTTTTGTTTTGTTTTGTTTTGTTTATGCCACTGATTTGAATGAGCCCTGGATTTAATTCTTAACCTTTAATGAAGCTTCATTTTCTGATTCCACTAGTAAACTAAATTGTCTTTATTATTAAGATGAAAACTGTATGGTCATTTTTATCTCATCTTTTCACATCTGTGGCATATATATATATATATATATATATATAGACTTTATATATATATATAAATATATATATATATATATATATATAAAGTCTCTAGGAATGAAGCAGTGAGAAAAGAAGTATCACATCTCCCCAGCCAGTTATTGAGAGTATTATGAACTATAGTGGGGTTTTATATCTTTTTTAATATATTAATTAAAGAAAGTGTTAAAGATGTTATCTCTGTCAGATATTTAAATGTTGCAAAAATACTTGAGTGACTTTCTTGCTCTGCTGATTATGAAGAGTGCAATAAAACTGCACTATCTGACAGATTTAGACAGCTGGCTCATTCATGAGAAGTTCACATTTTTGTCACCCACATTGAATAAGGGAAGATTAGATGGTAAGGTCAATTTACAAAAATGGTTGTCAGGACATTTTTTAATTGTAAAACTTCTTGTGATGGAATTCAGGAAAAAGACTAAAGGCAGAAAGCAGTGGAGACAAAGAGCTGCTATTAACCTACAGATGCTACTGCAGGGTTCATTTTAAGATTGGTCACACTGCTTAGCCAATGAAGTGTTGGTGTGACTATAAGGGACCACCCTTTTCTGGGGTGAGAGGGCAATTTGGTCTTCATGCTCATTTAATCCTGAGATGTCTTTCAATGGACTGTCAGTTGAATCTACATTGTGCAAAATTATGCATGCACTTTTTAATGCAGACCATTGTTCACTAAGCACTTAACCAAGATCTCTCAACCAATTTCCATTTGGCATGAGGTCGCTTGAAACCCAAGCAAACATATATGGAAGGCAAGTGTAATATTCTATTCCTCTCAGCTGGAATACCGAATAAATACAAGTAACTGTTTTGCTGTGCTTAAAGATTTAATATTTATTAAATGAAGACTGACAACTTTCCGTAAAGGAAAATTCATTACATGTCACTACCCTGGAAAGAGAATTTTGCTACTGGAGAGCAATATGGCTAGAGTATGCTAGACGTTATTGCCTAAAGTTTTGTAAACTGTTGACGCGTGAGTAGCTGCGTATAGGAACCATTAGCATGTGCATGCTGTGGCTACTCTACTCTCTTTTTACAGGCAAGATTTTATAAAAGCCAGGTAGTGCAAAGGAAATCTGATAGCCAGTAAACAGTGAACAAAGAAGCTGCCAATAACGTCCCAGAGCTGGAGATACCAGGGCACCGATTCTGAAGATACATCTAATTAGAATATTAATACTTTAGAAAACCTGACCAGAGCATGTACACCATATTTATTGATACATTTACAAAAATTCAATTTTATGTTAGCTCTTCAAGGAACATTTACATTTAAAACCATATTTGGCAATAATTGTTAAACGTTTTGTACAAGTGACATCTTACACAGCCAACACGTGCTAATGTGAGCTTTTGTCCAGTGAAGTTCCATTCAGTGTGAAATCTGTAGCAGTCTAATCATGTATAATCTGGCCCGTCCTGTTACAGTGAAAATCATTTTATGAACACTTCTAACATATGCTGGAATTTTATTAGCATTGGTTGGTGGTTGTTTTTTCATCCGTCGTGAATGAATACAAGTTGACACAAGGATACATTTCTAGATTAGATCCACAACACAATAAAGAGTGTGTTTGCTCTCTCTTTCCCCGTCTTTCCAATTAAGTTGGTGAAAAATGTAACTTTAGTATTATACAGGACATGGCAAAGCTGTCTCATCTAGGTGATGTCTATATTATAAAAATAAAATAAAATAAAATAATATAAATATGTAACATGAACCCAGTGCCCATTGTTAAATAAAATATATGATAAAAAGCAGACCTTCTAGGATGACTGGTTTTGAAATATGCGAGTATAATTTAATTATTAAACACTCGAAACAATCTTGATATTAAGCTGCGATAACCAGATTTTTGCATCTATGCTAGATAAAGAAATGCGTAACATTCTGTAATAGAGTTACATTGATGAAGGTGAAGGTTACAGTCTTACAATGAATTGCCTAGATAGGAATGCATTAAGGAGATCTGAAATATTCTCTCATAATGTAGATCATTTCGCCTTAAAAACTGTTACAACTGGATTTCATTAAGTCCAGCAGTTCATACAGTGGTGGTTCAAAACTGCTTTCTTATTGCTATAATCAGGCAGTTGCAGACACAAGGTTTCTGGGATGTCAGTGAATCCAAAGTGACATCAGGAAAGTCCTTTGACGAAATTGTGGTTTGCAGTGGAATAGCTTTGTAAACTATTTCTCATGAAGAAATATATATTAAAAAAATTCCACTACCTGTAAAACCGTATTTGTGGTAGTGCCTGCCCGTGTATGTGTGCATGTATTGGGTATCTGTACATCCGTGGGGATGTACAGGAATATTTACACACATACAACAAATTTATTGGCACATTTCTGGATACTATATTTAAATTAATAAAGTAAATCAAATCACCGTTATTTGTTGCAGGATAACCAACCGTCTTTTGAAAATGACAGGATTCAAAACAAATGCCCGTTGAAAGTGTAGTTTTCAAACAGTCCCAGAAACTATACAATATAGCTGGTTAGGTCCAGCAAATAGGATGTCATGTCTAGGATCTGATCAAGAATACCTGCCCTTGTCACTCTTCGGATGTTTCTATCCACTTGTTCACACTGGGGGCCGAGATAGCCTTTTTTACATAAGCATTTATTAGGCCTTACACAGACACCTCCATGTCGACATGCTGGGTCACACTTTGCTGTGGGTAAAAAAAGAGCAGTTTTCTAATTTCATTCAAGTATCACAAAGCAAAAAGATAGACAGTATGTATTCATTAAGAACTACTTTTCTGAACTTATAATGGTAAAGCACATAAATTAAAAAGAAAATAGAAAGGACGAAATATCGGATGTTTCAAAATCGTTTAAAGTTGTAGAATACTAGGGAGGGGAAGTTTTTTTTATGTCTGTGAGAGTATCTCCCAGGACAGACTGTGAAAATCAAATAGCACATTTTTGAAAATGTCCAATTCCTGTATTCAGGTGGAATTTTGGAATGCATTGGTGACTCATCTCAAAATATTTTAGGCTTCCAATATCATATAACATAAAAGAAGACACACAAAATTGCTAGAAGTTTAGATAGTGGTGGTCTATGTCATCCCATTTCTTATGATGGCAAGCCAAAAAAGTCCTGAAGTTGTAGAGACATATCAGCACCTGACCACGTCCAAACTGGCAAGTACTATATCACAGATAAACTTCTTACTCTGTACATGCAGAGTTCTTCACTACACTATTTCCTTAGCAGAGCAGAGAACAATTGAGGCACAAAATGGCACCCGTTTGGCTCCTGAATAACTTAATCTTGGAATTAAAATTGAATTACCATTAAAAAAAAAGAACAAAAAAAGATCCAGAATGTATTTTAGACAACTTTTATCAGTTCAGCTTGAAAGATTTATCCTATCTCTTTAGTAGATATTTGACAATGTACCAGTAGAGTTCCGTGTCAATCATCTTGCCCAAGTTTTTCAGATTTAAATGCTATATGAAGCTGTAGCCAGTGTTAGCAAAAATAGTATTCAAAACTTCCAGTTTTGAAAGTGGTCTCTTCTATGGCACAGTCACTGCTCTGTGATACTGGAAAGCTGTAATATCTATTTACAAAGATTTAAAATACACTATACAAATCAAGTTTCTTGATATTATTCATGAATTTCTTAATTAGCTTAGATGGAAACTGATGCCTAGTAACTATTTTTTCTTATTTATACTATGTTTATACCTTGAGATTCAAGCTAGAACACCTCTGCTAAGTGCTGTGTGGGGTACAATGAAGAAAAACCCTTAGTCTACATGCTTTTTGCAGCTTTCTTGTACAAACTTGTATCTAACAAACTATCTATCAAAGAACAATAAGTTTTTAAACAAAACAGATTATTCAGGACACATTTATGGTCACACTGGAGACATTTTTTACTTTGAATTCCACTTGGACAAGGGCTGTAGAATGGACCTCATTCTTCAAAGCTAGGCAATGCCTGACTGACAAGTGGGGACAACCGAAGCTGGGCTATCTGGCTGGATTACCTCATCCATTTCTCCAGCCTGCTTTTCTTGCACAGCTGTGTGATGCTCGGCTTATGCATCTTGTCAGTAGGATATATCGTGAGTGATTTCATCCATTGCATTTCAATCCAAACTACGTCACTCCTACTCATCAGTAAGAACTGCGAGGCTGCTGGAATTTACACTGCAGTCTGTAAGGGTTGCGTGTCAACCTCAGCAGGGCCCTCCCAAGTGCCTTTCCAACCTGAAGTATCCTGGGGTCCATCTCCTGATCCTTGCTTTGTCTTACTCTACGATTCTTTTCCTCTTTTGTCTTACCTCTGCATATTGACATCTGGTCAAACTCTCTGAGCAAGTATGAGTCAGAAGACTGTGCTGATACACTAATAGCAGCTTCTAGTTCCCAGGCTTGCTCTGGAAGATCTGTTAGGCCAGAGTTACGCAGTTCAGCCACAGTAAGCACAGTCTCTGTGAGACACTGACAGCACAGCTGTGGCACTCAAGGTCACTTGTTCATTCCTCTCTCCCCTTTGGTGGCATACATCATGTTTGCCATCCATCAGGTTTGATCACTGTCACTTTTTCAAGTGACTCTTCAAAGATACGCTACAGCAACAAGATGGGACTTACTGGAAGCACCACAGTTATTTGTGGTGGATCACAATTACTTTTCTGATTATTAGCTGCTTCATGGTAAGTTGTACACAGAATTCTCTAGAATTCTCATTTTAGTCTTTAGGATCAAAAATAAGAATGTACCAACACTAAATTAGTTGTATTAATTCACTAAGTGCAAAATATGCAATAGTGACGTGCACACCTGATTCTAGTTTCTTTCTTGACCAGGTACTCCTATTTGACGCTGATAGTGTAAGATTGCAGGCGGGAGCTCAGTGTCCAACAGTGACCATATTATTGATTGCACTTCCTTTTATTTTACAGAACTGGTGTAAAAATAAGAATGCTGCTGTCTGTCATACTTCTGCTCTTACCCGTATTCAGAAGTGGTTCCCATTGCATGAGATATTTTGGTTTTAACTGTTGCACTTACCTAAAGACTTATTCTGCTCCTACACCTCATGAGATCAGTATCTCTTTTATGTTGTCTGAGAACTAAGTGTCAATGAAAATTTCTCCTAGCAAATTATTGAAAGCAAATTATGCCATGTCATTGCTTTATTCACTTGTTGCTATGAATCTATATACAAACCAGCTCTGCAGAACTCTCCTTCCCAGCCTTGATTACAGCAGCATTTTCCTGTGGGAGTGCAGTGCCCATTCCGACAGTGCCTTGAGCATTCAGATGTCAGTGTCTGTGCAGACTGCGCTGTTCTTTTGCATTCTTCAGGGACTAAAGGCCTGTATAAAAATACATGAACCAAGTGTATAGTTAAAAGTCAGGATCAAGGAGAGAAAGTGCTTTTGCACATGAAATTGAATGTTGTAATTTTCACTCAGTATTATTATAGTTGTTTTAAGTGGCTTCTATAGGAACGTGTACAGCTTTCCACAGAAAGTATATTGATACAAAAAAAAAAATCCAAATCTCATTTAACACTCTCAGTTGGAAATGTGCATACTTTATCATGAAGCACATTAATTTCTTTATATTTAGAAAGATATTGGCAATGAACATGGAATCCAAACTTTAGTTTTTTTATTGAAGGCCTGATTCTCATTTATGCTGTTATCAGCGGCGTAAATCAGTGTTCTTAGATGACTTTTTTAATTTTTTTTTTCCTCCAGAACAGCAGTAAAATAAAGATGGTATGTTACATTGCCGAAAAATACAGTGTTACTTGCTATTCTTTCATATAACTGCCTTCAGAGGTCTTTTACAAGATTACATAATAGCCCTTGAGACTTCCTGAAGCTTAAATGTGGTAAAAAGAGCATCCTGAAGATCTAATCACGGGCACCATGTATATCTCTAGAGGTTAGGAACTGAATTGCAGATTTCTCACGGTACTCAAGGTGTTGACTTCAGGCAGGCAGGCCCACAGTAATTTTTTGTAATAAGCCTGAAAAGCTCTGTTGCTTACAGGGAACACTTTTATTAAGGGTAACTGAGCACTGGCACAGGTTGCCCAGAGAGGTTGTGGGGCCTCCCACCTTGGAGCTGTTCAAAACCCACCTGGACAACCTGCTGTAGGTGTCCCTGCTTGGGCAAGGAGTTGGGCCAGATGAGCTACAAAATATTTTTTGTCCTACAGAATATTTGGGATGTCCAGTAGCTTTTAAGTTACAAAAGCACAGCATTATATTCCTTAACAATGAAGTAGCTGTAGCATTTTAGCTTAAGTCTGTCTTAACTGTTGATAGAATTTCAGAGTCTTTTTTACATGTTTTTTGAATTGAGGTGCTTGTCATCATGCTGACCACTTATTTTATTTGCGATTTGAATTCAGCAGCTAGAGACTGATAGGATCACCACAAGGCTACCGGTTCCAGGGATAACTATCATGATTTGTCTGTGGCATGGGTTTGATTGCACAGCAATTAATTGAGAAAAGAATATCAGGATATCCCAAGAGTTCTGAACAAGTAACTGAATGGAATTGTCATGGCAAATTAAGTTAATTACTGACAAATACAAAATGACTCATTGTCAAAGAAATAGTTTGAACTACTGCCATGCATTCCTAAACTTGAAATTTGTAGCAAAAAGATTCTACCAGTTTTATGGAGAGCTCAGTGAAACCTTGGCTAAGTGTCCAGCTAGAATTCAAAGAAAACAAAACAAAATTGTACAAGATAGGAAGAACAGAATAGAAGAGTACTAACATAAGTATTAAACCCCAAGCTATATGCAAGTAGCTGGAATAGCAACTTGTGTACTGGTTACCCTATCAAATATTAAAACTCTAGATTGATACCAATGTGGGAGCAAAGTAAAAGATCTTTACAGTCTTTGGAGTACAAGAACGAAGCAGTACGTTGGAAAACAATGTGGAAATTAGTATGTGGAAAACACTGGTGGGAAAAAAAAAAGAGGAGGAAAATTGGGGATTCTTGTTTACCTCCCATTTCAATGTCAGAACTATTGAGGAAAAAATTAAGCTCAAGAAAATAAAACTAACTAGTTGAACCCATGGCTTCTAAGGTATCAATGAAGCCCATATTCTAGCAGCATCTTAAAAATACATTTCTAAGCACAATGGGACCATTCAAAGTATTATTAGATAGGGTAAAATTTGTAAGAAAAATAAGTACATATACCTAATGTCACAGAATTCCCTTATTAGCTGACTGGACTTATATTTTTCCCCTATTTTGGCATGCAGCTTTTTAATGGTACATTACAGGGTTTCTTGCATTCTTCTTTGAAACAGAATAATAGAGTACAGGATCACTGGTTTGTTTCACCCTAGCACTTTCTCTGCTCAGGCTTAATTGCTAAGATGATTATTTAAACATCCATTCAGACCTGGTTGCCCAATGACATTAAGGACCAAAAGAATGTGTAGCTGCATCTTTCAGTGTAGCACCAAGTTCTGATTTCAAAAGCACTTTTGAGAATCAGATTCAAGCTCCTGTATTATTTAAGGTCTTTGAAGTATGCTTTGACACCTTTCGTGCAGCACATTTGAAACCCTTTTTTTGGGTTCATGTATTTCCACAGCTCTCTTTTAAATATAATGCCTTTTTTTTTTTTTTTTTTTGACCTGTAAGGAATTTCACTTCTATAGTAATGAGTGCATTACATATGATGTGGTTTGGTAAGTTCCTACTTAAAAATTATATGTGAGATTCACAGGCAACACTGTTTTGAAAAGAGCAATACAAAATGATAAGATTTTCAGTTGAGGCTTATTCAGATTTAAAGTAAAAAGATCTGTCTTCTAGTTGCAGTGTCAGGAAAAGAAAGGTGTAAGTTTGTGTTGATTTCTTTATAACCATAGGAGGCAACATTTTTTAATTCATCTGTCTCAAAGCCCGTTTCTTTCAGGTTATTTTAAACGGAGTCTTTTCTTTTTCTTGCTCAAACACAAGTACAGTACCGTGTTCAGCAGGAAGAATAACCTCAGGTTCCTGGAGCATCTCTTAGAAAAGAGCTCCAGTGGTATATCTTCAGCAAAGATTGACCTCACAAGTCACAGAGGTATTTTATTTGTGAAGACAATGATTTATTTTCTTAATAGATGCAAACTATTTATCTGTGATAGTGCTGGAATATTTGGGTTCTTTCTATTCATATTTCATGAAGGAGGCAGAAATCATACTTTTTTCTTTTCTTTCTTTTTTTTTTTTTTTTTGTATCCAGCACAGTATGGCTGGCCACTTTTATGATTTAAAGCTTTCTAATGCTCGTGGTGCTTGTGAATATAACCTTGCCTTTTATTCTACCATCAATCAATAACTTGCACTCATCAGCTTTGGATAATATTTATTAAAGGTGGGGTGGAGTAGAAACAAAGATGGAAAAAATTCTGGTTGGCAGAGTGCCTTAGGAGAAGAGTAATACAAATGCAGCTGCAGCAGAATCCTTTTTGTGTGTGAGAAGAATTACTGTTTTTCCTTATTTGTACTATGGGAAAAGCCACACTTCTTTCTCAGGATTTGAATGCCATTCTGGTACAAACACATATCATGAGAAAGTCTCTGCCCCACAATACTTACACTTTGCATTCTTAAAGCTTTAAGGGGTGGAAATTTTCAGGCTCAGTGTAAGTGTTTTGAACTGAATCTCACAAAGATAACATAAATCTCGAAACTGACTGCTGGGACTTGATCTTTCCAGCACTTAGACAGCGTATGATTTTGTTTATACAACTAGTGCTTCACTCTGTCTCTTGACGTGGAAAATGGAGGGGAATTGATGTAGCCACACCATGGGCTGCAGAGAATTTTTTTACTTGTCTCCCTCAATCTATAAAACTCTAAAGGGTACAGCTTGATTACTCTTACAGTAAGCAGTATTTGGTCCGCAGAAAGTCAGCCAAAAATGTAGCTGATAATGACTATTTATATGGTCTGTACAATTCTAGTTATCTTAAAGAGCTGTTCATATATACAGTACAGTACAGTATATCTTGCTTGTTAAAACATGCTTTCACGAAACTGTGTAACAACTCTAAATGTATGGAACACGGGGGAGAAGTTGTTCTGGGGGATGGGGCCCTTGCTGGGTCCCTTCACTGCCATGGTTAGTGAATTGAGAATTCCTGACTGTGCAATACATAAAATAATTCTCACTACGTTACTGCAGCTGGTGTAGGAAAGTAGACTCTACTGTTAGTTTCGAGGCATACAAAAGTCTGACGTGCTTTATTAGATCAGGGTTCATCATATAGTTGCTTAGAACTCCATGCTTTCCTTCGTCCAGCTTTTCCCAGCTCTACTAAACATGCAGTGATGTGCTTGTTGTATGCACCAGCCTGTAACTCAGAC
Organism: Heteronetta atricapilla; assembly: GCA_011075105.1. Taxonomy (NCBI): domain Eukaryota; kingdom Metazoa; phylum Chordata; class Aves; order Anseriformes; family Anatidae; genus Heteronetta; species Heteronetta atricapilla. Next base: position 54,472,882 of record CM021734.1, read on the forward strand.
ATATGGAATCAATGCAAATGGAGGGTCAAACTCAGCAGTTATACAATGGTACTGAACACAGCATAATTCCTCCATCAGGCTTTTGACACTATATTGAAAATCTCTACTATCCTGCTAAGCAAAGCAAAAAACAAAAATAAAAACAAACAGAAAAAGAGACAAAATTCCTGGATGTTCGAATTTGAACAAGAGACGTGGCCATAGAAATCCTGATTGTGGTACAAAATATGTGAAAGAACATTATACTTCAATTAACCGCACACAAGATACTAGGTATCAGAAAGATGCCTAAGTATATCACCTAAGTTTGTGCGCTAGTTTATTTTTTTTTCCTTTGTAAGGGAAAATGTCAAGAAAAAATAATTTTACTTCACTGTAATTTACTACTTGTCATAGAATAAATATAGCATCTCTTCAGGTACAGTTTCTAAAATTAAAAAGTATACCTTTAGTCCTGGGAGAGATGCCAAAAGCTCGTTACTTGTCTCCAGATTTACTACATGGGAATAATGTGGAAAAAACTCACAGCTTTTAAGATTTAAACTCAGCAGCATATCAAATTTATTCTTATATGGTATACTTGTTCATGACCTCTAGTCTTAAGAAATTCTGTCATGTTTGAAAACTAGTCCCTAGTGAAGCCTGTATCAATGTTAATAGCTAAGAGGTCAATGCAACTGCTAAACAGTTTGTATTACTGTCAGGGTGGTCATGAAAACAACACCTGCTGCATGAGCACTTGGCAGCTGGGTCAACAGGCACTGTGGGAATTTATCAATTTAGGGGGCCACTTGCATAACACTTTGACTGATGAATTGGGAAAGACTGGCTTACTGGGCTAAAGCTGCTCTATTATGTATGACTTTCTTTAGGATGGCAGAGGCTTCCTGCAGGCTCCAGAAAATAAGCAAAAGATAAACTGAGCTGTTTTTTTTCCTTATAAAGTGATAAAAAGTGAGAACTCCTTAATAGCCAGTGCTAGAAAGACTTAGAAAAATGAAAAAAAAAATCCCAAACCAAAACAAAAACTTTTACAGTCAGTGAGCTGTGATGTGATTGAAAAAAATCCTTAGGTTTTTCCATCCTGGTTACAAAGGAGTTTTTGTGAAGTACTTCTGTAAAGTGAAACTCTCTAGACTGGTATTCGCAAAAAGCTCTAATTTCTCTTTAGTGTCTCTTATGGGAATAGTAACTGCATGTGGGTAGGTAAATGAGATAAGAATTTTGCATGCTATGGCTAAACTAAACATAATTAGACATTAATTCTGGCTTTCCATTCCCTCAAATGACTTAAGGGATAGTAACTTTCTGAACAGAAAGAAATCACATGGCCCACCTGGGTTGGTGAGAGCATTCACCAACAAAATTGGCTCATTCGACAGCCAGCTTTAAGTAGTAGCTTCACAATATTTATATAACCCATCAGAACTATGTTGATGCAGATTAGTCTAGTGCTGTATGTTTCTGACTTGCCATTTCCATAGTAATTAAAGTCTTCAAGAAGGCTACACTTTCATAAATGCTGCTCTTACACCTTACCATCTAACACTCCTGACTCATGCTAAAAAGTAAAATCACAACCATTCTTGTAAAGAGCTGAACAATGTCAACATGAGATATAACCTAGATATGGTCCCTTAACGTTTGAAATCATTCTGTTTGGAAAGACTCTGGTAGTGGATATCCCAACAGTGCTGATGGAAAGGATGATAAATGGAATTACATACTCTGGAGGGGCATGAAAGAAGAGTGAGATGGTTTGAATCAAGTTCAAGTTTCAATCCAGCGGAAAGCAGCTATTCTGGCTGTTGATACAAAACATATTGAAATCCAGATATAAGGTGTTAAACATATGGAGAGGAAGAGGAATTCTTACATGTGCAAGGAAACTTATTAAGCTCCGCCTTCTTTTGTAAATATTAGCTGCTAGCTCCAGTGAGCCATGCTGGTCAGAACAGTTACTCTTCGGCTTTGGAGTCATGGTATAGGCAGTGGCAAAAACTTGTAACTTGATAGGGATTGCAGCAGTGCATGAGTGTCCTTCCAGCTTTAGTTTAGTTTCATCTTTTAAACAGAAATCTCTTGAATTGTCTGTCACTTTGACTATTCTTCTCTGAATCTTTTTTCATTTTATCTAGAATTTGCTTGGAAGTGAACATGATCATAGTGTAAGTATTCTAACAGAAGACTTAAAAAGCCAGACTGTCACTGTTCTGCCAACTTCCAAAGTTTACTTTCTTTCTTCTTTTTTTGGTTTGCTCGACTCTATGGTTTTTATATAACAGCTTGTAATAAGTTTCAATCAGCTATAATTTAAACATTATCAACAGATATTTCCTATTTAAATACACATTTTTACTGCTGCCCACATTTAATTTTATACTCTCATGCTACATTTTCTTTCCTAATAGTTCTGTCTCCTATTTTCTCTGTTACTGCCCTTATATACATTTTCTATATCACTGTTTACCCAATAATTTTCTCTTTTTTTTTTTTTTTTTTTTTTTTTTTTTTAACCTAAATGTTTTCTCATTCATTCCTAGCCCTTGAAAGTATTTCACTTCTCATAACATTGCATTTGTTGATAGTCATCAACTAATGGCTATGTTTTTCAGAGGCATAGTTTTAACTTAGGAAATTCTAGTCCGTTAGTTTAACCAATTTACCTAATATTAAATGTTTGTAATCCTTAAGGTTTCCCTCATCTCCTGCAATCTGAGAGCAAAATATAGTATTACCTATGTTCTCCACTGTATTCAGTTGTGGTAATTAGGTAATATACCTGTCATATACCTGGTCTTTAATTTGTTTTTATTTTTTTTTTTGTTTCTGACTTATCACAGCATTGCCTGATAGTTCTCACACACCAATGTGTCATTATAGCAACCTTATTTTGAAGAGAAGGATTATTTAATTCTGAGCTTTTCATGGGAGGCTATTTAGTTATTGACATGAAGAATTCGGAAACCTGTTGGAGGGGTGAGGAACTAAAAAGAGGTTTCCTGTGGTACCTTGTATTCTATGTTTCAAACTGCCTTGATGGAGGGATTCAGAACCTCTGGGTTGATCCTATTTTTTATCAATTTTCATATACCACCTCAATCTAACACCTAATGTTTATTACATCTCAAGGATTGTTTTAGGATAGGACCTTTCTATTGCTAATTATTGAAGTTTCATGCAAAGGGTTCTCTGGATTACTCTCATTCTCTGATCTTCTAACGATTTAAACATCCTATCTCTTTTGAAAATTTTCTACTGCTAGCATTATCAAAGTAATAGGTTTCTTTCTTAAGCTCTACTTGAGATGAGGAAATCAGGCTCACAGTTATGTTTGAAAACAAGTTTGCTTACACAGTAGTTTCCTACAAAGATCAAAAGAAACTAAATCCTGCACCTCTACATAACACTTATTATTTAGAATAAAAGAGCAATTACGTACTCTTAGAGCAGCTTATAAGCACTAGCAGAAGATTGTTTTTTGCATGAAGTTTTAAATTTCCAGCAAGGGGTCACCACAAGGAATGATAATTGTATTCTTCTGCACTGCCCCATGCATGGAAGGCTCACTCGGCAAATAGATCAGTCTGCTGGGGCCACCTCTCACAGGACTTTGTTATGTTAGTAATGAATTTCTACAATGTGACAAATCAATACTTTGATAACTGTATACCTGATGCTCATAGCCTACTTGTAGCATCTTTGTTTTATGTTTTAGAAAGTTCACTGTGCTAGGGTTTGCCCTCTTTTTGATGTAGTTGTATGGCATGTAACACGAGGAAGGCATTAAACAGAAAAGCAAAATAACAGTATGCAAAAAATATTAGCATGTGATTAACAATTAGAATTAGTATTTTGCTAATAAAGCGTTATGTGTACATTTGTCAAAGCCATGGATTTTTTAAATTGTTTACAAGTGTGAAGTGAAATCAGCATGAAATGGTAAGTAGAGCTGCTATGCTCTTTTGTGGAAGTAATTGGTCATCTTTCACTTAAAAATCATCAATAGTATGAGATTAAAAAACAGCAAAACTCAACACTTTGGCTGAATGAAAATTGTCCTATGTTTCCAGAAAGTGTTACCAAAAACTATATCCCTTTGCCACAGTCTGTTTAATTTCAAATGTATGCCAATTTACAAAAGTATTTTATAGTTTTCTGGTTACTTTCACCAGTAACCAAACACAGTCTTGACCCTTTTCCATACACGAAAACAGCCAACCGTGAGTGCAGCAATGGGAGGTCTGGCCTTTCAGGTATGTCAGCTGAAGACCACCCTACTGGAAGAGGTAACAGGAACAAAAAGCCGAGGTCAAACAAGGCAGCCCCATGTAATTAGATACTAATAGTGGATTTAGGGTGTAAAATTCACTTAAAACCATATACCAACAGACTAAACAATCCCAATAAGAATGGCAAGTTTTGTTCTATAACAATGTTTTTAATACCAGAATGCATAAATAAAACATACATAATAACCTTGACTGACAGACTGCACTAACCTGCAGTAACATCTGCTTCCAAACTAGTTGCCAAAGATTTGGGTAGCATAAATAAAAACCGAAACTCTACTGTAACTTATAGGACAGTGTGCACCCAGTTTCATGGATTTATTATTGATTTCACATGTTGCCCCATAACAATTTTTAGAATTTAAATTCTGACAAGAAAATAAATTCCTCTCTTGAACAGTCAACAGCAAAATCAATGATGGATGTCTGACTGTGTGTGATGCTAAAGGATAAACATGCTGAAGTAGGTACTGAACTAATAGACATACTAATCTAGGTTGCTCTCATGGGAATGATGAGGTCAAATTAATTAGTATGACAAAATTTATTTCTGTTGGCCCTTTAATTTTGTGTTAATTTTTGATGCTTTTGCAGGATGGATGTGGTAGCTTTATATGCCGTAAACTTGGTCTGATGGAGCAGCATGATCCATCATGAAGAAAGTGGTATTTCACCAGCCAAAGTAAGTGTCTACTAGTCACTTTCTCTTATTACTGCTGGGCACACTGGACTGCATAAGGGACTGGTTTTGTGCAGTCTTTCCATGTCCCCTGACATTTCCATGGCTGTAGCTGCTCTGCAAAGATCTTGAAGATGATCGCATCTCAAGAAATTCTGGTTTGGTAATTCTCATTATTCTCATTTTAGAGCTGGTAAATTAGTTTAAATAACTGTACTGCTCATATTAATTCTGCATCTTATAAATCATTTGGGTGGGATTCATAAGCTGTGGTATAAGAAAAGTTAATGAAGAACATGAGAACATTAAGAAATAAGTAGATTTAAGAAATGTTAATGACTTGAGTGTATTTTTGGCACACAGTCCAAGGACAGAAGTTTTCCTTCCTTAGATTCTCCCTTTGTGCTCCAAACCTCCCTGAGGAAAGACAGGTAAGTGCTGGAATGTGGAAAGATCTTGAAACCTAGTAAGCAATAACAATGCACACCCGCTGAGGATTCAGTCCTCTGTATACTTCATAGTTGGTGGTGGAGATATTTGGGAAAGACTGAATTTGTCCCTCAGACAAGTTTGCTTATGGCAAATCTGAAATTGTGAGGAAGTGAGACTGGAACTGACCAGGTAGTAGCCAAAGAAATTATTGACCTAAAGCTAGTACCATCAAATTATTTCTGTAGTAGCTTTTCAGTATGCAGAGTAGATATTGTCAGCCAGTATTAATCTTTTGAGCCAGCTCCCTTTGTGAACTGTCACACCATAGTGGCAGGTAAGGCAGCAGTAGCACTAGGGGGAATTCCAGCGTCCTGCCTTCCATATATCCTAAGAATTTTCCTTCTTATTTAATGTAAGTATTGTACAATACAGCTACATGAAAGAACTACACTTACCTTTTGGGTTTTAACCTGTTGAAAGGAAGATTGATCTTAGGGAGTAGTGCAATGCTCACCTTTTCGGGTCAACGATCTTGTAGAGCTTTCCATTGTGAGACTGTGTCATACTTTTACTGCTTGATAATATGTAAATCTCACCTGTTAAAGAAAACAACACAATGAAATAGTTCCTCTTTCCTGAGATGTCAAACGTTTTTGTGATCTAACTGTGTTTGCAAGAAAAAGTTAAAAAACACTTTGGAGACAACTCACCTAACCGAAATATACAACAGAATCATTGCTATCTGAAAAGTTAAATAAGTACTTTTCCCAAATTGATGCTAAAATGTGAAATATACTTTATCATGAATGTTTTTATTTCAAATTGTTCATATATATTTCATATTGTTCATATATATTCATAAAATATATAATTGGGGAATTATAAAGAGGGATCCATCTGTTCATGCAATACCTTTACCCATCTGTAACATGGGGAATTAAAACAGGCATATGAGTTGTGTCATAGTGAGTGACACAGTTCAAAGAATGTGAGAGAAAATAAGGACCTTTGACCCTTCCAACAACCCTTTCTCTTCTCAGTTCTTCTTACACAGCTGGTAAGGTGTAGCTGAAACAGCAGTGAAGAAAGCTTTGGCAGAGGAGAGCTAGCCTTCAGATTTCTTCTTTGAAAACATTTACTATGATTTTTTAATAGCTTAGCAGGCAATACTGATAAGACTTATAATTTAATAACATATATTTTTTTTTTCTATTTACCTAATTCATCTTCGCCAAATCCCAAGACAGGGCCTGAAAAGAAACCTCTACATGAACCGCTGTTGCCAAGACAGAGGGGTTTCTCTTGCCACTGTTTAGTTGCAGGATTCTGTTGCAGTGTTAAAAAATTTCTGTATTCAAAAATACATAAAACAAATTGTTATATTACATTTAAAATATAGAATTTTCACTATCTAGATAAATAAGTACACACTTGCAGGAAGAAGCTCCATAGATACATACATGCAGTTCATCACATCTTATTTCCTGCCTGTTATTTTTCAGATGTTTAAAAAGCATAGCATTTCCCTTCCTTTCATATAAACATTGCAAAATTGGGTTCAAGCCATACTATAGATAATCGTTTTTGAATATTGAGCTATTTGGCTTTGGAAAACTATACCCGCTTATTTAAAAATAATTCTTTTGCTCCATCAATGATGTTTCCGTAAAACCCCAAAAGTTTTCCTTTCATCATTTAGACCTGTTCGGCAAACAATTCCATGATTATCGTTTATTCCCATTATAATGTAAATGATGTATGTAAGTGTTTGTAGAACTAAAATCTTCAGAAAGCTGTGATGTTAGTGTCTTTGTCTGTACTTTATTCCAAGGATTAGACATGTTATGTATGCTGCCATTCATTAGAATGTCATGCTGTTTGATTTCCAAATCTTGAATTTAATCTGCATTGTCACATTTTACATGGGCAAAGTGACACAATTTAAAATGACTGTTGTTGTTCTTTTATACAGGAAGCTCATAACTAAATACACCTTATGTTCATTTTTGTTTAAGGCTGAGATTATAAGAAACCTACCCATTGCGGTCTCCAAATACATAACTTCCATAGAGTCTTTCAGACTGGCAACCTCGATAGACAAATCCACCAACCAAGGCTCCACTGCTGAATGGTTTGAATTCTAAAAGTGAAGGCTCACTTTCTAAAAAGGAACTACCATAGCATTAGATCATATGCAGTTTCATGTTTTGATTCATATTTATGAAAAGTATTATTACTTCAAGACATAGGTTAATTCTCTTTAAATGTTCTTTAAAATTCAAGACGTGTAGCTGGAAAGAAAGCATTAGGAAAATCAGAACATTGCAACAAAAGCTGTGTGTGAAACAATGAGTTAGGGATTTAGATAGGAGACACTATAATTACCTTCTTCCATGCACAAGCCAAGAGAATAAAACTGTATCAGGATTAGGTCAGACTTCCATTGAAGTTAATGTGATTACAACTATTAACTTTTTTGTGTCAATACAGTCTACAGAATAGATCTCTTGAATGTCAGGAATATAATTAAACCCCCTTCACTGAAAAGGGTGCTCAGATTTTTCACCAGTACCTAAGAGCATGGATTCCTGTGATTTTCAGCAAAACTTGTGTTCAAAGCTATCCAATGGTTTGAGAAACTCTTTCAAAATCAGTTTTAAATACAGTTTGTCTCTTCCCATAAGTATTACTGGATGTAGCTACTTATGGTAATTTTTCCTGCTGCTATTATAATGGCAGTTCCCAATTTATTTATTTATTTATTTATTTTTCAGAACTGCAGAGTTTAGTCACATCAAATCGTGTCTTTGAGGAAGTTTAAATGCAAATGTTCCTATGCATGCAATCAAATATTGCTTAGGGTAAAAGCATACTCAAATTGAAATCCTAACTGCATAATTTTAAATTAAAGCCACAGCCAACAGACTTTTTTGTTTCATAGGAACTTTATTTTTAGTTGGAGTGCTGTCTGCAGGTCTTTGATAAATGAATTTCCTAGATTATTCTACATGAGAAAGAGATGAAATTTTATGTGTGGGAGAAAAGGATGATGAGCTCTTCTTATTTAAGCAGTCGATCCACAGCCTATTATTAATATTGGCAAGCTGTTCTGGATAGACACAATATTGCTTAGTTTACTCTACAATAAAGATGCAGTCAAAATTCCATTGGAGCAGTGGTTTACCAAATATTATTCTTTGGTTTGGCTTTTATAAAATGCACACAGAAAATACATGCAGTAACTGAAGTAGAACAATTGCATTACACGTTGGGACTGTGCTACTAGCCAGCACAGCTGCTTTGCTTTTAAGTACAGTACAGGTGGAAGAACTGGAGATGTGAATAAAACCTGAAAACATTATGTTCCAGGAAATATGTCAGTTCTTGATCCTTTTAAACACCTTTGAAATTTACCACCTTTTACCACCATATATTTAGAAGCTGGGAAATGGTCAACCAAGGCAGAGGATAGCTCATAGTAACTACCACCTGGCTTCCCTGAACAAGCAAGTGATCTTAGTAGGTATCAGAGTTAAACATTAAATTAAAATTGTGAGTGGCAATCATACTGATTCAGAGAGCACATAAAACATTCTAAAATTTTAAGTTCTTAATTGAGTATGTTTATCCTATTGCAATCTAAACTAGTCTTTTATTATGAAGTAGTAGCATAGTGCATTTCTCTAAGTTGTTCATTTTTAGTAACATTTAAACAGAGCTCAGTCATTTCCCTGTTTGGTTTTGTTCTGTTGTTGTCTATCTCATTTTTTCCATTATAGGAGGCACATTACATGAGATTTCCATTCTGTACCTTAAAAGGTTATTTGTGAATGACTAAGAATACATTTTCATCACTTCCTGATATTCCAAAATCTTTTCTTTATGAGCCATCATTTGCAATTACAGTGAGATCTTTGAGAGACTAGCAACTAGCATATTTCTTGAATCTTATTTACATGATATTCTGCAAAAACAAGAACAAAGTTCAGTCATTTAAATTTTGTTTTGTCTTTCATCTTTTATCTACTTGTACTGTATTTTCATATGTTCTGTCTTATGTAGGTTACCTATCCTGACTATGCAGTAAGTTACTTGTCATGGGTTTACAGTCCTTTATTGTTTTCTGTTTCCTATTTATTATTCCATAGTCAGAGAAACCTACTATCCCCAGTAGCTTTACCCTGGATGGAACTTACCATAGTCTTTACCCTTTATTATCTGTAAGATCCTTGCTGAAGATCTGTTCTTTCCATTTGAATCTGAGCAAAGTATTGTTAAATTGATGTTTACATCTGTTGGGTGGCGATCCACAGCACAGCTGTAAGACAAGACAATAGAAGAAAATTCATGAGATATATGGATTCAGTAGAATGGCTTCAATAGCCTGAAGCATCACATTTTGAGGGATTACTATTTCATTGCGGCTCATACGCATTTGAGGGACCTGCTTCATAATGGGCCAAAATACCTGAGAGGTGCATCTGATTTGAATGTAAGAGGGAATATCTTTCCCATCCCTGAATTATTTTTATATAACATGGAGTAAAACTATGCTTTTACCTAGTGTTGAAATCTACTTTGCTCAGCAACACTGGAAATAGGTGATGCTTTAACCAAGCTAAATGAGTTGACTTACATGGTGTAGAAATTTTTGACTGTTAAGAAGTCTAATGGTCAACTCTTGTCTGAACAGCTTCTGAATTTCTGAATTTTTTAAAACATGACCTTAAATGTCACTTCAGTACTACCACCCACTTAATTTGCTGAATTATGTATTGTTTAGTTAAAGTGTTGCTTTCCTCCTTGTTATTGTTTAGATTTCACCAGATGTTCCAATTTGTTTTCTACGTGCCTTTTTTTCTCAATCAAGATTCTACTGTTCTAATTTCTCAGATTCCCATCCCAGCTGTGTTTTACCAGCTCTCTGCTTTAAGATCTCGTGTTTCGTAAAGAAAAAAATATAGAGGGGGGAAAAAAAAGCCAGTACATTGTTTCTTCCATTTCAGTCTTGACTTGTAATAGCTGTGCATTCTCTTCTCCTTCCTTCCCCTTTTCCAATACACATTTGTTTCTAACTGTGACATATATGTGAAGATGGAGGAGTGGCTGTTAAAAAGGTTCATGAGTGCCTTTATTATGAAAATTTTGTTACCAGACTAAATAAAATATTTCTGGCTGAAAACAGTACCTGCTTCAGAGTAATTCAATTTAATTGTAATTTACTTACCGGCCTGGATTGTGGAGTCCATGTGCAAAAATTTCAGGAGGTTGGTTTGTACTATTAAAATGTGGGTTGCTCCGCGGTATGGAATAAGGGACACTGCACAGGTCAGTATTTACGTCGAGGCGTAATACAGAACCTGTAAAATCACTGAGAAAGTTGGAGGGTAAAATAATTGTCTTTTGAAAGCATTTTACTAATGTATTTAACCCATATAATACTACAGTGAACCAGCAAAAGAAACCGCATACTTTACTTAATATTCGTGTCCAGATTGGTCTTTTATGGTATGCGAGAGTCCTAAGAATTGTAGCAGAACCCATCAAAGATTCATTTTGGCCAACATGTTGCCTTGTTATATCTATATTAGAACTCCTCTCACCATTCTGCTGGGGAGCAACTTGATAACAAGAACGACTTTCTGTATCACAGCATCTGTTTCAGTCACCCCCCTTATTCTATATTAACTTAAAATAATTGCTCTCTGGTCTTGGTGTTAAGGATAACCTCATTGTAAGGTTCAGGAACACCTGCTATTCTGCTGAGCCAAAGAAGCCTTTGAGCATAGCAACTACTTTTAGGTTTGTAAAGGCTCAGTATCACTCTTTCTCTAAACTAAAGCAAATATTGAGCTAACACTTTGCAACTCTAACATAGGATAGGGCTTTGATCTAGTGAAAGGTGTCCCTGCCCCTGGCAGAGGAGTTGGAACTGAATCATTTTTAAGGTCCCTTCAAACCCAAATGATTCTATGATTCTATAATGTAATAAAACAGGGTCAAAGCTGGCTGAGAAGATAGGTAGAACCAAAGCAGGATTGCTTCTTAAATTCTCTAGACATTTTCCTAAGGGATACAATGTTGTTATTGACTCTGGTATGTGTCTGTTAGAACATTTGCTCAATAAAGTTGTCCCGTTCATAGAATAATAGTTTGTAAAAAAATAAGGCTAATTGGTGTTTAAATAGAATTACATGTACTGGTGGTGTATGAAACCCAATGTTTATGGGGTCTGATAACACACAATTACAAGATATTTCTAAGTAGTAAGACTGTTCTGAAAATTCACTGCCAAACTCAGATGTTCAAAACACTGAGATGATGTAGTAAAGAAAGGGTAAGATTTGTGCTGACAACTGTTGATTATTTTTGGTTCTGACCCCAAATATTGTGCAAAAAGAGAAGACAACATAAATCTATCCATTGGTAGTTTTTGTACCTTAAACCATCCATCTCTTCCATATCATCTAGAGTAATCATGCCATCTCCAAGAAAAATGTAGAGGAAGCCATCTGGGCCAAACAGAAGCTGTCCTCCTAGGTGTTTTCGATGTAGTTCTGCTACTTCTAAAAACACTCTTGCTGTTCTCATATCAACTTGGTGTGGGTTTTTCCTGCAATACAAAGATATGAAAACAGTTTTCACAGCTCACTATCATTGGTATTCTTTCTAAAAATAAACTAGAGTCATTCCAATTATACATCAAGGAGTGGATGTTTTAATTTGGTAGAAAAATGCTCCACAATAATTTCTGAGAAATTTCAATTTTTCAGCATTCACAAAAATTATTTTGCTGTCCATACACAAGTAGGAAATAAATATAATTTTAAAATGACAGAATAATTAAAAAGAAGTCTTAAAAAGCATAAATCATTATACTTACTGGTATTCTAAAAATACTGATTGAAATAAATATCAGCAATAATTTTTCTGCAAGTGCCCAAGTATGTGCTTTGTAAGTCTGAGTTCATTTTAGAAATAGGATATACAAAATTGAAGAAGATTGCTGATAAATACAAAATTTGTGAATTTTAGACTTCTAATGATACCTGGATACTGTGTATTCTACGACCCTAAGGATGTGATCATGAGGTCCAATAGCCCACCGTTCTTGGTTGGTGGTATAAGACACATACAGCTTTCCATTTTTCTTGTAATTGGGATGGAATGCAAGGCTTAACAGTCCTCTTTCATCTCCTCCCTGCAGTCAAATGAAAAACACAAAGAATTGTGAAGTTAATTATGTTCCTTATTGTGTTGCAGCTGGAACCCAAAAAAAAGTCTCTTTCTTGTGGATAATCTTTGCCCAAACTCTTTTATTTCTTTCCTGACTACTGCACAAAAAGGATTATAAAACATTTCACTTTGGAGAACTCTTTAAGAGTTAGAACAAGACAATTGTCTTATGTAGTTATCTATGCACAAGTCTCTTGCACCACTTTTGTGGAGTGATTTGTGTATGTAATCTTTGGGAAGCCATGAAGACAAGTTTAAGTGCTGCGAAGGATTCTTTGCTGGGTTACTAGGTTGCTTGTAATTCGTAGAGGACAAATAAAAAGGTCTATAATCAGCAGCCAGTTCTAATCCAAGTATCCAAAACCTAAAACACAGTGCTGGCTGCCAACTCCCACTGTCTTGGCAATATGTTTAGAAAACAGTTAAATTGCTTGTGTAATATGTAAACCTTTGTTTTACCCTGGAGGCAGCAACATCAGTTGTCACAACTATGGTGGTCTGTTCATCATAGCTAGTATACTGTAGGTAATAAGCAGCCTTGGTCTCTGTGCAGAGAAACCATCGTTTTTACATGTGGTCCTTCAATAGAAATGGTTTTGTTATTTTTTAAAAAATAAAAATAGAAAAATCTCCAAACAACTTTCTTTTGTTATTACATTTGCCACAACGATTAGTACAGTTATATGTTAAACATCAGATCCATGTAATGTACTGTGACAATGCAAAAACCCTGTGTACTTAAATAGAAGGCAATTTTCTCTTTTGGCTTCTAAAAAAAGTATGAAATATTACTATGACTAAATTTTTAGTTGTATAAACTAAGAACAAAATTTAACTTCATTTGTTTCTCCAGAGGTAATATAGGGGAGGGAAGCCGAGGCATAGAAATAAACAGAATATTTAATTAACAATTCAAATTCAGTTCATATATGTGATTATTCACAAGCCGACAATTGTTCTGGAGTTTAACTCAGGGTTTTCCAAGCTCTCAAAACCAGTGACTGTCGTAGATTCAAGCACTCCGACTGTACACATCAGCAGACAACATTTTGCAACTCTACCACACCCATGATAACTAATTATGAAATCTTAAATTTTAAGAGAGAATGAAGCTTTTAAAATATATTTGCAATTCAGACTGATGGATGGGCCTGTCTTCATGATGAAAGATGTCCCACAAAAGGCCTAATTGGGAAAGTGCACAGCTTTAATTTATTTTAATTCAGCATGATAGCCATGCTTCCTATTTAATCACAACAACCAACAAGAAAGCTGATTCAGAAACGAAGATGTAAATAGGTCAAGAGATTTCCATACAAAGAGATTTGTGCAATGAAATCTGAATCCTCCTAATTTAGAGGCAGCCAAAATTTGCTAATTTGTTTGCTTGAAAAATTTAGTTTCAGGGGGTTATCAGTAAGGTTAGTTTTGATAGTCTAGTTAGAGCTGCCAAATCAGTTGCAGTCATTGTGGATGAAGAGACTGGTAATCTAGCTCTTTCTCCTTTATGAGCCAAAAACAATCCTGCAGCTGAGTCTGAACTGATTGTAGATATTATTGTATAAGTTTCTAAGAGTTTTGACCAAGTTACTCAGATAAAGTCTGGAGCAAACAGAGGCAAATCGGTTGCTTTGGGAACAGTAAGGCATATTGCAAAGTTTCCTGATGAATGTTTCTATCTGTTGTGCCCAGACAAAGACAGTCCTATTTCTTCTCCTGAGAGTTGAGTTTGAGTCATTTAAGGGCCCAGGAATGTCTATGAGTCACACTAGGCCTGCCATTCAAGGTGAGTTATTGCAAGTATTAGTAAGAGAAGATCATTCTGTTATTAAGCTGAGGATTTTATTTAGCACTTGATGTCATGGGAGCAGTCTCACTGTGAAAGTGAAGTTGTTGATAGAGCAAACAGGTGAAAATTGAATTAAGAACTTTTAATGAAGTATACATGAAGCAAGAACTTGACAAATGAATGAACCATGAGACCTGTGAGGTAGTAAGTATGGCCAGTTGCATTCATAGGACCAGGACAGTATTTCTGTTTTGTATTATTCTAGCAGACTGCAGTACATTACTTTCTTTGTATCTAGAATGCATTTATGCTTCCTGAAAAGTCATGTTGCTTTCTATTTTTCGAAGTCAGCTAATCCCACTGTACTCTAAAAAGTCAATTTACTAATGCATTTAATAAAAACTTTTGAAACGTTCCTCTAAGATACAGAAATTTGCACAGCATCTAGCCATTAGGTGACTTACAGTCAATTAGAAATCTAGCTGAGTTTTTCCATTCTTCTTTTTTCTGGGTTTGGAAAACAATTGTTCATGTGGATTTTCCACATTATTACTAATTGACAAACCTGTTATTTCCAATTTCATCACTGCCACAATTTCCATAGCTTTTGGAATGATCTCTGTTGTGCAAGAAAGTATATAGCTTTCTGTAGTGTTATATCTTTAAAGTTGTGATAATTGACAGATATCTTGTAAAATCCCTTAGGAGCGTTCATTTTTGTAGTGTCAAACTGAGTAATTATATACCAAATTCCAGATTTTCCCTTGCAGAATTATTCTAATTTTTATTTTTCATTGATGGACTTCTGATGTGAAACCAGCAACCCAGCCTTTATATTTCATTTGTGACTTTTTAGAATTAGATACCTCATGTCCAATTTCTCTATCTTTCTCTTGATATTTTAACAACCTCTTGACATCCTTCACTTTTTAGGTTTCCCCTTGGGTGAAACCAGCACCAAGAATCTGTACATGACATATTAGCTTGCAGGACATTCTGCACTACACTTTTTGAAGGAATAACCTTTAACAGTTGTATAAGAGAAGAATGAGACATATCTTCTTATTCCATTGGGGTGTCTGCTGAAGACAAAGAATGATGGTTGGCTGAAATTAAGATTTATTATTCAGACTGTGACTTTAGGTCAGCAATCTCTTATCATAACTAAACCTGGAAGCTCACACAATGTCTGCCTATGAAGTTCTTTAGCTTGAACTCTCTTCTCCTCATGGTAATTGCAGATTTTGCATCAATTCTATATATGTTTCAGAACTGATTTTCCTTAGGCCAGATTATAAAGTTCAGCTAAGGAAAAAACATTTCTTAAAAACTAGTTTGATCTAATTTTGGTTGACAAATATTTTAATCAGAATTACATTATTGTAAGTCAGTACAAAGCTGGATAAAGACTAATTGTATGCATTGAACTTAAAATGTTTCTTTATTTTTTATGTTCCAGTGGTTGGTTTTGTTAGCCCTTGAAGTATATTTCACCCATAAGTAGTGATACTATGTACTGGTGTTACATACTGAAGTGTTATTAAAGTATTATACTTTAATACAGAAACACATGCTGCAGTTATTCTTAAGAGATACTGGCATTTCATTATACCAATAAATGTGTTATTTCCTACAGTATATAGAGTAATACATGTGAATATTTTAACTGGTATCGCTAACTAGTTCATTTAAAGTAGATCATCTTTTAAGCATGACCCTTAATTAAGTAACCTTAATAATACTTCATTTTAGTATGCAAACCAGACATATCCATTTATTTTCATTATTCTGTATGGCTTCATAGTAAACAATATGAGTAGCAAATTCAGAGCATTCCTTTAAAATTGATTTCACAATTCATTCATTCATATAAAATTGTGGTATTTATACATAACATCGTTTTCATTTACACAATCCCACATTCATGTTGGAAATGAGTAGCAGCTCTTTAAAAAAGGCTTAAAGTGCCTTTTAAAACATGCTTCAAATATATATATTACGGTTGTGATCACTATCATTTGTGGTATAAAATATTAAACCTAATGTCTTTATATCATTTGTTTCCATCTACTGTTATAAAATAAATGCTGGGTAACTTGTTTAGGCAGTTTGATCACCCTTAATTTACTTTTTTTTTTTTTTTTTCCTGTGTAATAAATACCATAACATGCATTACCACGTGTTTGATCTTAAGGAGTTTTATTTATTAAGGACATGGGGAAGAGGTCATGGAACATCTTATCAGACAGTGCCATATGAGCTTTTCAAATAGATTTCTAATTAGGAGATCCCAAAAGAATCTCAGCTTATTTGAACCTTCCTTTACTGGACCTTACTATAGGGCTGAAGATCAATGTCAAGTATTTTTCTCAGAGGCAAGTATTTGCCTAATCGACATGTTTTGGAAATCTGGCTCCAACACAGGATGGAAATTTGACTACAGCAAAAGTAGAAACCAGAAAAAGGTTTGCTGCAAGGGCACACCTTGCCTTTCAAAGCTTTATCGACTATTTTGAGAAACACAAGGAGGAGTTCTATCTGACAGGTGAAAGAGGACAAGAAATATAGAATGAGAAAAGCAGAAACTGATTGGGCTGTAGCTATGGTACAGCAGTGGAGCTCCCATAGACCTCTTGGGTGTTGAAAACTCAAGTGCTTTGCTATCTGAACATCTGTGGGGCCTGAGGCCTCTGGCAAGGGAAGAATTTGTAACATAAGACATTTACCTTAGGGAAAAATAATTACACTGATGTCATGCCTGAGTATAGTATATATACACTAGACCCTATCTCCAAAGCATTTCCTTTTTCCTGTTGTGCTGCAAAGATTTTTTTTTTTAATGGGCTTTTCTGTTATCTAAGGATTTTTTATTAAAAATACTAGCAATATTATTTTTAACTGATTTAACCAATGCACTGTTTTAGTACTTCAATTTAAAACAGTTTTAGATACAGAAATGCTTTACATTTATATTTAAACAGGAAAAAGAAAGCCATATCTGAGTTTAAGCATAAGTTCTACTGAAGCAAAAGGTGGTTTTTGTTCAGTTATGTGCAGGGCAGGATTTGGCTAAAAAACACTGATGGCCAAAGTGCACCCTCCACAAAAAGGAGGTTTTCTTCTCTGATGTCTTCAGTGTCATTAAAATGCTAATTTTTTACAGGACAATTGAAACCTCCAATAAAATAATGAAGTTCCACTCTTCTAGTGCCATTAGGCCTGAAAGTTAGACCTATCACAAGGTAGTAAGATGATGATACATAAACATAATTCTGCATGGATTTTGAGTGGGGCTTTTCTGGAACTGGGGAGAAGTCAGAGTATCCATATACAGAAATTATACATGTGTATTTATTATGCAGGAAAATCTTTCAGCAAAGGAAAACACTGGAGTGACCAGAACAGAAGTGACTTGAACAGAAATAAGTAAAAATGGTTGAAGATCTAAAGGTAGCACTGAAACTTAGAACTGAATTCTTACTTTCTTCTTAATTCTGTTGCAGCAAATACAAAATTTCGACATGGCCTTGATAATTTTTTCCTTTTCCTTACCTCCGTAGTCCTTTGAAGAAGCCAGCCACTAAATGCAGGACCTTTCATTTCCTAGTCCTGTACTTTAGTTTTTTTTTTTTTTTTAATTCCTCAACTCCAGACTTTGCTGTACTGCTGGGCAAGTCTTTAGTTTAATCCAAATGAAAATCCTTGTCCCCTGATAACACAATCCTTTCTTCCCATCCTCCTAAAGAAAGTATATGAAACTTATAAATGCAGATACCACCCCAACACAAACCCACAGCTTGCCTCCTTCACACTCTTCTGGTAAGACATGAATCCTGCTTGGACAACTCTCCCAGTTATTGGTTAGAAGCAGTTAAAAGCTTTGAGACTGCCAAAAGCCAGCCAATAATTGAGAGGTTTTGGGCAGAGTGACATACGACTGTGAGTGTGCTTGCAAGGAGGTGGCCATGAGCCCATGTGAGGTCTGCATCTGGACTGGGAAACTTTATGTACTGTACTACTTTAGGAGAATTGGAATAACAGAAGACAGTGGAAATCAGTCCCGGAAGAGGGAGATTCAAATAAAGACCAGATGATTATTGCATTCAGTAAAGCTGGCTCAAGAAGGTGTGAATTACACACTTTCCTGCACCACAGAGGCCTCTTGAGCTGTAAGCAGCATTCATCCTCTGGGAACACAGGTGGTGATTCCACCTCTGTCCCCAGCTGGATTTATTTGCAAGGAAGCTTTACATTCCACCAGCAATTCAGTGAGTGGTTCACCAGTGGAGGCCACTAAGGGAAGGTAAAAAATAAGCATACTCCTTCTTATTTCCCTGGCAGTCCTCCATTTTCTGGTCATTATTTATTTATTTAGTTAGTCAGTTGGCCTGTCTCCTCTCCTATACTTTTCGTGTTCGGTATTCTTCCACTGTAGGCTGTCTTCTCCTAACAGCTTCTTGGCTGCATTGGTTTGGTCTTTGTGCTGTAGAACCAGCCTTCTAGGAAAGTGATAAAGCTTCGTTCAAGTGAACAAGGGTGCAGTAAGTATTAAGAAATGTATTGACCATAAAAATCCTTTATTAGTAGGGAGAAAAGACTTGATGACCTTTGTATGTTTTCTTGTTTTTTTTCTGTTATTTCTAGGCTTTACTCACCTTCTGTGATAAAGGCAAATTTTACCACTATTTTTCAGTGGATAGTTCAATAAAATGGGTTCAGATGATACCCCAAAGAGAACAGACTACATTACATTAACTTTCACTAATACGTTACGCAATGACAAAATGCTAACAGTCTTTTTTTTTTTGTTCACCAGTACTGTGACCTCTTCCAATCAAGAGAGATTTTTTTTTCTTTTTTAACTTACACCCTGTTTTAATGCCACCAAACATTATTTCTGTAGACACATAAAAAATACCAATTAATCTTATTGGTGATTTACTGTTCTACCAATACTTTTATTTGACCATGGTCCTCTCAGCCATCTCCTTGGGTTTTCTCATGTTCTCATTCCTTGACTATGTATCTAAAACATATTTTCATTTTTCAATAGCACATTTCGTAAAATCTTCCTTTTTGGTTAAAACACAGAATCTAATGACAGAGAGCTGTCAAAAAAAAAAAAAGTTTGTTAAGAATTATAATTCAATAGATAAGGTGCTTTTAAATGGCATGACATTTCAGCAGATCAGTGCTGCTTTTGTCATTGCTGAAGATAAAAATATGCCATGAAAAGAAATCTTACAATGCTGCAAAGATCTCCGTAGCCTGCTAAAGTAAGACTTTTCGTAAGTGTCCACAAAAAAATCTACAGCGCTTCAAAATGAGTTGCAAGACTTTTTCTGCTGAGAGAGGGAAAAAAAAGAGGATGTATGGTGACACATAGCAAATTTGACAGTGCTTATGTAAAATGAACCAACCTACAACAAATTCTATACTCCGATAATTGAAAACAAATTCATGCTGTTTTACCGTGACCACTTTATATGGAAATTTAGGGATATAATTCAGAACAGAATAACAGTAATTATCATACTCTCTGCATTAAATTAAAACCAGAAATGTTGATCTGTCTAATTGTAGACATTAAAAAATAACTAGTTTCAAAAAAAAAGAGAGATGCAAATGGAAAGATGCCTGATGACATTACTCTGTCTTGCAAACAATTCAGCCTTTCTCCTGTGGCTCTTTGTAGTGAACTGTTGTCTGTTAAAGCAGGTACTTGCCTTTTCTCGTTGCAAGGGGAATGCTGCACTCACATGAGGTATATATTTAAATACTGTGAGGCAGGAGTAGAAAGCAGCAAACCACACCCAACTAGAAGGGGAAAGCTACAGATGTCCATTTAGATGGGTTCCCATATCTTTGCTGTTGTATGTATACTAATGCATATTAAAACTTGCTCAGTGAGCTGTAAAAGTAATTTGCTAGCAGTCTGCATCTTGCCAAAGAAAAAAAAAAGAAAAAGGGAAAAAAAAAACCCAACACCTTAAAGAAGGCACCTTTTGCCAGAGTGTAATAGAGACTAGAGGCACTTCTTTACATAGACCCCACTTATGTTTTTCTCCTAGTTCATTACTACAGTAATCACTCATATTTGCAACATAACCTTGATTTAACTGTGGTCCTTATGAGTATGACTATCACTGTTTTAGGAGAAGAGTGATTTCTGTGGCTTATCAAACCTATACTAATCTACAATGTAAAATATAAAGATATTCTTCACTGAAGGTTATTTCTTCAGCAGATTTCTACCTTTAGGCTCTGAAGCTACGTAACAAAGGTAGGATAGTGTTTTCTGCAAGACAGCTCAAAATGCCTTTCTTTTTATTTTTAGAAACTGGAAAATCTTTATTATCTGAATGTTATTTGATTGGGAAATTGAAGACAATTCATAGCAGAAAAGTTCAGGTGCCTTAAAAACAAGGGGCAGAGACAGGAAGCATATGAAAGGATAACTGTACCAGATGCTTATCTTGCACCTATCCGTTTGCCTTCTATTCTCTCAAGACAGAACCACCATGTAAGAGTGTGAGGCCTTCCTGCAGGCCCAGAAAATGGGAACACGTCACCATTTTTCAGTTGCCAAAGAATGTGTGTTCAAATTTTAGAGATAAACCAAATGCTATTCTGTTCCCTAACATCCAAGGAACTTTTGGACTGCTGAAATCCGGGTGCATGGAAAGGGATATTTCAGCCTATATTTAGCATCAGCATCCAGCATAGTTTTGATAATGATGTGTCATATCTTCAAAGCAAATGCTGGTTGCATATGTTACTGGTTTTCTCAGTAGATGATTATGCTAAACATAATAGACAAAATCAGAATTTTTATTCTTAGAAGCTCTGTAAGTATCCTTCAACATTTTACCATCAGACATACAACAGATGAAGTCTAGACAACTGTTATGTCTATTTACTCCAATTTTAATTTGTTTATACCTGTGTTCTTTGTCTATTCAATTGTTTCAAACAGTAAACAATCTTATATTATTGGCACAAAAGCAAACAGAAAAGAAATTTAGAAGTCCAGCATCTGCTACTGAGTTTTAAGCTTCCACATGCTAGCACATCGGTAGAGTATTCGTTGCCTGAAATCAAACTGTTTGAAATATAAGGATTGCACTTGCTGGAGTCCTGATGCAAAGTCAGACAGAAAAAAAAAAAAAAAAAAAAAAAAAAAAGCTATTATTGTATCTTTTTTCAACCAAAACTGTGCGTGCACAACATGTTTTGTACCTGGGTCAAAAAAATACTTAAGTGACTGCAGTCTTGTGTTTCTGAAAAAGTGCTGAATGGGAGCTGAGGACAAAAAAAAAAAAAAAAACAAAAAAAAAAAAAACAAACAAAAAAAACACATTCACATTCTGTGGTACCGTGTAAGCATTTTTCTCACTGTTATCTTGCCAGTCCCATTGGCCTAGCAGTGCCTCTGGGATGGGCAGCCAGGGAGAGGGCAGAAGGGCTATCATGCAAGTTACCTAAATTGTTGCAGCTTAGCAAAAAGCTTGGATTTCAAATACTGACTCAGGTAATCAAATAATTTGAGTTCTTTCAGTAGGTCTTAAAAAGTATATGTAATTCGCTAGCAACATGAATGAAAATAAGGACTAAATAAATCCAGAAAAATGCAGATTTTTTCACCAACATTTTGTGAGCATCAGGACATGCCAAAATAATCAAGTATTTTTGTGGATCACTCATATAGATCTTGTCTGTACTTCTCAACTAAAATTGTGCAAAAATATTAATAATTTGAAGACAGACATGAATATTTTTATGAAATGTGCCAAATGGAAAAAACAGGGTGGTGGAGGATATACGGTTTGCTCTTCATGACTAGAATCTGTACATAAGAGGAGAATGATGGCAATCCACAGCCGTGTTGACAATTCAGACATACAGGAAATACCCTTGTAGGAAACTAATACCATCTGGGTTTGGCCCAAGATGTGTGAATGAGAAATATGTTTCTTGTTGAGAATGCAAAGATAGTTTTGGACATTGCAGAGAAGGAATGCGTTAAGCATGCACAGTTATAAAAATGAAATAGGGTGAGGCATTGCATGCATATGGAATAATTAGAGGAATATGTTTATGTGCGTCAATAGTTGATGCAGACACAGAACTGCAGAATTCAGTTGTCCTAAGACAACCAGTAAATTATTATGAAAAACATTTTCAGTGTAAGTGGTCAGGAGCTTTCTGAGTAAAGGCTGTGTTTGAAAATGCTGATTTGTCTAAGCCACTGTGTTCCCAGATAGAAAGGGAGGTTTGCTTGTGATAAGTTATATTTTGGGAAAAAAAAAAAAAAAAAAAAAAAAAAAAAGAATAGCTTTGAAATTGTTGAAACATCCAGTTCTAATATTTGTAAAAATGGGAATTATGATTATTTTGGTGGGTTGTTTTCAGTTTGGAAATTAGTTTTAGTTAAAAGAATGTCAACACTGAAATGGAATATTTCATTTGGCCCATCCTGAGAACCTTTCAGTCCACACTTCGTGAGAGTATGTTTTCAAAATCTCAGAATATTCTCACTTCTCTCTATCCTGTTCTTGCATTAACTGTCTGAGATTTTAGTGTCTGTTCTTGGCATAGGAAAGCTTTCTGGTTTCTAACGAAGCCACTGCCAGCATTCTGAGGTTCCTGAGACTCGCTGCCTGTGGGATGGATTTTTGCCTCTCCCTTGACACCCTCATCTACTTGTGAAAGCCCTAGCAGTGCTGATTTTTCGGTTATTTGTGAGGCTAATGAATGCCTTGCATGGGCAGGAAAAAGTTCCAGGCTCTCTTTTTGGTGCACATTTGACTTTTCCAGACTAGCCAGGAGTACTATCATCCTTTCTCTAAGTCCAGTCTCTAAATGCTCTTTTTAAAGGAAGTTATTGAAAATAAAAGTTTTTCATGTTTTTCATGTCTACCAAGATCCTGGATCCTGTAACAGGTTCAAAGACACTCATTATAGAGATTACCTGTTCCTAAACTGAGCAGTGCTCATACAATGACAGTAAACTGTCTGTTACTGTATCTTTGGTCTTTATTTGTTTTTCAGCAGATGTTTGACATATTTGCACAGGATTATTCTTATCACTGCCAAACACTGCTGAAGGCACTTATTTAAGAAGTATTCATCATTTCAGTGCTTACCTACAAGACACAATGCAAAATAAGGATGGAAAATCAAGGTGGCCAGTTTGAATCTTTTATTTTCCTTCCATTCTTAGTATGTATTGAGCCTGTGTAGCACCCAAGATCTTTGGACAGAATGATCAAGGTCTCAAGGTCACTAGAACAAAATGTTATTAATCCACCAATTGTGCATCATTGCATATCTTTGACTGATGGATTACATTCAGGTTGGTACAGGCTACCTGACGAAGCAGGAAGGCTAGAGATAGGAATAGCAGCCCATTGCAGAGCCCAGCAGTGTTGAGTTCAGTGCTTGCTAGTTAATAAAACTATGAATACCTGACTTGATAGTAAATTCATTCCTTGTTCCTTCAAAATGAATTATTAGTACTTTTGCCTTCGTTATAGAATTGTGTTATTACTAGTTCTAACTTTGCTAGGCTGTACTCAAAGCATTGCTTTCATTTCTATCTACTATGGAACATGTGCACATCTGCCTCTCAGGTGAGAATTTATGCCTGTACAAGGCTTGAATTTTCCAAGTTGTTTATGCTTATACTCACTACATACACATATAAACATACACATGCATCCAGCATTTAGGGGAACACAGAGTTGCTTGTCCCTATAGTTTAAATTCTCATCGAATCTGATTCTTTCTTGTTAACCCAAAAGGGTTACGTGAACAGATACAAACCGTGCATACATGCTTGATTTGCATATCATAAGGCTTAAATAAATGGTGTTTGAACTACCTAAAATAACTTATTTTATTGTATAGAATAACTTAACATTCTTAGGCCTAGGATGTTCAATTCTAATGTTGGGGGGAAATAGTTTTGAAGGATGTGCATTTCATGTATGTGCTGTTTTTTTTTAAAGAACTCATTAAATTATGGTCATACTACGTATATTAAATATTGACATTTCTGAGAGGGGTTTAATTTTTATTCTGCCAAGCGTTGTAAATTCCTGTTTGGGATCCTGAGGATTTTGGTGGAGGTGGAAAACCACTAATAATTTCTTCTTCTTGTTCTTGCAACTTGTGTTCATTTGCATGTTTTAACTTGAAGCACGCTTTTTCTGTTGATGCTGATAACACTATTCTGAGTCTCCACTGAAGTAGTAAAGAGTCAAATTTCCTCTATGTAATGGAAATGATAATTACCTTAATACAAAATTTTGTTTCATAAAGCCCTAATTCAGCAAGTATTCAGGCATGTGCGCAAATTCCACAGATTTTTTTTTTTCTAGTGCTAAAACAGGGCACCATGTGGCAGCTGATTCTTTTGAGTTTACTTGACTTTTGGTGCCAGTAAATGAGATCTGATACAATATTGATGAGGGATTTTACCAATCAAAAATGCCTGTGATTGAGGTGGCGGGGTGGGAATGACTGGAAAAAAAAGAGATTTTTCTCTTAATGAATCTGACCCTGTGATTTCATAAAGATTTCTTTAAGGTCTGTAGCTAATGTGGTGGTTATGCAGCTAAAGGCATTATCTTCACATCATTATAATGAAACATAACACTGGTATCCCTGACTTTATTAGCCAGGCTTCACTGGTATCTGACGTTATATATTTCCTATAATAAATCTAAATAAGAACTTACATTGACCTGCATTAGACCAAACATTAAACAATTTACTAAGATTACAACTTTGAAAGGGAACTTTTTTGTTTTAATTTATTTTATTTTAAAAAAAAAGTCATTTAGACCACCAAGAAACAACCATAAATTTAAGGAAATATGAGGTTTCCACCATGTGACTTCCCCAGCAGAGTTATGCAACAGACTGCTGTTACTTAAAGGTCATACATAAAAAATTTATGGTACATTTTTAAAGAGATTTATAGTGTTTCTATTTATACAACTTATATGTCAACAATTTAAAGGTATAGTATACTAAAATAACAAATTAAAGTCTAATCCCTTTGAATCCTTGATAAAATAGAATGCTATAATACGTCATACATATATAAGGGGGTTAATAAATGCATCTATATTAATTGATACGATATGTGTGGTGTAATGATTAGCTGTTTATTATCTATTACAGATCATTTATGCTTACCCTGAAATTCATTTGCAAATAGAGTTCATTAGGGCAGCATTCTTTGTCTCATATATCCCTTCTACTGTTGCTATGTAGAAGCTCTTCCATCTCTGTAGAAGAGCTCTGCAAATCATTCTCAGAACTAACTTCCAGTGTTGAGATGAATGATGCCATGGCCACTATCTAGACCTCTTGTTTTGGGATGTCTTTGAACTCAAATACATATCATTTACCCAAGATGTTGCTGGATTCCCTGGAGGCAGAATTTGGTAGTGCTATATGAAGATACCACCTTATTTGCTGAGCTTTATTCGCTTTTCACTGAAATGAAGTGGGAAGCAGTTACACATTTAGTCAGCCTAAGCTGAGGCAAGAGAGAACACTGAGAAGGGGTAATTTCTCATATCAATACTGCTCTACAAGTAGTGTTTGATCTCAGCCATAGCAGTCGTGTTTTCAACCTTGCTTTTGCACACTAAATCCGTATAGTTATGTATATTTACATGGGAGTTGAGACCGCAAATGCATCATTTCACTCCAAGAGTCAAAGTCCTAAACATAGGTCTGTCAGTGATTATTGATGCTGAATTCATCCCTGGATTTTGCATATTGAAATAATGCATGAATGTGAAGACTCCATTAGAGCACAGTATTTTAACCGCCCTAATTTGTGTGAGCACTTTGACACCATAAATATTCATTTATTGTGAAAACAAGTGTTCTTAGATACACAAAGGTCCTAGTGCATGAAACCCCTACAAACATGCTCAGTCATAAGCATTTTGATAAATCAATTGCCTTCAAAGTCAAATACAAACACACTGCTTAATGGGACATAAGTATGTGGAGGAATACACTAACATGTGGTCATAGAATAAAGACACATTTGGTCCAGGAGATTTGTTTCTACCTGGTATTATGGCCTAATCTTGTCCTCAGCAAAGAACCTGAGAATGCAGTCCATTGGTGGAAAGTTCGTAAGTACAGGGCGGGGAATTCTCCACAGGAGACAACCTTTGGGTTGCTGTGCCAACAACCAGATTTAAGTTATGGAATCTCTACTGACTTGAATCATCATGTATTTTCCATTGATGACCCTCACAATATTTCTGTAGGGATGCCCTTCATTTGGACTTATTTGGAAAATAATGTTTCTTACCTTGCTGTTGGAGCATGTTGTTCTGTTGTTCTATTGGTCTCCCTGTCTACTGCTGTCTCCAGCTCTGAAGATAACATAAAAAGTCTAAGCAGCCCTTCAGAGCTGGAGCTGATAGAGTATTTGTTGCTAAGTGGTCCTCAGCAAAATTGTCCATTACTTGGATTACTGCATTTTTGCTGTAAAACTGTAAAATCTGTGGATTTTGTGTGTTTCTAAAGCTCTGGCACCCTGTGATTTGCATTTGTTGACTGAAGAAACATATAATTATTCCTAGACTGGTCATCACCCCTTCATCAGCATAATTCATTTCCATAGTAAGCGATTGTTGTCAAGAAATTAGGCTACAACTATTCCAGCAGTTTATAGGTTCAGGGGCCAACCCAAGCAGCAATTAATTTAAAAGAAGATGTGGTCATTTCCTATCTTTTATGAGCATCAAATAACACAAATTCTTTTCGACAAAAAAATATATTTGATATATCAAATGACTAGAATAAGAACTGATCAATGGGTTTTTAAATACTAACATCTTTTACAAATAAAATCATAAAGTGATAGAAAAGAATAACAGGTACGGCATTTTAAAAGCTGTTTTTCTTCATAACTTTAAGTCTAGAGTTTTGGAGAGAAAACACTAATAAAAATTAGTCAGTCATCATTATGATGTCATTCTCATAATTTCCCTTGAAGTAAACTAGCAAGTACAAATAATATTTGTAATGTCTGACATCATCTATGTAGCTTTCCATTGCTCAAACTGTGGGTTACATTTAGTGATGTTTCCCATTTGTTACAGAGAACACCTTCTGGGTGGAATGGATTCCATTAAGAAAATTTTTCTGAAGTTAAGCCATCTTTGTAAGTTGTTTGAAAAACTAAAAATAATAATATCATGCCAGGAATGATAGGAGTACAGCAGTAGCAATTTGTCAAAAATGTAATCACCTGTAACAACCACAGTTTCAGTCTTGTTTTGATAAAGTCTGAGTGCTCACATGAAAAAAAAAATAAAAAATCATGCTTTTCTGTGATGTTCTCTTTAAAAATATGTAAGCATCATCATAATTGTTTTACACAGGAAACAATAGTGCTTTCCACATGATGTATGTTTATTTATCATAGTTTGACCTGCAGAGGGTTATAATCACTCAAACTATAAAAATGTTTCAGAATAGCCCCAGACTCATGTTTTGTTGCTTCTGCTTTCAGATGTCAAACATTAAAGGACATTTCTAAAAATTATTCCTTGTTTTTAAGATTTAATGTAAAAAAGCTAAAAGTGCACAGGAACTATATATAGAAAGAGGGATCAATATTTCTTGAAAACTAGTCCCAGGTTGACCACAAACACTAACTCACATTTGAAAATCTTAGTGTTATATTTACATTAATTAGAATACTGTTTATTCGGTATAAATTAGCCAGCCACTGCCTTTCATATTCCTTTTTCATTCTTAAGTTTTCCACAATTTTAAATTGGTAATTTCATTTCACTATTGCTCTATTAGTGACAGGAGTTAGATCAGTACCACAGTATTATTGCAATTCTATGCAAATCATATGCTAGTAACATACATAGGTGGTGACAAAAGTGACATAAAACAGAGGTCTTGTTCCATTTGTGGAACGCACAGTCTTGCTCCTTCTGCCTTTTGTCCACCGTGTCCTTTCCCAGATGAAGGCCAGTGATGTCTGAGCCATCTTTCCAGGAAAGGAGCAAAGGAACAGGAGAGAGGTTGGTGAGACATGGATCCCCAGTGTCTTGCTGAGACCATCTCTGCTATTCTGATCTATACCATGACGGGGCTTAACAGCTCCTTTGTTAAGCCCCTTTTAAGGGGCTAACTTTTAGCTAACTTTTAAGACAGACAAATAAGTACTAACTGAACTCATTTTAAATGAATTTATCAACTAGAATTATACCTATTTTTCACAAATAAGCAGTACACAGATGACTTGTACCAATTTAATCCTAACACCCCTGATAACCTTTTCAAATAAGCCATTCCATTTTGGCATTTGAAGCGTTTGTAGAAAGAAACATTTATCAGAGAATAATGAATTAAACTATCACAACATTCTGACACTGATCATTTTTTCTACTTTGAATAACTGTCAAGTTTAGCTAATAGCCTTTCAGTAGACACCAAGAGTAAACAATGCCACCATTTGAAACAGATGCCCAAGTCTTCGCAGAGAAAAAAAATGAAACAGTAATAACGAGTAATATTTCCTTAAATTTCAAGTTTGTATTAAGTATTACAAATTTGGTATTACACCACCACCACCACCCCCCCCCAAAAAAAAAAGAAATAAAGAATTCATCCATTTACAACCTATACTCAAGAACTGAATGGCACATTTCCTTAGAGCAAGATAGTTAAAATAGCTAAAATATTCATAGAATCATAGAATATCCTGAGTTGGAAGGGACCCATAAGGATCATGGAATCCAGCTCCTGAATAATTTCTTCTTTAGAAATATGAGGTACATGAGAATTAAAAGTGCTTCACTGAGTTATGAAAATCATATTCCCTTGGAAGAAAAAGAACAATGACTACTGAAAAAAATGACAGGTTATACACAATTTGTATATTTTCTGGAGAATACAAACAAAACATATATATATTTAAAAAGTCATAAATTCACTTCCTCCACAAATTGATAAACTTAAAAATGTTTCCTTACAATTGCTTTTGGAATTGATAGAGGAAAATCTCTCAGGGACACATAAAATGTAACAAGTATAGTATGAAAATTGCCCTTTCTCTTATGAAGATTTTATAAAAAAAAAGACAACACAAACATTCTCCAGAAAACTAGTAGGTTTCTCTGCTCATATTCTCTCTTCCCACAGTCTCAGTGCATGAAGGACTCATGAACTTCATCAGAGCTGAGTGTATGGAAGGAATGTGCACTCAAACTTTTGAAGGCATGCCACAGAACCTCAGCAATCCAGTCTTTTGTTAATTACAACTAATATTTCATTATGTTGTGGAATTTTCAGCTACATAGATGTGTGTGCACATCTTAGTATGTAGTGTAGTCAATGATTACAATTATATTACAAGTCTTGCAAAGCATTTTCTTGAAAGGTGAAGTTAGAATGAAACATTGCAGTTGGTTTTCAGCTATTTAATTTGAAACTTTCAGACTTCATGACTGCAGGAAGAAGTTTGAGAACACAAATCAAATGAAAGAGTGAGAAGGCAGTGAATTTCCACTCCCCTTGTTTCCAAATGGATTTTTTAAGCACATGGCTTTTAAGCCAATTTCATGATTTTGGAGTCTGCCTTATGAGTGTCTGAATGGACAGGATTGAAGGTACTTTATATGGCTTATTCAAAAATAACATCCTAACCCAAGCTATAAATCAACCATAAGTATTTAATGCCTTATGTATATAATAAATATTCAAGTCTAAGTATCTGGTTACAGCAGTGATTAAGAGTTCTGAAAATCAACCCCTTAAAAGACACTCTTCAGTGGAAATCCTCGCATTGGCGAGGCTTCTGTCACACCCTTCTATGTACTTGTGCAGTTGGCAGCCAATAAGTCAACAGCAGAACAACATCTGTTATTTCTGAGGTGTTATGCACTTCTGTACACTTGCAAATCTTCTTTGAGTATCATTTTTTGAAAAAATATTTAAAACCCTTATGAGAGAGAGGAGCCATTCTGATACGGAGCAACAGCTGTCTACCTTACAGTGATTAAATCAGCTGGATTGGATTTACAGCAGGAAGAGGGGCAGAAGGGTAAGAAAGATATCTCAGGAGAAGCTAACTAAGATTAAGATTTTAATGAGAAAGCTCAACCTTCATTGAAGTGGGGAAGAACTATCTCTGGCTGCAAGGTAATATAGAGAAGGATTTTTTTTTTTTTTTTTTTTTTTTACTACAGATACGGATTGCTGCACACTTTCCTTTTCCTTTTTCAAATCCTATTCCATTTGCATCAATGCAGGCAGAGGAGTGGCTCTGCTGAAAGGGACTTTGGGGTCTCAGCAGACAGCAAACTGAACATCAGCCAGCCGTGTGCCTGACTGTTCCCCAAGTTCTGATAGCCCCAGAGTAGAAGACACATGAATACCTAATATCCTAGTATCGCCTGATTCAAACTAGATGGCTATACTTCCAGTTCACCTATCCCATCATACAAAGACCTCATCTATCAAGTTATTAGTCATGGTGTACTAGACTTTTTCTTGTTGTCTTTTTCTGTTTTTACTAGAATTCCTACTCTTGACCTGGGAAGCTTTCTGAACAACAGTTTCCTTAACATTGAAAGAGGAATTCTGCACTAAATTCATGGCAGGGACTACAACCTGTAACTTGCATATGCTGAATAACTTTCTCAATCAGCAATGAGTCTCTTTTACCAAACAATATTTAATTTCTTGCACACAGTAGGACAGCAGGTCTCTTTAAGAGCAAGTACCATTGACTTTTATGTGCCTTTGGAGCTGCTTCTCTGAATTTCACGTGTCTTACTGTATATTGTGTCCAGTATTTTACAATTTTACAACAGTCCCCAGAAGTACTTCTTGACAGTTCCCAGTCACAGCTGATAGCCTTGGAAATGGTTACTGTTGCATCTAACCCTCATATAATGCAGAGTTTAGATGTGGGTCTGGCACAGACCCCCTAAATGAGTTCCCAAGTCACACAGCTTTGCAGAATATTCAGAGTTTCTCATAAAAGATAATTTTGAGAGGTCTTAGTTTTTCTCCCCCCCCCCCAAAAAAAAGTAAAAACCAAACATTAACAGGAGGATATTTCCAGACAAGGAATCTGAAGCACATATTAAAGGTGATTGATAGTTGTGTAGACTATGATACTAGCAGAGCTAGGACCTCCTTGCACGCAGTTTCTGTAGAATCATATAATTTTTTTATTGACATATGACCTGGTTCCCTAACAGGAAGCCTACAATGGCCACTGTATTTTTTTTTTTAGACAACTGGACAGTAAATTATGATAATAAGAAAGCTAAAAGCAAATCCTTCGTTAATTGGTGTTGAATCAAAACTCTCAAAGCTGCAGCATTTAACAGAAAAGTGATTATGTTGCTTAAGTGTCATTCCTTTTATCAGTGACATTTCCATTTGTTAAACTTTTCATCAGTGAAAGTGAGAATAAAAAGGCAATATTGCCTTCTCTGAAATTAATTACTTTACCCATTTCTGTAGATTTTTTTTTTCCAAATTATATTTTTATATGCATTAAACAAGAATCCTTTTAACCCTAGCTAACTTACTGAGTCTTGCTACAGTCCTGAGGGTTGTGTAGTGACAGTATTAATTCCCCAAAGTACTACAAACCCTATTTTATATCGCTTAATATCTGTTCTTTTTTGTAGTTGGGTAGCTACCCTGAGTTGTCATTCATGCTTCTCAAATGTTTTTCAGGAGTGAATACAATAAGGTGAGAACTCTATGTGTGTAAAGATTCTTCCTGAGATGTTATACTGAATGTAGTGTTGCATTTCATGACCTAGATTTATAAAATTTCTCTAGACTTCCCAATGTATACTAAACTTGTAACACCAGCAAATTCTACCACCTAGTTAATCATGAACTCTTCAAATCATTAGTAAGCGTACTGAGAAGTTCTACCTGATTTTCTAGAAAAAGAATCCTTGATTATGCATTTTTTAATTATTTCCAAGATATCTGTAATTTATTTCATTTGTTTTTCACCTCCTAATTTGTCAGTATGCCAATTCGGGACATCTGTGTGAGGCATTAGTATAGAGCTGTTCTTCCTGAGTGCATTCTGAATCATAACAGGTATAAGTTTTTATACTATGACTAGCAAGTTCTCATACTACTTTCTTCAGATACATTGTATAAAAACTTATAAAAATCTAAACTATGTTATTCTTCATTATCTTACTAATTCTTTGACAGAATTATGTTTGTGGCAGCAAATTAACACTTAAGATGCTTTTCTGACTTGACTTTACAATTCCCTTAATTTTTCTCACGTACGGTTTTTCTAGGTTCTCATTTCTTTGTAGCCTACAAGATGATCTTCAAAGCTCCTTCATAGCCAACCTCACAGATATTGGTTATTTTTTGTAAAAATAATTAGTACAACTATGTTATCTCAACTGCTCTGATTTTCAGTTTTCATTTCCGTTACAACATTTATTTTTTGGGTGTTTTCAACCACTTCTGTCTCTCTCTTTTCTTCTTGTCATCCCGCAGGTAGAGAAACAGAAAACGTTAAACACAAACTATAGGGTTTGTCTTTCCCAGTCTCTCTTATGCAAGGAAATCCAGCTTTATCTTTGCTTTTATACTCTGTTAGTCTAGTTAACTAGCCTCTGCCAAAGACCATCATCTAGGTTGAGGAAGTTCTTCTTTCATCACAATTTATTAAAAATTTATTTATATTTTTCCCCATTTGTTCTTTAAATTTCCTCTCAAACCTCAGAATGTTGTTCTACCATAAATGTTTATGAGAAACTCCTACTTACTTTGCCAGTGAAACAATGGCAGGATATAACCCTTACTCTGGTGTTCTTAATTTATATTCCGCTCTATTAGTGTCGCTTGAGTTGGATTTCCATTTTATTATAGGATTATTATTTTTGGGGGGCCTGAACATTCCCTTGTACCTTGCTATATTTCTCACCTTCTTGATTCCTAATTGTTCCAGTATATACATACTTTCTCTGAGTCTAATAAGGTACTTTTAAACAACCTCCATGCTGCTTCTACAGATTTTAATTTCCTAACTTTCCTCTTCAGGCTATTTCTAACTTCCTCAATATAAAAATCTTCCTTTTTTTGAAAAGTACTGTAATATTATTACCTCATGGTAGGATCCCACGGGAGGATGTTGAAGTTAATTATATTATGGTCACTTTCATTTAGTGGCTCAACCACGTTAACTTCCTGAATCAACTCATATATTTACTCAAGACTTGCATCAAGAGTAGATTCTCCCTTTCAGTATTCCAAGAATTTTTGTAACAAATGATTGCCTTTGGTGTCTACACATTATTCCAGTAATATACTGAGAAGGGTAAAAATATGTGCCTGTGATATCCATGAACAAATCACCAGGAAATATTTGTTTATTCAACGCACTTTTAAGAGTGCGTAAAGTCTAAAGGGCTTAATTGTCAGTGAAACCACACAGAGTTTTGTAAATTCAGAATTTGTTCTGTGTGCATGAATCAATCTGTATATTCAGTAGGTCAGTTACACATCTAACTCGGTGTTGAAATTCAGGTTTTGTTCAGCATGAATGCTTACAGTTTAAATATCTTCTGATTATTTAAAGTCAACACATACAAATTACTGATTCTGAGAGCCTAAGCCCATTGAAACTGCTGTTGGTTCATTATGTTGTATTTTTCCCGCGTAAACCTGAAACCCAAACTGTAAATCAATGATTTCATGATCTGTAGTAAATAGAAATTGTGACACCTTACAACTGAAAGCACACTACAGTGTCCAGCAATGTATCTCAAGTAATCAGTTGTTGTTAGGCTAAGATTCAACTGTAAACAAAAGTTGGTAATGAACTATATGGTAATTCTGAATAGCAGATTGAAATATGGCTTGTCTTTGAACTAGATCCACTGCTTCTCTGAACTTATAAACATGACTTTGAAAGAATGTATACTGTTTTCCTGATTAGAAGTCCCTTTTCTTTTTTTTTCCATTACTCATTTATTTCAATCCCAATTTTAAAATCTCACTCATTAGAAAAGCATTCTTTGTAACAGAAGTTGAAACAGAGATGTGTATTCTCATTCAGTACAGTATGAGACAGCTATTACTATTACATGTTACACAAACACTACTATCTGTAATAGACTAAATTTCTATATTAAGTCCAAACGTGATTACTCTTAAATGTAACCTTTACTTAGATTTGCCAAGTGAGAAATGTTTGCTTCATTAATGTTGTAACTTGTGGTTCACGTTTCCAAAGAAAGCTAAAAATACTTTCTGAATTGGTGTGTCTTGCTGACATAAACACAGTTAACTTAAATTTTTTGCAGTTTCCAGGATTGTTTCACTTTTATAAAGCAGTAAAAGTATTCCACTCTTTCCATTTTTCTAGTACTATAAGAACCAAGAAAGCAGGAATTTGTTTAGCTCATTGGCTCCATTTATCCTGAGCCAAGACCATGATCTTGGAAACCCTTTAACTTGGCTGAATCCAGTACAAAGTTCTTTTCAAAAAGCCAGTGCAATTAGAACAACACAGTGTATGTTCAGCTTCAAAATTAAGACGATAAAGTTTCAAACAGCTAGAACTGAAACACAGAGAATCATGGCTTGGACCTTTAATCAGTTAAACACAAACCCTAATTCCACCAGTTTTTGATCAAATAAAGAATTGTGTAGTTGAGAACAGCATTAAGAAAGCTCTATTCTACTTTTTGCAAATGGACAGAACAATTAATACAAAACCCAAGGAAACATAATGGAAGACGTGTAAGTTTTATGCAGTCCAGCCCTAAGAGCTTCTCTAAATGCTTCAGACAGTGTGATACTATAATACAAGAAATGTCTTTTGTACTCTCTATTTTGTCACTGTTTACTGCTAAATACACATTTGCTAACAAATTGGTACATTGCTGAGGCTGTTTTGAAATCTGGTGCTTCGTTTTTGGAGTTTTTCTTTTTTGTTTTCCAAAACCTTTCCTTTAGTACATATCTATTATATCAAACACATGAATCAGATACTCTCTTCATTTGTTATGAAAACATCAATAATTGGTATTTTTATGAATTACAGCACCTAAGAAAGAAATAAAATTCAGTACTAAGGATTCTAGTTAATTATGTCTAATTTTGCCTTCTAAATTGTTCACCAGTTGTTAAAGGTTCTTTTTTTTTTCCATTGAACAAAGGTAAGAATTCTCAGATCTTATAAAAAAATAACTTTTTACCTTTTAATAGCTCTACAATTGATAGTAGAGTAGTAGTTTCTTTCATGCATTTTTTTAAAGCATTCATATAAAGTGATTCAGAAGCGACTAGTTAGTAAGTAGCTAATTAAACTAATTTCCCCTAGTCATTTGTCAGTGTTTTTCACTTAGAATACTTGTTCCTGGAAGTTGAAATATTTATGCGGGGAGTAAAATACAATTAATTTTATGCAAATTGATAACACATATAGATTTTGTACAAAATAGTCTTGTATTAATTACACTTAACTATGCTCTGTTTGTTCTTTCAACAGCACAACATATATTTGACACATTATTTTATAAGTGAAATTATTATAAGGTCTATGCAATTCATAAGGAGAAGGTATCCCTAGAAGAAATGCAAAATGTTGCAAGTTGTAAAATACTGGCATATTAAACTACAACAAAAACACAGTTTTGAATGCTTCTTCTTAAAGCACTTAATTTACTTCTAAAATAACTGATTTTTTTTTTTTCCCCCCTTCTTTTACATTCAGAATTATAGGATTTATCCATTTTAATCTGTGGCCTTCCCCACCACACAGACCTTTGGAGAAACATGGCTACTGGCTGCCAAATGGTTCTAATTTACCCTTGCGAGGGGCAGACTAGTGGGGGGGGGGGGGTAAAAACTGACAAGAGACCAGTTTCAATTAGGCAGTTCCCTAATATTTGCAGCTTTGAGATTTGCCTGTTGCTGCAAACTTTTGAAACAACATTTGGAACTTCACTCTATTTGGCAGGGCTGTATACTGTTTCAGTGACCTGTAAGTAACTGTAGGGGCAAATTTGTGTAATCTCATAGGTGGCTTGTTAAGTTTTATTTGATCTTACTGACTTATTTACACATGCACACACATACTTTTTAGATGAGACCACTGATTTCTTGCTCTTTCCCTCAAAAAGTCACTGTAGCAATATTGTCCCGTCATATCCTGTAAGACAGTAACAGGGGAGGAAAATAGCAGTAATGGAACCTGCCAACATTGTGCATTGCCTTTCTTCTCATCCAAAGTTCTATTTAGCTAGATCTGTAGAGCATTCAAGGTTTTGTTGCCCGCATTAATGTACCTAAACTATGTTTTATACCTGATAAGCAGTCAATAGTGCTTTGTTACATCTTCAGCTAGGCTCCTATGAAACGCACAATATTATTTACATTTATAATGCACAATTAAGCATTCAAAATGTAAGGGAGAGGCATATTTAAGGAAGAGGTTGAAATGATGACCTTAAAGGAGCTAACTTCATTCTAACACGGTTCCTCATGAAAACTGATTACACTTCCAAAAATTACATGGGTCCTTCAAGTTTAAGTACTACTATTCTTACGTAGTCTGATATTAAAAAAAAAGTCTTCATACTACCAATGTGACTCAGATCCATTCATCTATTAGCACTTCTGGTATGTTGTTTCTGGGCTGTTGAGAATCTAGCTGATAGAAATTCACAGATTTTTTTAGGAATGACAAAATATAAAAGCCTTTGGTGAACTACTCCCTCTATCAGGGCATTCAGTTAGCATAGAAGTAATGATTATTACATAAATTAAAGTTGTTGCAATTCAGCTGTAGGGACTGAGATTCAATGCCAGTGAAGATAGATCAAGGTTTTAAAAAATATCTGCTGTAAATTAAAAACAAATGGTTGAAAGCATTTTGCAGACCTCTCTCCCACAGATCGTATATTCCATTTTCCAAATTAAATCTAAGAGAGAATATTACTTTATTGAGATTTATGGAATAATTTATTTTAAAATTCCAGCAATATGAGAATACAGGCAGACACTGACAGGGCTGACAAAAATAAGTGTCAGCTACTAAGTAGTTTCATCTTCTGCAGGATTTTTTTTTTTTTCAGTAATGGGAAAAATTAGTACTGACTTTTTAAAAACTAAGATTATATACAAACCATTAAATTAAGGACAGATCACTTTGTCCAATTTTAACTGCAAAGGGGATAAAATGGGTGGAAAACATGATAATATAGCAGTGATCCACTGAAGGAAGTGTTCCTCCTGCAGTCCAACTTGCTGATCCTGTCTAAGGAATAGGACTTAAAAGCTTGTGAGAAAATGTGTAAGAGGATATAGAGGAAAATTGTTCTGTGGCATCTGGGGGAAGTACATGTAGACAGAGCAGTTGGGCTGTATTAACTATGAAAGCATGTATGTTTTTCAGTTCTGGTTCTCTTTGAAGACAAATAAATGACCTGTTTTCTACAAGGCATAGTACAAGGGATATGTAACACCAGAGGGAATCACAAAGCTCTGATGGACAGGAAGGTACACAGAAGTCCCAAGGACTGGGTCCTGTTTCTGAGAGCTCCAATCCGTATTCTAGGACCTCATTACGGAATTTGGGGTGTCCAAGAGCTTAAAGGGATGATGAATCTTGGAGCCTTAGTGGACTGTTAAGCCTCCTCCCATTAAAGAAAAACATGTGGTCGAAACTGTGTTGGCTAAAAACCACGGAATTTTCTGCGTAACTTTATTCCTTCTTTGCCATTTTGTGTTGGATATCATGATCTGCCTGTTATATTTCAGCAAACGCAATAATTTTCTTTTAATTAGATAATTACCATGTTTCTCATTGGTTTTGATCACTTCTAAATTCAGCTTTTGGGTTTAACAAATGCAGTTTCAGAAGATGATGGATTTTTACATTTTTAAAACCGCTAAATGTTCAAAAAGGATTTGTACACATAACAAAATTAAAGTAGGGATTATCTAGCACTGTGTGTGGGATACAGCTATAATCTATACAGTGCATGGAAAAGAAACTGGCACTCTCGATTGCACTACACACATCTCAGTAATAACAGGGTATGAGGCATACAATTTCATGGAACACCCACAATGAAAATTATTCTTTCCAAACAGAGAATTGTTTTGGAATAAGTTAGGTTAATTGGCACCATGGGATTCCTCTCAAGGAAACACAGAACATTAAAATCTACACATGTGCATGTAAAATGATAAAGTATTATCTTCTTTCCCCTCTCAGCTCCTCAAATCTAAGACACGCTACCCAAAATCAACAGAAACAATTATGTTTTGTTGATTCAAATTTCCTTAGAATAAACTGGCAATTCTTCATCTGGTCAGCTTACAACCTGAGAGTCACTGCTGCACTGTTCCACAACTGCTAGCTTGGGTATGGTTATCTAGTTCATTCTCTCACACAAAAATAGACGCCTCTAGAGCATTTGGCACATGCTTTACAGAATTGTAAGACTCTTTATTTTCTTTGCAGGCAACATAGCTATATCATGATAAGATACAGCCTCTTTCAAAGGACTATTGTGAGCCCTTTAGGATTAAAACCAAAATCTACAAATGGTTAATGGGAAATCCAGGCATATTTCACTGTCATTATGCAGTCCTCAGTTAAAACACTGCCTGTATTTACAATTTCTGAATGCAGTGGAAGTATATTAAGTCCTCACAAAAGTATTATCAACCTCTCAAAAATCGTAATTATAAAAAGGATTTATGACTAATAAAGAAAAAAAATCCTTTTAATGGAGAAGGCTGAATTCTTGTGCAGGCTGTTAAGTGTTGTGCTGTGTGCATTGTGACTATTTCATTAATGTTTAAGGTCATCATAAACGAGGACATTGGTTTTGGCTTGTTGTAAAATGTCCTTTACTTTGAAATTTGGGCATATGTACAACTCAACCTTTATTTGTTTCCTAGCTTTCTACCCAAATTATGGCAACACATTTAAAACCAACTAGTTGTGTGATTCCCAGTGGGCAGGTCACAGATGAGGTGTGGCCACAGACATGCTGTCTGTGTGTTACAAGTCTGGCTGAATCTGTTCTGGCCTCTTGAATGAATGAGAAATTGCTGTGTCCTGTGACTCCAGATGACTTCACATGTAAGTCCTGTGCTGAAGAACAGCCTTCATCACTTCCCAACTTGCAGTCTCCTAGTGGAAAATTGAGGTGTATATTGAGTGCCATGTCATTTTTTGCCTAACCTCAGAAGAAAAGCAGCACCATGTACAATACAGCATTTCAGCTTCTCACCAAAGACATTCCTGAGTCTGCCATTACACTACTCTGAAATAGGAGTTCCAAGAAACCAACGAATACGCCAGATCTCACCATTCTTCTATGCCAATAATATTATTTCCTTTGCCACTCTGCCTGGGCCTACTCACATATCTTAAACCGACTTACTATTTAATTATTCTCGCTTAGGAGTACAGGAAAAAGACAGCAGATAGAATTTACACTTAGCATAGGTGGAATTACTTCTAGAATGAAATGAAAATTAAATCTTACACTGCCCATAGCAGGATATATGTCATATTTATATTCTATACTATAACATTATTATTTTAGAAGACTATCCATATTCTTTGTAGAGAGATGTGAGCTTGGTCTGGTAGACCAAAGTGGGTTTATTTTCCAGAGTTTTCATAGAAAATGCTTCTGAATAACTCTGAGGAGTTGCAGGCCCACTAGGTTGCAGAAGGAAGAAAATTAGATAGGATCTCCCAATTCTCCTCCCAGTCCTAAAGTCTGGAGAGAAATACATCCTTTCCACTCCGTGCACCAAAATAATCCCCTGTTTGAGAGTAATTGGTCACAAATTTAGTAGCCACTATAAATTTAGCTCTCCAGGGAACAGATGGCAGAAGATAACCTTTGCCAGGAGTATAAACTATTGCTTAATGAAGCAGAGCCCAGCTTGTTCTGTGGTGTCAAGGCAAAGATGAAGCTTAAGAAAGGTTCATTGATTTCATCCTAATCCACACAAGAATTCAGAAGAAAATAAATTCATTAAAATTACTGTGTGTACAAGGGAGGATTACTATGAATTGTGTCAGTAACATAAATCCTGTCTATATTAATGGACAACGTATGGGCTAAGTGAGGTTTGTGCATCAACATGATGAAAAATTGTATATATCCACTGTCAAGAGGAATGTGTAGAAGGCTTTAGAAATGATAAAATTGAGCACAGAATTTAGCAAATAACACAGTCAATCTGATTCTATTCACACACTAAGGTTTAAATAGATTTTATCACTGGTTTCTTGTAGTTTTCTGTAGCAGCACTCCTCACTGCAGAGGCAGCGCAACCTATTGTAAGCTT
The DNA here is from genome assembly GCA_011075105.1 of Heteronetta atricapilla. NCBI lineage: Eukaryota > Metazoa > Chordata > Aves > Anseriformes > Anatidae > Heteronetta > Heteronetta atricapilla. The sequence goes on from CM021734.1 coordinate 54,513,704, forward strand.
CATGAAATATGTTGTGTCGGTGCTGGAGGTAGTAGTATTTTCTTTTCTATGTTTTGATTTGCATTTTATACTGAATGCTCTGAGTAATGTGTAATTATGTAATTAAAAGTTATGTTGTGATGCAAACACACTTGAAGGCACAGTAAAAGTTTCACTACTAATCCTGCAATCCTGCAAAAAGCTGCCTATGGTGGCAAGGTACTCATTTCACTCTGAGAAGGTCTGGAATAACTGATGTTGTAGCATCACAGCGAGCATATTTAATACCTGAAGGTCTACTCTGATAGTCTTATAGTGTCCCTGAAAATTGTTATGGGTGGAAAATTGGTTTACTGCGTGTTCCATGACACTCCTCATTGCATCACCTTGAAAATTCTTTCCTGTATACCCACTCATAGACAATTCCTGTCTGAATCACTGGATCACTTTGTAAGACTTTGTAGGACTGCAAGTACTTGTGCTCTGATATAAAAACTAACCAACATACAGTAAGGAATATATCTTACTTATAACTATTCTTGAGACTGTTACTCAGACACTTGCTATGCATGTGCATACACTTAAAATATTGGTTGTTGGTATTCATATATATTTTCATTATAAAGAGAATTGGCTGTTAAAATATTTACAAGGAATTATATAGGAATATAGCATTTAAAAAACTTTGGAGATTAAAAAAAACACATTAGTTTTACTGATTACTTGAAAGTAAGATGAAATAAAAAGGTTAATGTGACTTAGTATTTAGAGGAAGTTTCTGATAAAAATTAAGTGCATGTTACAAGGAAAACCATAGTCTTAGAGCAGAGAAGGTGACTGAATTCAAGGAGTCAAGTATTCTTAACATCAATCTTCAATCCTATTTCACTGAGATTTTCTGTCCCTTTTATTTTCTGTTCCCTTCACTCCCCTGCCCTGCCCTTTCCTTCCTGGCTTTGCCATTTATCACAAGATGTCCATGAGATGAACTCTGAACACTCTACTAGTTCAAGAGAGAAAAAAAAAATCTCTACACAAATAAAAGTGGTTATTCCATAAGGGCAGTTTTTTGCAAGGGTTTCTACTCTAGGAACCACGTCTGCAAAGGCCAACAAATTGCAGCCCTCCTTGCTGGCTGTATAATCTATGACTCCACAGACAGCAGATACACACCAGAACAACACAAGAGCTACAGTTACAGGCAACAATAACAACATACTCAAAACTACTTAAGGATCAGAAATGACAAGCAATGAACATGAAGTCCAACTGAAATACCGTACTTCAAGAGCTAATTCAGTCGGTGGATTTATAAATAGGAAAGTACCAAGTAGATAACAGGGACCTAATCTTACCATTGGTGGTCATGAGATGTAAACTTGGCTCTTCTGTATGGTTCTGAGGTCCTTCATTTTAAAAGGATGTTGAAAAAGTGGAATGGTTGTAGGGAAGGACCACAAAAATGCTTTAATGACTGGACAAAGCTCTCTACAGTGACAGCCCTAAAGGCACTTAGCTTTTCAGAAAGTATATTGATAGGTGATTACAGTGTGTGACTCCTAAGAGAAGCAGTAGGCTCTTCCTTTTTTTTGTTGCTAAATCACACTTGGATGCTTTCTGAACAATATACTTTAGACCAATATATGTTATTGAGCTCAGGAGACAAGAGAGTGAGTGAAAATTAATGTAATAGGTTATGCTACATTTTATGGTGGCTTCTACTGATCTAATTGCTTCCAAATCTAAGGAAATAATATAGTTAATAACATAAAATACAGCCACGGGAGTAAGGACATTTGGAGAACTGCTAGTGTATTTTTCAGCATTTTTCTGTAAGTTAGATACAATCTGGAGTACAAGGGGACTGATCTGATAATGATATGTTTGGCTGCTACATCTCATTAAATTCAAATATTTCAAATATTTTGATGCCTTTTTTTTTTTTCCTGCTGAGTGCATTATGGGCTAAATTCCCATTTGCTTGATATATTTAATTATTTTGTTCAATTTTTGACAATATATTCAGATAATCAGGAATTTTTGACAATATATTCAGATAATCAGGATTTGTCCTTGAAAACTGATTAAGGCCTCCTTAAACACCCATGAAATCAAATACTACCATTATTAATTCAATAGCTTTTCACTCAAACTTTACACCTCTGTTCTACTTGGGAATAGTTTAAGACAGAAAGAAAACTGCAGTGAAAGTCAGTCCAAAAGAAAATAATAATAATAATAATGGTTTCATATTAAAATCGTCTTTCCTACATAATTTTGAAGGAACAACTGTAGAATATTGCTGTGTTACTAACACCTGTCTTCACCACAACATAATGGTGAAGTAAATTCAACAGATCAAGGAAGCAGACTTTTAGAGTATGGTTATTTTTTCAAGTAATGCTTATCCTATTCTTCTACATATATGCCACATATTGAGAGTAGTTTGCAATGTCAGTGGGCACAGGTGATGCAATCAGACAGTATTTTCTTTACTATGCTGGAATATATATTCCTAAATGTTTGAGCCCAGATGGATGTCCTAGATTCAAGTTACAGGTGCATGCCCCTTATGTCTTTACTCACCTTTGGGGCAAGACTGAGGTACACAGCTCCCTCCTTTTCACCACATTCTTGAGACAGAGAAGAAAAGGCTGAAAGGACTTGGCCAAGTGCCTAATCCATCTGCATGTAGTACACCACTTATGTAGCCAATGTGTCCTAAAATAAGTTGGGGAGGGCCACAGATGTTGAATTAGCAACTTCTTGATTAAGATCCATCCATGTGTTCCAACAACTCGGTTGAAAAATAAAAGATCAAAAAGGCATCCCTGATAACTGTGCTGTCAAGAAGGATTAGCAACTGGGAAATGTGCAGAGAAGAACTGTTTCTTAGCGCTTCAGAACTTTTTTTTTTTTGGGGGGGGGCGGAATTCTGCATCTAATTTCTGCTGAGTAGGGCATCCAGGAAGAACAAAATACAATCATCAAGGCATCTCTCTTATGAAGTACTTCTACATGTTTGCACTAATTCCTGAGATGCTGACAACATATAAAATTGGTACTTCTCTTTTACTTCAACTTCTAAAAATTGAATCACCTGCCAATAGGTTTTGTTGCAACAATGATATCTATGCAGGGATCCCAATGACTTCAATGGTCATTGGAAGCTAATGGAACAATAAAACATGCATCAGGTTTTGCCACTCTTCTTACTTAATTTCCATTTATATTCACATGGAATAGGATTAGGACTATTCCTAAATTGCACCTTCACAGGAGCAACTGCCAAGGAACAACTCTAGATAATCCTATCTGTGTGCTTAGGTTAGGAAAACCAGGGAAGAAGCCTATGGAACTCATTTGCAGCTACATCGGGGCTCCAAATGAATTTCATCAACACAGGGACCATCAGGTCCATTAGAGGGACAAAATAGCATCATTTTATGACAATCTAATGGCTGAATCCTATACAATGCAGTCCCTTCTCTTCCTCTTTTTCTGGTATGCTGTTTCCTTCCTTATCTGACTGCCAGTGCTGTGATGAGGGAAGTTCTGTTAATGAGGTCAGACCTAAAGGCCAAGATTATTTTATGAAGGATATATCTTATTTTTGTTTATATCTGCCTGAAGATAGTTTTAAGAATATTCTTTGGAAAATCATGATGGAACAGACTTGGTGCTCTGTGACAATGTAATTATTCTATCACCCCAAAATTTCCTCTTGACATTAGAAAAATGTCACCCACCACTATTTTACTCCATCTATCAACACAAGAGGTATCTTCTTGGGATAGCTGTCCAAAACACTTTTCAGAGATAGCAGTTTATATTCCCTGTCATTCAACCATAGCTGTATTGTTATTGTTATTTACTGGATACAACTGATATCTAGGAAAGTTTTAAAAAATATTTTAATATTGTCAGTAAAGTATTTGTTAGTATTTCACATACAAGTACAAAATGGAAAGAAACTGCTACTTTTAGGATGGGATATAAAAGAAAAATTACACACTTAAAGTCCTAATTCAGTATTTTTACGGAAAAAGAATAATTTGCCTTGTCTTGCTACCATTGCTCCGAGCTTTGGAAAAAGATGAAGAGTTTTTGTTTATTTCAGTGAACAATCTTGATATTAATTCAGGAATAACGTTGTGTGGATGATGATACACAGGAACTGACTAGATGTTTGGATTAACATCTATGAATGTATGTAAATGAACAGAGAATTCAAAAAATACACGTTACCTTGGCAAAACATTTCACTGCAACATATGGGCCAGAGTTTGACAACTAGAGGACTTTGGAAACAACTACAACTTTTTGTTAATTTCATTTTACTTTTTCACTTGCATTGCTATATGAGAATAAGGCACATTGAGCAAAATGTATGCATACAACTTAATCTACCTTACATTAGAAGCATGTCTCAACTAGACACAGAGGAGACGTTTTGTGTTTCTCACACCTAGTATGTGGATGCAATGTTTTGCATGGTATCTTCGTAAACTGCTGGCTGCAGACTATCTGCACTGCCAGCTAGAGAATTGTCTATCCACATAGTATTCTCCATTACCAATTTCTAGGTTTAAACTGTATAAATGGCAAATAAAATCAAATTCTCATCAAGTACTTTATTTTGGTAAAATAATCAGCATAGAGTAGCATAGCGTAGCGTAGCATAGAATTGAACAGAACAGAACAGAACAGAACAGAATAGAATAGAGCAGAACAGAGCAGAATAGTTCGGTTGGAAAGGACCTAGAAAGATCCCCTACTCCAACTGTCTGACCACTTCAGGGCCAACCAAAAGTTAAGGCGTGTTATTGAGGGCATTGTCCAAACGCCTCTTGAACATTGATTGGCCTGGGGCTTGAACCACCTCTCTAGGAAGCCTGTTCCAGTGTTTGACCGACTGTTACTTTCATCACAGTGGTCTTGTATACTTGTAGGTAAAGGACAGTAATTATAGCAATCAGGCTGCAGGGGATAAACATAAAAATGTTTGAGAACCCTTGTTTTAAAACTACCATTTGGGCTATGTGGTTTTTGTTTTATTCCATTTATTTATTTACTATTTTATGTAATTAACTAATTCCTCAAATTCTTTTCTGTTCCTCTTCCCATTTAAAAGCTGGTGTTTTGCTTCTAGGCACATTCCCTTTCTCCTTATCTGTGAAGTACATAAAGACTCTGTTCTTGCCAGCCTGTATTAAACACTGCAATACAATTATCCTTAAGCACTGGGCTGTTATCTAAGGGGACTGAATTAGACTTTCTAGCTAAAAGAACATCACATTATTTACACAAAATGTTATAATTGAAACAGATTCACTTTAGAGTATTACATAATGGTTAGGGTAGTAAAGAGATTAAAAAGATCAGGTCACTGATTTAAAACAGAACAAGAAGTTGTCTGAATTGGAGGGTAGGTGTTGAGGGTCTTCCCAACTATTGCCTAATCAGAAGCATGGAAAATCAGTTTTGCATTTAGTCTTGCTTCTGAGTTCCAGCTGGAAGAGCTTCCTCAAGGAAGGTTTATTTGGGACCGAAAGAAGTTCTGCAGAAAGTTTCAGTGTCAGTTTTTCACGAGCACAAACTATCAGAATTTTCACATAAGAAATACAAATCCGCTTTAAATTGATTTTCAAAAAATCCCTCATAAGATCTCTTTTGTTTTGGTATCTTGGACATAATGGCAGGAGGCAGAAAGGGAAGAGTTCAAGAAATCACAGTATCATATGAATTGCTTCTTTTCCTTTAAAAAGTGTCATATATTTCATTTATCTCTTGTTTCAGCATAGAGCAAAACCATTTCCCTCAGAGAAGGCTATCTTAAATTAGCTTAGTGATCTTACAGCTGAAATGCAAAATAATGAGTTAGCATGTGCTATGCATTTTAAGTATCTTGAATATAGTTTGCCACAAGTATTAATTTAAAATTACTTTGTCAATAATATGTCAGCATACCTTTCATCCATGATATTTGATTGTGACTGATCTACACAAAACCTCATTAGAATTTAAATTAGTTGTTTATATCAGTATTTTACTTGTATGACCACTCTAAAATATGACAAAAAATCACCATGGAACAACACTTCAGACGTTTCATGAGTAAAATATCAGCCAATAAACTTACGAGTTTTCCAGTAGAAGTCACCCCATACCTAAATTTGATTTCTTACCTCCACCCTCCCATGGATTCCCATCATTGCCCATTCACAATCACGCCCCTGACCATGAAAGCCAGGAGCAGCCTAGCCATTAAGCATCACAAATTCTGCTGCACCAGTCCGCCCATGTGTTCAAATTTACAGTGTCAGTGACTTTTTATGAGCATCTCAAATATGAACTGTTTGATGGCAGCCTCCCATCAAGGACAGCTTGTGTCCCATCTGAGGCTGAGCCAAGAAGGAGAGAGCAGCCCTGCCCCTCTACCGGCATCCCCAAGCGCTCCCCAGGCCCTCTCCTGTGTCTGGCTACTGGGGCCTCACCAAGCACCCGCAGGTCAAACTTGCTCCCACTGGAACCACAGTGAAACTCAACCAAATTCAGTAGAAATGAGCACATCGGGTGAAAATACAAACATAATACTACATGGTGTCGGTGTAGCATAGTTTCTTCTGAATTTGAAGTGAGGAAAAAATGGAGGGGAAGAGAAAAATGTGAAGACAGTTGCTATCTTTTCCCTTTGTGAATTAAGGAAGAGTTTTCATTTCTCTGCCAGATATAGCTGTAGTGACTGTTGTCCTTACTCTTCTTTTTATTATGTAAATTAAAGTAATTTCTGAAAAGAAGTTTCTTCCCTTTTTCCCCATATACAAGCTAAAATATAACCAGAAAGAGATAAGTAAAAATTCCAACCTTTATTCCACTTTGAACAAGCTTGTGTATATCCAAAAAAGGTTCCTTGATTATGTCTCCTTCAGGACTGAAAATCTTCACATAGCCTTCTTTTTCAAGTATAAAGAGGCGATGAGATCCATCCCCACAATGTACTGCTCCAACAGGCTGCCTTAGTCCACTCACAACCTCCTGAATACAGAAGCAGTTGTGCTTGTGTTTTCTAAAAAAAAAAAAAAAAGAAAAAAACAGTGAGAAATTTCTTCTTTCTCGTAACCATGACACAACAATGTCCCTAAAAGATAAAATGACTGCTCTGTAGTGGTAGTACAAACACAGTCATACAATTCAGAATAAATTATTTCCTTGGATGTATGCACACAGATAATACTGAAAATGAATTTATGCTTCACTCAAGCAAAATTTGTCTTGTACACAAGAGAAAATTAAGTCATTTTAAATCTAAAATGTAGAGGAGTAGGTAAAACGTGGTAAAATAGAAAGCAATTTATAAATAGAAATATTCTATAGTACGTTGCGGCAATTCTACAATTTGCCAAAATTTGGCTTTGAAAGTCCATTAATGACTTATGATGGGACAGTTTGTTTACACAATCTAATTTATTTATTTTCTCAATGAAAAATACATGGAAGAAACAAATTGAAAATCGTAATATAGATAATTTAATAATAAATCTATGACAGTTGTTTAGTAATGGTAAATTCAGGTAGAAATTACATCCCAGAAAGATGTATGATCCACAGTGTGGACCCTAAAAGAGATTCACAGGGTGGAGCAAACTAAGATTCTAACACCTTATTAGTAACTTAAATATCGAATGTTACTGAAATATTGAAGCTAATTTAACTTTCTCTTTTGACATACACTAGCTGCAGCAAAAGAAAGTACCATCTGGAAAACACAGCTGCTGAGCATAAGCACAGACTGAGCTGGTTCACTGTGAAAACCACAGGCTTTTGTTTTTGTTTTTGTTTTTCAGATTAAACAGCATTTATCTTTATGAACCTGCTGATTTCTTCCTCTTTGTCATATTCTTCCATGTGGTCCAGGGAGTTAGAAGCTGGCCCTCGCACTTGTTTTCTTGGAAAATCTGGAAAGCATACACCACCATCTTTTCTTGCATAGTAAAAGCAAAACTCATCAGCTGTAGTTTGGAGAAAACCTTAAAAATGCAAAAGAGCATACAAATATTTAGTGTGTTGTCATGTCTGCAGTTTTGTGCCGTCAAACTAATCTTTAAATAGATTATATTCTGAGTGGAAAAAGAAGTGGTTTTAAACAAAGTAATATCTTCAAAAAAGGCCTGCTCTGAATAAATACAAACTGACTATTACCTTTTATAGTTTTTAATTTGTATCTGTAGTAAACTTTATTTTCAGTGTGCATAAATAAGAAAAAAAACAATTAACTCAAAATGACACTACAGTTACTCATAAAAAAAATGAAGGGACAAAGTTCAGAATTAAGGCTGTCATGTATTTTTTCCTGATTTTAACCCTACTAATGAAGTGTAGTATAGGCTGTAAAATAGCTTGAGCAACTTTCATTTAACTATTTTCTTGTTTTAAGCTTTGTATCATATCCCTTTTATATTGCTTTAGCAGAACTCAGTATCTTTTGCTACTGTCATGCCAAAAAAATAACAAAAATTGTAACTCTTCACTGATTTAATAACAAAAAAGTGGCTTGTAGTAAGAACTTTGGTAAAGACTTCTGTAAAAGACATGCAGTAAAGACTTTGTGGAATGCTGGCACCAGACATCAGTCGGAGAGGTGAATAATTAGTTGTCTCAGAAAGCAAGAAGTACTGCTTAAAACTGCACCTTGTTGACATGCAGCTGGCCTCTGGTTGACTCCTGACAGTGCCGTGGGTGAAGGCAGTGTCCCATCGCAACGTCTACTTCCTCGGCCCCCAACCCTGAGAAAAGGGACGTGTCTCATGCTGCATTGGAGCTGGCTTTAAGCTGGCTTGGATGAAGGGTGGTCTTTAGGTTTTAGGTTAAAATGGGAGGGAGTTTGAAGACAAGGGAAACAAGATGTTGGTAAAACAAAAGCCTTTGAGGAAAATCCCTGCCACTGCTGATACTACGCTATGTTTAATGACAGCAAAAGTATCTTTCTGTCCAAAAACCTTTTTCTAGTAATTTCCATCCAGTTTTTAATCATTAATATTGAATCTAAGATAGAATTTGGCTAGTTACGTATGCACTGTTTTACTAAAACAGATGTTAATACAATGTGTCTTAAAACACCTTTATTGCTCTTAGCGTTATTGGCACAATGTTAGGATGTGCTACGGTCCAAGACCTAACTGATGGAATACACAAAATTAGCACTTAATTGGAATTAGAGGCCTAATTTATGCATGGCTTTACCACTTGTGAATAATGCAGTAATCCATAGATCTTGCCCATAAAATCTCTGGCTTACAATTTACAATAAGCTGATGAGGGACAGCTGTGTTTCTTTGGAAAACGCCAATTTCTTAAAAGCAAAGGTTTTTCAGAAACGTTATCAGTTTTGACAAAATTTTAGTTAAAATGCTGTTTCTGATCCAAGATGAAACTACTGGTCTAAATGCAAAAGAGAGAAACAGACAGCAAACTTCATATCACTGTACTCCAATGTCTTGTAATTAGGGTGTTTCATTAGGAAGAGGAATATTCAGGTCAATGCCCCTCATCTGTCAGGCAAGAGTTTGACCCTAAGTCTCCCATTTCCCAAGTAAATGTCCTAACAACTGCTTTATTAGCTATCCTGGGGTGGTCTCTCTGTGGCTTTCTTCATGGAAAATTTCGAAAGAGTTCAATTTCTTCCTTATGTGGAATAGGAAAATTTTTTAGATCCCAGAATTTTTGTGGAGTGGAAAGCCTTTCCCACCCAACTATACTTCTTTTCATATGCATCTTCCTTTAAAAATATTGGACAAATAACATGACAAAGCCTGCCTTTGGCTTCTATAAAATAGTATCTGGAAACACATGGTAGTGTGTTGTGGTATAAAAGTTTAATTACCATGATTTGAGCTTCAGTAAATATCATCTGTGAGGAGCTGGTTTTAATTTATAGTAGTTATTTGGAGAAAATGTGAGATACTATTTCAAGTGGAACAACTGAAGAGGAACTCTGATATAATCATGGACTGGTATTCCAAGGCTTTGTAGATATAATGCCAAAATCAAAGGTAATCTACAATCTTGGTGTTGAATTATTTGACTTACAAATACATAGTTTTCTCTTCAGTGATTTCTTTCTCTAGGCAAAGGAGATCATTACAGAAAATGCAACAGTGAATTAGAGGTGTACAATTTCTGAGAATTTCTAGAATTTTCTAAGTATATCATCTACTATTTATTACAAAAAAACTACTCTCGGCTTGAATTTTACCTTTAGTCAGAAAAACTGAGAGCATATAATGATCATATAGTTTATGTAGTACATGTGCATTTCAAATAACAATCAGACACAAACTCAATTGAGTAACGCATTAAGCAATGCTTTTTCTTGCATGTAAGACTAATGTTTTCTTTATAAAATATTTTATCATGCATTTAGGTACATCTTGCACTACAGCAGCCTGCAGTTTCTGCTATTTAGCAAACCCATCAGCAGGTTTGAAAAAAGATAAGGCTTACATTCCAATTTCCTCAGAAATGTTCTTAAAAACAGGTTTGAATTAAACTATGAAAATCAGTCTGTAAATTGCTAAATTGTTGCATTATTGGAAGGAATGTGACCTCTGTAAATACAGTTTCACCTGTGCATTAAGGATGGAATTTTGTGCTATAAGAAAACAGTAAGTTACCAAAAAACTCTGCTTCTATGTTCTGTATTCATCATACAGTTTCAGTAAAGACAGTTAAAAAAGATGCTTCTACTTTCCTATCTTATAGTAGCTATTTAATGTTTCCTTTATCATGCTTAATTTGTGAGGTCTTTAGTTGAGAGGTTGCCGTTTTCTTCAGTGTTTGTACAATGTCCAGAAGAATGGTCCATGACAAGCGCCCCTAAGCACTGGAATTATTGAGGGGGGGGGAAGGGAGAGGAGAAATATAGTTTTTCTCAGGCAGCGTTTATTTAGATACAGCTCTGTCACTGCCTCTATGAGAGCTATGCCCAATAGAGATGGTGACATTTAGTCCTGTGTGAATTTCTGAACATATTACTTTATTTTAAAGGAGTAATACATATAATTAGAAATTTCCTACCAATTCCATGTTGACAGAGCAGTTCCCGTGTTAAAAAAGAAAACTTTAATCACAAAGGAAAATTAAACACAATATTTGAGTGTTGTATTTGTTGGATTTTGCATAGGCTTGCATTTCTATGCTTTTCAAATGTCTTGCAAGCCAGAGTCGAACAGTTTTTGATAAGCAAACCTTTCAGTTAAGGCAGTTACAGTGAAATCTTTCTGTGTTCTTATTTGTTAAAATCTGCAGGAATAAGCTGCATGATTTCAAACTTTTTCAAAGAACTTCTGCTCTCATATTATCTTTACCTCCTCTCTCCACAAGTATTTGTGGTCGTTTATTCCTCACACTGTATCTTATTATTCCTATCCTACCTTCACTAAATTCTGCTTGGCTGAATTCCCTGCTTGACCATCACCTTGCCTCTTCTTTCTGATATACAACTGAATTGTAGCAGTTGTCTTAATCTTTATGACAAAGGAAGTTAGTATTCACTCCCTTGTTTGCACAGCACACAGGATTGCACACTCGTTTGCACAGACCTCTACCTGCTTAGAGTGCACATGGAAATCACGCTCACCTACTTTATTCCTGCTACATTGTTGACCTGAAGCATACAGTTCTGTATTGGGTAGATAAGGCCTTTGCCTGTTGTTTTTTTTCCCCTAGTTTGCATTTCCGACAGCTAGATGTGAATTTTTTCGCACAAAAACCAAACCAAACCAAACCAAAACGACCCTACATTCTCCTCTCTCTCTTCTCAATTCTCACAGAAAACTAAATCAAGGAGGTGATTCCAGACTGATTTTTTCAAAACAGGCTTGGTGGTAGCTCACATCACTTCCTACTGGTTTTGAAGTAACTAGTGGCCCTCTTGCCATACTGACACATTGCATGCACCTGCACAAAGGCAGTGCCAGGGTTAATCCCCCTGCTGCTCTTATTAGCAGCAGCAACGCTACTATTTTTCTCTTCAAAAATGGTTGAATGTGTTGACTGTGGTTATTAGTTGACTACATTAGAACTTGAGGAAGTGTTGTGTGGGCTGCAGAACTTCTCAGAAGATTTCTACCATTTTGGACCGAAGTGCTCCTGTTTGGAGTTAAAAAATTCTTATCTAGCATCTCTTCTGGCAATGACCATTCAGATCTGGGCCTGGATCTGGATTCACACACAGTCATCTGGAATCCATTTCTTCAAATGGAAATAATGGAGAGCACATCGTTCAAAATTTGTCCAATATCCTTGGGTGGCAGAGGCACACGTTTGTTCCTTACAATATGTTGCTTCCACTGGCATGAATAAAGTTTCTACTCGTGCTGAAAAGGAGAATCAGCTATGCCTTTCTTTACATAGCCATGGCCATATTAATAACCAATATTAGACAGGCTTCTCTTCTGCCCTTGGAAAACTTCAATTTCCATTTTTTAAAGAGATTTCATTAACTCCAGCTCCTCATCAGTAATCACTGAAACTGAGGTTCTCAGTAATGATTGGATGAGAAACAATGAGAAGAGTCAGCCAGGATGAAGCAGAGAAGTTCTATACTCGGATTTTGTGAAACATTGCACCCTCCTGCAGTAACAGATCTATAAAACCCTAACAGCTATTCTTGTCATTCTGCTTCAATAAAGAATTGGTCCACTTATTCTTTGGATATTCAAAAATGCTAAAGAGGTCAATGGAAATTCTGGTACAGTCTTAACTGGTGGGCAGACTGCCCAAAAAGAATGAACCCAGGATCTACTTACAGTTTTCATCTTTGCAAATGCAAAAAGAACAAAAAATGAATTTCTGGAGCTAACTCATCAAAAAACTTATGTTAAATTTCTGTCTTCTTGGTTAATGTGTACAGCTAAAATTTTAGTTCTAGAAAAGATGCTTGCTATCTTAAATCACTATTAAAATTTCTAATTTATGCTAAAATTAGAGCTTCAGGGCTAAAATTATTTTTGTAGTCAGCAATTTCCTTAAGGTCCTTTGTATTGGTGTTCAGAAACAATTAGCACTCCTTAATGGAGGAAAAGTAATTATTTGACTTTTTAACAAATGCACAGTGAATCATTGGCAGGGACCTCCAATTTGGGGGCATGTTAATTTCCAACTCTTTGTTCAATCCTCCAGGCTAACTGAAAACATAGCTTCCATATTTTTTATTTTTTATTTATTTTGCAATAAACATTAGGGATATATGAGTCTCACAAGTAAGACAGAAAACACAAATAAGCTGTCTTTTTAATTATTCATATTTTAGAGTGCATATTATGCTATATTAAAACCCTATAAGCCGTCTTCTCAAAAAGCGGGACATGAATCTTAATACCTTCATGAAATACTGGTATAGGCATTAAGAACCATGTGTACCAATCAGAAAACTAACTAAATTAACTCTGCTGGTGATGCAAGTACACAACAACTTGTTTTTAGTACTGCCCACTTTCAGAACCACTATATAGAAAGATTATTAGCATCTGATTGATGTAGGAAAAATCCTATTTTAACTGATGCTAAAGTATGTAAGCTCCTTTTCTGCAAAGCACAGTGCTCTGTCCAGTGCTAAAGTTATGCTTTCATCTGGTTATCTTTCAAGGCAACCTGGGTGGTCACAAAAAGCACTTGACATCTTGATGCACTTCAGCAGTTTTACATATACACAAACTTTGTAGAAAAATAAATTTGTCATTCGTCACCACATATGTTGATCTGAGGAGTGAGGTTCCTGTGGCTGTAGCTCCTGTGTTGCTCAGCCCTTTCTCTTTCTCTTTCCCTCTCTACTTCTCCTCATTCTTTCTCCCTTTTCACCCTTTCACTTTTTCCAAATAAAAAAATTGTTTCCTCAGAAACAGAGAGTTTCACAAAACAACTATGAGGGACTTGCTCTGCTGAATATGCTAATCATTTGCATTAGTTACAAACTTGTGTCAAAAAAAAGTCTTTGTGCTGACTTCTTATAAGGGCCAAACATTTAGAATATCTAATCTATTATCACTGTTCAGCAGGCAGTCTTGGCAACTGTGACCTATTCTGCTTTGCTTTGGAGAATGTGATAAAGAGCAAGAAACAGCTGGTTTAAGAAAGACTTAGAAACATCCCTTAGTTTATAAAGACAATAATAATATTTTCATATTTGAATGGGTTGAGATACATGTTAAACCACAGTAAAGGGAAAAAGTAAGTCAATTCAAAATGTTTTCTCAAGCCAATAAAAGAACGCTGCAAAAATCCCTGCACTCGGGATTTCAGAGAAAACAAGTACACGCTGTACACACACAATCAAAAAACCCTCCTCCAAATCTCATCCACTTAAACTATCCCCTTTACTCGAATATGTTTATGTTCTATTACAAAGCTGCGTTCATATGTCAAAAATGACTATTCATAAATTCATTTTTCACATCCTTATTAACTCTGCTTTCCAGCCTGTGTTGCTAGTAAAAAAATCTTAGCAGTTTAATTATTTTCTCCTGTGTGACATTATTTATAAGTAGTGTTTGGAAAAGGAAAAAAGCATAGTTTAAAAATGACAGCCTTAAACATATAAATAATTTACTATTGAGAATACCAAAGATGTTATTTAATATCATAGTGTATTACAACAGTATTTCTAAAAGAACCATCTTCTGTGGTTATTTTGTTGATTTAGTTACAAGTGATAGCACACATTTGGTGATTGCCCTAGACAACACCGGTCAAATTCTGGTTTTGGTTATGTCCAGCTAACTCTACTGACTGCAGTGAGGAAGTGTTAGGTTAGTTAAGAATTTGGTTGTTAACAGCATGTTGGAACCGATTCAAAGATCACAGAAGTCTATCAAATAGCTCCCTTTGATTTCAATGGGCTTTAAACTCTGTGGAAAAATACACCAGTTTCTAGGGTAACAAACCCAGAAAAAACACTTTACTCATCAGCTTATAGGGTCTACAGAGGACAGCCAGCATCCTTCTTTCTTGCATCTTAAAGCTGTATGTCCTTTAGAACAGCCTTTTGGATGGCCAGATAATTGTTTACCTGATTTGAATGAACACAGTAGCATACCATTAGAGGTAATATTTTCAGATATTTTCAGGTGCCTTTGACAAAAAGTAATCCTGAGTTTCATGGAGAGTTTAATAGGAAGGTGGCAAGAAAGTGCTCAAAATGTTTACCTCCCCGTGTAAAAATCACCCTGGAGGCCCTGAGCTATTCTGTTTTTGCTTAGGCAAAATCTCACTATCGATGGTGATTTTACTCAGCTAAAGACCTGGATCTACGACTGCTCAGGCAATATCAATATTTCAAAGCAGACATCCTTTAGTTCCATATTTTGTTATAGGTTTTACCTGGTATGTGACCTCTGCAAGTATAATAGAATTCTTTACAATAGTCTTTGCACAGGTAGGGAAGAGTTAGCTCTCTTTCAGATGTTTCCCCTTTCTCAGGTGAGTAGAATAGATTCTGGGCATGAGGTGAGCAGTGTGCACATTTGATTTCCTCCAGTAGCTTCGCACATTCTGTGTTGTTCGTAACAGAAAGTATCTGCAAGCCACAAACCAGAGACAAATAAACACATGACCTGTTTCCCCATCTTATACAAAAAAGATTTTATGATCCAATATAATAAATAAGGCTATCAGAACCAGTACAGTTAGTATATATGCATCATGTTTCAGGTAACCATTCCAAAAGAATCAAGTGCAAGAAATATAACTATGAAATGTGCAATACGCTATTAGTACAGTGAGATGTCAAGTGTTAGCTTCTCTTTCCCAGAGAAGAACAATAGTAGTCAAATTCTTTTATGGACTCAAGCCTGTAATCTCTTATCGCATAGGCAATCTCTGAGCTATAGCAATGATTTGTATGAGGAGCTACAGCAGCAGGCCGACTGCCCACTGATGAGAAATACTTAAAAACACAACTTGTAGGGTGACCTATTCAAATATTTAGAGACTAAAAGCTGTAATTCTACCACTAAAACACATTAAGGAAACCATATCTTGGTATTTGTTGAATAGGTGTATCTGGAACTATGCCACAGTCCAGCTACTGAAATGATTGCATTGGAGTTCTGCAGGTGCCTTGACTTGTTTTAAATGCTGCTTTCCTTTTTTGCAGTCTGTAGTGCAAAATACATGGTGGTGGGAAAAGCTATGTATTTTAAAACATTTCATAACTGAAAAAACAGAATTTGTCTATAGCATCTTAATTTGTCTCAATATTGAAAGTGTAAGTTTGTCCTGAAAAAAAGAGCATATATTAAGCATAGTACTTGAAGAAGCACTAAACCACGATTGATGATGTGTTTAAGTAAACACAGGAGCCTAAGGAGCACAATGTCATCAAATCGTGAAAAATAATAGAAAACAGCATAGTTGTCTTTATTAGTCTTTGAATGCAGTGCACTTTGTTAATCTATTGTTAACCACATGGATTGTTTTTTGATCATTCATCCCAATGGTGGATAATGGGAAATGTGTTCTCAGTTGAGAGGGACTGAATCTGATCCAATACAAAAACAAAGCTCAGGTTCTTTTTACAGTTTGTTTAATGCAGTTATAAACAAAGACTGTAAGACGCTTATTTTAAGAAATATTAATGCTGTAAGTATTTGTATTCTGTAAAATTTGTAAATATTTGTAAATTTTGTATTTGAAAATATCAAAACAGTTTTGCAGTAGTTCATATCTCCGAGTTGATTTGTAGCATGACTTTACAATGTGTCATTCCCTTGCAACATAACATTGATAGGAATCATCTAAATTATTTTGGATAAAAATTGTTATTTAATACATGAAGACTCTTGGTATGTTGGAGTATGCTGTCTCATAGGTTGTCTGTCTTCTGGGATGCAGCACTTTGATAACAGTCCTGAACAAATTTTATTTACACATCATAATTATATGAGCCAAAACATTTAAGCGAAATGTTGTATTTCCTCCCTGTTGTATTAAACAGCTATGTATTCAAAATAGGATATAACATACGGCCTGTACAGTTTAAAAATTCCTAATTAAAGCAACATTAATTTAAAAGGTAAGCTCTTTCCAGGAAAATTCAGTCTTAACCATATATTGTCAAAAGGCCATCTGAAATGGGTAGTAAAGTTTCACGGCTAAGTTAGAACCCTGATTAGAAGAACACCATTTGGCCTCTACCCTTAATCTAGAAGAGCTACCACTGGCTTCAAATGTCATTCCTCCAGATTTGCTGGGATCATTAAATGCAATACATGTTCTGTTCTTTACACTATCGGTTCTTAGTTCATCCTCATTACCATAGCACCTGCAATTAAGTAATGTGACTAACATGTACGGTTTATCATCTCCCTTCAGGTCTTCCTTGGGACTCTCACTGTCTCACATGTTTTTTTGGCAAGGGCTTATCATTTGTCTTAAACTTGAAGACTAATGAATTAATTGCATGTTGCATGCATAGTGAAAAGTTTGCCTTTACCCTGAATTCACCAGGGAATTCTTTCCACAGCCCCAGCTCCTTCTTTCCTGGAAAAAAAAAATACATTCTTTTTGCTAGATATCTTATTTGGTCCACAGCTGCAGAACTATTAGTGAAACATGGTCTTACTCCTGGAGTTTCAGGTGTTGTTCTAGATATGGCAGATTTGGGAAATATGCCTCAAGGACAAGAACAAAAAATATAACGATAACTACAATAAGGCATGACCAAAATAAATAATAAGTTTGAACTTGACTTAATATTCTCTGGTAGTAGAGAACAGACTTCACAGAAGTCTTGCAGAACTCCACACTACTGAGGCAATATGCTGCATGAGCTGGACCTTCTTAAGGGGATGGATGGCATCCTGACAAGGTACCTATTGTTCTGATGGGAAGTAGCTTATATAATTCAGTCAAATCATCGCCAAATAGGACAAAGTCTGAAGCCAATAGGAGATGATTGAAAGCACTATCCATAAATGCTATTTTTAAAGAACTTTACGTCACTAAGAAGCCGGGAGGTTTCCTTAGTAAGGATGAAATGACCAATTCAGATGTTTCCACCAAAGGAAAGCACACCTGACTACAGACTCTTACAAGTGCTTGCCTATATTCAGTAGTATCACCTGCTTTGAAAGAGTCTCATTTTTTTTTTCCATCAGTGAGTTGATCTCAGGCAGTAGGCTTTCTTGCGGTAGCAGTATGATGGTATGTTTAGAAGTACAAGTAAACATTAGGTATTACTAGGTAAATATTCGGTGTGTTTATTGAATTAACTCCACAGTGATGCTGATATAAAATTCTACTACTTCTCTAACTTCTGCTGGAAGACTCCAGAAAGGAAGAATTGTGAACAGAAAAAAAATAATACAGGATAGCAAAGCTAATTTACTGTTTCTTGTGGAAAACGTAATTGACGTTGCCTGGTGATACAGGAGAAGAAATGCTTGCCAACATTTCAGTCCTCAAAGTTAAGACAAAAGGATCCTAATCCCCCTGAGCAGCTGCTATCCAGGAATTAACCACAGGAATTCACCCCCTCATGTCATTTCTGGAATGAATCTTGGTCATATAATAGCTAATCGGAAGATTAAGGAATCAGAGTCAATCAATTATCTGAAAATCAAGTATGTTATTTAAATTTTAGAATGCTCAAGCAAAATCGGGTGGTAACATTTGCTCTGTGTGAGGTCTGATGTATAACTGGCTCGGAGATAGGACAACAAATCGATAACGTATTTATCCTGGAGTATATTAAATCGGTTTTAAGTGAAAGCTGAAATACTTATTGAATGAAACTTTTTCTGTTGGATCTCTACTTTGAAAATGACCTTACAGTTGACAATGGCTTTGGTCTTTTGAAGATATGTAAACTAATTTCCTGCTTCAATTTTTAAAGTCGTGTGTGAAACCATCAAACTACAGTGGTTAAAACTAACTGTGCCCTGGAAAGTATGTAAAACTTCCAAACATTTATTGCAACATGCCTAATAATGATTATGCCTGCTGCTGACTAATTTACAACATCTGTAAGATCATCCTTTAATCTCTAGCCACATGAATGTAAAACTGGTAGACTCAAGGTAAGATAAATCCAGGAATGTGCAGGAAAGTATAGCATACAAAATTGGTTTATCATCAACAAAAAGAATAGTGCAAAGAAGAAACAGAGGAAGGTACAGTAAACAGAAATTCTTTACATTGAATACAGTCATCTGTTTTGTGTATGCTGTCATATCTAGTCTGAGAAGGGCAGTATAATTTTGATGTTAAGAGAAAAAAAATAAAAAAATCAACCCACGGTGAAATAAGTCATTGCACTAAACTGTATTAGATATACACGCATTTATGTCTAAAAATCATATGCTTACGAGATTGTTCAGCTGTTGGGTTGAACATATGCTTCTTCTGTACTATAGAACTGGATTATGTCATTAAAGAGTTCGGTTTCAATTTTAGGGTAATATGTAAATAGATCATTGTACTAAGGCAGCTGTTAAAGGGACCCCAAGATGAGTTATTTGTTTAGTTGGATGTGTTCAACAATAGCCTTTGTTCGTGAAAGAGCCAGAGCAAACAAATGATTGTAAAAGGGCACACTTGAAAACAATTACTTTTCACCCATTCCTTGACAGCCTTGGCTGTGAAGCCATCCAAGGTAGGGAGGACTTCTTTGCCTGTTGGGCTGTAAGCAGACTTTTAGAAAAACTGATATTACAATATTTGACCAGGATGTATTAGTCCTTCCTAATCAAGGGGATAGTGCAGTGAACTAGAAGACAGAGGGTTAAATGTCAACAAGAGTATGTAAAAATCTTACTTGAGGCAGTGCAGTGTGGTATCTGCTTATTATGGTAGCTACATTTCTGCTCCCAAAACCACAGGCAACGGTAGCATTTTCATTATAAACACAGATCAATAATTTGGTCAAAAATTCTCAAAGACCCAGCATCTTAACCAGGAAGCTCTTATGAAAATGAAGACGTCTACTGAGCATGCTCGACTCTGTCTTTAAAGAAGCTAGTGTTCACATTTCTGTTACTGTCATAGCCACTCCATCCTGTGGATAGATATATGATGGAGTACTGCATTTAAGTAAGCTATTGTTTGAACTGTAGTAGGCTAGAGTTTTATAAATGTGCTTTTTGAAAAGGTCCATCCATGTTTATTCCATAATAGTTTGCCATGTCTCTTATGGAAGGCTACCTCATTCTGCAAAGTATAAATGACATATTTTGACATTTTTCCGAAACAGATATTGACATGATAAAGCAGATCTGAGAGTTTCATAAACATTAATCTATGGTGAAAAATCATCTGATTTTAAAATCCTGAAAAATTATATTCCTTAAAAAGTCTAACCAATGTTTAAAAAGAGTTTTGACAGCTCAGAAATAACTAGTGTGGCATATATGGTTAACACCTGACGTTTATATGAGGTTTTGAGTACTGTTAGCCCAAAGAAATCCAAAGGGAATTAAATATTTTCAAGTGATACTAAGAAGAGAATAAACCCTTCAACTGCCTGGAGATTGAGAAGTTACTGAAATGCAGCTTCCAGTTTACTGCATTGAGCCACTTACTACAAGGGTCTCCAAGCACTGAATAATCTCAGAAGCCTATATGCCACTGAGCCATTAAAACAGGGTGAATTAAGGACATATTTTCCAGTCCTTATTCTTTTCTTCTTTTTTTTTTTTTTTTTTTTTTTCCCTCTTTCTCTTTTCCCCTGCTACATCTTTCAGGTTATCTGTGTGTGGTTAGTTTATAGTTTAATTGAATTATCACACAGGAGCTTAATGACACTGTCTCTAGACAACATGAAGAAATATATCTGCCTTGAATCTCAAACTGCTGCTGCATATGGTATGAATAAAGAGAGATCTGCAGCTGAAAACCTGCAGTAAGACAGTTCTCACTCATCTGGGAATAGAGGGGGTAGGACAAATGCTCCCTCAAAAGGCATGAACATTTGGACAGAGCTGGGGACTGAAGGAGAATGATGTTCTCCAGTTTCACCCATTAGTGAACCAACTAACAAACACAATGGTGTTGTTGTTATTCTTTTGCCATAAGCAACAGGACTCTGTGTGTGGGCAGCAGTTTAGTGGGGAGGAGGATAAGTCGACCCCTTTTTGTCCTATTGATTTTTTCCTATTTGCATGACTTGAGCAAATTAAATGATGCAATATGGCTTTTTGTTACAAAACAAAGTGAGAGATACCACCCAGACACATATGTTGATTCGTAGAAGCTGTTTACATGAGAATGGAGTGAAATCTACCGTGAACCGAGCATAAAAATTCGATTCAGGCTGGGCATTTTTTTTATTATGCCTGGGCCAGCAAGCCTGAAACGCAACTTTTCCAAGAGTCTCGCAGACCTTGACAACTACAGAGTTGTAACCGAGGAATTCTTAATTAAACCTAAACCGGGATGGAAAAGGGAGGGGAAGAGGAAAAAAAGAAAAAAGAAAAAAAGAAAAAAAAAGAAGAAGGAAAAAAAAAAGACACCTGATTGTTGATTTCACGTGCAGCGCTTCCTAATGCTGCTGCCCTGCTGCCCGGCCACGAGAGGACGGGGGCACGGCGCCGGGCGCTGCGCGGAGCGGCCGGGCGGGCAGAGGAGGTGCCTCCCGCCCTGCCTCTCCCTCCCTCCGCATGACGGCGGCTTCAGATGCGGCCGGGAGGCCGCCAGGTAGCGGGGGAAGGAGGGGCGGCCGGCACCTGGCGCCGCGGGGGGGGGGACCGGCCGGCCCCAGCGCCGGCACCCCCGGGCACCCCCGGCTCGTCCCCGCGGGGCTGCGGCAGGCAGCTCGCCGCGCTCCCACCCCAGACCTGTCCGAGGACACGCAGGGGGAACCGGGCAACGTTTTTCCGTTTTTCTTTTTTCTTTTTTGGAACCCCAGCAAAATAAACCGCAAAGCGC
Organism: Heteronetta atricapilla; assembly: GCA_011075105.1. Lineage (NCBI taxonomy): Eukaryota > Metazoa > Chordata > Aves > Anseriformes > Anatidae > Heteronetta > Heteronetta atricapilla. The sequence continues at coordinate 54,535,604 of CM021734.1, forward strand.
CGCCAAGCCAATTCCCAGCCCCGCCGCCGCGGACACCCGTGGGCAGCCCCCGGGGCAGGGGTCCGGCTCCCGGGGCCACCCGTCCCGTCAGGTTAGCGCGTGGAAAGTAAAATTAACCCCCCCAAACCCACCGAAGCAGCGGTAACTCCTCAGGTGGCGCCTACCTTGGTGTCGGCGTGCAGCAGCCCCTGCGTGTCAGCGCGGGGGCAGCAGGAGAGGCGCGGGTAGAGGCCGCGGCACATCGCCTCCCCGCCGCCCGGCGCCTCCGGGGCCAGCAGCCGCCGGTCGCGCTTCTTCAGCCGCCGCGGCGGGGTCCCGTTGAGGCACCTTCTCCTGCGGGCGCCGCTCTCCCCGAACTTGGCATCCCCCTCGAAGAAGCACAGCACCACGGCCACCAGCAGCAGCTTAAACGGCAGCATCTTGAGCATCATGCCTGAGGGAGCGCGTGGATGCACCCAAAAAAAAGGGGGGTGGGGTGGGGGGGGCGAGGGGGAAGGAGGGGAATCCCACTGACTTTGCTTTGCACTTCGCGACGGGAAAACACCTCCCTCCCGCACGAGGGGGAAGCCTGCGGCCGCGCTCGGAAAGCCTCACGGAGGGCGAAAAAAACAGCCCAAGGGGGGACGCGGACCCCCGAGCCGAGCCGAGCCTTGCCGCGCCGCGCCGGGAGGACGGGATGCTCGGCGGCGGGCGGGAGGAGCCGCGCGGGCGGCACAGGTTCAGCAGCAGCGGCCGCTGCCGCGCCGAGGCGCCGGGGCTCGGGGCGGGCCGGGCAGCGGGCGGCGGCAACCCCTCACTCGCCGTCCCATAGGAAGGGTGTCCCCGCGGCGGGGCGGCGGCGGCGGCGGTGGCGGCGGCCGTGCCGGGCGATGCCCCGTCCGCTGCCGTCCGCGGCTCAGCAGGGCTCTCATGTTTCGCTCCCTCTTTTCTTCTTCTTTTTAAGCCGCGCGCGGGGAGGTGCTGCCACCGCGCGCCCTGCACGTCACCCGCCGCCACCGGCCGCGCGCCGCGCACCCGGGCTGGGAGCGAGCGGCGCGGGGGCGCGGCCGGCCCGGGGGGCAGGCGGCGGCGCCACGCCCGGGAGCGGCAACGGCCGCCCGGCAACGGTCAGCCCGTGACGGCCGCCCGAGGTGGGTCTCGCCGGACGAACCCCGAGGGGCGCCCCCCCGGCGGGGAGCGGGGCACAGTGCGAGCCGAGAGGGGCAGACCCGCCCGGGCAGGCCAGGGAGAGGGGAAAGCGAGGGCCCGCAGCACGCCAGGGGCAGGTGCAGCCACCTAGGGAGGAACGGGAGGGCGGCTGACCTGACGCTGAGGAAAAACACCTCACAGCCCAAGAGGCTCTGTGGGAAGAGGAAGGGCAAAGGAGGGCTGCAGGGAGTTCCTCGTGGGCAGCAGCGCTTCTCAAGGAACGAGGGCCCGTTACTGTTCGCCTCACATTTAACTAAATCTCTTCAGATGTAGTTTTGAACTCTTAAGCAGCCCGCTGTGAACTAAATGGGAATTTGGCATGGACAAGGAGTACGTCAGATAAAGCGTTGTGTAGACATAAAAAACTGTCCCCTCTCACTGCAAGTACGTTTCTTGGAGGCTGGTGGCTCCTGAACTCATGACCTCCACTTGACTTGCTACTGACTCTTGTTTGGCTGAAAATGTTCCCGACCAGGGCCTGAGCCACACCGAGTACTCAGAGTTCTGGGTATGTGCTGTAGGGGTTCAGGGACAGCGTGGGCCCCGGCGCTTGTGTTGGTGAGTGAAGTCAGCGTGGCACCCTTAGAGTATCGCGAGCACTGGTGGTGATTCAGCTGTCCTGCTCTGTTGTTTTCAAAAAGAGCCGTGCTTGGCAGTGGGGGAGCGTGTCCCGTGAGCAGCCTGGCTGGCAGAACTGGAGCAATATGACTATACCACAACAGTCGTGCCACATTTTCTGGGTTATTACACAGGTTATTCTGAAAGGAAAGTGATTCTGGTCAAAAGCAGAGCAGCGACACCAGAAGTCGTTTTTATTCCCAAGCAGTCTCCCCACGGAGGATTATGCTGGCAGAACTGTAGTGGCAAAAGTATGCAGCTGAAGGTCCGACTGCCTCTTTTCCTGTGTAGGCAGGTGGTCAGACTTTTCAAATGGATTTTGCACTGCTTCTCCCTTACTGGAACAGGAAAGTGGAACTGAGTGGAAAGAAGTGACTGTGGGGCAGATACCCTCTTGAAAAAACAAATGTTCAGTGAAAGTGTCTGTTGAACAGTTGTGGCCTGATCCTCACACTTCCCGTCTCTCTGGAGGAAAAAGGAAGTGAGGAATATAAATCCATATGATCAAAGTAACACAGCTATTAGTAAATAACATTTCTGCCTCCTTCAAGTGCTGCCTGCATAAATATCCGTTTCTATGTATACCTGTACTGGTTCTCAGAGGAGGTGAGTCTGAGGTGTGGTAATTAAATAGAGAGTGATTTCCCGAAATGGGAAGTTACCAAGCTAAGAAAGAGCTGTCAGTTTGTGAAGGTCAGATTCCACATAGAAGTTTTACACAGAAATTCTGTGGAATGGCCAATGCCTATTGGCCTGGTACAACATGAAGTGCTCAAAACTTGAAGCTCTGTAGTGGTAAAGGGATATAAAGGTGTATAAGCAAGACTGGAAGAAGGTTGAATTTTCTTTATAAGCTCTGAATAGAAAATGCTGATTCTTGGGGTTTTGTGCAAGAAGACATGATTTAATCTTATGTTCCTTTCCACACTTCAAAAAAGTTCATGATGGATTCTTTAAGAAAGTCTTATTTTTCTATTTTTATTTTTTTCCAAGCTGGTTGGTATAGGAATTTATTTATAAACCTTTTTAATAATGCAAAGTTAAGGTCAGTATTAGTATATGCCATTTCAGAGTGTCAGCTTCAGGTGTCTCTCAGCGTCTGATAAACAGAGATAAGGGAATACTTAGGAAGTGGAAACATATACATAGGAAATATGGTTAATAAACACATCAGTCTTTTAATGCAACCTGGATTCTGTCATGTGAACTTCATTACTGGAAATGATTAAACATGGTAATGCCATAAGTAGAGGTGAATAAACTCCGTAATTTGTTTCTAGGATGTGGGTGAGAATCTTTGGGTTTTGCTACAGTTATGTGTGAGAAGGATAGCAAGTTAAAAGGAAGCTACTACTGCTGTGGTACTTGAACATAGCTAGATTTTCTTCTAGTTTTATCCAGGAGATAAGCAGACTGTGCTTATTTATACCATTATCTTTACTATCTTTGTTATTGTCTGTATCATAATACATCATGGTATCTGTATAGCATGAGTCAAATGTGTCAGAATACCCTTCAAAGAACATAAGGCTAAGACTGTGACATAGGCTTGAACTTACCAATTACTGTTTTTCAATTGTGTTTGTTCTTTTTAATTTATGTGACTCAGTAGTTGAATTCAGATTGTCATAAATATTTTGCAAGGGAATTTAAATGTACCGAGGTACCTGCTTTCAGATTTGAAGTTACCAAAGTCTTTAGTATTTTGAACAGAAGAGAAAATGTGTGGAGCAACCAGTGTCAGCTTTGGGAAGTGCAGTTATCATCTGAATTTACAGGTAGGAGCACAAGCTGAGTGAAGGGATCTAATGGCATGATGAGGATTGTGCCTGATGGAAGTAATTGGTAGCATCGCATTATTCCTAAACCGCCAGCTGATGTTGTCTGGCAGCACACCTTTATGTATTTTTGTGATTCATACAAGGATTTTGTGTACGGTCACTTCACTTTACAACTAAGCTGTGTAAGTTTAACAGTACAGTTTTTTTCTTCTCAGCAGTGAAAGCCAAGGCTACATTCTGTCCTTCCACACTGATGGATAATACTCGGCGTGCCATGAGGTGGAGTTTTGCTGCATTGGAACAGGCTAGGACAAACCAATGCTCACCTTGGTTTGCATCCGAGAAAGTGCAGTATTTATGACACTGGTACAGGATGGTTGCACCCCCGCCACCATCAGGGACATTTCACTGGGTGAAGCAGGTGGCCTTCAGCTCTTGGAGAGTGGCTCTGCTTTTGCTTTAGCTGAGTTGCACTTCTCAAACACAGTTTTGTCTTGCCAGTTATTTTAAGATAAAAAGCTTTCATTGTCAGGTGAATTCACTGTCAGATGAAATGAGAGTGGAATCTCTCCATAGCTCACCAACAGCACACTTTTCAGTGAGTCCATTATAACATTATATGTGTTATTTAAAACACTCTCCCTAAACTGTGGGATGTGTGATTCTACTTTATAGCTTATTTATTCATCTTCTTGTTTGGGCCAGTGTGTATCACAGCAAATTCTGCATCATAGAAACCACAGCATGAGAAACAATCACGGATTCCCCAGCATATACACTCAAAGTTAGTGTTCCACTTTCAGAATAAATTCTGAGAAAAAAAAAAAAAGCATTAAACTTTGAATTTTGTATCTTTCACTCAGAAAGGAAAGCAGAACAATCATTCTAAAGCAGTCAGAAAATTAATTTAAATTACTTTGAAACAAAGCTGAGCTTGAGAGTCCAGGATCAGAGGCTTCTGCCTAAGCTGTGACTTCTGAAACTTAATGGTCCCAGCTCCCTTTTTCCCTGTCAACTGGGTGGACAGAGACCCAGGAATCTGGAAATTTGGAGTGAGAACTTGGGCAGGAATTTCAAGGTTTGGCAGTCTGAGGTTCTGTGCTTCTGGCTTTTTTTGGGTAAAAGCCTGACGGTGCTGAGAGTCCTATTAGACGTGAAGCTGAGCGTTTTTTCTGGCTTTCTGCAGCATCACCAGGATGAAGGTTCCTGTGGCTTCAGGGCAGAGAGCTGGAATATCAGGAAGCCCTGGCTCTGGGACAGTCTTTATGGCAGGAGTTCCCCACAGCTGTGAACTCTTCAAGTCCATTTGCTGTAGCAGCTCCTCTGGTAATGAAGAAGGAAAACTGCCGGAGTGGTTTCATTAAACCATCTTGCGGTTAGTCAGAAGTTTATAAAACCATTATTTTTTTCTGCTTATGTTTCTGCTTGTGATGTAACAGAATTTTTCAGTTTGGTCAGAACATTTCTGGTTGGTTCTCTCCACCATATACTACAGCCCACATCATTTCATGGTGTTCAGAATAACATGTTGCTTGTCTTTGCATACCACAAATACGAGGTGTGAAAGCTGGTGTAACATGAATGAACAGGACTTGCAAGGATATTTTTTATGGGAAAATAGGTGCCCAGACAGTCACAGACAAGTTTTTAGGGTGTGTCTTTACCGCAGAGTTCCCCATAGCTCTTAACAGAAATCCTCTAAACCAGCTGAAGCCACCTGGACCATTTGGGACTATAAACCAATGTGTCTGGTCTCTGAACATGACTTCAAAAAAACCTGAGTCCTGTCAGGGTACAAAAACAGTATTCGGCTGATGTTAACTCCACTTGATTGGCCCATCAGGGAATATGAAGTACAGATTATTTTAGCACATCACGTCAGCTGCTAACACAAACCTTCAATTACCTGCGTTCAATTTTGCAACATAAGCTAGGCTAACGGGAAGGCAGATAAAGCAAACCATTTTGTGAAGGAATGAAGACTCAAGAGGCCCGCTTGCCTATGGTCTGCATACTTTTACTACCTGCTGTAATTCACCTCAACAACATGTCTCTATTTATGTTTGTTACAAAGAGACAAAAGAAGCCGTTGTGGGGAAAAAAAAAAAAAGTCTTTCTTAGCAAGGACAGTAATTACCCCACTGTCGATTGCAGTTTACCAGCCATGTGTATGCCATCCCTTGCTCCAGTGCTTGGGGTGTCCTTATGTCCTCTAAGAACACTTTAAGATGGCAGTTGATGAAACTCTGAAATGCTTTCAAGAGTTATCAAAGAGGTAAAGGTGAATAAGCAATATTGTGCATGCCAGAGCTAAATAGTGGGCCTATATACTTCTGCCTCATAAGATTTGTTGCCTGCCGAGGGCAGGGCTGGAAATCATAGCCCGGCAGCGTTAAAACCAAGCAGTCACAAAACTCTGCTGAGTAGCTCAGTGACTGGCATGTCAGATAGGATTTCACAGATTTTCTCCATGGTGATGTGGTGCATGTGCAGTTCACTGTGTTACATAAATTGATGTGAATCAATTCATATTTGATATGGAAGCTTTGGTGTGGGACATTCTTCACAGTAGCTTTCACATAATATGTGCTAAGGTACCATGTGCTGCATTGCTGCATATATAATGTAAATTCTGCATAAGCTGTGCTTTTCGAGGCTACTTTCCAAACAGTAAAAAACATTTTCTCCACAGGTGGGAAATAACAGTGGAATCAATAACCATATATTTTTCAAGTCATATTTTAAGTCATATATTAAGTCATATATATTTTAAGTCATATATATTTTGTCATATTTTAAGTCATATATTTTCCTAGACAATGTATGTTCCATTTATATGTGTAATTTAGCTTTTAGAAGAAAGATTTATCTAATTCAGTTGCATAATTTGTCTTTAGGAAAACAGGGAGTTCATCTCAAACAAATAATGTTTCTCGACACATCATTCTCAGAACTACCAAGTCCCTTGGCATATGCAGGAAAGTACCCATGTACCTAGCAGTCATTCTCATGAGCATTCTCCTTTGAGCACGCTAATGCCATGCTCAAAGTCGGTGTTTTTGGCTCATATTGAATGATTTCAGAATGGTGCTGAAAACTACCTCACACTTCTTGCATCACGCATACTTCTGGAGGTTTATGCACACTTCTGGTCTGTGTTGTCTGTGCCAGTGTAGCACATAACTAGTGTCATCTTTCTTAAGTGTCCATTTAGCCTGCGCTGACCCGAGGTTACAAATTTTACCCTTAAAGACTTTTCTATTAGATTTCAATAAGGGGCATTGGGAGCATTTGTCAGCAGCCTAAATCCTGACTGTATGAGATCAGCCTGGAGAAGATTAGAGCTATAGTCTGAGTCCCAGTCATGCACAAGACAAGCTGGAAGAAGCAGGCGATTTTGTAAACAGCTAATTCTTATGGAGGCTGTTTTTTTGGGAGCCCATCATTCACAGGATTGAGCTTGGCCTGGTTGCCCTATCTCCTACTCCTGAGATGCACAGTAAATTTCAAGCATGTAGATCTTCAATTATTTACAAATAGTCAGCCTTTGACTAGAAGTGGTGCTTATCATAGTTGCAATTAAAATGAAATACAGACTCCAGTTTGGCTACAAGTTAGCATGTGGTTATAAAGCCACTTTATGTGCGTGGAGCATTGTCCAGCCACTAAATCTTGGAACTTCTGGCTCTTCAGGCTGATATTATTTTGCCAGGAATGTGGTTGTCAAATACAGGTTGGACCGTATATGTTCTAAACCTTGACATGAAGACTCCATTAACTTTGGTGAGAAATGAATCTAAGTAGGTGGTAGGTTCACAAGCAGGTGGTGATGTGTGAATCATTTTTTTTTTTCATCTGACTGGAAGATGTATGGACAATGAAGATCCTTGGATGTAGATGTAAGCTGATGTGGATGCCAGATGAACTTGGACTGAACTTAAGGCCAAAATATATTAAAAAAAAAAAAAAAGATGCAGGATAAGGAGACACAGCAGCAGATGTTCAAACCATATGTTCCTGGACAGGTCTAATAGAAAACTTCTTCCAGTCTATTTTGTGTTTCCTTGTTAGAGAGGCTGTGGTTTGCAAAAGAATAGGCTGCACCTTCTATGTGCACTTGCAGTCCAATTCTCTCTCGTTTTCCTCATGCAGGCAGGCACACAGGGCAGGAAATGTAAGACAGCCACAAATTAAGCTGAAGGTGTGTTTGTCAGAACTGAAGAACAAAGCACCAGAAATAACATGAATCTGCCAGGAGTGACCAGTACACCAGCTCATTGTTATCATCCCTATCTTCAGGAATCGAAGTTAATACATAGAAGAGCTCATTGCTTTAGCCCAACATGAAAGCGTTCCTTGGGCAACCTGAGGGTCCTCAGTGATAGATGCACTGATCATTCATGTTTGCTTCTGACATAATAATGTTCAAATGCTGTATCAAGAAGAAAAATCCAACTTCGGTATCTTTCAGTTATACTGGACACGTTGAACAGATTCAATGTATGTTAGACCATTTCCTGGAATAGGGAGCAACAGTTGGGATCTCTTAATGAATATAGCACTTCAAAATAATACAAGATATAAGATACACAGTTCATTTTGTAGTATTCTCTGCATGAATGTGGTCGACCTGTGTTAAGATACAAATAATAAAGGCCCAGAAGTCCAGGTGAGCTGCCCTTAATCCCCAAATTTTTGTATGCAGCCTAGCTTCTACAGAATTTGAAATTCTGTGTATAATCAAGTGATTGAGTTAAACACTGCATCCTAACCTTAAGGCATGTATTACAATCACTATCAAATGAACTTTAAGGATGAGCTGTACTGCTTCACGTAATTCATTACAGATGTGAGGGAATCCCTAATTTCCCTAGGAATGGTCACTGCAGAGTAAATGTTGTTTGAATGAGGCAAACAGACTGCACTTAACCCCTCCTGCAAAGGTTTGGTTCTGACTCTGGCAAAAACATGATTTAGAGTGATTGATTCTAGCATTTTGACCTTTCTGACTCCCTGTATGACTCTTTAGGGTGGGGCCTGAATGATGATATAAAATTGGAATCATAGCATTCCAGGGATGGTACAAAGTTACAAATTACTTTGTGTGTCTGGGATAAGATTAGTAGGCAGAGGTCACCTCTTGGGTATGATACAGCAACTCAGTGTTGACTTCCAAAAAAGATTACAATCAGCCAATTTTCAGACCCATCAACTGTACTGTATTTTAGTATGGAAATACATAGTTTGCAGGAGTAGTTGGTGAATTTTGCTAGCCAATCAGCCAAATGTGGGTGGGAACCAAATAAGTTTCTAATCACATTCAACATTTCTTGGAAACTCAAGAGTCAGTTGACAGTTCACAAGGAATATTTCTAACAGTCTTTTTTTTTTTTTTTCTAATATTAAGTCTGAGTTGCTAGCATTGTACTTTCAGTGGAACTGTTTCTGATAAACTTATCTGACTACATGTAATGGTGGGAGGCCCTGAGGACATTCTTTGCCTCTGGCAGCTTGGAGGAACCGAGGGATGGTGGAGGCTGTTCTCTCTGGACTGATGGGTCCATATAACCTCACACCAAATACTCAGCTCTTCAGGGAGGCTTGTGTATTGCTCCACCAAGCATGGCTTTCCAAATGGTTTGAACTTTAACATCAAGGGCCCTTGTTTGTCTCAGGAGTAGGTAATCTGTACAGGCAAAACTTTGGGTAATGCTTCTAAGCTGTATGTTCCATGAGAGTGCTGCTGTACCAAGAAATCAGTGAACTTGTCTGGAGGCCTGCAGAATTTAATTGTTTTGACATAGCTGAGTGGACAGGTAATAATTCTAGAGTTGCCAGTTTTTGTTTGTTTGTTTGTTTTCTTTTTTGTAGGAAACAGTTTTTAAAAGTTTTGATAGTTGTTTTTAACATGATGGAAAAATGTGATTTCAAGCCAATGAGGTAGTAATTATGAGTTACTTATCCTTCTGGTTTGCTACAAGGAGGGAGTCATGTAAGACACTCAAGGGACGCTTCTAGGAAAACATCTTGATGGGCAAACAGTCCGCTACTTCTTTCGTTTCTTACTGATCTTTGATTTAGAGATTTCTCAAATAGATTCCACACTGTGTCTTGAGACCTACCTACCTACAGCCACTAGGATGAGGTGGAGTTCTGAAAAGATCTAACATTTAAGTGGACTAAATATCCTTTTTGACATTGTTTTTTAAAAGTAGCCAGAAATCCACCGATTGATGGGTAGAACTAGGATAAAAGCCTTTTATTTGAAGAAAAGAAAATGTTACTAATAGAAGGAAAATCAGGCTAGCACTCAAAAGTAGAAAAAAATAATGGATAGCAATTAATGACAAAACTGAGAAGGAAAGGTGAATAAAGAAATCAAGGTCCTGCCACACATGCTTTATCATCTCAGTCATGACTTATTTTAGAGCCTGCTATACCTGTTTCCCTTAATTTTTCAGACCTCTTGATCATTGCCTTGTTATTTATGACCTTCTAGCCCAGGCCCAAACTTCAGCAGTACAGCACTTTGACACTTTATTCCTTGTGAGAGCAATGATCACCTACAGTATCTGTTTAGTTATGTACTTTGTTCATTTTTATACTTGTTATTAATATTACATTAATATGGAATACTTTCTGTTATGCATTGATAGGACAATGAAATTGATTTATGTACCACTTTTGAACAATCAAGGAAAGCATGGCTTCTGGTTAGCTCTGAAACAGAAACCATTTGCCATGTACTCTAATATTTGAGAAAACATTTATTTTTTAGCCTTTCTCATAGATGGATGTCCTGTTTCAGTGACCTTACTTGTACAGGGAGCACCATACTTGCTTGTTTGGGAAGTATTGTGAAAATGCAAAGCACTACATAAGTGCTAAGTACTGTTTATAATAGGATATCTTCATGGTATTCTAGCTGCCATAGTAAGATCTTCCTGGAAGTTGGCTTAACCAGGCTATGCTGGAGCTTTCTGCAATTTTAAAATGAGAATAATAAATGTTTCATTGCTTCATTTGGCATGTAAGATATAGGCACTTACTGTCTATGACACTCCATAAAGTAGAAAAGAACTGTAGCACTGCAGTTTATGTTATTAAATTGTTATATGGGATAAACATGCACTTTTCATCAGTATTGTGCTCTGTTCTAACATAAAGCAACAAAACCTGAGACATATTACACTTTGTCATATAGGTTTAATGCTTTACGAGTCTGCGTATTCATAAACATTTTGTAATGTCTATTGTCAACCTGGTGAAAAACAGCTGAGGGTCTGTTGGATCAATATATGTCAGAAGCGAGTGAATACTCAAGTATTCCTATTCAAGTGACTGATAAAAATTCTTTCATTTTCGTAGGCATAATTTTCCATTTTCCAAACAGGTAAAATATTCTGGAGTTTCAGTTTCTTGAATTTACTTTACTTGTGGAAATACAGCTTTGCTAATAGCAATACTGCTTGATACTATGATTTTGTTTACATATCTCTAGAAAGGAGACAATTGGAAATGATGATATCACTGTTTTACAGGTAGCCAACACCCTTGGCTGTGTGAATTTTGGCTGAGATGATGAGTGCTGCCACCCAACTACGATTCCACCGCCAAATCCATCGATGTTTCATACTGAGAATGGGTAATTAGTTTTCACTAAAAAACTTTAGTTGACAATAAAAAATGAAAAAAATAAAAAATTACTACAGAAGGCTATTTGCAAAATCCATATTGAGTTTCTCGTACAATGTGCATCAAAATTAATTTTTGAATTATGGGTGAAACTGTCTGAATCACCTAGCTTTGGGAAATTTACTGATTACTGTGATGATACTGGAATAAGGCACATAATGAAATACCTGAATACAATTATTCTCAGAGCCTTTATTATCTGCCAGTTTAATATATTTCTAGCCTTTTCTTGTAAGCCTCTTGGAACTGAATCTACCATCTGTATTCTGTATTTATTTATATGTTGCCTTGCCCAGCAGCAATGTACATTTGATTTTGTCATCTAATTCATATTATGGTAGTCAACAGAGAAATATTAGAGTAAACTTTAAAGAAACTATGGAAGTACAGAGATTGTAGAAGTAACATTTATTAGAGTAGTGTTATATATGGAGAAACTACATGCCTCCTTCTGTTACTAAACATAAGTAGGTAGCAATTGAGACTTGTTGAACTCTGGTGTCAACTCTGAGCTACAGACAATATTCAGAATGGTTATTTCTTGGTTTTATGCTATAAATAGTTCTAAGTAAATGAGCAAAGATGTCATGTAATGAAAAAAGGGAACTGATAAATTAATACATTCATTTGTTTACTTAGTGCTTGTCTAGATTGTAATGTGAATTTTAAATTTGGAAGAAGAAATCAGACCTCTTTACACCTCTAAGAGACTGAAATTTTCTAAGTTACAGAAAAAATAAAAAATTCTAAGCTTTTGAAGTGTTCATGCTCTAACAATTAAAGAAGTAAAAATAGATGGAACTTGTTAAAATCAGTAGCACATTTGCTAAAACCTTTAGCAGAGACATGTATGAAGCATGGAAAATCTGTGACAGGACTTTCTGTGATCCTTTTCTGGCCATATTCAAAATCTGCTCCTAAAAAAAGAAGAGGAGGCTCATCAGCTGTTTGAAACCATCATGTCTGTTGATTTCAGTTATGATAACTTCCACTGCGTTGGAATCTGCCCAAAGTTCTTTCTGTAAAGACCCTTCAGTACTGTCTTCTTTGAAAGGCAAAACCATACCCTTGAAACAACAAAAGATTGACTTGTGCTCCATCTTTTGCATTATTCTTTTAGAATATGAAAGTGTAGTGATATAGTTGAATCCTGGTGGTATAGTTTAATCACAGAATCATAGAATATCCTGAGTTGGAAGGGACCCTTAAGATCATCAAGTCCAACTCTGGACACTGCACAGGTCTACCCAAAAGTTCAGACCATGTGACTAAGTGCACAGTCCAATCTCTTCTTAAATTCAGTCAGGCTCAGTGCAGTGACCACTTCCCTGGGGAGCCTGTTCCAGTGTGCAACCACCCTCTTTGTGAAGAACCCCCTCCTGATGTCAAGCCTAAATTTCCCCTGCCTCAGCTTAACCCCGTTCCCGCAGGTCCTGTCACTGGTGTTAATGGAAAAAAGGTCTCCTGCCTCTCGACACCCCCTTACGAGGAAGTTGTAGACTGCCATCCGAAGTGGGATCCAGTTTCTCTCCACCATCTTTGATGCTCTTACAATGCCTTCTTTGCTAACCAGACTCTATTGTACTGAATTATTATATTTGTTACTTTAAATTCCAAATATAGTAATATTATTATTACCAGTAAGGTAAGTGAACCAGAGAAATGTAGCATTCTTTTCAGATTGTACTTGTATCATTTGGACTTAGAAAAAGGAATCTCAGGCTGTTCCACCCGTAAAATTAAGAGCTTTGGTACACAAGCATATTCACTAAGAGATAAAGATCATTGTCATCTCTGTGGCACCACTTCAGAGACAGCCACCTAAAAAAGTGGTGACTTAAACTGCCATGGAAATACCTAGAACTTTGGCTGCTCTGCTGGCCTTAACTGTAGGTAGAATTCACTAAATCCAAAGAACTCCAAAGTTACACTTCTCCATTGCTGTCCTGGATGCTTCACATTCCATATGTCCTGCAGGAAAGAAATATCCTCCCCCCCCCAAGAACAAAGTATTATTCAGTAGAGTTCACTTTGCAGGGCAGGAAGACTTTTTAAAGCTTCTAGCCTGCTGCACAAACATGTGCTGCATATGTTGTTTTCATTAGCAGTTTAAGTATCCTAGCAAGTCCTACTTAATAATCTATCTGATAAGGCTTGATTGTGCTTCACTGTGTTTAAATTTTTTTGGGGAACTGTTTAGATAACAAAAGTGCTCCAATGCCCACATTTGTGTAAAACTCCAAAATAAGAAAATGCAGTCAAATGTGTATCTCAAGGTTTTAGATGAGTGAAATACCAAAAGGAGTTGCATATTGCAGTATTTTATTTAATATCTCAACATTAGCATACATGGTACCCTGTTTAAGTAATGTGTTTATACTTTATTTTCTGTATTTTTATTGATTGAGTTTCATAGCTCTTTGCAGTAGCATAATCTACGTAAGGAAAAGGTCGTGCAGATCATCAAAGTTTTCTCTCGGCAATACAGGATTGTGCCCTGTATTTTTGAGATTCTTCTGACTTTTCCAGATTTGAACAGTAACATCAAATCATAGGTGATGCTATTTCTATTTGGCATTACATTTTCTTTAAATAATGTGCATTGAAACTAATGTGTCCTCACAGACTGACAGCATATTTATCCACATGGTAAAATAATACGCATTACATCTTAAGAACCAATGCTGGATAACTAGTAAAGTGTTTATTATTATTATCATCATGTGGCAACTTTCTTCTGTCTAACTGCTCTCATTTATACAGCATAAGTGATAGAATACAAGCTTCCAATGTCTGCTGGGCCTGAGTCTTAATATCTCAAAGCTATGCCTTCAAGGAAAAACAATTCAAGCTACAAACCTTAGCTGCTGCAACAAATAAGGAATTCCAAAAGAGGTTACAAGAATCTTGTTAAAGTTAACATGTTACAGACCTTCAAAATTCTATACTTCTGGACACATGCCTTCACCTTTCATTGGAGATGCTCGCGCGTGGTTCTAGTGATAGCATTGTAGCTGTGGCTGTTTAGGGGCTTTTTCTGTTTACATAGAACTCTTCCTTTCCCCTCTGCCCTGGCATTATTTTCACTGTTCCCAGTGTTTTTACTTAAATCCATCATTTTGATAATTTTAACTGGACAACTCTATTTCATGTACTTATGGCCCTTCATGTGAAACAGTTCTGCCTTCATTTCCTGTTTATTTTTAGTTGCTAATTTTCAGACTTTTTCCATCCCCTTGGGTTTTCTAAAATCCTGTTTGGTACAAACCAGGGTGGTCCAACTGGCAGCCCAAGGAACAATTCCATCTGGCCTGCTGCATTTGCCAAGGAGGAGCTAAGAAATGCCTGTAAGGGCATGCACTGCCCTCACAAGCAAATATTACCTATTGCTCAGATACATAACCATGCTCAAAGTCCAATTGTTGTGCCATGTCCACACAGAAAAAGAGATTGGGACTGTAATTAACCTTTTTCCTGAGAACAGCCAAATATCTAGAAGGTCTAGCTGTTCTTTTAAAACAATCTTCAAAGGGGCTGCTACAAGTGCAAACTAGCACCTGTACCTAAAAAAGCTGGGCCATCATTGTTTTTACTGGTTAGACTGTCAGGAAAACTTAAGCCCCAGATCAGTTGGAGCTGATTAGAATTTCAGTATCAACCTCAACAAAACTGGTATAATTAATTCATGGTACCATTGCTGGATTTGCAGTTGACTCCACTTGTACTCTCTGTCACTTCACTCTATCGTTTTCCCTTAGGCAAGATGAATATAATGATAATAACCAAGCACTGAGCATTGAAATCAGTGTAAGAACCAACTATATTTTGTCTAATTGACAATACAATTCAAAAGGATTTAATTTAGCTACAGTTTACTTACCTCTTTGTTGGAGAATATTCTCCAGTCTGTGAACATGTAAAATCTGTGCATCTGTGAACATGCAATTTCTCATAAGAAGTTAGCATACAAGCTGAACTTACCCCACATACTGCATTATGTTGTTCAAGAGTAGCCATTCTGGAGCAAAGTGAGCATGACTAAACATGAGATCTAACCAAGTAAAGCAGTAATATCATAAAGCAGTAATATCATGTCTTTTGACATGTATTCCATTTCCATTAAAAATATTTATATTGTTTAGCTGGAATAGAACAGACTACAGCTTGGCAAAAGACTGAAATAAGCAATCAGGAGCAATTTACCCAAGTGTACTTTTACTATAACCATGTATCACTGAATAATGACAGCAGAGCTCTGCCAGTTTTAGTATTCCGGTTCAAAACACTGTAGCACATGGGGTTATCAAAAAGCATATAGTAGAAACATAAAAAAATATATCAACTCAGTTTTATACTAATGCCTTTTAGCATCCTGCTACCTTTTAAGTTGTAGAAAAACACCAGATTAATGTTCATAACTTATAACCCCTTTCCTGTTTGGAGTGTACAGCAGCACAACTGCTCTATTCAGTCTGTGCTCATTTATTTTGAAATATTTCTTCTGTTTATTGTCCTAGGCCCTCTACACTAGTCTGTAGTGTTCCCCATTCTACTCTGCATCTCCAATTTTGGTTAAAAAAAAACCTTATTTCTGATACAGATCATATCTCTGGGGCTTTTTTTTTTTTTTTTTGTCTTGATTAGTCTCCTTTGTTTTCTGTCTCCTCTCTGTCTTTTCTTTCTTACTGTCTTCTTACTCTTTATGTTATCTATAGTTACTGTTTTCCCTATGTCTTTCTTTCCTTTTCCTTTTCTCTAATTTTCTCTATATATCTTTCAGTCTGACTTTTCTGTTTCTTTTTGCCCTGTTCACTTTTTCTGTCCTGCACCTCTTTTTGTTTACTTTTTTTTTTTCCCCTTAATATTGTCTAACATCTGAGAGATGACTGATGATGACAGAAAAGAGGAAGGGAAGACAACAGCTGAAGGAATTAAGACATAAGCTAACTTTCAGAGAAGGCTTTTGTTCAGGAACAAATAATTGAAAAAAAGCATCAAACAAGAACAGCAGAAAAAAAAAAAAAAGCCTAATTGTTCATGGCTAATTATTCATTAGTGAAACTGGATTTTACTTGAAAATTGCAGTTGATGATGTTGTAGAAGGACTGTGTGGCAGCTTACTTAAAAATAGATAAAGCTTACATAGAGGCAAAAAAAATGTGGCTATTAGTTGTAGGGTGCATGTCTGTGGCAATGTTTATAGAGAAAGAAATGGCACTGGAGGATAAGGAGAGGCTAGTGAAAGAAATAAATACAGAAATAAGACCAGGAAACTATGTGGTCATACATGAAGTATGAAAAGATGGTGAATCAGAGGCAATAAAGACTTGCATCAAGTATTTGGAGCAGGTTGAAAAACAGAAAAAGTAGCACAGAACTGAGAACAAGCAGTGATTATTCTGTTACAGAAGATAGAATAAACAGGAGCAGTGGCAGCAGAACCAGCTGACTGAGGGTTTCAGACATACCATTAATTGAAGTAATTTCAAGCAGGACACTAAACTATCTTGATAAGACAGTGAAGTGCTAGGAAGCCAGTGGGCTTCAGAGGGGTATGGTGCACATTGATTAAATTCTCCCTCGTCTGGGTAGTAGAAAGTGTTCAACTAGAGGAATTTAGGTCATACTTATTCATTGGATAGTGGTTTCTCAGTATTTTTAAATTTACTTGTGATAGTATCCAAAGTTTTTGTCTAGATTCTGTTACTTGTATTCCTATTTTCTGAACAATTTTTTTTTCACAGAATTGTTACCCTCATGTAGGGAAATCCCAACCACAGGAAGAATCTAGCCAGCCATTGGCATGACTGGAGTAGCAGTCCTACAAAAATGCAACAAGCTTTTCAATTGCAGTATGCTCAAGGAATCAATTTTCAATATAATTGTATTTTATTATCTTCTTCAGCATTTCTAAAATGCTAGTCATGCCTCTTTGGTTAGCGAAGGTTATCTTTAGGTAGTGTGCATTATCAGAACGTAGTGCTTGGTGAAAACCTGACGGTAATACCAAAGCATCGACTGTAGTTTTGATGGTATAACATTTGTGGCCAGAATGTTTTTCAGCTTGAAAGGCACATTTTCTGGAAATGCTATGCAAGAAAATGGTATCACACACCTGAGTACTGTGTGTTTCATTAAATGAAGGTGAAAAAAGCATATCTTTAATTAAAACATAAACAAAGCATGCAACATTTTAGAGAAAAACCAACGTACGGGCAAAGATGGATAGAAAGAAAGACAATAAGTACTTAGAAGACAAAAGTAGTGTAGCCTATGCTTGCTGTGCTGAAGAATTCTCACCAGTGTCTGTGGGACTTATAAATAAAGAATGAGGAGTAATAAATGGTTCTATGTTAATTGTTTTCAATTGTCCTCTCAAGGAAGAGAAAAATAAAATGGATTAAAAACATTTTCTTTTTTTTTTTTTTTAAAAAAAAAGGAACATTTTATCTGGGAAGATACTGCATATTGGAGGTTAATTACAGTAGTGTTATTTTAACATGGGAATGATTCATTTTTATAGCAGTTTAAAGATGATAAGGAAAAAGAACAGGCAGTACTGTACTTTGAATAGTTACAGGCACTCATCCTCCAGTCTTACCAGTCACAGAAAGTATAAGCTGTCTCAGGATCTGATTGAACCGTGTATGTATATCAGTTATTACTATATAATGTATATACCTAAACAATTTTCATGACCTGTGAATCTGTTCAAAGCAATAGCCACTTGATAGGGAAATAAAAACAAAAACTCCTTAGCTTGGATCAGGTTGGACAGGGAATGGTTACATTAGCTCTTTGCTTTTTCACAGAATCACAGAATCATCTAGGTTGGAAGAGACTTCCAAGATTATCGAGTCCAGCCTCTGGCCGTGCATTAAATTTTCTTTGAGAGTATATGGGGAGGGAAAATACACCAGCATGGAACTGTAAGCTTTTTTTACAGATGCAAGTAAGGACAGAAAAGATGAGTGCAATGTAGACTTCTCCTTTAAATTATGTGTTGGTTTATTTTTCCTTTATATTACTTCTATTACATTCTCATGGTGGTAGGAAAGAAATGAAGGGGATTCTCTCCCCCAAGTGAAGCAGATGTTCTACTGAGCCAAGTCTGAGATTTTGTTCTTTGCAATGAAGTAGAGGGAATGCCTATTTATGGTATTTTGCAGCTGCACTGAAGGAAATATTCTCTTCAGATCATGTTGAGTGCTTCCATAGTACACAACGTTTGTGGTCCCTCGGTTGAGCCAAGACCCATGTAAGCAACTTCTGTGCAGGCAGGACCTTAATGATCTGATCCTCAGACATGAAGACAGTGCTTCATAGGTTTAACATTCTGTGAATTCACATCTTTCTGCAATAAGCAGAATTCACTCCTGTCCTAGTGACATGCGTTACTGAATCAGTTGCTGGTTGTGCTTTTCAAGTGTAGTTCTGCATTCAAGGAGTTACAAGGATCTCACAAGCTCTCCAAAAGAGAAAGTGAAAATTGTAATCTATACTGTATCTCCAAAGTTATTCAACTTGGAAGTAAAACGTGCAGTTTTGGGTTCTGATGCAGCATCTTACTGTTTAGACTAAAGAGCTAAAGGTTCATCTGCTTCCAAACTAAATGTGCAAAAAGGGAATAGTATTTGAGAACCCTGTACTCCTGGCTACTTCAGAACTGATGGTCCCATTAATGGACATGGGAGCTGGGGATGTCTTACTCTTTTTGTGTTCCTGTAGCCCTACATCCTAGTTCCTAGCATACACCTGTTATTTACAGGAATATCAATAAATTCTGGACAAGAAGTTTGCTTTAATTAATTTAGGAATCTTTAATCTTCATAGCCCTGTTGAGCAGTTGGGTGTTTTGGCCCAAAGGGAGCAGTGCATATCATTCAGAGCAAGCTTGTTTGTCCGTATATGGTACTGTGTTGCTCCAGTTAAATATACCTCGATTGAGTTGACAACACAGCATAACTTCTTGGTTGCATAATTAATGTTTTCCCCTTTTGCTTTGTTTGTGACCTCTAGTCAAACCCTGCTTTGAGTAGCTAATTTCCATGTGGGATTTTCTACGTGATTATTACTATATTAAATGAGTTCTCTGCAAACAAAAAATTATTTATTTCATGAAATGAGCTGCTGTCTATGTCCTTGCAGAAATATGTGTGTACTTGAAACACTGGAAGATCCTCTTTGTCAATAATGTCCACTGCTTAGAATTTAGGAGACTTTAGGCCTGATTGCTTATATGGTTTGGAGCTGCTTATAGAGCTTGAAGTGTGAAAAACAAAGCTCTTGTTGACTTCTGCTGCTGTTGTAAGAACTCACGTCTTCTGGCAGAGTTCAGAGGCAGAACACAGTTCCAATAAAGCAGCCTTCCATTGCATCTCTTCTCTTTCCTTTCTCTTGACACGCTCTACTCCCTCATTATCCATAGTGCTGCTCCTTCCCCCTGGATCACCTCTTGTTCAGCTGAACAGACTTTTAAATTCACATTCAGATGACAGGACTGATCTTTGATTTTGCGTGGTCCTTACATGGCACCATTTGCCTTCTGGAGCAAATGAGGCCAGCGTCTAATAAAAATATCCTTAAGTATTTTTTTTAAGTCTTAGTCATTCCATGAACAGTGCCTTTCCTGACAATTGAATGATCCAGGACAGAATATATTAATGTAAAAGAGAAGTCATTATGCATACAGGAATCAAAGGTTGCACAGGTGAGCTTAATACTGGTATGTTCTAAATTTTGAGTAAGACTTCGCAGCATGTGTCATACTTTGTACAGATTTTAATGTACCATCCTGTTTTACAAGGTAGGATAAAGTAAACAAAGACCTTCCTGAAAAACAGAATTGTCATTAGGTGGAACTATATGGACTGCTACATTGGTATTAACAGAGATTTTACAGACCTATAGCACAGACTCTTGCATGTCTTCAAATGGACTATCTGGCACCAGCCATAAGCTGTCATGTCTTTTGTGGGTTGGCCACAGCATAGAGAAGATGCATGCAATTTAGCAGTGACTTTCCCAGCCATATACCTACAGCAGAGGGATGTTGAAAACTGAGAACTGTGTGTCCTCTTCCAGGTTCTTGTGGGAAGTAGTTGTACTAATTTGTTTTCTGCACACTTTTCCCACTACTTTGCCCCTTCTGCTCTTGTCCATTAGCGTATCTCACAGCAATCTTTTCTGGTCGTCCTTTGTCTGCTGTCAAACCCTCCCATCCACACTGATTCTCTTTTCCCTCATTTTTTTATGAGCACTGTGTCTTCCAACCTAAGTGATTCTTTTTCTGAGTTGTGTGTGTAACAACGGGAACATTGAGAACACAGGAAGACTGTTCACCTCTTTTCTGTTCCAGTGCCCAGTGCCATAATTGTTTCTGGCAGCTATGAGGAGCTGTTGCAAGAAAAAGCTCTGTTCAGTTCTGGAAGACAAAATGGGAAGGCAGATTCCATAAAGGATGTTGCTTGATACCCACTAACAGGCTTTCATTGAGCACATGCAAACTCTTGATATTTGTCAGAAGTTTATAGCTTGTCCACACAGGGTGAGACTGCATAGTGACAGTGAAAAGCATCCTGCCAGATTTTAATTCCTTTCTTCAAAGAAAGAAAGCTGAAGACCCTCTCAGTGAAACAGCTGTAAGAATTTTTTAACACAAGCTGAACTGTATAATTTAGCCTTTTTATTGGTTCTTTTACAGAAATGGGGTTAAAACCGTAAAATCAAAGTGTGTAATGGCATACATGTTTAGAAGACTCCTAGAGATAGCATCATTTGACTAACAGTACAGAAATTTCCAGATTTATCCATAGAACAGGAGTTTCTAGGAGAATATTTATTTTTTTTTTTCCTGGAAAAAAAAATCAGCTGAAACTTTTAATGTCTGTCTGACTCTTGACATAAAATAAAGGTCATCAAGTTTCTCATCATCATGTTTCTTTTGGGAACAGTGCAGCATTACAGCAGCTCCGAAATGTATGAAGGATGGGAAATGGAGATAACCGAACTCTTTGCCACAGTATGACCCTGTTTTTTTTCCTCACATCCTGTATGAATGGTCCTTATCAGTGATCTGGATGAATGGATCAAGTGCACCCTAAGTAATTTCACAGACAAGTTAGGTGGGACTGTTTGTCTGCTAGAGGGTAGGAAGGCTTTGCAGAGGAATCTGAACAGACTAGATTGATGGGCCTAATTCTTCATTAGGAAGAATTTTTTCACAGAGAGGGTGATCAAATATTGGAACAGGCTGCCCAGGGAAGTGGTGGAATCACCATCCCCCCAGAGGTGTTTAAGAGACGTGAACATGCCACTGAGGGAGATGGTTTAGTGATGGGACTCAGTAAGTCAGGTCGATGGTTAGACTTGATAATCTTGAAGGTCTTTTCCAAACTAGATGATTCTATAAACTGTACTGAACTGTATACCTCTATAAATTGCATTTAAATGTTTATTATCTCCTTCTGCTTGGACTATTTTCTTTTCCCTGTTGTGTCATATTCTTTGCTCTCTAGACTCCAGATTCAGTCAGCTCAGCTTAGTTTGCAAATGTTTCAGGAAGCTGTAAGAAAACCTATATGCTCCTTGCTACGAGGTAAATTAGTTCACAGTTTGCTGTTGTGATAATTTGGATAATCAGGTGCTTCCCTTTCTCCTAAAGGAAATGCATTGCTTTAGTTTGTCAGCAATTAATAAGAATGTTTCTTTTCTGCTAGATTTTGAGATATTTTTAGTGAATTAAATGATCATGATTTTAAGCGAAATCTTAGCTGGATGGAATTAAAGCCAGACTCTGTTGACTAGCAGCAGCAGCAATCTGAGAATTACAGACCTACGTGCTTAATACCTTGAGAGTAGGAAAATTCTTCAGATGTTGAAACTGGCTTAAATAATGTAAATTCATAAGACTGGTAATTTTTTTTTGGCTGATAATGTTAGTCTGATTTCTACACTTCCAATTTAATATAAAATATTTGAAATAGTTGCTAATAGCATGTTGATTTATTTGAATATCTTATTCAACAGCATGGTTTGCATCCTTATACTACTTGCGTCTTAGAATGGATGAGGTGACTATTATCAAGCTGCTGAAAAAAATACATTTTTGTCAAGCAAACTATTAAGGTTTTGGACATACTGCTTTTTGACATACTGATTTTTGCTTGGTGTAATAAGAACAAGCAAAATTTCAGGCTATTTTTCCTTTTTGTTTCTGTGAAAACTGTAGGGAATGATACAGTGATGATGATAATGATGATCTTGGCTGGAAATGCTGATTCATTAACACTTTTACTAGGAATGAAGAGAGAAGGACTGAATGAAAAATGAATGGGGCACTGTGGCTGCATTGCAGAAGGACAAGTTTTAAATCCCTGCTCTGATGCTAAAATAAAGGCAGACAGTGATGCTTCTTTGGTATTACTGAGTCTCTATTTCTTGCTCTAATTTTATGGAAAAACTTAGAAACTTCTGAGGTTAATTGTAACATGGAGCAGAAATATTTCTGAGATTTCAGAATTTCACAGGAAAGGAACTATTTACCACGTAAGGTACAGAGTCAACAAATACCATGAAGTAAAACAATTGTCAGCAACATTCACTCTAAAACAGCTTTTGTCCACATCTAAAATTTCTCACTCTTAGCCACAAGATATCCAGGATATTAATAGGATGGTGCTTATGTTTGCTTTACAAAAATGAAGGTATTTGGTCTAATGATAATGGAATCTTTAGGAATAAGAAATGGAATTTTACAACATGAAAGCTGTTAGGTAGTACAGACAGTACATTACACTTTCATCTCTTTTTTCCTTAGACACATCCATTTTCTTTCTGTATGATTTCAGTACCTATTATCTCTGTACTTCAGCGTTTGTAGGACATTGCTATCTACCTTCTTGCAGACAGAAATAAGGAACATCACACACCTATTTGATTCCAGTGGTTTCTGTTCATTATCGGTTCTATGATTGCTTGTTTGGGGATTTCCTGTGAACCTCTGCACTACCCCTATCAGCCCTCCTTTTCTTTCTTTTTATCCTCCTCCTTTAGTCAAGCAGAGATCAGGTCTTTCTCTTCTGTCATACAGTCAAGCCACGTAACTATGAGTTTGCTTTATTGTAAATACTTTTAAGAATTTATTTATTTGTTTGTTTGAATTCAATTTTATGATAAATCACATGCTGACATAGACACACGCACGTGAGCTATATTTAAATATCATGAATGTTGTCAAGTTCAGCAATCACATAATAGGACTTATATATTAACATGACCTGTGCAGATGGATTTGAGCTTCTGTGTATGCACCATGTTTAATTACATGACCACACACATTTTGGTGACAGTGCTCAGAACAGGCAAACACATACTAAGACATGACTTCTGCTGTTGTAAGCAAGCTCGTAGTACTGCATGTTCCAAAAGTTGCTCAGTACAAACTATAAGAAAATGATACTTTCAGTTTTGTTCTTTAGATAGTAACCTTGAATACCACTCTTGCTATGTACATAAACATCCCTGCAGTGTTTTAAGCTGAAGTGGATCTAGGTCCAGTCACTGGAGTGGGTCAGGGAAGCTGTTGCATGTGCTCCTCCTTACTTCCATGCTGAACTTAGGAAAAATGGAAGAGGAGTTGCCTTTTGAGGATGGGGGGGGGGAGGCAAACATATATAAATAAACATATATAAATACAAGGACTGAACTGGGACAAGAGAAGAGAGGGATGGACAGTGGGGATAAAAGAACTGTGATTGTAGGTGGAGAAAAAGAAAGAAGGAGAAAGAGCCTGGGTGCTTTTTTTTGATGGAATAAAGTTGGTCCCTCATATGTTTATATTTAATTATGAGATTACACTATTTTTCCACAGAATTCCTACCTCATGCAGGATGCACTTAATGAGCAGCTATTAAATATATTGCTTTACCCTTATCATGCATGGCCTGAAGCCCTACTTGCTGCATACATTTTAAATCCTCATCCAAAGGCAGAATTATTCATTTATTCAGATATTTTTGTAAGGCCTCTTTTGCTCTAACATTTTAGGTAGGGTTGTACCAAACAACCGTAATTCCAGTATTTGCTAACTTTTCAGAACTTAAGGTTGTAGTCTTAATATTCTTTTAATGTCTTGTGCATAATTATACATATGCATGCATATTTATACTGTATGGTGTAAGCAAACAAATTGGTCTTACTGAACAACATAAAAAATTCTTTTGTAAGGTGTGAGGAACACAAAGTTATGTGAGGGCATGAAGAACTCTAGTAGTGACTGGCAATAAAAAAGATATTCCTTACTATTTTTAACCATTGTGTTACATCATGTAATTTTGCAGAAGGTTAGTCATCACATCAAAAGGCTGATGGAAATAATAGTGAAAAAGACTTGGCGGACTCTGAACATGTATGAGCTAACTCTGTAAGAGTGACAAATGACTTCTGGCATTTTAAGGTAAATGGAAGAACTACAGCCAGAATGCCTTTTTTCTACTTTTTATTTTTTTAATTTTTTTTTTTTTAAATACCTGATTGTGTTATGGTGGTATCCGTGGAAGTTTGGAGGCTTGTACTGGAATTGGGTAGAGTAGAAGTATGCCAGTTACTGTCAAGTAATTTTGTCATTTTTAAGTATAAGGTAGTGTGGTCTGGAGGGCCCAAGGGAGGGATAAGCAAGACAAGGATCTTGCTGGAATAGCTAGGAGTATGATATTTAAGAGAAGGAAGGTAGTGATTTCTTAATCTCATCACTGTAATGAGACAAACTTCTCAGTAATATGTAATAGCAGATAATAGTCTTGGATATTCTTTGAGAAAACTCACTTTGATTTTTCTAGAGACTCTGCAATAACATTTTGTGATGCTGATTTAAAATTATCGACTGACTAAAGTTGACAGTTCAGAGCTGAGCTGAGCAGTTGCCAGTAGTGAATTCCTGGAAATGCTCTATGTTGAACATTGTATGGTTAAAATGAAAAGAAAGGGGAAAAAAAAGAATTTGAACCTATTTTTAAAAAAAATTATTTTAAGATCAAAATAGTTTCAAGAGATATGAATAGTACATTTCTAGAAAATTACTGTCCTGTTTCTCACTCAATTAAATTATTTGATTTGTCTGTCTTATTTCACATATCCAGCTTTTATGCTTACCTGTTGGGTTTTTCAGTAGGGCTAAAATGAATTGAAGCAAATAAAGCAAAACATACGGACAGTGAGGAAGTAGATGAAGGCTGCTCACGAATATATGAATTAATATTGGACCGATCAAAACAATATGTATCCCAATTTTTTAAAAAGGATATAGCAGGTATGCATATAGCAGTAGTAACAATCATTTTTAAGGGGATTGGCTTGACAGAAGATGAAGATAAAATTTATTTAATGTTTTCAATGTATGATGAAAGAGCAATCCCAGCGTTTGTTGTTAGATAAATATTAATAAGAAGGTATAAATATTTATTGCTTGAAGCAGACAAAAGCTGAGCAAAAATATATCTAAAAGGTTCCCTTTTCAGTAAGATTATAAAATAAAGATGAAAATAGAATAGTATGTATTTTAGTAAGTTACATAGTGCTTCTTAAAATCGTATGTTAAGAACTAGTCGTAGAGATTTGCCCTGTCTCATTAACAACTATTTAATTGATAGAATATGGGCAATATTCAAAGTGCCTTTTTGTCTGTGTTAGCTCCAATTTTATTTATTGTCCCCATTATTGAAGAAAATGGTGATCAGCGTGTTCGGTTATGTTACATGTGATTTTGAGGCTGCAGTTTCACAATTGGTGTAAACCAGTTTAAGTCTATTCTGCTACTGTCCCACCACTTTTCTGCTCCAGGCAATGGGTTATAATGCCTTCTGCTGGCACCAGCATTCATGCAGCTGTGTAATTGGTTGGACCAGAGAGCTGATCTGCCTGAAAACTAATTAATTAATTTTGGTAGTTTGCAGCTGAATAGAGTCAATCCATCTGATCGCAGCAATCTAGTACTGGCGCAAAGGAGCAGACAAGGGCTCAAGGAAATAGAGAGAACTTTCCCTTTTGGTGGCAGCATGGATGTGGATTGTGAAATATCATAGTTGTGAAACTGTGCCTGAATTGCGATGAACAGCATGCTCTAGAGAGGATGGAGAAATAAAAAATGAACTAACAAGTTGTAAATGGGTACTGCATAATCAGGGGAAGTGTTTGTAGGAAACAAAACATTCAGTTCTGTTTATCATGGAGTGAGGAGGGATTATTTCTTCTCCATGGGTCTAATCCAGTTCTCTTAAGAGTCCATAGAAAAACTATCAGGTTTGCAGTGTAAAGTGGATTAATTCCTGCTTGCTAGTAGCATGTTTCAAAATTAATAGCTAACGGAAAAATAATAGCAAGAATGTTGCCAAAGAAAAAAATTGTTACTGAATATGCATTAACAAGTGAAGTGATCTTAAATATAGTTATTTGAAACTGAAGCCATTAACAAAGCATATCATAGGTACAAAGTATAGTGTGGCTTGCTGTTTGAAAAAAATATTTCTAAAGTTGTTTTTTTGACTAGTAGAGATCAGGTAACTTATACATTATTACTTGTGCGTCCTGGTCAAATACATGTTGTAATTTGTTTAAATTCCATTTTCTGATGCAAATGCTTATAAAGGGAACATATAAATTTTTATTTTCACTGATATTAAGTTTAAAATTAGTTCCTGGGCCATAGTGGCAGTAGTTGCTGAGGTGAATGCAATATGGATGCAATCACAATTAGTTATTTTCTATATTGTCTATATCTTGGTGGAGGTAGGGAGATTATAGCATTTATTTAACCTGGAAAAATGCAATTCACTTCTAAGCACCAAATTTCCAGAAATCTTGGAGAGTGCAATGAAGAGGTTGGGTTACAGAAATTATTTAAAAGATAAGATTATAGGCTTTCAATGCAGCTGAGTGAGTAATTTGCTTTCCTGGCAAAGATTCTTGAAGTTAACTTCAGGATTCTCTCATTTAGCTAGTTAGGTAAAGGTCAGTGGCTAAATCTTACTGGCCATGTTATCTACCTTCCTTTTTTCTCTTTTCTTTTACCCACCTTCCAAGGGTGCCCTACCCATCTGATAGCCATCCAGAATTAGATTTATAAAGTTCTCTGGCCTTCTAAATTGCTTGTCTCAGATTCATATGTTTCTCCACTGCCAACTTAGCCTTCTGTCCTCCACCCATCCCTGTTTTGATTCATTTCCCTCATGCCGCGTGCCTAAATATTGCCCAACCCATGTGGAAAGTCCTTAATTCTTGTCAAGACAGGGTCATGACTAGCCCACCCAGGAAGATCAGAACCAAGGCTCCCAAACTGGGAACAAGGCTCGCCCACCAGTATAAAAGCCATTATTCCCTCATGCTCATCCAGGCCTTTGGGTT
This sequence comes from Heteronetta atricapilla, assembly GCA_011075105.1. Lineage (NCBI taxonomy): Eukaryota > Metazoa > Chordata > Aves > Anseriformes > Anatidae > Heteronetta > Heteronetta atricapilla. Next base: position 54,563,284 of record CM021734.1, read on the forward strand.
AGCAGACAGTTGGAGCAAAGGCACAGAAAGTATGTGTTAGGAGAGATGGGATAGACTAGGAAACAGCAATAGATTTATCAGGGACATGAGGGGGAAGATGTGAAGCACACAGGGGACAACCAGGGTGGGAGGATGGGATACAAGAGAAACTCGACTGAGGTCAGAAATATGGGACAGAAAGGGCCAGTGGGTGAATAGGATAGGGGAAACCAGACTTACTTACTTAGCCAGTATGTTTCCCCTTAGTTGTGTCTGGTCATTTGGAGGAGCTGGGGAAACAAGCTTGGCAGAGAACCAGCAGGCCACCTACTCCAGCTTTCTCAGCCTCTTGGGGGAGGCTTGAATTGAAAAGAATTACTGAGTAGACTGAGGCTATGCAATGCTTAGTTGTGGCACAGGCCCACCCTCAGTTCTGTGATGCCTTTGGCCACCTCCATCAAAGTCTTTGATGAATATTGCCCTTGGTCCACTGGCTTATTTAACTGTACTGCCTATCAGTCCACATTGACCAATCCATAGCCTGTAGGATACTTGGAAAATTTAAAAAGCTAGTAAATATTAAGAGGAACATATGAAGTTCCTTGGGGATTTGGAAAACTGAGGTCTGGCTGTACAAGATTTTTCAGGAAAGGCAACATTGTGAGGATGGCATGGACATGTAGCAGGATCTGAATAAATATGAGAAAGCTCCATTAACCCCAGCTGTGCCTTCATCATACAGTAGTAGACATATGGTATGAATATAATTACAGTCTCTTATACTAGCCTCTGTTTTATATACATCTGTATGCCCTTTCTAGGATCTGCATACAATCTGTTTCCAGCCCATGAGATAAGCTTGAGCCAAGGACAGTTCCCCAATAGTTTTATCTTTGCTAGTGCTTTCCAGGCAGCAGACATTTCCAGCTATTCTGCTACTCTATTCATCTGCTTTCAGGTAGCAGAAATGAGATGTGTATAGTAGTATCATTTCCTAGGCACATTTTATTAGATGGTAGCTTCTGTTGCCTATACTTGGAGTCTGAACATATCATCCATCAGAACTATTCTTCACAATAAGCTACTTAAGACATACGTTCCTGGAAATGAATGGGAGGAGGCAATGGTCATGCTGGGAAAGCTGTCCTTATTTGTTAACTTATATCTTTTTGAACTACATAAAATAGGGAAAACTATGTGGCTACCTGTGCTCATGTTGTTTTGCAGATACTTCTTTTGTTACCTGAAATAGAAGGCTTATCAAACATAGGAAAAACACCATTCTGTGGCCTCAGTCTTTTTTCTCATGCATTCTTCCACCCATGGCATGAAGAGTCCCTTTTCTGGAGTTAAGTCATCACAGTAGGCTTACACAGTGCTGCAAATTTCTGGTTCAAAGGCAGTTTCCTCATTCTAGTCAGGCTATTCTATTTACTCCTTTTTTGTGTACTTTATCCTATGGCATCTAGCCAAGTAGCATAAGTTCCTGTGACACCTTTTAAAGTCCTTGACCTTTCTGATGATTGTCTGGCAGTGTATAATGAACTGGAGCAGCTGGTCCTAAATACATGGCACTCCTACGTGATTTTTGTGTCTTGGAGTTGTCAGCAAGGTGCATGTTTTGCTGTGAAGTGGCTAATCTGAGTTGCCTGCCTGTGTTATTGGACAGATTTCTATACAGACTATCATACTGTTTTTCTCAGTGTTGTCAGTGGAGGATGTTCTTATGAGTTTGTATATTAATTAGCAAGTTTCCTTCAAGAACCCTCTTAGGCAAATCATCTACTTGTTTCCTCTCAGAGCTCACTGCCAGTTCATATGGAATTACTACAGGGAAGGAACAGCAGAAACCAGGGTAAGACAAGGAGGTATGTAAGATGTATGTAAGACAAGGATGTATGTAAGAGCTATGCATTGTCCAGAAGTAAAGAAGGGCTAGGGAGAAGAAAGAGTGCCTGTGGCTCTGCTCAGAAGTAGTGGTGGGCTGTGACTCTGAGTTGACCACTGAAACAGCCTGGAAATCAGACTCTGGTGATGATTCATTCACATCTTGGAACTGGGAAATAAATTATAAGTGGAGAAGGAATGGATTTATTTGGCAGTTAAAAATGGCCTACTGTCTTAGCTTAAAAAGCTGTCTTAGTATATAAATCTATGTTCATATTGAGTCAAATCTTCTTGTCTACTCCAGTCCTAACTGTACAGTAAGAAAGCAATGTGCTTTTCAATTAAGATGTTTTAGGCACAGTGACCTAAGATGAAGGACAGCCTATTACATCTCCCATGTAGCAAGCAGATGGAACTGGCATGATTTAGTCTGGGTCATTGCTTAGACAGGTACTCTGGTAGAGTTCCTAAGGTGAGCACTTTTGTTCTGGGCTGTGCATGCAAGGTGTAGTGGGAGAGGTAACTAGAGAGTTGTAACACCTCTGGCCATCAAGAGAGATAATCCTAATGTGGATGTATTCAGTAGAATTTGCACATCTTGCAAAGTTACTGTATCTTAAAACACAGATAGATATTTAGGGAAAATGTTTTGTAGCACTTTCACAGAGTAATAATCTGGCAAAACATCAATTAGACATTGTGTTAATCATAACACAATGTCATAATGATGAGCAGAATCTTTAGAATAATGAGCAGAAAGGTAACAAGATGATGTCGGATAGAACAGAATGCATGAAAGGTGAAAATATCAAGGAGACAATAAAAAGCTTCCTAGGAGCCTACAGAATAAACTTCCGTAGGAGTAAACTCCCACAGGAATTAGAAGAAATCCTTTGGCTTCAGTCTGCTCATGATGGTATAAGTGAACCAAAAAAAACCACAATTCTGAATGTTTTAGAGGCTTCGGTGCAGACCAGGTTTGCTGCAGTGAACCTGGTTTAAACCCTTCCCTGGTCTGCTGGTCACTAGTAGCTGCAACAGCTGCTAGAACAGGATGACAAAAAGAATTGCTGCTGCTGTCATGAAGGCAGATACCAGCTCTGCTCAGAATGAGAGCTGAGGACCCTCACAAAATCAGTTCCAGCACCACAGTCCTGCAGGGACAGTGTCTCTTACTTGCGTTAGTTTTCCAGGGTACCTGCATGATCTTACATTATGGAGCTCCAGTGTGTAAACATTCAGCCCCAGGCCTGCCCTTGACGTGTCCTCTATACGTGGGTGTTGAGGGAGCAGATAGCCTGAGGTGCTGAAACAACATTTTCATTTTAATGGGGTCCATTCCTCTGGCATATTTATAACTGACGTAGGTACACTGCCTTCTGTCCTTTTGAGCTTTCTTGATGTTTCAAAGAGGACTGATTTTACACAGTCTAACTGATCATATAATTGTATTGTTTATGTGGAACTAGGGCATGAAAAATATTTTAAAGCATATCTTCAGCATGTTACTTCTCCCAATTAAATTGATGCTTGTCATAATTGACTTCAGTCCTGTTAGACTGGGCTCGGAGATTGTAATTAAGAACTGCAAGGGGCTTATTTTGTTCAGAATTAGTTTTGAGACATGAGTGCAACATCTTCCATTGCTTGTAGCATGCCTGGAGCTTCTCTGTTTATATCATAGGACACAGTGATACTGTTTTAATTTTTATCTGGAAACGTAATTCTTGTTTCCTTTGGCTGAAATTGAACTGATGGAAATTACTGCTTGTAATGTCATGCAGTTTCTAATTACCAGGGTAGACGACGTTTCTCCAGTGTTCAGGAACTTGATGTATAGTTACGTCAAACAGTAATACTCCTTGAAGCCTGTTTCTTTATTCATGACTAGCAGATTCTAGCATGACCAGTGTGATTATTTTGAGTAAGAACTTTCTGAAGCAATAACATTACAACACCCAGGAGTTTTTCATCTCTTACTCCAAATCTTCATGTTGTGCTTTTGAAATAAATTGGAGTAACAGAAGATGACATACAAGTTCTGTTTTGTTCATTTCACTAAAAATGATACATTTGTATGAATGTTCAAGTCTTTAATACTTTCTTTAGAATCTTTCATACTTGCTTTCAGGAAGAGTACTACATGGTAAATCAAATTGTTGAAGATGCCTGGAAAGACTATTTCAATTGACAACAAGTTAGATAAATATTTATTTGGCTACATTATAAACAAGTAATTTTCTTATTGTTCTACAAACTGTGACAAGACATAAACTGATAATATCACTTCTTTGACACCAGTAAATGCTGCAATTCTATTTTAGTCCTTTCTCTGAAAACTTACCATTACTTTCTGGTATGCTGATGTTTAAACTTAAAGAACCTGAGTTCTTTAAAATACAACATATTTTTTTTCTGGGTGACAAGTTGGAAAAAAAATCAGTTGGTTTTGTGAATGATCACATTCAGAAGCTTAATTGTCTGATTGTACTCATATATTTTTAGCTTAAGTCCAAATATGAGCATTTGCATCCAGGTGTTTCCAATATGCAACATGGTGCTAACTTCAGTAAAGTTAATCTAAAAGCAGTAAGAGAAGAAAACCAAAGGTTTTGATCACCTCAACTTCAGTCATGTTGTCAAGCTTTCTCCTGAAGCTAATACAATTTTTAAAGGATGTAGAGGAAAAAAAAAAAAAAAAAAAAAAAAAAAGCTATATAATTAAATTGCTTCATCGTAAAGAATGAAAGGATGTCATCACAGGAACAGGAATTGCTGCTTTGTATTTTTATGTTCTGTGACCATCGTGGGGTTCACTGTTACTTCAGACAGTCACCTTTAGATGTGTACAGATGTAGTTATGCAGGAGACTGAAACTGATACTCCTCTGCCCCAAGATATACAGCACTTATGTGAGTATGCAAAGCATTTAGCTATAAATTGATAGTCAGAGACACAGCTGCTAAAAAGCAAATATATTTTATGTCCATAATAAGTATGCACATAAACACAATGTGCATACTGTGTATATGTGTATAGTATGTATATACTATACTTCTACATACTTCTACAACTCTACAGAGTATTTTCTAAGATCCAAGAAAGCTATAAACTAGCTATGTGTGGCCATAGGAATGGCCCTTTATATAAATTATTTTGTACACTGTCTTCTCATTCTCTTTGTACCTGGTAGCATTTTGGAGCTGTCTATGAGGGAGCTAGCAATAGCTTTCTGAAGGTGCTGAACATCTTTAATCCACATTAGAGAAGTTGGTCCAAAAGGATCGGACAACCTCTGAGCTCACATAGAAATACACGTGCAATCTCAAATAAAATACTTACATATACAGAGGTATCTACTCTGATGAAGGATAGGAAGATTCAGCAACACGTGCAATATATATCAAAACATGAAAAATTCTGGTGGCAATTTAATGTTGTTTGTTTGGGGGAAGAAGTGACTATTCATTAAAGAAGGACAAATTTATATTTTCAGATGGTTTTCCTGCACCAAATGGTTACAGGTGACAAGTGAGACTGATTTGCAAGTATAGTAGGTGACATTATTAAATCATGTATTAAAATGCACCTCAACGAATATATTTACTTTACATAAGAAGAGGTATTAGTAAGTCTCAACTGTTGTTATTTCACTTGCAATGCAATTGAGACAGAAGAGGCTAATCTGAGGTAGTTTTTATTGCATTGGCATTTTCCCATCAGAGGTCCTGATTTCAAAAAAATTGTAAATATTGTACCAGAAGGAAACAGGAAGGGTAACTTCTGGTATCTACTTATATGACAAATATGAATTAAATAAGATTTTTAGAAACATCATAAATTATTTGAAAACCATCATGTTTCCTCAAAAACATTTTCATGATATATAATGTTCAGTTTTAAAATGAGCTGGAAAACCTTCTGCATTCCCTTTCTATTTAAACATTAAACTGTATTTCCAGTATTCTGATCTCTTAAAATTGCTAGTATGATCCCTTATGCTTGTTCTTTTTTTGGTGGTACTTGACTAATATACTTTGTCATACATGCTTTGTAGTATTCTGTAACAGCATTACATTTTTTTTGAAAGAAAAAAGTCATATAAGCTTAAAAGAAGTATCACCGAAAAATTTTATGTTGGGAGAAGAGGAAATTAAAGGACATGTCAATTGTGCTGTGCTATTTCTTGTAGCCACATTTAAAGAGTTTTTATAGATCGTTGGAACTACAGAATTAAAATACATAAACAATTAATAAAATACGGAACATACCATGAATACACATCAGTGAAACTCTGGAAAATGTTAGAATGAATTATTTTTGTGCAACTTGGTGTGGCTTTTGCTTTGGAAATCAAGCATCAATTTTCTAGTTTTGACTGAAATAAGGACCACCCTGAAGCCAAGCTTAATTGAAATAAATCCCTTAGGAGGATCTATTTATCATTTTGTTATAAATTTGGAAGCTAAAAAGGACATAACAAAATATGCAAATGAGAGATGGAATAACTTTTACGTTAAAACAAACACTTACTTTTTGGTGTATTGAGTTCATCACTGACAACTGATTCTTTGGGGTGACAGAAAATTACTTTAAAATACTTCTGAAAAATTGTCAGGCTTAACCAGGATACATGATACTAAGAGATGAGGGGCTTTAGTATACCAAATTTTAGTCATTCTTTCGTAATGAAACACTTCTGGAGAGACATAAATATAATTAGAACCCTAAGTCCATTAATATTTACCAACATGTATAACTCTTTTCATCTGTTTCCTTGTGTTGATAAAGGAGATACTCTATGAATAATTATCTTGTAGGAAAAAAATCATGACCTCATTATGTTTAGTATCCGCTGTTAAGAAGAGTTTTGAAATACTGAGCCAATCACTGTCAGGCAGTCTTTAGATTAGCAATTGATATGGAGTGTGATGTTAATCTCTGTCAGAATGCCTTTATAATGAATAATTGGAGTTTGGAACTGAAGGAAAATGTTATTAAAACTATGATATCACTCTGACTAAGTATCAAGGCGATGTTGGTAATAAATCATTCCAACTTTTTTATCAGTTCATCTCATGGATGACCACTGTAGAAAAAGGGGTCTTGCTGTTGTTGATACGTGCTGTTTTAAAAGCAAGTTGTGAAAGCATTGAACCAAGGTAGACAGAATTTTTAAAATGAAATTTTACATTTTGTTTCCATGTGTCAGCACAATTTTGTAGAACTGAACATCTTTTGTTGATCATATATCCATTTTGTATTTGCCTTTTGTCATGGTAAGGAGATGAACTCAGGTGTTCCCATATTTCACTTCTCACAAAGCTGTAATGACAGCTCCGGTTCTCTAATGCTGTTGTTCTCAAGTTCAGAAAGGCCCAAAAGGTGCAGAAATTCCTGTTCTTCATTGCTCAATAGGAAGAGAAAATGCTGTTTCCATGCTGCATTCAGCTTGTCATGAGGACTATGGTAGGTTTTTCTACTTTTCCTCACCCATCTTTCAAAGGGATATCATTTCCTGACCACATTTTTAACTGTTACCTGACAGCTAATTGTTGGAATATATTTTTGTTGATTCACCAACCCCTTTTTGAAGACGTGTGAAATACGTAAATGGGTGGTCCATGTAGAAATACTTAGGGTATCTCGGAATATTTTTGGTATTTCTTCGCTCTGGCAGGATGCTGTGTTTTTCTGCTATGTGCTCTGGTGTATCGTCATGTTTTGCACAGGGCTGTTTTTAATAGTGGTATGTACCTGCACATTTTCTTGTTTGCAAAGCACAAGTTTTGCCCACAGTTGTGATATATCAACCACATGGTTACCAAGTTAAAAATAATAATAATAATAATAAAAAAGATCCTGTGCATGATTACTCCTATGAACTCTTACAGGATTTAGTATCTCAAGAAACAAGAAGTAAAGTTGGGAGAAACAAAGAAAATCTTTGTTTTCACATGGTTGCTACATACATAGCTGATACAACTGCATTATAAATACAGTAAGTAGTGCCAGGCAAAGTAAGAATGATCATAGGAACATGCTGTTACTGCAGATACAGTCATGGTCAAAATGGTAATGGTCCTTGGTGTGAAGAATGGTAACAGGTAAGGTTCTAAGTACTGCATCCAGGTTTGGGGCCCCTAGCTCAAGAAGGATGTGGACCTGTTAGAGCAAGTCCAGAGGAGGGCTACAAAGATTATCAGAGGGCTATAGCACCTCTCCTATGAAGAAAGACTGAGAGAGCTGGGGATGTTCAGCCTGGAGAAGAGAAGGCTCTGGGGAGACCTCATTGTGCCCTTTCTATTCTTAAAGGGATCTTATAAACAAGATGGAGAAGGACTCTTTACTCCTGTAGATAATGATAGGACAAAGGGGAATGGTCTTAAACTAAAAGAGGATATATTTAGGTTAGACATTAGGAGGGAATTCTTCAATGTAAGGGTGGTGAGGTACTGTAACAGGTTGCCCAGAGAAGCTGTGGATGCTCCATCCCTGGAGGTGTTTGAGGCCAGGCTGAATGGAGCCTTGGCCAACCTGATCCCATGGGCAGGGGGTTAGAGTTAGATGATCTTTAAGGTCCCTTCCAACCTGAGCCATTCTATGATTCTAAGCCTATGAAATGACAGGTTGATCTGTGCTTGTCAGAGGCAGATAGACAAAAATGGCCACCTTTATATTGTCCCTAAGAGACATCTGTGGCATGATTGCCTAAAGAGCTTGATTTATAAAACTCCATTGAATTCTGTGATTAATCAATTCAGTACCTGAACCTTTCGATGCAAACATGCTTTCGATGCTTTTGGTTTCACATTTAAGTACAGCAGGATCTAATTCTGAATCATCTCACAGAAAGAAATAGCATTTGCAGTTGATCAGACATCTCTCTGTAGGAAAAGGTGATATATGGAAGTTGGTCTGCTAGGGACAGGCTATTGTGAGTATAACGAATCTCCTGAGATGTGTGAAAAACAGCATGCTAAGATGACAGGTGCTTTACAGCCTCCTCTTGCTACACCTTGCAGTCATAGTTTCTGTGGTATTTCATGGCCTTAATAAAATGTCAGTATTAAGGTGTCATATGCTTTTCATTTATTTCAGTATTTTAAAAGCACAGTGCTGCACATAGTAATAAGTTCAAATTATTCACCTGAACAATCTCAGCACCGTAAGTTAGAATTCCATGCAGTGAAATAAAGACCGTAACTCTTATCTTTTTCATGTGTAAGAGCATGAGCACTGGTAATTATTTATTGTTATATATAATTTTAAGCTTGAAAAAAAAGAAATGTATTTTAGTGGTATTAATTTTTTTCTAAGGTTTATATTCACTGAAATTATGGAAGCATTTTGAAGGAAGTTGTTTTGAAATTGGAAGGAAGGTGGCTTGAGAATTTGCAGTCAGTTCATCACTGGAATAGTCAGTTTATAACTGTAAACTTTGATCATTATTTTCCATGCCTACAATTCAACTAGAACTTACATTTATTAAATTGCAGACTCATTCTTAGCAATAAAGAAATCTTTAAACAATGTAATGTAACCATTTGTAACTATCTTCTTAAGGATGATCCTTGTTCATTGCCAAGAGCAAGGGAGTGAGATTAATCAGGTCAGACAATTCCAAAAATGTCATCTTGTTAACAGTTCAGCTAAGTAAAATCTTCTACTGAGATAGATTCTCAGGGGGAGAAGGCAACTCAAAGTATAGCAGAGAAAGCCTTAAGTGTTTCTATATATTATAGCTTATAGTGTTCCTTAACTCCAGGTTTCTGATTCAGCAGAGCTCACTGAATGTATGCTTTCATGATCAGACCAGGAAGAGTGCACCTGTATTTTACAGAGACAGAATGTAAAAGCAAGTGGTATGTTTATGACGAGCATTAGTTGGAAAATATTCTGTGCCCCCATGTTTAGCCAATTGCACTTGTTAATGTGTTCAACAGGAAGTTCCACAGTATTCTATTCATTTCACACTATTTTAGGAATTCACATTGATAGACTGTTTTCATACTCTACTGTTCTTTGATAAAGCAGATGGAATTACAAGCTAAGAAATACTGATTTAAAAATGGCATAAAATGTTGGATATATTTCATTTGGATTTGTGTGAACAGGTTTGTATTAGGAACCGATTACATGAACAATTCCATTATTTATTATTTCTGCATCTTTAAAATGCTGACTAGCCTGCAAGCTGTCTTAATGGAAATCCTAATTACACAGTTATTCAGTCTGTTTCTAACATGTTTTCAATTTTCACTACATATTCTGCTGTCAAAAAATCCTCCGACATTTCGTTTTATGGAAATATTTAAATCGTAACACCAAGCTATTGCACTGGAACTCTGGCTTTTGGAGACAAGGATGGGCTGGTGAAATTGTTCTCTTCTAAGTGGCATGTTCAAAGGAATTCCCAATTGATTTCAATAACAGATGAGTTAAGTCAGGGGGTATTTGTTTGCTCAGAATTTAAGTATATCTTTATGACCCAGAAGTTATTAAACTATTTCTGCTGCTTTAACATAGATGCTTTTCAAATATTTGTTACTGGGTCAATCTTTGGTTGTATTTTTTATATTTATATTTAGAAAGCTAATTTTTGCTCACGCAGTTTCAGTGCAAACAACTTTAGAAATCCTTTTACTTTGTAGTACACATTGATCTGTGTTTTAGAATCATGCATGATTTCTTTCCAACTTCTGACTTAATAAATAAGAGCATGCAATATTGATAGTGTCATTAAGTAAGGCCTTAAAAAAGGTACCTACAGACAGGGACCAGGCTTGAGTATTCACATGAAATAGTATCTGTTACTACCATTGTTAAAAGAGAACAGTGGGCTCTGTGGACCATTCTCTGACCCTGTAAAGCATTTTGTATTTTCTTGTGGTCTTATTGTTAGCAGCTCACTTCTGTTAACTCTATCTGAAGTTTTTATAGTCAAAGCCCTTAGCTTTTGCTACTGTTAACAGTGTGTAATGCCCCCATCCACTTGAGTTTTCCCCTCTAAAATCTTCAGAATGTTGGTTCTGTTCAAGTCTAGAATTGCCTGAGTCTCGACTGTGCTAAATAATTACGTACATTGCTTGTGCTAACATCCCATGAGGATTTATAAAACAGTTATTGCTCCTTTTGTCCTGCCTGCAGGGCCTGAGAACTTGCACTGCCATTGGCATGGAAGGAATAGCATCTCTTCCTTGCTGAGTTCCACATAGTCTCTGGGACTGTGGGAACACTTTGTCTCACTTTAATTTTAAGTGTTAATGCAAAGTGAAACAGGTTCAGTGAAGAGAGCATACAAACACTCAGACCTTAAAAGGCTCTGGTGATTAAAAAATCTCCTGGGATGTGTATGCTTGGAGACAGAAAGAGAGATAAATACTTCTGCTGCCTTTATCACTTTGTCAAATTGTTTCCTTTATTCCAAAGACCTTCTGAATGAGAACATTATTTCCTACATTTGTATGTATAATCTAGTCTGTAGACTTTTCTGTTTGTGCTTGGAAGGAATTGACCATTACTGACTTGCACAGTATGTTAAATGTTTCTCAAAAGCTTATAGGATATATGCTCCAGAAAGTCTCACTTCTGAAGAGTCTCACTAGTGTCCTGGATGACCAGACTTCTACTCCCAATATTAGAATAACTAATTTCAATAACTTCCACCTCATCTCTTTCTTAATGATTTTGCAACGAGTAAGTACAAGCTAGCCACTGCATTTCCTGAGTGACCCTTGGTCACTATTGCATCACATGACTAGGAATATACTCCAAATAATGGTCTGACTCACATTCCTTCCTGGCCCATTGTGGAAAAGTGGGTCCAGGAATGAATTTTGTCCAGTTGTGTAAGAGATGCAGGTGCAAGGTTGGTCTTTCCAATCTATGTATAATGATACGAACTTGGCACGTGATGCTGTACTGTGCAACGTATTTTACTTCATACATAGGAACATACAATTTTAATCCAAGACACTGCTTGAGTGGACTTGCATAATCAGAAGGGTAATGATGATAGCATATGAAATGTCAGGAAGTGACAAATAAGATGCTTACTTTTGTCTGTAGGTTTTTGCATTTTTCTGCTTCATTAAATTTGCTCACACACTTCACAAGCTATTCCTGTGGATAGTGATGCTAGCTATTATTGTTCAGAAGTTTCTAGTGAGATTGCTGTGTTAAGTATACTATGGAAACTAGACAACAAAACTCCTTCTTGAATTTATGCCATACTTTCTACCCTATGTTTATTGTTCAGCAATGCAAAATGCTAAATTGCAGTGATGTCAAGTATTACCATTCATTTTGCTATTACATAGCCAGGAAAATATGTGGTAGATCACTGTTATACAACGATGGAAGACTCTAGCCAAAATTCTGAGAACCTGTACTTCATGGATCTCACAATAATGATTTTCAATTATAATATTCAGTCATTTCCTTATTAGCGTATGTAAAGAGCTCATAATCTCAACTAGTAGTTATATGGGTGATGTAGTGCTAACTCAAGGGCAGAGTAAAACAATGCTAACTTCTTTTGCTTTTACCTCTGAGATTTCCATTGTTGGGGATCTTAACAAGGGCAATGTAAATTCACTGACAGGCAAGCAGGCAACTCTCTAAAATCCTGTTTTAATACTGTGCATTTCTTTGCATTCTTGATCTCACTTTTTTTTCACTGACCTTTAATTCCTCTCAGTTTGTATCCCACTGCTGAAGTCGTTGCCACTAAAACTTCCCTCTGCCAAGGTTTACTTTCTGATATTGTCCACATAAATATATTTAGAAGACTTATACATAATAAAGAAATAAAGAGTGAATGTTCAGGTTGTATATGTATACTGGCTCATTTGCTCATTTTCATCTAATTTTCTAATAGTCCTGTTCTCTTCAAATCTTGTAAAGCTTCAGATATATTTAGTTTAGAGTCATGATGTAACGGAGTCTCACAGTTACTTCACAGAGTATTTTGGTGTAAAGGTTTGCTTGCTCCAAATCATTTACATTATTGGGGCTTAAAACTATGAATTCTATAGGGCTGGAACATGTTCTTTTCTTACAAAACCATCGCATGCTATAAAAAGGGTGTTAAGGTACTTGAAAGCATCCAGAGGAAGGCAGCTAAGGAGGTGGAAGGGCTGGAAGGCATGTCCCGTGAGGAGAGGCTGAGGACACGTGGTTGCCCAGTCTGGTGCAAAGGAGGCCGAGAGGCGGCCTCCCCGCTCTCTGCAGCTCCTGAGGAGGGGAAGCACAGAGCGAGGTGCCGGCCTCTGCCCCTTGTCTCTGATGACAGGACACATGGGAATGGTGCAGAGCTGCCACAGGGGAGGTACGTAGTGGACATTAGGAAACGTTTCTTTACTGTGAGGGTGGTCAAACACCAGATCAGGCTTCCTAGAGAGGTGGTTGGTGCCCCTGAGTAGATGAGACCTGTCAGTGTTCAAGAGGTCTTTGGACAATGCCCTCAATGACACACTTTAATTTTTGTTTGGCCATCTGAAGTGGTCAGATACTTGGAATAGGTGGTCTTTCTAGGTCCCTTCCAACTGAACTATTCTGCTGTATTCTGTTCTGCCACTTTGTTTTCAATTTAAAGCTAATATTGATACAGAGAAGATAGGGATGCAGCTGAACTGAAGGTGTCAATGAAAACCAAGTGTTCAAAAACTATACGACACTAAAATATTTTTAGGGTTATTGTTTTCTGACAAGAGATGTTTTAAGACTTTCCCTAATGTTTAAGTTTTTCAAGTCATAAATGGGGATTGTATGCAATGAAAAGAGACTTTGGTTATCAGTGTAATATAATGGCTCATAGTCAGTTTCTTGTCATGCTTTTTTAGGACAGCAATTCATTCTCAGTAGAAGTACTTGCTTTATGGAGCTTCTGAGAATCTTGGAAGTCTTGAAATTGGGAAATAATTTAGTTGTTTCTATATGATCTCAGGAGAGTGGCAGTTTTTGATGTCATAATTCTGATATTTAGATATTTTTCAGTGTCAGGATTCAATGTGTATTTTAAACATAGTACAAAGTCTTCCCATAGTAATAAATGCTTTGGTTTGTTTAAATTTTTAATTGGCAAAAGTCTTAGTATTAAAGCTGTCTATAAGGTAGAATAACACAAGACAGTAGTAGGCCAGGGCTGTCAGTTTAGTTCCTTTGAGCACTGAAATTGAACTGCTGGCTTTATTTATTGCTAGTTTTGTAAGTTACATATTTTATATTCTAACAGTAAGTACTGTTAAAATGCTTTTATTCTGGGGAGGAAGGGTAAAACGTCTGCTCTCCCATAAAACAAGGAAATCTGAACCCTGTTTTCAGTGCTAGACCAGAATGTAACATGAATTACAGTGTTTCTAGTAATGCATCCTTAATACAGAGGTGAAGAAGTAGCCAAAGGAGTGGAGTATGAGCACTTCCCCAGTAGTTCTGCCCCGCCCTCTACTCAAACAGTAATTAGCACCTGCACCTACGATATCCAGCAGGAAGCTGTTTACTGCTAGTGCTTCTGTTTTCCCAAGGCAATGAAGAAATAGTACATAGTTTTTACATACATAGTCCTTAAGTGGAGATCCCCCAGGCTGCCCTTGAGCAGCAGTGCTAATTTCAGGTCTGTCATCTGAATCAGTAGCTAAGTCACCTAATACAGGGCTTTATTCGGTCTCGCCTGAAAACAATTGGAATTGCATCCCTTTAGATAACAAGTTGATGTGGATTTCCTCAGAAATCTAAACTGGTGGCATTCACCATATGCAGTTATTAAATTGTATCTGCAAAAACAGGCGTATTAATTATGGCCAGGCTCCAGGTTAGATTTGCCTGTGTGCATCCCCTTTTAATTTCAGTTAAGTTTGGTTCTTTGCTTCTTGTCTAAACTTGAAAAGTGTTTCTGAAGCTAACCACTGTTTAACAATTGCCACATTTCCTCCCACAGGCAGTTATGTTTCACTTGTGGTTTAAGTAATCCATAACATATTATTGGTTACTATGAGTTTGTCAAAGCATTAGTATTTTTTGAGTTACTAATATCACTGAGAGACAAAGAAAATCTCATTCATTTCCAAAACTGAGTACTACTGGCATAGAAACTCACTAACTGCTACTAGTTTCTCTATGGCAAGGGACTATTAAAAGAGAAGGATAGAGAAAGAGAAATATTGTTCTGGAACGAGAACCCGTAGTGCGTCACTGCTCTGGTATACCATCAGAGAGAAACATAGCTAAAATACAAACAGAGACTGGGATTTTTAAAGAACTGTTGGCCACAATAAATTTGGTTTTGGAACTGAAAAAAAGAGGTGGAAAGAGAAGACATGCATGCCTAATACTGAAGGAGAACTTGTTTGTATCTAATATATTGGAGAAATTGTTTGAGAACAGTTCATTCTAGTGAAAATATTACTTTTGTAACACTGCCAAGATCAGTGTTTTCTCATTCATGAATCAGAGTTCTTGCTCATTTGCGGTTGCTTTCTTCTCATCCTCTTTCTGTTCCTACTGTCTTTTTAGAGCAGAAAGTCGTATACAGCTGCCCAGCTAACCACTTGCTCAAGTAAATACCAGTTGTAAGGGTCTATAGAACAAGTTAGCCAGGCCTCATGCATTTACACAAAAGCACTGATGTTCTCTTATTTGGGCGGTTTATGCAGCCCTCTGATTTTGTGCGGACACACCAGGATTCTTTTGCAGTTGTTTAGCTCTGCTGCAGAAGAACTCGTATGTCTTCTGGTAAGAAGTGTGAAAAAGGTATTGGAAGGCCATCCTTACTGTAAGCGTGGGAGGTCCAGCACAAGCAAAAGCACAGTGTGGGCTTTAATTCTTGCCACCAACTGCAAGTTAAGCATGGGTTCAAAGAGCAAATGAGCATATACTTTAAGATGTGGAGGAACTGGGCAAAACCACAGAGGACTATACAGGTAACACAGGTGTGGGTTTCTCTCTTTTAGTAACAGCTGTGCAGTGCCTAAATGTCAGTATAGGTCTGTCACTACAGGCACCTAGGATTTCCTTTACTGAGATGGATTTGCTGGTTCTATCTAATTCTGTTCATATGAAACCTGGGACTGCTGAGGGTTACATAGCTGTGGATGTTCTGTGCAGAAGAGTATCGGCCATTTCATTATAACAAATCCAACTAAAACAAAATGATAGTTGGGGAAGGAGTGAGGGAGAGAAGGGAAATGAAGGCATTATTCCTTACCACAAAATGTTCCTCTTTCTCTTCATCCCCTAAGCAAATTAATAGACTAGGTCCTTTATACATGCAGGTCTGTGCAGGAAAGCTACTGGAGCACTGACACAGAAGGAAATCATACAAGATATTGTACCTGGCTCCAGTAAAATTTGAGTGTGTGGGTGGCATGGAGTTTAGTTCCATGCGCTTTCCACCCCACAGGCAGCTCCACAACTTCCTGTTGTGGAGGTTTCTCCTCTTTCATATGTGGCTTTGTGCAGTAGGCTTGCCTTTCCCTTCGTTGACGTATTTGCAGCCTGTGTACAGTAAGTAGCCTTGTGCAGTTTGCTCATCCAAAAAGGCTGCATATAAATTCGACTTATGAACTCTGTAGGGTGGTGTTATGGAGAATTATCTCAACTAAGAATATTTTTTTCATTAGTTAAATAGGAAATGACATAGTTAATGTTTTTCTTTTTTTCTTTTTTTTTTTTCTTTTTTTCCCCAGACTTTCAATATGTCCCATTCTGGAATCAGGACAAAAGACAATGTTATTTTAGTTCTTTTTGGAATATATTTACTCGCTCCCAATGTGTTCTGTCCTTTTTAAAATGACACATGTTTACTCAGAAAGGAGTATACTAATCACTATAATGGTGTATTTTCTGTTAATGTGAAGTGTTTTCTGGCAGCCTGAAAGAAAATACTGAGATTAAAATCTGAGCTCACAGTCAAAGTAATAGGTCAGGGTTTTAGTGATTTATAAGCAGAATTATATAGGTACTCATTTTGCTTGTGAGTTTTCAAACTAAGGGTCAACATGAGGTCAAACTGTATCTTGCTAAAATATAGACAAGTGTGACTGAACCATTAAATGTATTCCTTTTTTGAGTCCTCTTGATTTATTAAGAGAGAACACAGCAAAATGAATAGAAGCGTAGATCAGAACAAAGATCTTCATCTTCACTGGGAATCAGATTTGCAGAGCAAGGTAAATGTTTTGTGGTTAAATGACTGTCAAGGAGTACTTGGGGAGATAAAGTAGCTCAATGTAATGGCCATTTAAGTAATTTTTTTAATGATTGGAAGTCTAAGTGTTTTGACCACTAAAATGAAGAGGTACAGAAGCCAATTAGATATTATAAAACATGGATAAAGAAGATGGGGGGCTTACAACCTTTTTTGTTCTAAATATTTATCTTTCTGTATCTGTCAGTCATCATCAACAGGCATTCAAAATCAGTTGACACAGCAGTATTATAGTTGTTTCAGCTTCAGTAATGTGAGTTTATTTTACATTTCAAGGGATTTAGCTAAAAATTAGTAATGAAAACATAATACATATTCTCATTTACTGTTTTGGTTTGACTAATACGGGTCAAACAGCTTTGTATTTTATTGTCTTGAATGTGGAGAGTATACTATTGGGTTATTTCATGGTTAAGACAAACTAATGTTTTCAAATTGAAGGCAATCACATTAAATTTTTATGGTGTAAGTAGCATCAGTAAAGCTTGAATAGACACATATGTCAATTGCTTCATGTACCAGATAGTTTAACCAGGGTACTCAAGTTCAATAACAGCTTGGCTGACTTTGAGGAAACTATTTCATAGGTCTAAAGAATGCATGTACACTCTTTCTGGGGAAACTATAGGTATGATTTGAACACATAAAATAGATTGTGTATTCTATTTAACCATTTATCTTACTAGCAGAGTTTTCACTTGTTGTCTAACTAGAATTATATACAACTTAAATACAGAATATAAAAAATATCAACCTCTGGTTCAACAGCGATATAGACTGTGTGCTATAAGTCTATTTTTTTAGTTGATTAAGCCTAAAGTAGTTCAAGTAGGTCTTATATTAAATATTTTGGAAAGAATGAGAGAGTGTATAGATTTTGATCCTCAGTGCAAAATCCGTTAGAACATTTTGTTTAGTCACAAAATAGAGTGTATTTGGTGGGTCCAAGCACCAGGCACATGAGTCCCAACTGGCTAATTTCTGTGGGAGTGTGGGTCTTGCATCTCCACACCTCATTCCAAGCCACTATTTTTTCCCTTTATCCAATCCTCAATAAGCAGCTGCATACACATTAATTATGCTGCTGCTTGGAGAGCAGACAAGTAGTCTTTCTGTTTCTACCATAAATGCCACTCAATGAACCAGCCACTAGGTCATGCTCAAGTGCAATGGAATCTTGTTTTTCCATCCCAAAGATCTAGCATCACCTCCACTGTGACTTAAGCTTCTGTCAGGCCAATGAAGTTGTTTCACAAATACACTTATTGTGGTTGGTATAAAGGAAATTTTCAAGGATGAGAATATATTAAACTTACAAACATTCACAGGAGTGGAGTCTGGAGATAATTGTGGAATTAACCTTTTTTATCAAAAACTTTTCTCACATTTTAAAAATTGCCGATTTGTAAAATTAAACAATACTGAAAAAAACCTCTTAAGATTCAGCTTCTCTGAAACCACTGAAGAGACTGTATTACCAAGTATTTTCTCTCTCATGAGGAAAACATAATTGAGACATAAGATTCATCATCATTTTGATGCATCTTCATCAAAAGAGATTATTAGTTACCTTCAAATTTTGTTTAACTAGGTCCTTCTTCAGGATTATACATCAGAAAAAAATATATAGTGAAGATCCTTGACTCTGAAATGGCTTAAAATTCTATTTTTTCATATTTTCAGTATATATATAAATTTTAATGGCAAAATGTGATCAAGAAAAGGAGTTACTAAAACGCTCTGAAACAAATAGAAGTTTGTGGGATTACTCCATTAAGGTGAAGTTGTAGATTTTTTGAGCAGTTCCTGAGTCACAACTATGAAAAGGATCTTCTATATGGAGAAGATTATCAGGCATATCAGACTGAAATGTAAATCTATTTACTATATATGTGTTGTTGTAGCTTTGCTTACAGCCTTTCTGGAAATCAGAGAAGACATTCACTTTTAAATAAGATTCTTTCTGACTGAAGACTTTTATAACAGGAAAATGATGCTTTAGCACTTGAAACCTATTTTGAAGTATGTAGCTATCTAAAATGACTGAGAACTATTGGCTTAAATAGACATTACCTAACCCCGAAAAGTCTGTGTTTGTGGAATTTGATGAATATATGGAGAAATACATTTAGTGCAGCACTCTTTCCACTGGCTTAATCAGTCCTATGGAATGACCTCACCTTGATGACTTTTTCTCCAGCAGCTTCCTTTTGAAAAATCTCCTTGCTTTTGGGCAATACCACAAATGTGACAGTGCCAATCTCTTCCAATCACTATTGCCTGTTTCTGTAGCTTCTACCACTCATTTGTGACCTGTTTACACTGTATCACTTGGGTGCAGTCTTGGAAACAGCAGAAAAGTTGAAAAAAAACAGTTAAATAAGTTTTCTCTCTTTAAGCCATAGTACAGAACGTATGCTCTGGACAAATCGTGAAAGAGGGAGCCAAGAAATAAGTAAGTTCTTCTAGCATATCAGGTATAGAGATAGGATTAGAATGTAGAATCAGAATCACAGAATATCCTGAGTTGGAAGAGACCCACAAGAATCATTGGGTCCAATTCCTGGCTCCACACAGGACCACTCAAAAATCAAACCATGTGACTGAGAGCGTTGTCCAAATGCTTCTTGAACTCTGTCAGGCTCGGTGCCTTGACCAGTGCCCTGGGGAGCCTGTCCCAGTGCCTGACCACCCTCTCGGTGAAGAACCTTTTCCTGACATCCAGCCTGACCCTCCCCTGTGGCAGCTTCATGCCATTCTGTCGGGAATGAAAGACTCCTGAATCATGATTTTAGCTTCTTTTCACTGTATCACACCTCTTTTCTGAGTTCTGGCTAATCTTTATCAAATCTTATTACTGATATGCAGCCACTTAGCTCTTACATTGCTAAGCATCTGACAATTAAACAAATGTATATTTGAAAGCAAGGTGAGAAGACTGTTAGGTAAAATGGTGAGTTAATCATGTATTTCTACTTAGGATTGTGGAAAATGAAACTCGTGGTTGGTATTTATCACCAAAAGTTTCCATAAAGTTGCTTGCTAGGAATCACCATGGAATGAATATTTGTCTGACTGCCAGCATTTGGTTAAGGGATGGCAGGATAGAATAGAGAGCTGCTACTGACAAGGAATTTTGCTGTTCTCTATTGGAGACTGCAGGAAGGGACTTTAAGAATGCTAGAGACTCATCCATTAAGGATGTTAGACACTGGGCTACTGGGAAGATGATGCTGAAGAAAAGATCAAAGAGTATAAAACCCAGTAACTTCTGAGAAGGAGGATTAAACTGACATCTGCGATAAAACTTTTCTCTGCCCAAGAGGTTCAAAGGAAATCTCCAATGAAATTTATCTAATCATGACTTCTTAGCAGTAAATAGTAAGTAAAAGTTCATTAAGTTACTCTAAAGGGGATCTACAATGACAAACTGTGACTGGAGACTGTCTTGAATTTAAATGCAGAATTAAATGTGTATTTTTTTCTTGTGGCAGCAGCTACATGAGGCATGGGCAGGAGAGATGTGGGTTGTTCTTTTACCTGATGTAAGAGAGCCATTCCTGCAGTGCACTGAAATAACCATTTCCCCCTAAGCAGACCTTTGTATACCTATTTGGTGAGAAAGGAGAGCTATAGTTTGTTCAGCACCACCAATCAGTACAGAATTGTGGTGGAGGCCAATGAGAGGTCGTGCTGTGCCGTTACATTCAGGTGGGGGCTTTACTGGTCCTTGTTCATAGCAAGCAGAATTGCAGGAAACAGCAAAAACAATGGCTATTTTGGCTAATTTGTTGATGGTATGGGAAAAAAAAAAAAAAAAGTCTTGTAAAAGTCAACTGACATTTTCTTTAATTGTAATTGGGGAAGTATTTTAATGTCTGTCTTCATGGTTTCAGGGAGATTGTAAAAGAAGCTGTGAGGCATTTTCTATCTTCATTTTAAATTAAATCTGTTGCAAATCTGTTGCTCGTTGCTTTAATTGTTTAGCAGTAATTAAGATACAGGAATTTTGCTGAAAGTGCCCAGTAAGTTTGCTGTTCTTTTCTAGTGTACACCACAAGAACTATTTCACTACATTACAAGAAGTCAGAGTATGATTTCCTTAATATTCTGAGACTTGCTCTTCCCTTTTTCCATGAATACGAATTCAAGACAGATTCTTAAACCTTATGTTGCAGTTCCATCTTATTTGCCATCTTTTTCCCCTTTGAGGTATCCATCAACCTTTGCTACTTATTCAAGAGGAAACAAATTCATATTGAAGGCTTATTATCTAAAAGCACTGTCTGGACTCTGTCTGAATGAAGACCTATAGGCTGATACAGGTATAGGGAATTACTTTCTGCTTTATTACAAAACCCCACCCACCTGCTGAACTGTTTTTGAGTCATAAGCTAATTAACAGTTTATGCTTGGTGTGAGGACAATTACTTTTTACTCTGCCTGCCTCTCAAGCCCTGTTTCATCCTCTGAAAAAGCAATGAACTTTTTTCGTTTTCCTGAAAATAAGGTAGTCACCCTCATGAGCTCATTACTTCATGATATCTGTGGAAGTAATGAGCTCATTCCAAACTGAGATTTGCAATGTCTTTGATTTGTATATATATAAATTATCTCAAAAAGAGAAATATCTGAGGTGGTAGTTGGAGGTGGCTGATCCCTGCAGGCGAGTCAGCAGCATTCTTTGGACATATTTTGAATTATAAGGCATAAATAAATTAAATCATTTCAATATTGGTTTAATTTCAACCATTGTGGAAGATAAAGCTAGCCATTCTGTTACTGATATTTCAGAGTAGTGTGTTTTCTTCCTCATTTTACTCATTTGCTCCTTCTCAAAATGGCTATCTCAGGTTAATTTTCACTTGAACTGTCTACAAAAGTTATAATGTGAATTTTTATTTTATTCTTTGAGAATGTTTATAGATATTCCCATTATATGTTTGTGCTTTAGCAAATATTCTATAGGCATTTTCTATTCTCAATTGCACTGAATTCATTCTGCTTAATCTCTTCGGATTGAATTTTACTTATGTTTTAAGTTTATTCATAGTGTTACCTAAGATCTCAAACAGTGCTAGGAGAAATCATCCTCTGTAAGTAGCTGTCTGTCTGAATCTACTACAAATAGAATTCAGGCTGTAAATTTAATCTAGATGCAGTTTTTTGAATTAGGGGAGATTAATTTCATCTATAATGTTTTGAAACATTAAAACACATTTTAATAAGTATGAAAGGTTTATTGTTCTCATTTACTGCATTACAGTAGGCAAGATGATACTCTGCTGATCTTGAAATCTTGGAGACAGGATCTTTTGTGTTTTGTTGTACTTTCAGTACTGAATGTATACATGGTTTTAATACATACTGTCTGATACCTCACATTATGTAATAGCTTAGTTGTTTTTCTTAGACTTACACTCAGTAAATTAGAGAAATACATGTGATAATTGATAGATCACTTTGAGAAGGGAAAGTCACAGGAGATTAGTTGAAAATTACTGGTATTGATCTGTAACACAGCACTAATTGATAAAGTGGGCTGGCATACACCACCCTCAAAGCTTTTTCATCTGTTCGTAACTTTAACATGCAATGATTCTTCCAGTTAGAAATTATGATACTGTTACTGTGATTAAGCTTAGGCCTACTGATGACATTTCATGGTTGGGTTGTATTTTTTTTTTTTCAGATAAATTTATGGGACTTGTGCAGCAATTGCAATTGTGTTAATAAGGCCTCTATAGCATTTCCTTTGGCCAGTTACTGTAAGCATTTCAAACTCAGTATTTGATTACCAGTTCCATTATTTTAGGTGCCTTGCTTATTCTTTTTTGCATTATAGCAATATGGAGGTTACTGATGTTACTTTTGTATTTTCAAGTGACATTCAGCACGTTGTCTAGAAACAACAGTTACATGTAGAGGTAACTCTTTCCCCCACCTGCATTATGTTATAAGTAATGCAGGGTACTCTGAATGCTTTGGTACTGAATATGAAAAAACAAACAAAAAAAAAAACAAAAAACAAAAAAAAAAAAACCCACCTGAAAATGCCATTATTTATTTTGAAATTGACTCTGTCTGATTTTCAGGCTAACACCCAGATTTATCTGTGTATCTCAGATAATCCAACACATACACAAATCAGCCTAAAATGTCTTTTCCTTCACCTCTGTTCTATCCATTTAATTTTTGGAAAAGGTGAAGAAAACATAGATTGAGAAAAAGAAATCAACGAAGGAATTTTGTTTATTATGACTGGACAGCTGCAGTTGGTCCACTAAGGATCACTTTATGTTTTATTTTGATTGAGGAGATACCAGTCTGCCAACCATAATTTGTACAAGGCTGCTATTGCAGTTGAAAAGAGATGACCTTTTGCAGCAGACAGTGGTACTAATTAAGGTGTCATTGCTTGACAAGATTTTCCTTACATGACATAATCAGTGGTGGTTTTTTTGTTTTGATTTCTGCATATTGTTATGTTGCCAATTTAATCAGCCTTTGTGAAGATATTTCCCCCCTTCACTTGCAGGACATTTAATTCTTATCTTGCTGTTAATCATGTATTTAATACATGCTGCTGAATAGTTTGCACATATGTTCAAAGTTAATTATTTTGCCTAATATATATATTTTTTCACTTAGTTGGAGAATGAATATTTATCCAAATAATATATTTTTTGATTCTCTTAAGAAAATAATTGTAATCTTTTTTCATATTACCATCTTCACAGAGTGCATTTCTTGCACATTATATTCTTGGATCTGCAGTCTTTGCCTAGGTGTTTATGTATCTTTACTAGCCTTTGTGCTGTCTCTTAATCCTGCAGGAAGACAGTCATCTTAGTCATCTTCAGTTTGTTTTTCATTTCACCCGTTTTTCCATCTCAGAAGATAGCTATGGAATAAAATTATACTGTCTTGTCAAACTAATAGCCACTGAATCCAGTGATCATGTTTTTCTTTATCTGTGCCTCCACCTCTGATTATATTATTATTTTCTCTATAAAAAAAGTAAATCTCATTCTACAGCTGTCATGTGGATTATGCCATGTGTCTGGATTATGTGAATTTATTTTGTACTGGGGAGTGATTTCACTCAAATTAATGTCCATAGCTATTTAATTTAATAAAAAAGCAACCGATACAACACTGCATGTCCAAGAAGAAAGTATGATACTGGTTTCAATTTATAAAAATCATGAGTAGAGTTCCAACACCTCTTACCCTTTGCTGATATTCTCCAAATAACAGGGACTTACGAGAGAAATGTTGATTTGTTTTTCATTAGACAAATCTCAGATGTGACAAATGAGCAGGACCTTGCCTTTCATGAAGTAGACGTCTGCTAGTGGCTTGAAGGATTCTGGTTCTGGAATTTGCCCAAATGGACTTCAGATTTATTAACGTGTTGCGTGTTGGGCATACTCCAAAAACAATTGAAACATACGTTATGCATACAAGAAGTAATTGTATTTTGGAAAAAAAAAAAAAAAGGATAGTAGGATAAGACAGGCTTGGTGAAAGGTACTGTCTAATGGGCTTTACCAATTGTCAGCTTTAAGGTAATATTCTATTTCAAAAGAAATAAATAAAAATTTTAAAAGATGCTGTACAGCATTTAGAGAGCAGCAGAGTAGCATTTTTGCAATTCTACATTCAGACCAATTGAGAAGTAAAGGAAAAATGCACTCAGAAACCAGAAGTTCTGGAGAAGTTTTGGATCACTACACCATTCTGGTGTTTCTGTACAAAATGCATTTTAAAATATCCCTTTTTAGGTGCTAATAAATTTTGTTCATCTAATTTTAGCTACACTACTGAATTTGTTAGATTTTTAAATTTCCTATATAGGATTTAGTCTTTTTCATCCATCATTATTTATTTTCAATTAAATTTTGAAACACTTTTCAGTTTGCTTATTTTTAAAATTCCTCACTAGCAAAATTCTCACTAAGACCTGCAAGTTTTGTATCACTGAATACTTAGTAAAACTATTCTGAAATAAGATTTCAGAGTCTTATTTTAAGGAATAGTAACACAAAATTCTGCTTTTTCATAAAGGATGTTATTTTTTTTTTCAATGTTCTAGACATATTCCTTATCTGAAATACTTGCAATCAAATATAAAATAGGGATGCATGGTTTGGAGAATGAAATAAGGAAGAAATGCATGGCTTACAAACACTATCATATAGTGTTTATTTCTTGTATTTAAACCATCAGGCACTGGACTCTGTGGATTTAAACACTAAAAAGTATTACAGGATTGAAGACCTATAGGAGTATTTACTCTTTTTTACATTGTACTGCCTCTGCTTTTCCTGTGACTGTCAAATAGTTGTATTTCCACCAAATGTATCAAAGTAATACCAATCGCTTTGATACTTTCCAGAGAAAAACTCAAGGCTCTCTCTTCAGCACTAACCAAGGCCATTTAATGAAGCATCTATGCAAGGGTCGGATTAGCTTCACTGAGTTCACAAAATCAAGCCTAGAGTCACTTGCTTAACAAAACAGGCTTCTAAGGTAATGATGATGTATTTGAATTTGCACTTTGGGCAGTTTAGATGTAGTCTGGTTTTAAACTGTTCGTTCCTGTGAAACACTCATTTCATTACAGGTATTTAAAGTATATAGATTGTAAAAATTCTCACCTCCATATCCCAGTTTTGGAGATAACTGAAATGGAACCACTGTCTCTCACTATTGTCTGTGCCAAATTACAATGCACTGTAGATCATTTTAGAATAAAAATGCTGATATAAGGAATTCCATTTTTATTGGCAATGTGCTTACAATTCTTGTAGTGCTAGGGCAACATATCAGACATCTCACTTGTGTTCATTTTGAGAGATTTGCTATGATGCAACAAACACAGCTGACACGATAATTTGAAATCAGTGCCATTCCAGCAGTTTTACAACACACTAGGTTTAGGGTTGCCAGAAAAGCATAAAAAAAGGCATGCCATGCAGTGGTGAGATTTTCAAAGAGGAAAAGGCAGCTGTAGCTGGAAGTTTGCCAGAGTGCTTTCTTCAAAGGTCTGCACTTGTCATTGCCTGGACTGTTGTCCTTAGTTGCTGCTTGTTGCAGGGACCGTGACCAACTCAAAAAGTATTTTAGGTTTACTGTTGCATTTGTGCAAACCATCAGTTTTCAAAGGTGACTCTGATTAAAAAGGAGTAAGACCAGGCCCTATGTCTTTATATGTTGGTTCACTTCACTGCAACTAATTCCAATAGCTTTTTGATGCAAGACATGATGTAACAGGGAAAGTGGTCAAATTACAGACGTTCTTGATCTTTCTTGGGAACATGTTAATTTGCTTCGATCACGTACTCTTAAGTCTAGTTGTGTAATCACTACTGTGTCTATTAAGTTTTGATCAAATACTTTGTAGTCCTGACTTCTTTATCAAACTACTAGCAAAAAAAAAAAAAAAAAAAAAAAGGAGATGTCTAGATCTATACTTCAGCATTCAGAAGAATGGAAGAATTACTTCATGCCATCAGTGAATACAGTCTTTAGTACTCAAAGAAATCTGCAAGGTGAAAAGGTGACAGGGTTGGACAAGAACCCTACATTTTGTTTGCATGATTTTGAAGAGAGATCTGGTCATAAATAGAATTTATGAAAGAAAGCAAGTTAGCTATTATTCAGAGGACAATGAAAATGAAATAACATACCAGTAAAGTAGGCTTTACAGGAAATAATGGGTTTTAAATTCCACCATGTGAAAAAAAAATCACAAGATTGACCATAATTACAGCTCATTAATTTGACTGGAGACAAGGGGTTAAATTTTTCATTTAACAAGAGATTGATATGTGGGTTTTGCTTTCAAACAACACTGTGGTGATCTCTTCCTTTTCCTCTCTAATTATTTAATTGTACCTTGTAAATGTTGATACCGTGCTGGCTGGATGCTGTCCCAGGTCATGTAGGTGAAAGGCCATGGCATATCATGACAGCTTATTTCTTCATTGTGGGTGGCAGATATTGTCAACATACACTTTTTTTTTCCTTGATATGAAGTAATAATGACTGCCTCCGAGACACTGCATAGGAACAGTGAAAAGAAAAAATAGATTAAATAAGACAAATCAAAAAGAGAAAGAGATTAATGATACTTAGAATGAATCAAATCCATATAATGTATTTGGTCATCTTTAGTAAACAAACAACTTAATGAAAAAAGTCCCCCGTGATCTCCTTCTGCTGTTCTGGGAGTGCCTTTTTTCATCTCTCTGAGTGACCACCCCAACAGCACTGTGCACTGCTCCTTCTGAGAGCACATTTCTCAGCAGAACACTGACAACAGTGGGTGAAACAGAAGTTTTTAATGAACCCCTACAAACAACCAAAACCAATGTACACATTGGAAATATCTACACTTCTAAAACATCAAATATGAGGAAAACTTCAGAATGAAGAGAGTGTTCCAACTCATCCCCAATTGCTGTTAGATCTATTATCACTCATTATTGCCCACCCAGTTTTCAATGTGCACTTGACAATTTCTTATTAATATTCATAGAACTACATGCAAAAGTCAAAACCACAGATTACTGTGATATTTATTAGGAAATTAGACTCCTGAATAAGAAATGTGATTCAAACAATCTTCAAGCAATATATTATCTTGACCTCTGCATATGCTTTTGCCAATTTTGTGATGGAGCAATGTTAAATTGAGTGGGTGGTGTAAGCTAGGAAGGATTATATGGGCCGGAGGGAATAGATCCTTTTAATGTTGAGTTCCAGATATTTGTAAGTTAAGGGTTTTCACAGGACAATAGTTTCAGAACAGTACATGCAGTACTTGTTTACAGGAGTTAGCTGGACTTCACTGAAACATATGTTCAACTTTCCCTCATTTTTGAAGAAAGATTTCTGTTTCTTCACCCTGGTTTGTGTAAAAGATGCACAAGATACGTAAAGTGAATTGTGTGTAGGGTATGTGGGAAGACCCACACAGGGAATGTGTGAAGTCCCATCTTTGAGGCCTTTCAAAGCAGGTTCTTCCAGAGAATTCTGGTGGGTTGTGGGAACAAAGGATGGTGAAAGGGAGTTGGCAGACATATATTCACATGGAATATATTAAGCACATTCCAGTCACTCCTCTGGGTTTCCCCAATAGCTTGAACCTCTGCATCTGACTTGCTTGGTTTTATGACCTCCTGTTGCCCTTCATTCTGTGCTCTTGATGTTTCTTTTCCTTCATCATGTCTTTGTCTGCCCACACAATTTGTTTCTGTAATTTGCTTCCTCTTTTCAGTAGTTGAAAGCAATGTGCTTTCCATCTACTATTCATATACCCTTAGTTCTCTTCCCTTGTTCTCCACCATATTTTGCTGGCAGAATTTCATCATATTAGTGTATCATTGAATAGGCATGCAGTGTTTTTATATTTAATTTCTTAACGCACATTTGCCAGCTGATTCCTGAATTATCTCTGAGTATGATTGTATTATGAATGGTAACGGACTTGCCTTTTGCCTTCTGAGTTGAATTCAGATCTATATTCCCAGATTTTTTCCATGCATTTCTACTTTTTTTTTTTTTTTTTTTTTTTTTTTTTTTTTTTAAAGAGTAGTGAATAAGCTAGTAATCCTGCTCCACATCAAAACTGTGAAATGGATTTCAGAATACAATTTGTAATTACGTTTGTCATTCCACAGCACTTGGCGTGCTGCTGCTGGTGGCCTAGTTGTTGACAAGTAACAGATTTTGTGACAGGCCACACAATATACCATAAAATACTGAGTATCAACACTGGGCAATCAATCAAACCAGCTTAGTAATACAAAGAGATTATTATTAGAGGAATACTAAGTATTCTTAGGACCCTACCCAGAGATGAAGGTGTCTTTGCTGGCTCACGCTGCCATTAGACCAGCCAGGCCTACTTGTTTCAATACGGGAGAAGAGAACTTTTGTGTTTCTATCTTGTCAAAGTAGATGAGGGAACCCCTAAGTAAGGGGATGAGGGACAAAAGTGGCTGGTCTAGCAATGAAAAAGCCTATAGAGCAGGCAAGCTCAGAAGATAGTTCGAACTTTGATCTTTGATTGAAACTTTGCAGCTATTGCTATGTGAGTTTGAAAAAAAAAAAAAAAAAAAAAAAAAAAAAGGCAGAGCCCAGGGCGGGAAATATTTGGACTGTATTCACTGGATGTAGAAGCAGAGTGGGAACTGAGCACTCCTTTTATTAAACACGATAGAAATGAGTTGCAGTGTCTCAGCTAAGCTTCCATAGGACTAATGTATCCCCTAAAGATACAAATTTTCAGGCAGTTAGCTGACTTGAAATCCAGTGAGACATTCATTTTAATTAAAACTTTATTTTCAAAGACTGTGTATTTCATAATGATGATGTGCTAAGAACAGCCTCTTGCACTATGACAGTTCACATGGATCTTCTGAATAAAACATTGGCCAAACTCAAATATGATGCTGTACTTGGAGTTATGTCTGAATTAGCCCCCATTGATTCCTTCGCTGGCATTTTTGGAGTGCTCACCCTAGCTAGTTTTAAGGTGAGCTCATGCATGTCTGCACTGCAGTCAGTACCATGTTCTGTAAGATGGCAAGATTTTTGCCTTTTCAAGTGTTCAATAGAAAGTTCTAACCTGGAAGTTGATTAAAAACAAACAAAAAATGTTGGAAAGCACATGAATTATGAGTTTGTGGATAAAGAGGCTGAATGATTCTGGGAATTTACTGTACAAGTAGTCTTTGTGGAAGGAGTAGACACGTTAACCATGGAAGAGGATCACAATTTACAAATGTCTGTTATTTAGTCTGAACTGCAGATGTCCACAATTTTTTCCTGTTGGATAATACTCCAAATCACTTTAAAATGGAGAGAGATGTACACACTGATGAGGAACCAGCCCAAACTCTGCAAACTCTGCTTTTAGCAGCAGCATGGAAATAGCCAACACCTAAGTGGAATCATTAGCTGCCTTGCCTGATTTTCCAGAGATGATTCAGCAAGACCAACAGCTCTGAAGAAATAAGTTGGTCTTTGCTTACACTGCCAGGAACACCCACTATGTCATAGTCCTCAGGCCACCGTGCTACCTGAGTATGCAGCCAACCGTTCCCAGATGACCAATAGGTAGTTACATTCTTCAGCTTTGGTGAAAATGCTCTGGAAAGCAGCTGTCTTTTTCAGAGGAAATTTTAGGGGATAAAGGATCACTGCTGATGGCAGCTGGTACAGGAAGAAACAGTGTCAGCAGTGAGTGACTGGGTGAGAGAGAATAGGGAAAGACTGTAAAGACTCACAGTGAGCAATGAATGCTTGCGATCCTGACAGCCTATGCGTTTTTCACTTAGGCACCCATAGCACTCATCAGGGGCAGGGTACACAACTTCAGCCTCATAGACGACACTTGTTTTACAGCTAGACCAGCGTCTCCAGTGGTATTGGGTTACATATGGGTAGCCTTAGGAATCTCTACTTCTTGGTACCAGTTTTGGTGAAAGAGTGTAGTGTGCTAGGGGTTTGTGACACAGACTGTGAGAATACATTTGGTATTTCAGACACCAGTGGCTAGGTGCACAAATATTACAGTTTACCATTTTTCTTCTAACAGTCCAAAAGACATATTGGCCATTTTGTAGGAACTCAAAACTTAGATAAGAGCCTGTGAGAGTTACTCTTGTTTAGCGAGGGGTGCGTGACAGTTTCCAGAAAAGGGTGCATATATTGGGTTCAATACAAATCGCTACCCAGAGCCTACTAATGTTGCTGTCTGTGAGTGGAAAGGGGATAACAGTCTGGCCAAGGATGAAGAGGGCCAGATTGTCATTACACAGCAGTCTTTTATATGCCCCATTCTAATGCCCACACAAAGTACCAGCTTTTATCGTGATGTAGTAGAGTCCCTTTCCAATAACATCATTATAGTTCCTTGAGAGCTGGTAGATGCATACAGGCACAAAGGTGTTAGGGACAATTGATGAACCCAAATGGAGCCCTGCAGAAGTATTGTGTAGATGCAGCTGATATGATAGACAAATAAAGCCTAGTGATCTGGAAACTATTGGTTCCAGCCAGTAAACATGAGCCTGAAGCCTGACACAGCCACTAAAAAGAAACTGAGTTGTAGTTCAGAAGATCCTTTAATGTCTGTATGGAGACCCAATCCTAAACTTTGGACACAAAACTTTTTTTTTTTTTTTTTTTTTCCTTCACAGTTCTCTTAAACATCATTTAAATAGTTTTAGAGAATTGATGTCTTAGGTTGCTACCAGTTTAGGTCCAGCTAAAGATTTATGGTTCAAAATAAGCCCAGATAAATAATTATCAATGGGAGTTGCTGCCTGGCAGTGTTTAATTTTAGATTTAGAGGTGACCAAGAAGCAAGACATTTGTACCACAAGAAATATGAATAGTTCGACATCTGTCTTTCAGTTTTCATTGAAAAATACCTGTTTGGGTTCTATGCTTAGTTAAAGTGGATTAGAGCTCTCATTGAGAAGACCTTTACGAAATTTTTGTTTCTACAAAAATGCTATGTATTAAGCACTTTGAAAACTCAGCTTCTTCATATAAAATGTCACCTTCTTATATTGAAATTAAGCAGAATGCCATATCTTCATGGCATTTCTGCTTCAGTTTCCATTGAAGTTCAACCCGTATGTCCTAAAAGGGAAAACAAGGTCTAAATCCTGGGTACTTTCATGCTAGCCAAAATCTTGGAGTGTTCAAAGATTTTCAAATAATATATATAATTATATATATATATAATTATACTTTTAAAAAATAATTTTACACCAGTAAGAACTGCCTTAATAAATATTTGGCTGTTGGCATGGAAAAAAAGCAGTTCTATTGCAATTACACTCACTCAATATTATTAATATGCACTTGCCTTGAATAGAAGAACTCTTCAGTCTTGTTTTTAAAGAAAGAGTTCTAAAATATTTACTGGGGTGTTAATACTGTGAGGGAGGTGTGTGTGTACTGTGATCTTGACTATGTAAGTTTGAGAAAGCCTAAACATGGTGATTAAAATCTGGCTACTAGACCATCAGGTTTATGGTGAATGCCTTAGATTCTCGTCTCATTTACAAATTAGCACTTTGTTATCCTTGTGTAATGGTGTTTGCCTTTTCCTGAGCTACTGCTGTGAGAAGCGGAACTGGGTTTGTCCTTGCCATTTCACTAGGGAATTATCTGTTAATAGAGTAAACAAAAGTCACCTATGGGAAGGAACGTAATACAAGGCTGCAGCAAGAAGAGATTTGGAGGCTGGAGATGGTTTAGGATAATTCTTTTGACTACATATTTGCATTTACGTTGAAGCTTTATAAAATGGAACTGCTAATGTGGGTTTCTTCCTATTATTTGATCTCATACTTTGGGATTACTTTTTCTGTTACTGTTTCTTAAAAGGTCAACTTTTAGAATTTTTAGAATTTTTACTTCATAAGCCAATTAACAGATCTACTTGTAAATATCCAGAATACAGGCTTTCAAAGAATACGTGCTATCAGTGATCCCATAAAGCATTTTTAAGGAGGAAAGTGGTTACTTTAAGGACAGAAATCAAATCAGCAATACTACAAACAACTAGTAGAAGTCCAACTTCAATCTCAGTAATTGAGATTCAGTTTTCCTAGCCCGACTCTTGAAGGTTTGCACTTCCTTCTGTAGACAGGGTACATGAAACCAATGCATGTCAGGAAACAAAAAATACCACTCTGAGTATGTCACAATAGGAGATTTAATTTTTGTGTTTGCAAACCATGTGTCATCTTTTAGATTCCTTAAAGTGGTTGACTCTTAAGGGTAGTTGCGACAATTAATTAAGTAGAGTTAATTAATACAGTAATACATTAGTATAGTTAATACATTAATAAGGATTAGTAGAGAAGAAGAAACTGCCAATGCTAAAATAAAGTCTCATACAGAGGTCCTACCAAAGCCACTGGGAAATATGTCACTAGGAATTACCATGCTTTTGCTGGTAGACAGTTTCAGCAACGCAATACAAATTTTTTGGCAATAAAATTAGCCAGAAAACATGGTTAATAATTTCAAAGCTTTAGAAGGTTTATCACAGTACAAAACAAAAAGAGGAGTGCTCAGTATGTATTGTGAATGAACGCAGGAGAGTCATCCATACCAAACCAGCTATTCGCTAGGCCTGTGACATGACAGAGACTCAAGTTTGAGTTGTTTTCTCAGTGAAAACATGAACATAACTTCAGGGTTCTTTCAACCTAGGAGAGCTCCTATGCTCTCCATACTCTTTGTTTCTTTTTTTCTGTGTCCTATTTGCTTTTTCCAGAAACATTGAAAAAACTTTGCCAGGAAGGACTGATTTGGTGTTGCAGTAGATAGGATGTTTTGCTGGAAATCGAAGTTAAGTTCTTGCTTCAAATTCAGCAAACCAGAAATTTGAATCTGTGTCTCACATTGTGTCTTAGTGCTGTAACCTTCATGGTAGGTGCAAGAACAATGTTTCTGACTTAGATTTGCCTAGAAATTTCTGCCTGGCCAGGATAGAACTTCCTGGGAAAAGTTTGATATAATTCAGTGACAAAAGTGTGTGTTGGTGTGTGGATAGTCTGAGTTAGAAGACCAAAATTCATGGAAGGCAGGGGAAGGAAGAGGAGGAAAAAAAAAATCTTCATTTGTCCTGTGCAGTATTTATCTAAGTGTGATTATTTAGGGCATTTGCCCCAGTGGGGGCATGCTACATTCTTCACAATGGCAACTCCTTAGTCCTAATAGGAGATTGTACCCCATCTTGTGTGGTTCTTCCAGACGCGGTGATTCAGAGACCGTAGCTTGGCCTGGCTACAGGAGTGGAGAAAATAATGTTTTAAAACTCTAGTTTAATATAAAAATCTGCAGTGACTAAATGATTCCTGTAAAAATGCTAGTGGTGATAATGCAGAAGAAGGTAGCAGTTCAGGCTTTCAGGGCAGACTGGATTTATACCTTGAAATAGCTACCAATGCTTGGCAGTAACATTTGACATTTCAGTTAAATTACTACTGACTTCTCATCTTAGTGCCAAAACATTCTAGAGTGCTTTCCCAAATGGAGATGAAGAAATTTACAGACTACTGTTCTTGAGACTTTTTTTTTTTCATTTAAGATTATAGGACATGCTCTCATCACTTGTGGCCTCTTGATTAAAAGTAATTGGACTTTGGCAATTTTACTTTTCCTCTTTCTTGGACCGCTGGGTGTTTTGCATGCTTGCGTGGGTTATCCGCTGGAGGTTAGCACAGTAGGTTATTTTGTTGCCTGATGCCTGTACACCAGGGGTGGCCAAACTTTTTTTGACGTGTTGGCTGCACAGTGATTTACAGATTAAGGCTTTGGTCTGCAACAGTGCCAGCAAGGCTGCTGTTCTCTCTCGCTGACACATTGCACCGCTTTAAGCCGCAAACTCTTTGCTTACCCTTTCAGTCTTATTATAGTTCTTACCCCACATTTCCTTTTGGCACGAAACACTCTTTTATTTTGGCTTTGTGCAAGGCTCCACTCCTATCTCTGGCTCAAGTAACTCATGAAAATGACAAAACAAACAGAAGCAGCTGACTGTACCCTACCTGTCTTACAAGGGGGCCATGGCTGGGACTATTTCTACTGCAGTGTGGAGCACAAAACAGGGCCAGGTGTTGTCCTCAGTGAACACTCAGTAAAGACTTGTATTTAAAACAGGTGTTCTTAAAGGAACACATCAGTGCTTTTCTCTCAAAGACTGCATGGGTATACTGGCTTATGCTTAGTTTCCAAATAATTTTAAAAAATAAAGTCTCATGAAAGCATGCAGCATTTCTGGGGATGTAGTAAATTTGAGTTCCTTGAAGGAATATCTGATACTCTTAAGAAAACCTGAAAGGAGAGGGAAAAGGGTCTTGCCACTTCTTTTTTTTTTTTTCATTTTTTTCTAGTTTTACTCTGTAAGTACTAAGAACAGTTGAACCAGTTCAAAGGATCCATCTGGTCTAGTATTTTTGTTTCAACAGAAGCAATTATTTCAGCAGTATTTTGTTTTTGTCAGCTGTAAGATAGTGCCTAGGGAAGAGTAGCAACAGGAACAGTAGAAACATATGTGATTCTTTCCCTTTAATACTTTTTCAGCCACCAGTAGCTTTTAGGTCAGAGGACTATTATGAGCCTGTTGTGAATCATCTGTTTGGTTACCTGCAACAGATCTTTCTTTCAAGTACTTACCCAGTCTTCCTTTGAGTCCATGTAAATGTTTTGCATTCACATCCTTTGGCAAGGAGTTGTATTGAATTACTGCTTAGTATAAAAAATAACTTCTTTCTTTCTTTCTTTCTTTCTTTCTTTCTTTCTTTCTTTCTTTCTTTCTTTCTTTCTTTTTCTTTCTTTCTTTCTTTCTTTCTTTCTTTCTTTCTTTCTTTCTTTCTTTCTTTCTTTCTTTCTTTCTTTCTTTCTCTCTTTCTTTCTTTCTTTTT
>CM021734.1:54598924-54716312 GCA_011075105.1 Heteronetta atricapilla
TTTTTTTTTTTTTTTTTTTTTCCCTAGCAATTTACAGGCTGAGGAGGACTGTGGACTATGCTCACTATTGCCATCATTTCTCTCAATAGTCACACTTCAGTTATTCTTAACCTTATAGGATAAATCTAAATTATCCACATAATGAAGGCAGAGTTCACAGTGCTTCATAAGAACTAATTAATGTGTTGAGGATACACATGGGGAATAGTTGATTATTGAATTCATCCCTCCCTTGCTGAAGGCAAATAGAAAGAATATGCTTTTTTCACAAGTTCTATATAACTCCTGTTTTCTGAATGAAAAATAGGCAGGGTGTGTGGGTATGGTCCTGCATGAGACTGATCAGGGCCATTAGAGTCTACTAGTGCACTCAGAGCCCTGCTGTGTCACACGCGCAGTAAGGCTGATGTATGAAACGCTATTGCAGAGGTAACTCTCCAAAGACTTTTTTGTCTTAAGTGAATTAGGAAAGGGTGAACTGATTTAGAAAAACAAACAAACCCAGTCTGTTGTTTTAAAATGTTTACAGACTGATTCCAAGCCTTTTTCAAATGTTTGCATTGATTCAGAATTGTTTCTTTATTTTATTTTGCTCTGTCCCTTCTGTTTGGGTCTCTTGTACTGCTCTGGTGGTCTTATGTTGGTGGCAAGAAACAGTATAATATCCACCACCGTGTCTGTCAGCCTACCTCTGCCTCTTCAGCGTTCCTGCTGAGCTCCTGGGCTTTTTTTATGTTACTGCAGGAACTGCAGTAAAGTAAGTAAAACCACTGAAACTTTATCAGCAGGATGTGTAGGGGTTGGGGAGCATCTTCCACCCAGATGAATATTCAAATTTAATTTAAAGTTTCTACTAGCTTGAAGTGTGACTGGTTACAACCAAGAAAGGAATCTCTCCTTCTCCAGCAAGCAGTCCCTTCAAAATATTATCAAGAGCTCATAGAAGATAGTGGCAGCAGGTAGACAACTGAAGGTGTCACCTACAAATGGTTGAGCTTAGCATCAGGTACTAGAAGTAAGGAACTGTTTATATTTTTGAATTTTCTCTTGTGTATCCATCTGGTCGCATTAAGTCCTATGACAACTGCACCAAAGTTCTGCATTGGGCCTTTAAGGCATGACAAAGTTAGAGACTTCAAATAAACACTTAAACGATATTGTAGTGCAAAGTTTGCTCAATATTCTGACTATCCCCATTAAAAAATGGTCCCTGGCTTTAGCTCACCATGTGGCCAAAGCCACAGAGAATCAGTGGATAAGTGGTAACTTTTGAGCACATTAGAAAGGGGTGTTCTCGTCTTAAAAGTGTCTGTGATGTAGTTGTATTTACTTGGAAACTCTGTTTCATGAATGGTAACAAAGGAATTGGTTTTCAGTAGAATAATTCAAAGTTGTATCATCTGTACCTAATGTGCAGTTTCTGAAATTCATCCAGAAGAAAATGAGAGTGAATCAAGTATCTGGAAAGCTAATAAAGACTCCAGGAGGTCCTGAAATACCAGAAGGACTGTTACCTAAAGTGATTAGCAAGTGCTGACTTAAAGCTACTGAAAATATAATAGGTTTAAATTTACTGTTAGGAAAGATAAAGTGTAGAAGGTCTGGCTTTGATGTATGGCCAGAACCACAGGTATGATAATTCCTGCCACTTTGATGTGGGTACCTGTGCTACCGATTTTGGAATTCTGTGTGGTTTTAGCCAACCCAGTTTCTTCCAGGGCCAAAACTGAACGGGAAATGTGCTATCCATAAAAGTCAACCACGGAAAGAGTGAACCACAGAAAAACTAGTCAAATAACGTTAAGAGTCTCAATTAGTCCATGAATGTCAATACACATAGCATGAAATTACGTTCTCGACCTGATTTGTTGGGCTTAAGTGTAATACTCTAACGGGATTTGTAGGAAGTTTCCTTGAGTGCACCAAAAAATGATGGCCACTGACACATTGCTTAGTCTGCTTTTGATGAGCTGAGGTATCTAGAGCAGCCATCTTAATGGAGGCTGCTACTGTTTTGACAGGAGGAAAACAGTGGTTTATGGTTCCAGTTGTTCGTCTTTGATTAGTGTTTCACTGGCGCTATTGGTTGACATCAGAAGTAATTGCAATGAGCTAATGGATCATTAGAAAACTGTGTGCTTTGCAACAGATTGGTTTGTACGTTTCTACACAGGTCGTTCGTGAAACATACAAAGCAGAGCAGAAGTCCATATAGACTTTTTACACAAGTATGTGCTTATGGATACTAGTCAGAGAATTCCAAGTCCTAAGTAGCTGTATCATTTAAAATGCAATATTGTAAGTTAAACGTTTTCCAGCACTGCTTATTTGATGGGCACTCACAACTTGCAGTTACATCTGAAGAAAGACTCAGAGCTGAAAGTTCTCTGAAATCATCATCTCAGCACACAGCAGCGGCCAAAAAAGCCAATAAATTGCTGCCGATATCTGGAAGGGTACAGAGAGCTGAATTATGTAAAACCCTGATGTGCTGGGTACCATGTGTACTGTGTGTACTTCTGATCTCTGCATCTCAAGAGGGTGTAGTGGGCTTAAAGAAGGTTTATAAGAGGGCAACTAAATGATAAAGGGGATGGAACAAGGAGCAACTGAAACACCTAGCACTGTATTACAGTCAAGGTTTACAAACACATGGAGGTGGTAAATTAAGGTGAATAAAAATATTCATTAGCTGCTAACATGGCAGTGTTAGAAGGCACTTGTAGAAACTACTAGGACATCCATTTAAAACATAGTATGTACGTGGCAGACAGCTAATTTTGGTACATGTTGCCACAAAAGGTTATGGAGATGGTCAGTGAGTTCAGAAGGGTTTAAACAAATCCACGGGTGTCTGGTCCGTAAACAGACAATAAACAAAATAAGAGATTTGTTTGTTAGAGTATGAGGGGAATGACCCCAGACAGAGACCAGGCTTGTGTATTCCTAGTTAGCCTCTCCATTGTCACTGTTCAGGATACCAGGGAAAGAAGGACCATGGATCTTAATCAATATGACATTTTCCTGGGTTCCTATGTTTTTAAATGTAAACGTTAGTAATGAACAATGGAAGACTTGCAATAAGGCATTACAAATTTCAGGCACTGTCTATGGTTACGTTATGTTTTTTCCAAAATTAATTTAAAAAGTTAGATTGCTAACCAGAATGCTCTTTGTGTCAATTCACTGAAGTCAAAAAGGGTTTTTAGAAGAATTGAAGACATTACATGGCAATTATTGATAGTATGCATTTATTCACTCTACAATGATAGCAATTTGCAACAAATGTCACTCCCATTGTATCCAGTTACCAACTGTAGCTGCTTTTTAATTATTATTCTGATTACATTACTCTTGAGTAGAGAAGAGAAAAATGCTCACAGAATAACAGAATAGTTTTGGTTGTTCTTTTAATTCCAGAGTTGGAGGGGAAAAAATGGTTGCTTATTTGAACTCCTAACCTTTTGCTCTGGAATTCTTGCATCAGGGTGTTTCATGAGAATTCTGGCTTCAGACATGTCAGAAATATCACTGAGATAGTCTCTCTTGCAGATATTTGATACTTCCACTTCCAGCTGAGATCAGAAAGTGTGGAGAAGTGTGGAGAAGTGTGGTTTTTTGCTTGTTTGTTTCAGTTAACCGAAGTCTCTGAAAGCTTGGAAACAAAGCCTGCTTTTCACTCAGCTTTGTGGCATTAGAATAGTTGGTAACATGACCTTTAAAGTGCCAGTCCAGGTAATACTAGGCTATTAGCATTTTTCTTTTATCCAAACCAGTTTGTTGTACTTCAGTAACAGAGACCAATAGTAGCACTATGTGATGTACAAAGTAACAGAAAAACAAATCTGTTGACTTTTATATTTATAAATAAGTTGTGAAATTTCTGTAGCAGAGTCATTTGAAAGATGTTTTTACAATGTAGACAGTAATTGCCAGTGTGACATTTTTGTCTGTTGGAAGAACTTCATCAACTTTGTGGGTTTCATAGTAGACTTAGAGAGAAAAAGCTAACTAAATTTGGATTGATACAGATTAGTTTACTTCACCTGCAAGTATTCCATAGAAAGCTTATGAGCTAAATGTCACAGAGTTTGGGATGGTAGGATATGGACATTATAATGTTAGCCAATCCTTAGTACCCAATGATGTGAATATCTTTCCAAAAAGCAAGTACTGTGGAAGTAATGAAATTGAATACTGCCATTGGTAATTACTTACATGTTGCCTTACAGCACTGCTGCCTTATAGTACTGCTGGTATTCTCATATTATGATGTGCAAAAGCCTGACTTGACTTTTTTACTAGAATGCAAATATTTTTAATACAAAGCCTCATCTTCCTATCTTCTAATTTATGCAGGTGTTTATTCGTGAGAAGTAAAAGGAACAAGATAAACAGTAGGAAGTGCAAGAGCCATTTCTGTCAGTCTAGTTGCTGGCTCTGCAGATTTTTTAAGTTACTGCATGATCTCTCCACCACATGCAAGAAATGAGTTTCTAATTTAAAGCGCTTCTGTATCTAAACTGTCAGTTTGAGGTTTTTGCCGGAGAAGTAGTTCCCAACAAGAAGTGAGTTAGCTTTTTGCTACTGTGTTAATTTCAAAAAAAAAGATAGTTGGTGCTTTTGTGGGAAGAAATAATTTGAAAGCATTAAAATAAGAGTAGTTATTTAGAAGCATTAAAATAATGAAAAGCCTTTTCATTTTTCTATTTTCTGCTAAAAGAAGCTGTTTCCCTTCTTCCCCCCATTACAAGAATCTGTGATTTCCATCTTCTGATGGAGCATGGCATTAAATTGCTCATTCAAATGTGGGGTGATTTTTGATCACAACCTTCTCATGCATTGGCACAGAAAGTGGAAATTTCTTTTACATGGTACTGTGATTTAAATATTTTTATTTGGTTTGTATACAAAGATCTTTTTCAAAGAAAGTTCGTGAGTTTTGTCTCTCAGCTAGACTATCATCCACAGGTTTTTCTTCCTCCTTCCACTACTCCAGCAGAGTGCTGATCTTCCTGGAGGTTATCTAGTACAAGCCTGAAAAAGATTAAGGTAGGCTGCAGAGGTGAGAGATATTTTATCAGAACTTACTGCTGTTCAAAGCCACCATAGTGGTTTCTACTTAACTCTTTACTCTTAAAGCCCATGAAAATTGCCAGTGCTTTGACAAGTTAGAAAAGTTGTAGGTGGTTTTCATGGAGTATTCCAGGAGACATCACAAAGAATCAGCAGCTGAAAACTTGGCTAACTTGTCCTTAGTCTTTTGCCACGTTGAAGCCAGGTCATAACTTGGTCTGTGCAAGGCAGAGGTAAACCACGGGTCTGTCAGTTAGCGTAACTTAACTTAATTGAGTGTATTTTTTCTGCTTTTCCTCCACCTAATGGAATGACTCAATTTAAGATATCAGGACCTCAAGAAGGCAACTCAGTTAAAGGCTTTTAAAATAAACTTCAGAAAGCAAAGGCATCTACTTCCTTAGAAAACATTACATGGATAGCTGTCGCATTTGCCTCACCACTAAATATTTGTACTGTACCTTTTGGAATGCAGTCCAGCTTCTTTAACTCTTCCTGAGTACACTAACCAGTTGTAAAAGGTATTTGAGCTTTTATTAAATGCTACAGCCAAAAACTCTGAAAAGGCCATGGTAGTGCTGAATTCTTTTTGATGCAAGCACCTTAGTTCCTCTCACCTCCAAAGGGAATAGCCCAAGGTAACTGTAAAGTGTACTTTTGTTTAATGCAATTGTGATCAGGACCTGTGTAGTATCTCTTGTCTGACCCTGACAAACAGGTTATTACCGTTATTCCCCTCTTCCAGTGTTCAATGCCATGTGAAAGAGTATGACCTCTCTGTGCAAAGCTACAAAGAAATTTATGTTTTTATTCTTTCTGCCGGCTCTCCACCCACTGCAAGTTGATAATGCTAAAGTATATTGCTTTGGAGACCAGACAGATGAAGTCTGGCTTCAGGTGAAGGAATAGGTTTGTCCAGGTGACCCACTCTAAGCTTGCATTGCTGAGCTCCAGGCTAAAAAAAGACAGCTGTCAGGGATGAAGGATTAATGTTGCTGGGTTGTTTTCTTTCTAAAAAAAAAAGGGATTGTTACAGGTAGTAGCGAGTGATTGAGTCACACAAGATCTCTGAGTGTGACTCTCAGAGGTGTCTCTCAAGAGGTCATTCTCTCAAGAATGACCATCTCTTCAAAGATACTGTGAAAGTATCACGTCAAGGTAAAAGGATGTAGATATTTGTAATTAACCATAAGTGAGGGGAACTTTTAGCACTCTTATCTAAGTAAACTAGGACTTGATGGGAAATGGCTTCCTGTCCTATAAAATGCTGAGATTACTGGAGATAATTTTTTTCCTGTTCTGTATCATGGTAGGGTAAAACAGCTGAGGTCTGTGCTTCCAAGGCTAGCTTTTTGCTGTTACCTAAACTAGCTTCTTTTAGCCTGAGTGTTCTTATATTATAGTCCACTTAGTTAGAGTTGGTTGTGAATAAAGAAATTAAAGAGCCCTGCCACAGAATAAATCTACACCAGATTTTAATGAAGGAAAGTTATGTTCAACAATTTCACTGTCCTGCCTGGTGTTGTAAGAATCTCTTCTGACTGAATGCTGTAGTCTGTAAGTCACTGAATCAGGAGGTAGTAAGCAAGTTGTCAATATAGTAGCAATAAATAACGGGGCAGAAGACAGATACCCTCAGACTGCCAGGCTGCTGGGAAACTTGTCTGCAGCCTGAGTC
The DNA here is from genome assembly GCA_011075105.1 of Heteronetta atricapilla. Lineage (NCBI taxonomy): Eukaryota > Metazoa > Chordata > Aves > Anseriformes > Anatidae > Heteronetta > Heteronetta atricapilla. Next base: position 54,605,679 of record CM021734.1, read on the forward strand.
ACTCCGCTTCAAATGCTTGTGAGAACTTTGATGTTTTATGTGCTAGGCAAAAGCCTAAGCCACTAGGGTATTGTTCATGAAGGTATATATTTCTTTCTCACCACTTTAGGTCAGAAATCCTGTTCAGGGCCTGAGATTTCTGCTTTTTTTTTTCTTTCTTTTTTCTTTTCTTTTCTTTTCTTTTCTTTTCTTTTCTTTTCTTTTCTTTCTTTTTGCCAAACCAGAACATGGTGATTATACCATGATTTTCAGTATCATTGCCCCACTATCTGCAGGCTTAACTTACCTTTATGTCTGTATTTCTTTATCCTTTTTCTATTGGGAAATTGCAGAAAAATTATGACCAATCCTACTTATTTAAAGAAATAGGCTTTTTTAATTATTTTTTGCCCATTGTTGCTAAAAGATTCTGTAATACCAAATTGCAGGTTCCAGTATGGGTATGGAGTTTTTTAGTTAAAAGGGAGTATTCTCTAGAATTAAGAAGTAAGTACAACCGCTTCCCCAACTCCACCCCCTACCTCCCAATTAATGCAGGTTTTTGTTTGTTTGTTTGTTTGTTTGTTTTAATAAGCTAACATTCATTCAACAAGTTTAACAGGAAAAAAAAAAAAGATGCACACCAACAGAAGTGCACTTAGTCACATGGTCTAAAATTTTGGGTAGACCTGTGCGGTGCCAGGAGTTGGACTGGATGATCCTTATGGGTCCCTTCCACCTCAGGCTACTCTATGATTCTATAATTCTAAGTCACCATTGCAATGCCATGCATCACAGCCATAGCTGTTGTTCATGTTTGTATTTATTTCTGTGTTTTGTTTGTTATCCTGGCTAGCTCAAGTTATGCTGAAGTCAATGGGACTTACTGGCAGCACAAAGAGTGCATCTGTTTAGATTTGACTTCGGGATCCCATTCAGGTATCGCTGTGCAAAGCAGCAGTAAGAGTCTGGCTTTAGGAATAATAGCAAGACACTGCACATGACTGTCATTTGGAGAAAGGTATCATAATACACCAGAGTCATCTGCGGTCATTTAGAAAACTGACTGCTAATTCTAATTCATATAGGTTTGTCATCTCGTTTGCTGCGTTCATCAGTTAGCTCTGCCATTTTGAACAAGACTAGTTGTTTTCTGTGTATCATGTGTGAATTGAATGGAATGCTGGTGGATCATTACTTGTTTCAAACTACTGAAACAACAACATTCAATATGTTGTTTGTTTTTGAAAGAATGATAATGACCTTGTCTGGGTATTTTTCTGGGATTTTCCACAGTCAATAATTTTGGAGAAAATGTTTTCCATATAAATTATGATAAATTACACAGTAATGTATAGTGGTAGAGTAACAAATCTTAGGCTGTCTACATTCCGCTTCAAGGAACATACTATTTGCCATTGGATTTTTTCTATTTCTGGCTGTTGCTGGCGGTTACAAAGGTATGAAACACATTGAAACCAATTTTTGGAACAAGTGCAGTTACCTGTGAAAATCAAGGTTCTTTCATTCATCTTCTAAATGGATTTAGAAACTGAGGAACTCAGGTTGGTGTTGAAAACAGCAGTCCTGTTTTTTGCAGTTCATTGCATATCCAAATACACCTATTTCTCTGAAGCTCATGTAGCATGTATTTTTTATATCAGGAATCAACTCACTTGAGAGAATGCTCAGATTGAGAGTGAGTGATACCTTGAGGGCAAGCTGTGTGTCTTTCATATTGTTATCTTTAAGTTGTGTATAAGGTGCTTGAGTCTCCTGGGTGAAACAAGGGATTCTCTTCTCAGTTATGCTAGAAGGAAACATTAAGTCTGTCTCAACTGAAAGTCAGTGGAAGACCAGTGGAGCATGATTATACTGTAATTTACCATTTAATGGCTTCCTAAGGGATAACTAAAATATTTGAATATCATTTAGTGAGAACTCTGCTCTTTCTCAGACAAAGGTGACTGAAAGAATGTTCTCATAAACACAGAGTTGCTGTCTGTTTCTTCATCCTAAAGTGATACTCAGTGATGAATATCATCTTCTCCAAATCTCTGTTAACTCCCGTCTGGTTTTACTGGATTCTGTATATTCTAAAGAATTCTTCAAGTACCACAAAACCAGGCTTTAATGTACAAATATTATAAACCTGTTAATAGCTAGGTATATACCTTATGCATTTCCAATGCTTTCTCACCAGAAAGAAAATCAATAGTTGAGAATACTAAATGTTAGATTGGGTAAGAATAGTTTTAAAATATTTAAGACATGTTCTTCAGCAAGGCAGGCTATAATAAGGGCAATAAATCCAAAACATGTATAGAACTTTTTAAAATATTTTTTTTTTAGTAAGTGCCATCTACCTTGTCATCTTATCCAGAAAAAAAAAAGGAATGCTAAAATCAATTAAAATATGTAAAGAGGTCTCTTTCAAATATTTATATTAAATACTGAATATGATAGTGAAAAAAAATGTGGTGCAGCATTTGAAGAAGCTCTACATAGGTCTTCAGATGAGTATAGTTTGGCAAAATCTGAGTTTCTATAATTCAAACTGATTTCACTGGAATGTAAAGCTTCTTATAGCTGACAGTTTGCCTGTCATTCATACCAAACTGATCTTACACTTCAAAGATGGGTTCCTTTGCATATAGCTATTTTGGCAGTCTCAGTCGGCTTTCCTTGAAAGAAACGAATTGTATGGCTGTGGTATATGCCTTTATAATGTCTGAGTATCTTCCTGTTCTGATGTAACAAAGCTGTGAGTCTTTCTGGGTTAATCAAAAAAGTTCAGCAGTGAGAACAGTTTCACACACTGCATTTACTGCATAGTTACATCCAGAAGTGACCTTCACGGCTTTGGAAGGTTTTAGTTAGGTTCTCAGTAGTGATTTTGTATGGCTGCATATATCTGCAGGACCTTTCTAACTTCTGTAGGTAGTGAAGTACAGGATCACCATTGTGGCCTTTTGTTTAGAGCCTGCCCCCCCGAGAATGCTAGGCTCCTGTACCAGGTATGGCACTTTCTGGAATACTCTTCACTAGGTTCTCTTCATTAAGATTTCTTTATTACGTTTGAGCCAAACTTCTGCAAATATAGATGTGTAAGGTGAAATTCATACCCAAACGTATACATTTTTATGTTTTTCAGTTGTTGCACTCATATTTTCTCTGAATGTTAATCTATTGTTCTGAAATACTGCTTTTGAATATGCACCACAAGAAAGTGAAGTTCACACAGTACTGTAACATGCAAGCTAATGCAATCTCCAAATTGGATTCTTCTATCTAAACAAAGTTTTGCTTTTATGGCTCATGTTCTGTAAATTCATTTGGTGTTGTCAAGACTGAAATAATATGATCATATGCATATTTTTATAAACCTATTTTATAAATGTACCCAGAGATTTAAAGTAGGATCATTCTGAAGCTTCTTAAAGAGCCCATGGGCCATTTTCCAGATAGCTCCAACTTCTGTGTGCCTTGCTTGTACAGGTGACATTGGTATGAAAAGGCTGACTGAAAACGATGAACACGAACAAACGTAGAGAATTTTAATTTCATTGCCAAATAAATGACAAAATTTCTATCAAGTTTAGTGGTGCCAAGATTTCATCGTACTTTGCATACTAGAGGAGCTGGACAACCCATTTGTTTTAGAACATTGACAGAATAAGCTCCTCTTAAAAGCTTATTAAAAGCTTAGGGATTCTTGTGATATACCTGCTCGGAAAAGTTTGGCTCTTGGTCCAGCTTTTGCATGAGTTTGTCAGTCTGTCTTTTATTGGGGGCCCAATACTGTGTGGGGATTATACTTTTTGCCTCTATAAACTGTTCTAAATAGCACGTACTTTCTGCATTAACAGCCTCTGAAACTGGATTTCTCATCTTTAAATCATACAGAAGAGATTTTGTACCATTTCCTGTACAAGAAGATTTTTAATTCCCATTTAAGAAATAACTAAACCAAAGTAAATGACTATATAAAGGTTACTAATCAGGATGATGGCAGATCTGACATTAAGGTAGCAGTCCTGCTGGTTAAGCATCAGAAATAAAATTATTTATTAGTAAATAATAATAGTAAATAATAACCTGCTGAATAAAATTATTTGTTTTCTTTTTTGGTCCCTGAAAAACTTTCTCAGTGCCCTTGTGTTTATGTTTAAAGAAATTCAAAGGCACCTACATAATTTCTACTTTTTTTGTGCTTTTGTCATTGTCTAAGTCTCCTTTGGCACTTGACTTCTCTCAGTGCAAATAAAAGAACCTAACTCGTACTTCTTTCAGAACATTCAGCTTATTCTCCTTTCTCTACACCTTTCTTTGCCTCTTAATTGCAAGCCTTTCCTCATTCTGATTCACTTACCTCTTACATCATCTGAAATGGGCTGCACCCACAAGCATTCTTAAACGTAATCACAGATCTGGGGGAATTATGAGTTACTGCTAATATGCAAAGCTTACATATATCATTTTTCCACTAACTCAGGTCCCAACTTCACTGTGGTCCCAAAGTTATAAGATGCTGTCCTAAAGAAGGCCCCAGTACTACTTGTTGGCTTTAGAAGGCTGATTTCAGTAGGGGTTGGCTGTATTAAAGAGCCATTTACGCTTTGTTGTCAAGGAGAACTTGCCAGGGGACCTAAAGGGTCATTAGCCTCCACTTAGCACCATACAGTGCAGCAGATGCTTCATGACATGTCACAAGGAAGGGCTTTAACTGAGTGTCAAGAAATCCCAGCCTCATCAGCTTTATTTTTTTATCTATCTGCTGCTGTCTAGCACTGAGTTGCCATTGTATTGGTAGGTGGGCATTTACTTATATGAATCAATGATGACATTGCCAGTGACACTGCATATTTTACTCCTGCTTTTAGTAACTCATCCTTCTATGTAGAGTGATTTGGTCCTTAGACAAGAATTAAACCTAGAATTGTAAATTCTGTGAGGTTTTAAAATTCTACTTTACTTGAAAATTGTGAATGCAGACAAGCCACCCATTTATTTTAGAAAATAACCTAGAATTACCAGGAGTATCCTAACTGTCAACTTCCTACGTGCACTACAGTTACTGAAGTGTTGTGATCCACAGGTTTCCGATGTGACCTACATACAGTTTTAGGACTCCTCCTCTGCAGTAGAATACAGAGGGTGGGATCTGGGGTACTTGCAACAGAGAATGTGTTCTTGCAGTTGCTTTAATCCGTGTTTGTGTATGCATTTTACAAATACACAAAAGCATGAGGAAACGAAACTACAGCACAGCATGCCTGAAGACATTGGAGGTAAAGTTTTAAAAACAGCAAAAACCCCAGCAGAGCAGAAGCCCTTAGAAGGAGATTGGCTGGTGAGACAGTATGCGAGTATGTCAGGTTTTACGTGGTAAACAGGGCAATTTTGTTAGAGAGTTTGAATTTGGCCACTCTTTTAACCATGATGGTGGCCTTACAATGTGATTTTCCTTCCTCTCTTTTGTTTAGACAACCATGTCTTCAGCACTACATAAATCATCTGAGTTAATCTGAGAAGTGAAGGTTTCCAAGTGAGAGTAGCCACACCCTGAAAGCATGGCATGTGAGACACTATGCCTTCTATTTTAGGAATTTTTCCTTTCATCCAAAGAAAATCTCCCAAGAAGTTGTACCTAAGCAATAAACCCCCCCTGAATGAATGGGAACTTACTGTGTCATCTTGTCACTAAAAAATACTAATCTTCATTCCATCTAAACAAGTTTACAAAGTGGCTGGTGGAACTTTGTGTCCAGGGTGGACAAATGGATTTCACTACCGTGCAATAGCCAAGGAGAAGCCCTTTGTCCCACGGAGAACATCTATGCCTATTTCTTCTTTACTCCATTGGAATGAGGTAATTTTATTAGTATTTACACTGTGAGAGAATGGAAACCTCTGAAATTGCTCAGAGGAAAAAAAGGAATAACAAAATAAATAAGATTAAAATTCCCTCTCAGGGAACACTTTCATGAGGATCATTGAAATTTTGTTAAGCAAGGTTTTCAAAATTACTGATACCTCTATGTGACTCTCTGAACCAGATGTCTTTGCATAGCACTAAAGTAGTACCTGTGTGGAGAGTTCAAGAAGGCCAGCTGGTGTTGGATTGACTGCATGAGTACTGCCCAGATAGCTTGTGTAGATGCAGCCCAGGTCTACAGCTAAGGCTTCCTTTTTCTTCTGGCTGTCTGTAAATCCCTGAACGAATCATCAGAGTCAAAATTTACAGCTGGAAAAAGGATGTCATGGCTGGGAGAACTACAGGAAAATAACACAGAAATCAGCAGCATTTCTTATAGACACCGGAGTGGCCGCTGTACCACAGAACAGTGAAATTATGGAAAGTCATTCTGCTTTTCTTTTAAAAAAAAAGTTTTCTTTCAAACTATATTTATTTACAAAATATAATTCAGTCTCTATGTTAAAGTGCTTACAATTCATGGTACATTCACATGTCTCAAGGCTCCCAGTCATTTTAGTGTGGATCACATCTAAATACAGAGTTGATTGTATAGAATACTTCTTTGCATGCTTGCAGCCACACTAGCAGTTTCTTCCAATTCTTAGTCGCAGTGGGGCTCTCCAATTTGTAACTGTGCAAAGACAGGATCTTCTGTTTTAACAGTATTTAACAGTGGTTTAGTAGATAGGAATGATGAGGGATTGGGACTGTGTTACTGACCAGAATTTTTGTGCCCCATGAGACCAAGATCTGTGAATTAGCCATGTTAATGAGTCCCATTTTGGAACCTGTCAGTGTAGTTCTATCAGTGCAATATTTTTGTAGTCTTTTTTTTTTTTTTTTTTTTTTTTGTGGGCATGGGGTCACTTAATGATTTTGAAGCAGTTGTCAAAAATGAGACCCAAAGAAGACTGAAACAAAATGTTTCCTCGAACAGTGTATTACTTACTTAAAAGCATTGTATTCCCATTCATTTTGATATATATTTATCTAAGTATATTGAAATCTAATGCATATGAATACATAGAATATCTTTGAATGAATCTAAGGGAGGTCTCCAAACATATATTCTTGAAGTATTTTACCCTTTTTAGGAAAGTTTCTCTTTCTCATAGACAGGATCAATAAAATTACTCTTGCTGCTGCCTGTCTCAATCAAGTGGCTTTGCTCTAAAAATAGACACAAATAAATCAAAAGAATGCCAGGTAATGCCTGTTATTAAAACATCCAGCTACTCATTTCTTACAAGGGGAGTTGAAATAGACATACCATTCGAAGAATGAGAACTTCTAGGACATTGTTCCATGTTTCCTTGCACAAATATGCCTTCAACCCCATCCTTGCTCTTGTTTTATTCCAGTTTTGAAGTGAAATTCTGGCTTGGTAAAACAAGTATTTTACTGTGTAATTCACTGGTGTCAGGACTCAGCTGTTGTCACTTTGACCAAGACTGGCTTTTTGTAGAGTTGTTCTGTGATGGAAGCAAGTGTTCACCATGAAGCAGGAAAAATCCAGTGATTTATTAGAAGGTTCTGGTGGAGGATAGTAGATTTTTGAAAATACAGACTAACATTTTAATAATAAAAGAAACACTATATATGAAAGAAATGAAGGAGCCATTCTCATTATAAAGCATTTGTAATTAGAAGAGAGAAAATCTGCTCTGTAGAGAAGCAGCAACAAAAAGAGGAAAAATCAATAAATCAAAAGGTAATGGGATCTGAACAGTCTACAGAGTCATATCTAACAGCTGCCAGCAGTGGAATGTTTGAGAATAATATTGTAGCTGTTACCTGGTAAATCGTAAGAAATCTGAGAAATGAAAAGATCAAAATGCAACAGCTCGGAGTAATGCCAAGTGCCATACTGTGTGTATCTGCCTAAACAACAAAAATGTAGAACACTAATCCATTAAAAGCTCCCATAATGATAATAACCTAAATTAGGGCAATGATTTCTGAACTTTGGCATAAACCCTGGAGCCTAGTAGATCTCAGAATATGAGAATGGGCTTGAGCTGCAAACTGAGCATCCAGACGTTGAACACATGATTTTCTGGACCACATTTCAGCTATTGGAGTAACATGCAGGAAGCAGAGAATAGACCCCCTTAGAATAGTATTCACTAGTGAAGCAGAAGCAAAGTCAAAGTAGATATATTTTGTAGATTTCTCCTCTGAGGCCTCCCACAGTAGAAGAAAGCAGGGAAAAATCATGGCTGGTACTCCATCCAGCTGACAAAAAGTCCCCAGGGTGTGTTGTCAGATGACATATGTTTTCTTATTACCTAGGGTTTTAGCTTTTGTTTGGGTTTGATGATTTTTTTATTTGTTTGCTTTTCACTCTGGAATGCACAAGTGATTTTAAAACTGTTTTAAAGAAAAGAGGAGAGTACAGTTTGAATTATTTGGATTTTTCCTTTCTCTTTGCAAGAAAACTTACGGAATTTGGCATCTTAACCCAGCTTTTCCTGATCTGATCACAAACACAGTCAAATTTTTATTAAAATGTTTTCAATCTTTCAAACATGATATTGATAACTGAAATAGAGCAAAGAGACAGTAGCATCTGGTTTTAATGAATGTGGTCTGCTTATACTTGAAAGCAAAACCATGCAGGAAAAGACTGGAAATTCTTGTTCAGAGAATCAAAGTGCAATAGTGTTTTCCAATACCTGACATCTGTATGCTTAGAATGACCTGGGTGACTTCACTCAGCCAGTTGTTCATATTTTTTAGATTAAAATGTCATATTTGAATCTGAAATATATTTGGTACTTTTTTTTTTTTTTTTTAGCTTGTTGTGTACTTCTCTACACTCCTGCAGTCTTAACAAAGCATTTGCTTTGAGTGCTGTCATACCTTTTCAACTTGGCTAGCTTCTTGCATGTAGTCTATATCAAACTACTTTTTATATTAGATGTGTGTGTGTTCCATTCACTATAGAGTAGTCTGGGCAAATCGGGGGATCCTTTCTGGAGATAGTTTTCTGCCATATCCTTTAACATCTGAAAGAAAAGAATAACCCAAAACACCCTCATAAACTGCAGAACCATGTAAAAACCACTTTCAGACATACCCGGTATTTCAGCAAAAATGTGAGGACATTGTCAAAACAAATTGTGCAATCAGCCACCCTGTCGTACTACCTTGAAACTCAAGTTTATTGCTATTTCAGCCATGCCCTTCATGGGGAACCTGCACACCACCAGGGCATCTTCCAGCAGAGCAGCAGTAGTTAGACTAGGCTAATAAAGCTTCCTGCATCTTTTCTAGGAATTCACATTTCTTATGTGAGGTGGATAAACTTGTTCTGAAGTGCAGTCTAGATAGCTGTTTGGGTTTTATACTTAGAGTTCTTCCCAGACAAGATGATGGTGGTGCATTTTTATTACCTAATCTCTTAGTCTTCACACCCTAATTGTCTCTCTTGGATTCAAAGAAGCAGTTGCCAGGGTGCCTAGCACAACATAAGGCTCTGAATAATCACAGGAAAGATGTTGTGGACATTTTCCATACCTCAGAGGAGCTCCATGCATGACGAATCCATCTAGCTGTGAAGAATACACCAGGTGCTTGAAAATGGTAATTTAAATTCTGGTGTATATATTTCAGCATAGTGTTGTCCTTGAACTAGTATTTGAATTCAGAGTAATGGTTTAGAAAAGAATAAATGCATTTGACCATAAGCACCAACCTATTGCCCATGTTTGAAGTTTTAACTCAGTTTTTTACGTGAAAGACAGAGGATAAACATCCCAATTAGTTAGCAGTTTCTACATTCCTAAAAGTTTCTAGCTTTTAAAACTGTAGTGAAAGTGGCTTTCATTTACCGCTAACAGCTTCTTTGAATCCTTTTGTTACAATCCCAAAGCTGAGAAATCAATGAGGTTGGCCAGTTTGATTAAATAGTTTTCTTAAGTCAAACTATTGTAAAGTTAGCCTTTAAAAACAAATATGCTGCATTGCCTTTGACCATTTACAGTTTTTCTTTGGCTCCACCAAGCATGTGGACGTCTAATCAGGGGATTATCAAGTAGACTAGAGAAATATAACAAAGTTCTGTGCTCTAGTAAATATTTGTGTAGCGCAAGCCTGGAGAAAGTCCATGTTACATTTTACTGTTGATAATTTAATAACTCTATGGCACGCCTGAAACTGTACAGTAAATGTCAGGATGTGTCAAATGTGGTATCTTGTAAAATTTAATAAGCTCATATGTAAGATGAGGTGCGTGCATGGGTAAGCAACACTGTCATTGGAAAATGCATTTTGTAATAGCGTTTAGGGCAATCATCTGAATTTTGCCAAGAAATTAAGTGAGCAATAGCCATCCAGTTTATAATTAATAACTGTGACAACGTAAGTGACAAACTGAATAACTCATGCAGAAATGGTCCAGTCTATCAAATGATGATGAGACCAACCAACAGATTTCATGTAACAATCAAAAGATCTGTAATTTCCTCTTGCTACAGAAAATAGACCATAGTGTAAACAACTGATTAAATTAACTGAATCTGTGTTCCATGTGCTTAAGGGATAGCATACAGCATGCTGTCTGCCACAGTAGTTTGTTTGCACTGAAATTAAGCAATAATGATTGAGGCACAGAGCATTTCCTGGGGATTAATGACCGCCTGAGAGGAACTGATGGCCCAAAGAACAGCTCCTGGCCATTAACCCCAGCCAGTCATTAATTCAAAGGAAATGCCCTGCCCCAAGGTCGTTATTACTCCTAGAAAATGAAAACAAAGAAAAACAAACCCATAAGGACCTAGGTATTTGTTCTGTGTAGTGAAATTTCAAATCATTTTGTGTGTGCAGATTTTGATAAAACAAATACTTTACCAGTTATTTAGCTGGAGTGCTCAGTTCTCTCTAAAGCATCTTGATATCATCTAGACCTACAGAGTTGACAAGAGGCTAACAGGAGAAACATGATCTTCTTTTCACCTTTATTAATCTGTTTCTTAGTACGGAATGCAACTTATGTTTAATTCTAATGTGATTTAAGCAAGGTGAATGTGTACCTTAAATAAGTATCTTTAAGTAGTCTGCATCATGTAAGTTATTTAGAGTAAGTGCTGGCAGAACACCAAACAGACATAGATACTGTTCTTGTTATGTTTAAACCCTTCCATTCCTAATTCTGGAATCAATGGACAATCTATGCTTTTATAAGCAAGAATAGTTATAAATGTTAAAAGAACACAGTAAACTCTAATGTAGCAAGCATGCGTATTGGATTTCTTGAGATAAATTGTAGTTCTCGGATGTTCGTTGTTTCCTCTCTACTTTCTGAGGCTGAAGAGCACTTCAGAAAATTTTAAAAAGTTGACTGTTCAAATATATATTTTACTGTGCTCTCTACTGCGAAGCATCATTCAGGAAATCTGTGAAACTGTTTTCAGAAAACTTGCAAGCCAATTTCCATATGAATATCCATTTGCAACAAGATGATAGTGATATGCATTCATTACATAAATTGATTCAATGTTAACATAAAATGTGAATTTACATTATTCATTTAGAGATGGAAATTTAGCTTTCTAGACTATGCTATCAGTAAGATTAGTTTATTCACCTTATTCTTTATGGATGTAGCATTGGTAGAACTAGGCAACTTAGATCACTTGTAACTGCTGAGAGTTAATGATCTATCTCTAGCCACCTTGAAAAGGAGAAGAGAAGCTGGGATAAAAGTTGTGATGATGCAGCTTAGTTTCATGTCAAATACTAATCTATATCTATACAGTCCAGAGAGTTGCTATATGGTTTTCAGGTTTTTTGTTTGCTTGTTTGTTTGTTTTTGGTTTTTGTGTTGGTTTTTTTTTTTTGGGGGGGGGGGGGGGGGAGATGGTAAAGCCAAACTTAATTAGGAAGGCTTTTTTTTTTTTTCTTCCTTTATTAAAATGTAGATTTATGCAGTCTATATAGTTAATAGCACAAAGTTAATTTGCAACTAAAACTCTGTTTAGGTGAACATCAAGAATATGGCAACAATTAAAGGAAAACAAATTGTTGAAGATAAATGAAGAAGTTGAGGTAAGATGCCTTTAAATTTTTTTTTTTCTTTGTACATTCAATATAATCCAAAGGAATTTGTTACTAAGATATGTTGTGCTTTCCATGTGTCATTCATTTTGTACCAAAGTAATAAGTATGATGTATTATTTTCAAAAGTGATTGTAAAACTATACTTAGCTGTAGCTGTGGGAGGATGTCCTGAGGGACTGCAGTGACAGTGGCTTACTGCCAGTCAGAGGAAAAACTGAAATTCTATTCTTGCCTTTTCATCCATATAAGTATCTATATGTGGAACAGAAAATTTCTAATAAAGAGCTCTTCGTTCTAGGAGAACTTAGAAGCCAGTACAATTCATAGCCTAGCAAAAATCTTGACTTCAATCAAGGTGTTATTTTGAGTAGAGAAGGTAGTTAACCTTTGGAATACTGCACAGACAGAACGGTTATGATAGATCGTCACTGGACATTTTTAAGTTATATTTTTAATACTTACTCGTATCCACTTCTTTCTAGAAGATATTCATTATTTCAAACAAGATAAACTCTAGAGAGTCCTTGGCCAGTGTTATCCATGAGATCAGACAGGATGATTGCAGTGGTTTATTGTGGCCCAATAACCTGTTCCTAACTTGTGTGATACTAAGAAAATTTCTTTGTTGCTTTGTCTTTATTCTGTAGTACCTTCATTTCTTATAAATATATATTTGTGTCTTGTAAGTACTTATATTTTATTCTGATTTCCTCAAAAGAAAGCAGGCAGAAAATGTAGTAGAAACCCTTGCAGTGGATGTCACTGATGCAAGAATTTAACTATTAGTCAAACAGTGCTAAGAAAATGTTGACTCGTAAACTTAGGTGACTATAGAACTGCAATTATGGAACATGGTTTTCGTGTAAACATAATTTTCAGGTTAGAAGAACTCAGAGTGACTTTATTGGGAAGAGGGTTTACAATGTTGTACCTGAATATACTTGTCATCTTCCATTTACATGGAAGAGAACATCCAAATCATCGGAAAGGTGATAGGTAGGACATGATTCAAAACCCACTGAATTTGCCCCATTTATTGAGGGGGGTTGTCTTTCAGCTAAACTCACTGGAATTTGGATCAAGATCCTATTTTGAAATACGTAGTCTAGTCTTAAAGGAAGTCTCAAGCTACTACAGATTACTGCAGAATTCTTTGTGGCGCCTGCTTTCTACTGACTACAAAAGGAATTATTTCTGTTTGGATACTTGACATCCCCATTACTCCCTTTAGAACAAGAGCTATTGTAGATATAGGAAAGTACATAAATCAAGATTGTAATAAATGTAGTATAAATCATCATGTTGTGTAGTGCAATGTGGAACACATAGTATAATAATTCTAGCAAAAATAAAAATAAACAAAAAAACAGCCTACTTATTTGAAGAGGAGACAACTGGTTTCATTTTATGCTCTTCTTCCACTCCTATTCAGGGTACTATTTATTAGGAAAAAATTAGTGCTAAAAACAGGAAGTATATAGGGAATCATCGCTTGGCACTTGCAAATCTAAACAGGATTTGCTATGTTCAAAAAGAACCACACACAGATACTAAGGTACAAGCAGTGTCATTCCACACTAAGGGCCAGATCTAAAAAGTAGCCAGAATTTTCATTCCATCCTGTCATTTTGGTGTTCTTCAATGTGTTCTTTTCTATATCTGTAGTAGACTTAAAAACAGTAATGTTACATATAGGGAGAGAAGGACCCTGGGAAGCACCAGAGCTACTGCATATTTGTCTATCCACAATTCAGTAGAGAACAGCGAAGGCAGAGGTGAATGTTGAATCTTGCCTTAAGATGTTTGAGAGAGAACCACTTTCTTCTGTTACTGCTTTGCAGAGGAGGTCCCTCTCCTGATATGATCTCTAAATCTTTACAGAATAAAGTTCAGTAGTAGTTTACAATATTTCCAGTGGTCATGAACACCTCTGAAACAATTAAGTGCTTATTATTAGTGCTTATACACATATTAATGCTTGTTCCGCATGGAAAATGTAAAGCCCAGTCTCTACTGTAGAGGACTCAGATCTGTCCTCTACTGTGAGTGAGTATTGGCCATACCTGACTTGGAGGGATAAAAGGGCAGTCTATAACTTCCCTTGAATCTGAACTAGTGTAGGCAAACTACCTGAAGCAAATATGAGCGAAATTGTCAGACTTGGTGATTAAGCCTTCACCTGGGAAGGGGGAGACTGTAGGACCCTACTAGTGGTAGAATCATCTTGTTCATTATGAACTTACGCATTTTTTTCATGTAAAGTATATGCACTATTTTTGAAACATGAGTCAAAACTGCAGTTTCTCACCTTTTCTTGTTGTGTTCTAGTCTTGGAACAGTAACAGCTTCAGCATAACGTTTCCTGTTGCTTTCTATACATACATGTGCTTTTCTTTTGCACCCTGCAGCGGTAACTTCCCTTACAGGTGAGCAATCATAGCATGAATCCTTTTCAGCAGAGGAAGGAGCTGAACCTCTACCACCTTCATATATGGAAGACATGTAAGCTCTGAACTATTAATAAAAGGATTTGGTAGCCTAACCTCTTGCCATTTCTTCATGTCTTTAAAAGCAAGCAAACAAACAAGCAAACAAAACAAAACAAAACCCAAGAAGCTATAGTTACTATTGCATTGGTTTTGGAACCTGATCTAGAAGGTCTACAAACTGCATTGTCAGAGATCCTCAGAATTCTAAGGAACTAAGGTCATCATGAACTAAGGTCTGAGCTGCTGTGCTCTGTGGTAACAGGCATGTTTACAGGCAGGCATAGAAGCAGCAATGAAGGCACTCAGGAATCTTAAAAATGAAAGCTAAGGTGGTTTAGGGTTTGATTATATTTGATGGTAGGTGAATAGTCTTTTCAGGATTGCCTGAATTCTACCTAAATTTCAGTTTGATTTCTGCATCCTTTTTTTTGCATCTGACCATGGCTGTTCACTGAATAAAGATCAAAAACGCACCTTGCCATATATGGCCAAAACCCACTGCTTTTGATTTTCCTTTTAACATCAAAGCACTAGAAAGAGCATCTTCACTGAGTTCACTAATATTCTTTAACAGGGTGGTCTGTAGATTTTATAAAGCTTTGCTTACTATATTAAAATACAAGACTTGCATCACGTACATACAGTCTATTTCTTCCCATAATTGAGAATTGCAACATATTCTGGGAAAAAGATGGTAATTTTAATCTACCTGGAACAGTTCGTCGCTTTGTCTTCACCATGATAAAAGAGATTTTTAACCCATGTTGCTGTTTACCAAATAGGGCTTATTTATGTCAACGATGAAGACAAGGCATCTATAAACCAGAATAAAAAGAGACCAGACCAGTGTGAAAAGCATGTATAATATGCATGCACAAAGGAAACTGGAAGTGTCATCTTAGAAAAAAGACATTACACTATGTGTGAAAGGGAAAGTTGAGACAGTCTTAGGAAGCAGCAGCTCATACCTTCTTGTACCTTGAGACAAAGATGTGTTATATTAATTTTAGGTCACTGAGATAAAGACCCAAAAGTTGTATTTAAATATACTCCAACTATTTAGCAGGGCTAGAATGGTGTTAAAATCTTGTTGGATTTTTCTCTCATATAAACTCTCTATCCTCATCATACAAAACATTTACAAGGACCGAACTTAAAGCCATAAGCGTGCTCCTATGTTCAAACACAGCTACCCTTTACAACCAACTCAAGACACTTCTGTCTAAACCCCAATTTTCAAATTGTGATGGGTGTTAGAAAACACAGGGCTATCTCTTTATATATAAATTCATGTAACGTAATTCTGTTAGATGGCACGCATTTACTCATGGGTTAAGATTATAATTGCATTTCAAAGCAGTTCTCTTGAAACATTCTAAAACAGATTATGTTCTTAAAAACTCTGTTCTTTACTTTGCATGTTTTAGTACCACATCCCATTAAAGCTGTGTTTGAAGTTACTAGGATTTGTTAAAAATTTGATAATGCCTAAGCAGATAAGAGATTATATGCTTTATGTATATATTTGAAGGATTTGTTCCAGCTTGGATACAGTGTATTAATTGGCCACCTACAGTGAACAGCAGTGTTTAATATTTAGAACCCTTTTCCTCATTGTTTTCCAGGCAGAAGAGCATGTAAGTATTCTTTTAAGTAAATTTGCTAACTTTCTGGAACACATTTAAACAATGTGTGCTACTTGTGTCATATTACATTAACTTCACTTCTACAGACAGGTTGTATACATATGTAATAAATAGCCCCTCAGGGATCAGATCTAGATTAACTGAGAAAAACGTACTCTGCTGTACATTAAGTAATTTACAATATCTCAGTAAACATTAGAAAAGACATGTTTGTCTCACCAGAACAGGTTAACAGTGCCTGCAGACTCAGTAATGATTGTAGAATGTTAAACTATCAAGTGGAAAGTTATAATTGCTTTAAATAGTCTAATTTTTCCCCTTAAAACCTTAGCCTATCTGGAGTTTGATACCACGATGTCTGTAATAACACTGAATGTTTATGATACAGAATGAAAGTAGTAAAGAAAGACACCAGTTCTGCAAAGGATATAAACAGCGTAACTGAGAGAGAAAAGCTCATAGAGAAAACTTATTTAAGTGGGTAATCTTTTATTTAAATATTACTCCTTTTTAATTAAATTACAATATCTGCAATTAGAAAAGAAACGGATTTTAGGCATGCTAATTTTATTTATATATCACAAAATCCCTGTAGACTCCCTATGTCTATCAGCTCAATCCTGTCTGATAGTTATTTCAGTACAGGTATGGCAACTGTGGTTTTGCTGGCTTTGGTTTTTATTGTCCCCATCTAAATCTAACAAAGTGTTCCAAGTAGGCCTACAAAGGTTATTCCAGAAGAGTTCAGTTGCTTGGCCATTCATCACAACTCTAGAACATACTTATTAGATTTACCAGCTATCGAGGAAAGGAACATATAGTATAGCAAGAAATAAATATTATCTTTTCAGGTAAAATTGATGCATCTGGTGGGTGCATTGATTGACTGTGTCAATGTAAGTTTTCCCAAGTCCTAAGAAAATAGCACTTAGCACACAGCACTCATACAAGCTTAGGATAAAGCATAAAATATGTGAAGTACAGTGATTTGAGGATTTAGCCTAGCTGCCTTGTCTTTGATACATAGAAGGGGATAGAAAGTAGGCTAAACTCCAAATGAGGAAGCGTGTTTAGAATTCTGTCTTAATTGATCATTTAAGGACAATCATCTTAATTGTTTAATTACATTATTTAACTGTTGTAAAGTCAGGCAAGAGGCCCACCAGCATGGAGAAATAACAAACTGTAGCAGGAGAGTGGCTGGAGCAGAGGGCCATAAGCCCTGGATTCTGGAGAAGCCATTTAACACTGTTTGCTTGTCCTGAACTAGAAATAATAAATACTTCATTACACTCAATTATTGGAGATCCTAAGATAAGAAGCACTGTATTACAAATAATCATTATTATTATGTTATATATTAGCTTTGCAGCAAAAACAACTGAAGACTTTAGTACATGGTGTAAAGAGAATTTAATTTACATTACGTAGGAATGATTTAAGTTATGTATTAAATGCATATGAGAACGTTAAAGTAACTAAAAAGTGGTTGATGCAAACATTCATGAACATTGTGGCTATCTATAGAAGAGGTATAATTAAGTTAGAAACTAAGTTGTTGTATTTACATAGTCTTATGGTACAGAAACAGATTTGTTGTATACATACTCTTTGGGGAGAGAGAAAAAATATTTTTTAAAAGACAAAAGTAAGAGGTAAGAGGACTAAGGGAGAGCCAATTTTAAGTTCAGAGCATGGAAGTACTGATGAGGTGTAATCCCATAAAAGTGGTATCTGTTGGGGTCAGAATCCCTGAGTACAGTTTGTTTCAGGTAGGCTACATGCTGTTCTGTTCCATTTGTCTGTAAACAGTCATGGAAAAGGCATAATCTTTTTATTATTTATTTTTTTTTTCCCATTTGAGGACCTGTCATACTGACAAATGTGTCAGGCTCTGAAAGACGCTTACGAACTGCATTCAGTGGAATTTACCTACCAATTGTGCTTTATACTTACTGTGCAGATGGGTGAATTCTGTGCTCTCCCTGTTCAGTTGCTCCTTTCTGACCAGGAAATAACTGGAATCCAAGACACAAGTGTCACACAGTGCCAATAATCTAACATACAGGTTCATCTATAATTACTGTACCCTTATTTTTTAAAAGAGAGAGAGAAAGAGAAAATGTTACTTTTTAGAAAGAAATCAGTATCTTTAAATAATGACATTGATTTTTAAAGGGTGCTGTGTTGTATTGTATCATACCAAAAATAAGAAAGTAAATTAAAACCTACCATGAACTCAAGAATTATGTGGACACAATCCCCGTTACTTTAAAGTGAGATATAAATCCAGAGATTTCTCATGCCATCATTTTGTAAATAATTACAGTTCTGCTGAATCTGTTGTATAAAGTTTACATGGGAGGTTCAGTGCACCCTCGCTCTTGTTTAGAACATTCGGAACCACCAGAGAGATGTTGACATATGGCTGCACTGTTTTAGTGCACGAGACATCTACTACATGGGAGCATAATAAACAGGAGCATAAAGACAGGTTTGTGCAAGCAGTTTGGATTGACCTTTTTGGCAGCTGAAATCCATCTTGAGTACATGGTGCTGATGTGGACAGACATGTAAACTTCGTCTTGTTACCACAACTACTAGTTTTACAAATATACTCCAATGCTCAAAATGTATATCATTCAAAGTAAAGTGATTTTAAATGGGAGAAGGGATTCAGCAGCAACAATTCATAGTAAGACACAGCAGAAACTGTCTCTTTGGTTTGTGGCAATACACCTATTGATAAGAGTTATGTAAATATGTTTTATATCATTTGGATTTCTCATGATAATTTCAGGGAGATGGCTTATCTCGTGTATTTTTTCCCCAGCAAAATATTGACCAACTGGAACAGTATTTTAATATTAGGATTTAAAAAGAATAATCTGCTGTTCCTTCAATGAGTTCTTATATCAGAATTCTCAAAAAGTAAGAATATTTGTATAAACACCTTTTACTCTTGAATAAGAGTCTGAGAATCTGGTCTACATTAGTATTCTTAGGAACCGAATGAGTCCAATTGAATTGGACTTTTGAATAAACGTTTTTTAAAACTTAACATTTTCTATTTTTTTGACAAATATCTAAGGGATAATCAAATCTGATCTTGTTTTATCAAGTCCTAATCTACCACTGCATACCAAGGCCTGTGTATGAGCCTCTGTGTACAGCTCTAGTAGCATTTGGCTCTGTTTTCTTTTCATCCTTCACTAAGATGTTTGTACACTCCAAAGAGATCCCCCTGAGTGTTCTCTTCTCTCAGCTAAACACTGCCAGCTCTCTCAGCCTTTATTGATATGAGAGATGCTTGTACCCTTTATTTATAGAATGTATTGCATCGGTTGGTTTGCACTGCATGAATATGTGAGTTTTCATGCATCTATACTGTTCATGGCATTTGATTATTGAAGACAGCAGACCTCATATTTACAGGGCACAACTTTGGTCTCCTGGGATTTGTATGACTGTGTTTTGCTGGTAATGATACTCATTGGTACAACAGAAACCAATTCAGAATAAACTGTCAGATACAGTTCTTCCATTTAAATATCCTACGTTTATTTGCAGAGATAGAAGTAATGCTATACAATGGGAATAAATGCAACTGTTCTAGGTGTTGTAAGCTGTAACCCTTGCTATCTCAAGCATTTGTATGTTTTCTTGTCATTATGTTTGAAGACAGAAGTCACGTACTGTGTTGCTAGTATCACATTAAAGATTTAACCATTTCCCCATCTCTTTGTTTGCAGAAGAGCAAAAATACATGAGAATTTCTGTATTCTGGGAATGGCAGAGCTAATTCAATTGTAAGCTTCAATTGAGCTATTCTCATTCTTTCCAAAGTATGGCACTCAGGCAGAAGGAGAAAGTGAGGGGGGAAAACTGGAGCCTTTTATCCCTTACCTGAACCTCTTAGACATGTGTAACAGCTGCAGAGCAGTTACTTCTGCTTGCCTTGAGAAAGCCTTTCTTCCCTTCCCTTACACATATTGTCTTATTCTATCCTGTGCTCATGTACCCATGCCAGAATCTGGTGAGAACATTTGGCCTCACAATATTTGCACTTTGTTTGCTCGTTGCAAGTAAGGGTGCTTTGAAAATAGCCAAGTTCAAATCTGTAGCTATCCTTATATTACACAAGCTTATGAAATGTTCTATGTTGCTAATGTTCATACACATTTGGACAAAACAAGTATATTTGTATGGTTTTCATTTTAAAATTATTGAAGTGGTATGCTTGGTTCTTGCTGCTAGTAGAGCTTAATATTGCTGTCCTCACTCAAGCAAATCTCCCAGTGAGATCAACACAAGTTTTGCCTGAGGAAAAGTTTAAAAATTTGCCTTGTAATGGCCAGGAGGAGAAGGGACTTCTGCTTCACTCAACTTCTTTTGGTAACCGCATTGATATGAAATCTCAAGTGTTAGAGATCTTTGGAGCACTCCACTTTCAGGAAGGATGCTCTATATGATCTGTCTAAGAATATTTTTCACTTTCGTTGTGTGGAAAACGTATGAAAATGTTAAATGCTAGCTGTCCCACTGGTATGTGTGAAATCCTAAATTTTACACTGTTCTCCATTTTTCCACTGAGGGATTTTTATTTATTGTTATTCTGGTTAAAGTGGTACTTAATCCATCAGTAAGAATTCCATGATAAAATTCAGGCTATGCCTTTGGTGACCTGTCAGAAACTATATATCTTATTGCTGAATCTTTTGAGACCTGGGACTTGATTTTTCTCCTACACATATATGAGATCTCTTTGGCAAAGGTCACACAAGTTTTAACCCACAATATTAAGTCACAAATGAAACCGATTTAAGTGGTCTTTCCCTACTCCCTCGTGAGTACTTGCTCACATCTCAAAACCACCATATAATTTGTCACAATTCAACATGATTATCTGTCTTTACTCAGGAGTACTGTAATAGCTAATGCATAAGTTATATAGCAGGTAAGGATTTAGGATTATTGGTAGAACTGATTGAAGGAGCTTTCAAAACTGTGGCCTAAACCTCTCTGACCCTAGCTGGTGGCTGGTGCTTTTTTTTTTTTTTTTTTTTTTTAATCTATTCTCCTTTGGGCTTTTTTTGGTTTGTTTTTATTTTTTTTCTCTCATATGCATTTTTTGTTGCGCTAAGAAATATCCTAGATTGCATCTGAAATACCAGCACAAAACAGAATAGCAAACAAAGGTTCAGCTGACAGTGCGTAAATAGACCCAGCAATCTTTGATTCAGCTGCCCTTCCTGCTCAAAAACTTTTTCAGCATGTAGACAGTGAAGCATGTAAATTTTCTAAACACTACATGTCCAAGCGATCTAGACAGGATCATGGAACAGAACATAGTTTGAAAAGCCACCCTCCCACACAGTCCCCCCAGCTGCCCGCCCCATCTGAGTGCTTTGAAAAATGGGGCATGTTCTAGTTGCCAATCAAGCTGTTATGTAAAGTCTCTCAAAAGTTCACTGCACTTTTAAAAGTATTTCAGGGGTTGCTACATTTAAAAGAAATGCTTAAGAAAGGCTCCGTAGCATAATTAACTGTGCATATCTTCTTCATGTTCATTAGTTGCATGTTAATGGCTGTGTTTAAAATTCCTTCTTATCTTATTTCCTGATTGATGGGAACTTGAACCAACCTCTGGACTTCCAGACCTTGCTTAGTTGCTGTCATTTTCATTGGCAGAATAAATCATCTGATGTGAAAAATACTGTACACTATCTTGATTCCCTGTTCAACCCTGTTCAAAACAGCTTCTATTTAGTTTTACCCTGGTATCCGATGAGCTCCTATATTGTGTGACAGCCTCTATTATTTAGAAGAGTACCAGGAATTTTCACCTTCTGCAGTTGCAGCACAGGACAAGGGAATTGCATGCCGCTCTTTTTATTTTTCTCTGCTTTTCACTGTAGCTGCTTGGGTTAAGAGACAAACAAACAAACAAATCTCTGTGGACTTCAAAGAGATCAAATTTAAAAAAGCAAATAATTTCTAGGCTGTTTCGCAGTGTTTCTCTCCTGTTTTTCTTTTCTTCCTTTTTTTTTTTTTTAATTCTGAAAAGAAATAGAAGGCTGTAGGCACTGCCTGTGGCTTGCTAGCCTTGCTTCTTGTGTGGTCTGTGCAGACTTTATGATTTATTCAGCTAATGGGAAAGGAGCATGACCCCCAGTGGCCACAGAAAGAGAGCTGCATGTGGGTTTAATGCTTTCACCACAAAAATGTCTGCTATGACTAAGCTGTGTGGCTGAAGTCACTGTCTGAATGGTGCTAAAAAGGAACTTAGGCATTAAGTGTGCACTATTTACTATAGATTGGCTCTTGGGATTAGGCCAAGGGTTTCTTACTCAGTTTCAAAGAATAGCATGGAAGCTGCTAGGAAAATTAGAGCTGTGCAATTTATTTTTACCAGTCTCCCCAGTGAGTGACCCAGTGAAGGATTTGCCTCATAACACTTTTTTTTTCATCAGTTACCAAAGAGTAATTCAAAATGTACTGGTTTGTTCGTGAGTTTTATCGGGCTTATTGTTTACATTTTCCCATCTCCTACTTTTCTTCATGTTAACATGACTTTATAATACAGTTTTTCTTTATGTATTGCGTATAGCTATAAAGGAAAATTGTTTTGAAGAAAATTTAAGTATCAATGGTTGTCTGGTTATACTTCTATCTCTGATTTAAAGGATAAATCTGTAGGCTAGATTAAGAGTCTGCCTCTGTTCTTACTCAATACAATGGCTAAAATGCATATTCTTCGTTGGGCAGAACAGGGATCAGTCTGTTTTCTTATGGCAACATTGTTTTACTAGTTTTACTTGATTTTTAACTAGTTTTACTTGATTTTGCTGACTTTTAAGGGCAGACTATGGTACTCTTTGTCTGTTTCCATACTGACAGGTAACTTTATTTACATGGATATACTGTGTTCCCAGTACTAGTCTTACCTCATGCTATCTAAGAAGACCTGTAGGATATTAAAAATTAAACACATTTTGCTAGTGTCTTGTTTTGTTTTGTTTTCCTGAAAAAATATTATTTGTTATCATAAGACAGTGAGGACTCCTTTTAGAAAGACATGAAGAGGATTAAAAAAAAAAAAAAGAAGATACATATTCTTTCCATTTTTAGATATTAGTCAGCTCCAGCTCCAGTAAGTTTAAGGGAATATAATGTAACTGAAAGCAAAATTTAGTGTTGATATTTATCTTAGCTATTGAATTATTGACAAGCATATAGAGAGAGACTTGACAACCAAAAAAAAAGTGTATATTATATCCCTTTGGTATCAAACATTTCGCAAAGCAAAAGTGGCCATTTTCTGCCAACTGAGTTTTGGAAAAAATGAAATTTAACAGGTTTTATCTAAATAACAGTACTTAATGTGTATGTTTTTGCTTTTTGTCTTATCCTCTTGAGATCTTTTGCCTTGTAGCAAAAGTTTTAAAATCTAAATGATGAGTGCTAGTGTCCTAAATCCATAGTTACATGCAGAGGCATCAATTTCTGCATATGCTAAGAAGCTGCAAAACAGAAGTGAGTCAAGTGAGAATGACCTGCAGCTATTTTGTAGTTTTGATATTTAGGCCTTCTTTACTTAGAAATATTATTGGGAAAAAAAATCATGCAACAGTTTAATTTACAGAAAGTCAAGTTCAGACATCAAATGAGAGGTATTGTATACATGGGCAAATATGGTGAATTAATTGGTGAAAACTACCTTGTTGGAAAAGTCCAACTATGTTAGTTTGTCATTTATTAACAGAAAATACTTTATCTTTGCATTTCAAAACAATCTTGTGTTTTATTTTTAATTAAATCAAAAAAATCAGTGGCGTCTTGTCAAACAAAACACCTGAAAATAAGTTGTTAAACAGTTTTTAAAAATCCCTTTTCCCTTTAGACATGAATGGAAGAAGTGATTCATACAATTATATTTCATAATATTAAGACACAGAGATTTGAAATTTTTGTTTCACTCTGGTTTGAAGTTTATCCATCCTGTTCTGTTTTCTGCGACATCTGAAATGGGTTTAGAAATCTTAAAGTGGAAGATGTTGTGTTGTTCTTACTTTATTCTTGTTTCTTGCACAACCAGAAAGAAAGAATGCAAAGAAATCAGCAGTGATGTTATCTAAGCACAGAAATTTGAAAAAATGTAGTGAGGGTGTCCTGAAGTGGAAGATAAGGCCTGCTTGTAATCTCATAAATATCTGTATTTCCTGATTAGAGGAGGGCTCTGACTTCATGATGCCCTGTAAGCCAACCCTAGAGTGATGTGGTGATGCTACTGTATGAGAGTTTGAAAAGTCACTGCTTTGGGATATACAGCATATTTTTGCTGGGCTGCTATAGTTCATGGAGAACTTCTCCTCTTCAGAGTATGGGGGATGGTAAAAAGAACTATACAAGAGCAGTGGGAATAATAATACTAAAGGGCTACTTAGCTGTTTTGCAGAGATCCTTTACCTACAGCATGCAAGCTGGTGTGTGCGGTGTGCAGCACAGATGCCTTGTCAGCAAGAGGCATGGGAGAAGACAGCTGTATGTGTCTGGCATGCAGGTGTTTCAGCTGGTATTCACACTGTCTACTGGCAAACAGATTTTTTTTTTTTTTTCCTGGTGGAGGAGGAAGAGACAGTGGGAGGTAAAGAAAGAAGAGGGATCACCCACAGTCATTTCCCAGAATGGAAGGGGAGAGGAGCTCAACCCCTGTTTACACATACAATTGGCTCAGCTTTCCTTTGCAAGTATAAATCAAATGGTACGGACTTGGGATGTTTTTCTCTCTCCTGTGAAGACAGCCTCTTCATTTTTGACTTATGGGGATTGTGTTAGTACGCCAGGAGTTCTAGGTTGCAAGCTGTAAACTTAACTCTGGGCTTTCTTGACACAGAAACTCAACTTTCTCTCCATTAGGGATTATGTTTCCCTGGCAAGTGACTTTTTTGTCACTGTGAACTGCTTTGGAGACATGAAGTGGCTATACATTCAGTAGCTTTACATTTCCCTTGGAAACATCTTTTCTGAAGATAGTATTTTCCAGGTATCATGACTGTACCTGCCCATCTTTTCCAAAGATAATATTTTCCAGGTATCATGACTGTACCTGCCTTCTGTGGCTAACAGTGTGAAGGGCATGGAGAAGTCCTTTGAACTGCGGAAATTTGTAGTAGTGATTGACAGCTGGTAAAAGCTAGAGTAGATCTCGGGATATTCTTACCTAAGTCAAGATACAGACCAACTCAGAGAAAGTTGTAAGCAGTTGTGTTCTGTGATCTGCTGGCTTTACTTTTCTGTGCAATTTAGGCTTTTGGTAATGAGGTCCTAGTATAACTTACTGGAGTCTGCCAGTACCTACATAAATACTACAGATAAAAGCTGGTTTTCCTCATTTTTGTTCTCCTCATATAAACGTAACAGTTTT
Organism: Heteronetta atricapilla; assembly: GCA_011075105.1. Classification (NCBI taxonomy): domain Eukaryota; kingdom Metazoa; phylum Chordata; class Aves; order Anseriformes; family Anatidae; genus Heteronetta; species Heteronetta atricapilla. Next base: position 54,631,260 of record CM021734.1, read on the forward strand.
ACATCTATATTGAACACAGGCCATTTAGTCCTACATCTGTTCTCTGACAGTAGCCAGTTTCAGATGCCTTAGAGGGGAGTATATAGAAATCCAAATTATTATTACTGTTATTTTATTTGCTACAGTACAGTATTACTACCAGATGCCACGAGGGGGTTGAATCTATCCTCATTTGGGATCCGTGTTACACTGAAACCTCATCAGCCATCTTTTAGCTTTGTCAAGGCTGCACTGGAACCCTAACCCCTAACCCCTAGTTCTTGCACATGGAGCCTTTAGAACCAGGTAAATATGTTCACAGCACACAGAATTCACAGGGCAAAAGAAAAAAATCTGAACAATTTTAGCAGCTAGTTGTTCTTTCCTGTCACTTCATATAACCCATACTCCGGCTTGATTATAGTTAGGTGGTTCACTTTTACTAACTGCCAGCTCTTACTGCCAGTCTAACTAAATGTTCAGTTTACTTTTGCTGTTTGTACAGTGATAGCTATCACTTACTTAGAGCAGAGAAGATTATAACATGCTGCTTTTGTTTGTTCTACTTTCGTTCCTATTCTGGCAGCATCATTTCCAATAAAGCTTGGTTTTGCTCTTGAGTCATAGGTCAGAGTATCCTCATGATTCCTTGTTAGCCAGTCATAAGATCAGAAAGATTTTTATGTTATTTTATGGGAACATTTTCTTTGACTTCCATGTCACCAAAACCTACAGTAAGATGTCTTGGCTTTCTGGAATTCCTGATACAGTTTTAGGATGTTTAGTATAGTTATAGCTGAAGTCAGGCTGTAACCTGTTTCTTCATCTTCGAGGCATACTTTCCTTGACAAGGGAGCTGCTTTATTAGTATCATGCAGTAGTCTGTTGAGCATGCTTAGTGGGCAGTCTCATAGACTATTATACGCATCTTCTTGGACCAAACTATTGTTAGTCATATATTACATAAGTCAGTGATGCAACTGTCCAGGAGAAGGTTTTCTAAAAATTGGAATTTTGCCCTTCATCAATCAATATGCTAGTTGAAAATCACTTTTTTATTTTTTTTTTTCTTTTTTCAAATTTAGAATCAATCTTTAACATCAGCAAATGCTGGATGGAGCTCCCAACCCTGTACTTTCCACATGTAGCTTATTGTTTCTTTTCCGCTTTTTAAAAAAATACATACATTTTCTATTTATTACACTAACTCACCTTCATCTGTGTTTTTGTATGTAGACATTTATGTCCTATATGGAGATGTGCTAAATGCATTCTGCAGTCTTAGGAGAGGAGGATCACCTTATTTCTCTCGTCTGACTTTTCAAGACTCTGTATTTAGCAATACACAACAGTCAAACTCAGTCTGTAAAAAGTATAAGATGAATATTCTTTGGAAAAAAAATGTTCTAAGAATTCAGCTTGAAGCTGTTTAGATCTTACTGTCTAAGAAAACCACAGTTGGGGTGGTGGTTTGATGCTCAGAAAATTATCTGTTCAATGAACCTTTCTAATCAATACCATCTTTCTTTGCCAAAATATTTCACAAGAAATTGTGTCGTGCCTGCGTGTCAGCTGATTCTCTTATTTGTCTTTAATGCTGTATCATTTCTTGATTCATTGATTTGCCTGTTGCTCACATGCTTGCTACTTGCCATTGTATCTCATCTGATCTGACTGCCTGCTGCTGGTTGCCACCAGAAAAAGAGGTGCTCCTGTCTTCTTCCCTTTCCTCCTAGCAGGAATTTCATTCGCCTTGATATTAGGTCTAGTGCTTTGCACCACTGGCAGGGTGTCAGTTCAGCAAACATTTCTGGATGGGGAGAGAAACGACTTTTCCATTTGAGCAGCTCATTGAACTGATTTAGCCTGAGGCCTCTGGACCATTGCTTCCAAATGGAAGTAAGGGGAGGGGAAGAGCATTCAGCTCATGGGCTGGGGGGTAGGGAGCAGGATTTCCCCTTTTGGCAACCACCTGCAGCTAGACCAGATTATGCATAATGTTAGGCCACATTCTTAAATAACTCACAGTGTTTCTGATCTAGTGAGACTAGAGTGTTTGATGTGCTTAGTGGAGATCTGACTTTTCAAATAGGTCTGGCAGCAAGTACTAAAAAGCAGGTGTCCTCCAGATTGATGTATGACTTACATAGCCAAGAGAAGGTTTCACAGAAGAGCAGCTACTAGAAAAAAAACAGTCATAAAACAAATAAGACACCATTAGTTTAAATGGGCAAAAGTTCACAAAGGAAAGAACCTGGCAGCTGACACCAATATTATTATTGGCTGAAAAGACATTTGAACTTTTTGGCAACAACAAATGTCAGAGTGTTGGATTTGAACAGGTGAAATTTATTATAACCTTTACACACAAGGAGTCAGAGAAAATCATTGTGGGTGTTCAAATGATGAGGAATATCTGCAGCAGTAGGTAAAGAAGAGGCTTACAGTATATAAAGCAGTCATTGCTAGAAACTACAGGCAAGAACTGAAGTTTTCCTGAAAATATGTGCCACAGAAAATCAATGGGAATTGGATGCCTCCTTTTGAAAAGGCTCCAGCCAAGCTCCCTGAAATGACACTGCTAAGGAAACGTGATTTTTCTCAGGTCTTCTGAATACAGACCTGTTCAAAGCACAGAGAAGTCACGTGTTTCAAGGTGTTAAGGGAGGTAGAGGAGGACAAATAAACAATTAAATAAATAAAAATTTGAAGGAGAGAGACTGCTGTTGTGCTCAGTAGATGTGAATCTTAGGATTTACAGCATTTGTGGCAAACCATCATCTGAGACTTTGAAATCGCAATTGCTCTTACTCCACCTAGAAACTTAAAATAATGGCATGATTAGTAAGAAGGCTTTGCCCATTTTTGTTGAAAATTGTTCCTATGTTGTGTTGAAATGTGTAGTAAGCCATGGTTCCTCCCATTCTTTGCTTCAAAATGGAAAATATTAAAGCCACTTTACAAAATTATATGCATTACACTTGATACTGCATATACTCTGTACCCAATCTCAGTAAGAATATTTGATATTTAATGTGAATATTTGATAATTAATGTGAATGGTCATGCAAGCTCATATATTGTGTAGAAGAACATAAGATACTGCCCTACACACCATATGTTTCAGCTAGCCAGGATTTAGAGCTTCTGTTGTCAAGAAAATATGGTATGCAGCTGTTTTTAATGTGTTTTCTCTGTTGAAATATATAATGATACATATTCCTGCCTTGCTTTTCTCCTGCCTTAGGACATCATTGGAGAGAAAAGATTTTATCTCAATGAACCATTTCCTATGGAAATATTTTAAATAAAGGAAAAGAATTGCTCATATGTAGGTCCCTAGGTACTCTCATTTTACATATGCTTAATAAATAGTCACTCACAGTTTTTTAATTTTAATTTCCTTTTTTTTTTTTTGAGTGGAAGAGAGATTGTAAGAAATGGTCTGCTTTTCTGCTTTTGAAATAGGGATTTTTTTTATTATTTTTTTTTTTCTGGAAGGAAGGAGCTTGGCTTGAACATACTCTTCTCAGTCATAGCAAATGACCAGACAAGAGGCAATGGGCCCAAATTAAACACATGAACATGAGCCTCCCTCTGAATTAAAGAAAACTTTTTCTTTGTCGTTGTTACTATGGTGTGGTCTGGCACAGGTTGACCAGGGAGGTTGTGAGTTTCCATCCTTGCAGATAACCAGTACCCAGAAGGACATGGTAGTAGGCAACCTGCTCTAGTAGGTGACCATGCTTGAGCAGGGCTATCTACAGGGGTTTCTTCCAACCTCAGCAATTCTGAGATTTTTACCTGGTGACATGTCTGTTGTTGTTTGGGGTTTTTGTTTGTTTTTTTTTCAGCTGGTTGTACATGCAGAGAGAAATATACGTCGAGAAAAGCAGGGTTTTATAAAGAGTTAAATAGCTGAAAAGTGGCTGAAAGAAATGAAAACCAACAACAGGCACCCTCTTGTGCTGACAGTTCATGGACAAGGTAGCAGTGAGAGCCTGCGAGGGCAAAAGCACACCCTGGCAAGGAGCTCTTTTCAGTACAGTGAAAGGGTTCAAAATGATTGATAATGAAGAATCCTTTCAGCAATAATATCTTTGATTATTTTTTTATTTAGTTTTCTCTGTCGTGAGATTTTTCAGGGATATTTCTTTCAACATCATCCAGTTTTCTCAGTTTTACCAAAGAGTGAGACCTGTTTTTCTTAAATGCTGGAAATGCTACTGTACGTGGATTACTGGTATTTCCAAAGCTGTTGACAGTCTCTGACATGCACAGATCCGTTGAGTGAGTCATAAAGCCCAGTTAGCTGTATCTTTTCCTTCTTCATAGGTGAGATTTTGTGTGTACTGAGTTTGTAGACTTTGAAAACTGGCCAGGACCTTTGCCAAAAATCAATCTGAATGTTGCTGCTAAGAGTCTAAAAATAAAGCAACATTAAAAAAAATCATACTCCAAAATTTGTTTTCTCCTGCAAACAGGTGGAATTATATTGTCAGGAAAGCCCTTTCAGTAGTGTATGGTGAAATTCGTAATGGGCAGAAGGCTGCCTTTTGAAGTAGTATTGCAGTGACACATGTACAAATATATTTAAATCTAAATATATAGTTAATTATGGATATAATAATAACAAAATGTTCTATATAAGTAAATTTCAAAGTAATCTATTGTATATTTACCTCATAAATTTGCTTTCTACCAGCCTGGGTATGTGACCCATTGCTATAGTCTTTGGCAATGTAGTACAATCTTCTGTAGAAAAACTTGGTTACAAAACTGAGTTCACAAAAAAGAGTTACAAAACCAGTTACAAAAATGAGTTTGTTCTTTAGAATGAGTAGAATTTGCGATGGGAGAAGACCTATAATCATCCCTTAAGAAATCTATGGATCACCTTCTATCGAGGTAAATCACACAGTCTGAATACTATGCCATTAGAGATTTGGTTGGAATCATCTCAAAAAATATGAGTTTTCTTTGACAGTTAAGTCAAAGTTAGTTAATAAACTTCCCATGGGTATGAATTCATTCTGCTAGGAGTATGTTCTATTTCTTTAGAGCAAATGGGTTGATTGTGTATTGCTTGTAAATGGAGAAGAACTTAAGCTGTCCCTATATAAATTTCTTACTGTTAACAGTCTCTTTGAAAGGCTACAGTTCAGAGGATCCAAAACAGAGTTTTGAAACCTTTCAAATGGTTTTCTATGGTTTTTATTCTTGCTGTAAATGTCTTTGCTGTAAATGTATTTTTTTTCCTTTTGTTTGAGTTCCAAATTTACTTGCAAGTATTTTACACATTGGAAAAATTACTGAAGATTAAAAGATAACTGCTTAGAATTAGGAACTTCATGCTGCAATTGGCAGAGCTCTGTTTCTGTGAACTATTAAGTTGTGATAGGCCTGATTCTTACTTGCAGAAATAACCTGCATTTTTAAAACTTTGGAGATCTACTAGTTTTTTGGAAAAAAAAAAAAAAAAAAAACAACAACAACAACAACAAAACTGAACAAGCAAAGTTCTTAACTCCCATGGAGATCAATTTGAATTAAGCCCTAATCTACAGTCCAGCAAAGCAGCTATTTGGGTAACTCAGCAAAACTTTAGATACTATATTTTAGATATTATGATACCATGACTCTGGTACACCAAGACATAGTAATGAAGCCATAGATTGCTGTTACAAGGGAGTGAAAGAGGATACTAATGTAAATGAAAATCAAAGTTATTTCTTCAGTAGTCTTTGTTATTCTTTGAAAATGCCTTTTAATAACTGTCTGGATGTCACCTGCATGTATCAACAGTTTCTGGATACCAAATACTTCTTCAGGATAAAACTACAGGAGATGGCCAAAGGTTCAAGGTCAAGTGCAAAATGGGACAGGGGAGGGAGGACACCATTTTCAAGTGCCTCTTGGTAAAATAACCAGAGAAGACAGTAAGCCATTCATAAGGATTAAGGCTAATGGGTGAAAGTAAATTGTTTTAATTAGGTTTCTGAGTTTTAATCCAAAACAAAACTTGCAAGAGGCATATTGTAGATATCGGCATTTGATCTTAACCTATTAAATACATTTTCAGCATCTCAAGAAAAAGCAGCAATGGGATCGTCATCATCTCTCACCTCTCATAATATCTGTAGCACTCTTCTTAAATTATCAGCTGCCTCCCTGCCTGGCATGAAACTGCCTTGATCTTGATTTACAATGGTGGTAATGCTTTTGTTTAGTCTCGTGGTTAGCCATTTAGTAAATATTTTTAAGAGCACATTTAACTAAGATACAGAATGATAGTCCTTACATTTAGTTTATCAGGTTTCAGAGTGAATAGATTCTACATCACATTTCCTTTGCAATGCTATTGCACCTTTACCTGTTTTCATGCAAGGCATTTTGGAGGCACTGTTTTAGGATAATGTACAGTTTCTGACATATATCCCCTGCTATTAGCAACACTGTTCAATCCAATTGCCAGACTGCAGGTTCTTTACAATGCTTGTCATTTAATGTACAAGTGCATTTTCGTTTCATTTTGGTAAATATATGGCAACAGATAACCATGTCCCCAGTCGAGTTTAGAGACAGGCAGGTAATAACCATAAAATTTGGTAGGGCAGGCAAAAGAAACCCATGTAATTTTGTATGACTTTCTATAGTGGTTCTAAATATAGCATAGGCAAAGAATAGAACTTACACCCTACTGGTATTGCCAATGAACTGTTTATATGCCTAAAAGAGAAGATACGGATGAGGACAGGGGCATGGATTTAGCATTTTTCCATACCTACAGAAGAGTTGTCCACAACCTAAAAAAACAACAGACATTTCCTGATGTGTGCAGTCCATGAGACTCCTGGAAAAGAACAAAGATTTATTCATCTGCTCTTCCTGTATGTCATTATTCAATGACACTTGGATTAGTTTTGTTTGCTCTAAGTTCTGTGACATTTAGACCAAACTTCAAATGTGCATGTTCTTAAGCTCGATAAAAAGTCAGCATTAAAGAAGTATAAAGTGAGTAGAAAAAGTTCTGAACATTTATTATAACAATTTTAAATGAAAGTGCCTTTGCTTTTTCCAGGGGAAAAGGATGTAAAAAAAGTGATCATTTAACTTATTACTGTAACTATACATTGACAAATTCAAATTTTTACTGTTGGAAGTCCAGTTCTGGAAAAATTTAGAACATTTTGTTTTGGGAACAACAACTTATGCATCTAAATTTGGATATAATTTTAGAGCATGTTTAATGGCTAAAAGCCTATTAATAGAACACTGTCACTTGTCATGGATCTTACTGGCTAAAGTACACCCGCTTTGTGAGACATACAGAACTTGTGTCCATTCACCAAACAAGAGAAGTATGAAATATCTTCTTGAACTGGAGAAATAATATTGAAAATTGCATGTGTAGTCTTTCTATCTTAGTTTCAAATCATCATTTGAAACTATGATTCCCGTAAACAGGGTGATTTAAAACTAAGTAAACACACTGCTACTGTAAGTGCTCTTTAGGACTTAGTCCTAGGGATGATCCTTCAGTTAGTGTTTCTTCAAATAATTATATACTCTCTCGCTGTTGAGAAGACAAAGGGGAAACATACGCTTTTAGAGTCATTTCTTATATTTCAGCAGTGTTAAAAGAAAGTAAGTCAGATAACACATAATTTTGGAGGCAAATAAGCTAATGGGAAGCTTCCTTAATTTTGACGCTCTCCCTGCCAGCCTGCACAGCAGCTCCAACTTTATTTTTCCTGGCAGGAAGGAGAAAAGAAGAAAAAAGCAGTGGATTCCTCAGCATTACTTCCTCCGTTCCTTGAAGTTTAGCCATTGGTCTAATCTCTGAAAGTTTTTCCTGGCTGGCATTGACTTACTGCTCAGACAATGAGCACTATTTTAACCTGTCAGGAGCTGAATTGCTTGCTCTGCCATTGGGCTGACAGTATGCTGCTGTTTTTAAGATGCAAAGCTGGCACAAATCTGTACAAGGGCTGATTTTGTGAGTGCCCCAGTGGACTTCAACTGCTGTCTAGTTAGTAAGGTTCAGTCAGTACTCAAGGGGAAACTACTTGGCACTGGATTTTGCCTTTGCAGGAATTTTGCATTGGAATTCTTAGCTTAGGATGGCTCTGTTGGTCTGTGTGTGCTTTTAAAAAAAGGCGCTCAGCCTGCAGTTAAATTTTGTTTACGTTTCTGCAGTTGTTTAAAGTTGTTCCTTATCTGTTGACTATGCTCTTTATCATTTGTAGGTCTGAGGAAGATAGAAAAGACCTGCTGTTTAAACTAGCACATCTCACATAGACGGGAACAGGCTGGAGGGATCAGATGAGCAACTCTCTCTGCTGGCTGATATTAGGGCCTAATTAGGCTCCTTCAGGGGGCAGTGATGAGGATCTGAGAGCTCCTCAGCTGGCTCAGGGGAGGCTGGGTAGGGCTTTGTATACATAACCTCAGCATTATTGGTTGTATACGCATGTTTCTATTAGCCTTCTAGGTCAAGCTACCAAGCACCAGGGACTTGGGGCAGGGGAAGAGGGAGGCAAGCAGGCAAGCTAGGAGTGGAGACAGAGGCAGGGCCTGTGCTTAGGAGCGATTGGCTATACAGAGTGACATTTCCTTGTTACTCTTTTATCTGCAGTAAATGTGCTCCTTATTGCAGTGTGTCCAACCAGAAGTGCACGCACATATACTTTGTGTGTGCGTCTGTGACATTAAGGACTGTGTATGTTGATTTGGTTTTGGAGGTTGGCTATCACCCCTAGTATACCTGCCCTCAGAAGACATGATGCTGCACTGTAACGTGATTAATTCATTGTACCCACAGACAGATGGACGTCAAAACCAGATCAAGACTTCCCAAGCAATGCACACAGGCCTCGTCTGCATCAGAGAGTGTTGTGTAGAAAATGACACGCATAATAATTCCTTGTAGTAGTTGCTTTGCATTAAGCTTGTTGGCTCCAATCAGCATCTGGACCTCATTGTGTGTAGCATTTTCCAAACACACAGGAAAATCTGAGCTCTCAAAATTTTATGTAACAGTATTTGGATTTTCTTCTCATGTTTATATGTACTTTGGTTTTGAAGTTTTTTTTAAACCTCATTTTTGGTCTGGTAGGAACAATATTTTGTCGTATCTGTAGTAGGACTGAAAAGATAACTTTTCTAAAAGGTGTGCCTGTTGGGATATTTGCCTCACGTTTACCGTTTAATTTCCCATTTTGCTGATAACTTATGGTTTTTATTTATTTATTTATTTATTTTTAAGGCCATATTATAAAGGAAGATTGGGCTCAGAATGCTGTTTTTAACTTGTGACTTGAACACCTTCCATTTCCCATTAGGGGGCAGCTTGCAGGATTGGGCCCATGCTGAAGAATTTATACAAAAAGCTCAATCAGATTTGCTGGGCACAATAGTGAAAACTGTTCAGTATATCCTGTTTTCTAAATGTCAGCTTTTTTTTTTTTTCCTTTCATAGTGGGTGGGCTGACTAAACAGAGACTTTTTTACATGGTACTTTGCTGTTTTCTAAACAGAGCAACTATGTATGCTATCTAGTTTATATACAGCTTTTCTTTTTTTTTTCTTTTTTTTTCTTTTTTTTTCTTTTTTTTTTTTTTTTTAAAGCAGGGCACCCTTATAAATATGTTGGATTTAAAAGAAGCTAGTCCTAGAGAGAGTGCTTTGCTTGTAATATCTGAAACTTTTCTTCAATTATTTTTGTTTATTTTATTCATTACTTTTCTGTCTCCCACTTTCTGGGTGTTTTCAAATAATTATGCATAGGTCCTACAATACAGTAGGGCCAATGTTTTTAAGAGTTTTTGTTCTGACACATAGCATGGAATGGAGCTAATCAAAACATAAGTGTTTACTTTGCACCACTCACTGCAGTTTTTAAGATACATATTAAACATTATTTTGGGCCTTACAACAGCGTATGGCTTTAAAGCATTAACGAAAGACCATTCCAAATTAGGAAAATTAGAACAAAGAGCCATTCTAAAATAAATAATTAGTATTCTTAAAATATATCAACGTATAAATACTTCTAGGATAATTCAGATGTTGTGTTGTTGTTTGTTTTTGGCTTGCTGGAGAGGCAAAGGAAAGCATGCTCTTGCTGTGATTAATGCCTCTAAACGGACCACATACAAAATGATTATCCTAAATAAGCTGCATAGCCACTGCCTGGATAATCCTGCAGGCAGCATATCAGATCAGGTTTGAGGTATTACATGGCAGAATTCATAGCAGAAGTAAAGGCTCTTCTGATCGAAACTTGTTCCCAGCCAGAGAAATCCACATAAGCACTAGGGAAGTCACTAGAAAGTTGCCACTGGGGATGTTGTCCAGTCTCTTTTTACCATGAATCCGAAAAGGGGTTTCTCTGCATCTACTGGTAGCTGGGCCATGCGTGCCAAGAACTTAGAAAATGTGTGCTCATCCCTCTTCCTACAGCTCTGCCAACATTGCTTGATCTTTTTCTTCATGTTGTTATTTTTCTTCATACTCTCTATCTTTTTTTTTCCTTGATTTCTTCTTGTCTTTTTCATCATTCAGTCCATTCCTGGCAGAAGAGTGAACAACCCTTGTAACCAACAATAACTAGAGTAAGATCGAACTCCTTTTTCTACCACTTAGCCCTGCCCCTGCCATGTAAGGGTTCTTGACTATGATACCTGATTTGACAGTGCCTGTCAGGTGATGTATTAGAGTTGAAGGCAATGCTAACCAAGCAGCTAGCCAGTTAAAAACTTTGTCTTACTTATGAAAATGACTGGTTACTGGTGCATTAGCCTTCTATTTTGCTTCATAGTATTCATTTTCATTTGCTGCTGTTCCTTTGTCACTGTACAAATGTGTTTTACAAGGATGGGTTTTACTCTTAGGGTAACTCTGGCTTTGTTCCTGTGACAATGATCCCCGATCCCCGATAAAGGTTAACATTAGGTGCATCAAAAGTTTCTGTGGGTTATTGATATAATTCATATGTTTAATTCAACATGTTAAATGTTCTGCTTCAATGATGGAAACGTGTTTATCTAGGAATAAACATTGGAGGGAAATTCTGTATTTGGTATGATCCAGTTTAATCAGCCATTTTTGTTGTGGAGATGATTTTTGATGCTTCATTTGGCCATTTGCACTACCACAGAAATATTCCTGGGGAGCGGTTGAATTTCATACTGAAGAAAGCAAAAAGGCAGCCTGTTACGTTTGCTTCCCAGGTTCCAGTGCCCACAAAACAGCGTCACTCAGTGGCGAAGTAGGAGGTTCTAGCATTCCTTTGGATGTGTGGGAAATGGCATGTGTGTTTATATGGCCGTGGTTTCACCTTACATATGGACCACCAGGTTTTAATGACAAATTTGGCCACAGGAGGTTCAGGCCACTGACCACTATGTTTATTCCAGTGCGCCAACCCGTTGGCATTGGGAAACCTTTTACCCCAGTTTACACCAGGACATTTAAATCGGACAACAGATTTCTTGTCTATAAGTGCCTTTTTCAGTAGTGGCACTGGGTATTCCTAGGGAATTGATTCTTTTTTCCATGTATTACAGAACCTGTTGAAGGGAGTTGTCATGGAGGGGATTTTGTCAGAAGGGTGTAGCACATGGTATGGAAAAACGATTTTATGCAGCCCTTCTTTGAAGAAACTACAGGAGTATGAGGAGAAACAGTTTAGCTCCTCATCGTGTCCTATTTCTAATGAGTGTTTTGTTCCACATCAAATTCTTGCTTTTCAAAGTAAATAAGTCCGGATGCTGGTATTTTCTTTAGAAACCTCATGGACATTAAGACTGTTTGTACTAAAAAAAATAAAATTGTAAGGGAACTGAGATACTCATTTTAAAAATATTCTTCATAATCTTTTTTTTTTTCAAATCTACTCTTAAAATTACTGGTGTGAGAGGACAGTTAGATATCCCATCACTTCCAAGCAGATTCTCCTCTGTCCAAAGAAGGGTGAGCATGGGAACCCTCCTTTACTGATGAATACTGAAAGGTTCTCACTTATGGCAAAGTTAATGACTTATAAACTCTGATTTGAAGGAGGGATTTCATGGAGGTGCAACTCCTCAATCACTAACAAAGTGGTGTTAACAAAATGTTGTAGAAAATGATCTTCTGCAATTGGTTTAAGTCTGGATGTATCTTGTACTAGATCTATAAAGCTTAATCTGTTCTTGATTGAGTCGACCAGCTGAAATATCTAGTTGGTGGCATTTGTATATTTACTAATGAAATCAACCCTGAAAACTTGTTGTGGGATTGGTGAAAGCCTGGTTGTGTTTGGTTCAGAGTTTTTAACCGTGCTGGCCACAAACTACCTCAAATATAAAGAGCCTCCTTTTTACTCAATTCTTTTCTGATGCTAAAAAATACCGTCTCTTTGGCAGTTTGACATGATGGAAGTGCCCTCCCACTCTGTTATGTGGACTATGCTTGCAAAGTAGTGGCAAGTTTCAATTAAATACTTCACAAGCTGTTATTTATAATTATTTGTTTTAAAAGGTTTGAAGGATTTTGCTTCTCAAAGTCTTGCTGTCTTAGACGTTTCCTCAGTAACAAGGCTTTAGTTTTTATAGTATGCTATTGAATTATCTTCTTTTCCCCATCATGCCTCCTCAGCTCCTGTTTATATTGTTTTGACCACTAATAATACATTCTGCCTACATACTGCATGTATTTATTTTCCGAGTCTCAGTATATCACCAATAATGATCAAAATATAGGCTGCTTACTATGAATGTGCACACATACAGAAGCATTTGCTGAAGTTCTCCTATTGACCAGAAACATTTTTTTTTTACCATTAGCTCCTTCTTCCAACCACAGTTCTGCAGTGCAGGAAAAACGAGACACCTTAGGAGGTCTGCAGCTACATTTTGTAGCATAAACTAATTAGTTACTACATGAGTTATTAGGCAATCTCCACTCCCACTAGTTGCATTTAGTAATGAGACATTCCTTGAGAAGTGCAGTGAGGATTAATTAACATTTGGTATATTGAACTTGTAAAGTATAAAGGCCCTAATTCAACACTATTTCAGCATGTGATCAACTCCAAGCACATCTGCTTTATTTCCATCGGAATCAATGGAATTTAAGCATGTGCCTAAAGCTAAACATGTACTAAATCACCTTCCTGAGTACAAACAAACTGCTGATTTAGAGCTTATAAAAACTATCTTTTTTCCCCCTGAAATCTATAGAGGCAATTCCTATTCAGAATGAAGATTAGAAGCTGTCTCTAATTTCTAAAAATAATGTTTCATTTTCCTTTCAAAGTAACTTTAATTTATTCCCATCAATACCTTAGCTTTAATGCCCATATTCCTACATGATAAATGTCTTCCATCTTTTTTGAAATAATAAATATGTGAAGGAAAAGAAATATGATGGGACATAAAATTTGTCCTGAACCATCACTGACTCTCATTCATGTGCAAGGTTCCAGTGTAAAAAACACCATTCCATGTTCTAGGGGAAAAAATACTTGAAACAGAAATTCTCATAAATGTGACTTCTGATGATGTGTATTCAAAATGATGTGCAATTAAGTAAAGCAATCTACTGTATAATTGGTTTGATTAATGGTTAAATGCAAATCTGTAGTTGTTATTAGCTGTAACTTTTCTGTACAAAAAAAAAAAAAAAGATACATGGATTGTTTATCTATGGTATTATTGATATTAAGTATGTAGTTGATTCTTCAAATATTTGTAGTTCACAAATGAGTGTCATTCAGAAGTCGGGGCATGTCAGAAGAGATAACGAGAACCTAGCAGGCTGATAGTGGTGAGACCTGGCTGTATCTAGAATTTCCTGCCATTGCCTTCACTGAAGCAGATTTCTGTCCAAAGCACTGATGTTAAGAGACTTTTATTTGAGCAAGGATCTAATATAAGCTTCTCATAAGCTAATATAAGCTATATCCTGTCATTCTATAGTAGAGAAGTAACTATTTCACGAAGAACAGGCAAAATCTTCTTGGCTTAATTTCATTATCTAGGAAGTGTAAAGACGTGATCAACAATTGGAATCTGTGATATTCCAGGACTCGGCAAGCTTCAATAAGTGCACACAACTAGTAGAAATTTCTGCTAGAGCAAACATCGTTTTTCTATTCTTCTTTCCAGATGTTAATCCATCCCAACAAAATGGGAAATCTGGAAATAATCAATCTTCTTTGTGAGAACTCTAGTAAACATATAGCAGCTTTGTTTCCAGATGGTGAAATCTGCATTCACCCGGCTGTCCACCAACCACTTAGATTCACCTGAATGAGGCTCTGTGTGTGCTCACTCGGTTGCTTTCTTGCTTGCACATGCACATGGACATGTTCACACACCCATACCCCACCGCACCCTTTCTGCACTTCTGTGGTTGTTTGAAGAAGGTCTCAGTTGCAATCAGTATACACAAAATGTAAACTCATTCACAGTCATCCTATGTCATGTTTCACCTGTGATATTATGCGCCTGGTGAATGATAGCTCAACCAGTTAACTGTGCTGTGCTCTCAGACAGTGACATCTAGTTCCAGCTGTCATTTTCAACCCTGAAGTCTTTGTCCCTCTTACTTTTACCAAACACAAATTCTTCAGCATCTTGAGTTTCATTTTTCTGATAACATCTGCAGTGAGTTTCCTGCAGAATGACAAATAGAATTACTAGTGAGCAAATGGTGAGTGGATTACAGATTTGCTGTTCTTTAACACAGCCCCATGAATCCCTGGGAAAGCAGGGGAATGTGGCAGTTTGAGAAGAGCAAGGAGAATTCAGAACCACTGCTAAAAACGATGTTCCAGAGAACAGCTAAGTTTACATATGCTCTGAAAGTTGACTATAGTAGAAAATGTTTAACTAGAAACTAAGTTAATTAGCATTTAAGTAATATGTTTTAGATATCATATGAAGTCTATTACCAATATCAACACTCATGTTTAAAATTAGTTTACCTCATCTAGATTAACTAGTACTAATACCTCTTGTAGTTTACCCCTGGCAGGGATCTGAGCACCACACAGCTGCTCGCTCACTGCCTGCAAGTTAGATGGGGGAGAGAATCAGAAAGGTAAAAGTGTGAGTACTGATGTGTTGAGATAAAGACAGCTTACTAGGTAAAGCAAAAGCTGCATGTGCAAGCAAAGCAAAATGAATCCATTTGCTACTTCCCGTCGGCAGGCAGGAGTTTAGCTGCTGCCAGGGCTCATCATACCTAACGTTTTTTTGGGAAGACAAATGCCATCACTTCAAACATGCCCCCATCCTCCTTCTGTCCTCCAAGCTTTTATTGCTGAGCATGACATTACATGGTATGGAATATCTGTTTGGTCCATTTGGGTCAGCTGTCCTGGTTCTGTCCCCTCCTAGCTTGTTGTGCACCCTTAGCCTCTTTGCTGACAGGGCAGCATAAGAAGCAAAAACTCTGTGTAAGCACTGCTCTGCAACAACTACAACATCGGTATGTTACCACCATTGTTTTCATCAGAAATCCAAAACATAGCATCATAAGAGCATCTACAATGAAAATTAACTCTATGTGAGCCAAAACCAGGATAATATTCACCCCTTCATACCATTTATGTCATGCTCAGGTCCCACACTACCCAATACATTCTTACTAACCACTGGTCTTCAGTTAATACATAGATACCATTCCTTTCATCTATGAAACACCCCTGTCTATAAAATTCTCACTAAGTTCTTTTAGTCTATGACTTAGGTTCTGTATGTTCCAGTAGTCACTCAGGAGAGGTGGTGTGTTGCATAAAGTTAATGGATGCCAAATCCAGTTCAGGTCAGGTCAGTGCACTTGCACTGCTTCTTGTGAGGTTCACCCCTCTGTTGATTTCTTTGATTCCTGCTATATGACTTCCTATGACATGCAACTCAAATCATGGGTTACAGCAGTGTAAAGGCATATCCATCACAGTCTCCATCCCTTGTTGTTTTGGACCAGGCCATCAGGTTTAACAATGCAATGAACTCTACCCCTCATCCCTACTCCAGCCTGAGATTGTCCATTGGCCACAGTCCCTTAGAGGCTTACCTGCTCTGGCATGGCTTTAACCATGAACCACAGTTCTTTCAGAGGTGTGCCTACTGTGTTGGGGATTTATCCATGTCTATAGATGCTTTGAGGTTTACCTGGGATGGTATGGACTTTTCAGAGCATGCTTGACTTCCCTGAACTGATTAAAAAAATGGAACTATGGAAACTATGGAAATCTGAATCTACCTAGTCAGGTCCTGTTCTGCTGCCTGTGGAGTAAATGTAGAAGACTCCAGTTGATTCCTGCCGGCTTTTACACAAGTTTCCAAATGGTTAAGTTAAAAAGTATAGAGCATTCAAATGATGTTTTAAGTTAGTATTCTGATTTCTTATTATTTTTGTCAGATAAGTACTGTTCTGCATTCTGTGAGTTAGTGAGATGTTTTGAAGCAGTTCAAGCAAAGTCAACTCCCAGCTGCCAGTGGTGCTACTGATAGTCTCCAATTTTGTTTAAATAAATATTTAAACAAAGTGCAACACCCTATTGAAATAATAAAGTTTTATTGTGGCAGAACCAGTGGTTACCAGGAGTTGTGGAAGCCCATTCAATCTAGACCACCAGCTGGATCAATGCCACACGATGATCTATTAGGCCAGCAGGGTGCTCTCATTAAATGACCTTTATGTCTTGTGTTAAGCCAAATCCATTGCCAGTGTTAAATTACAGTAATAAATCTCTACTAAATTTTAGAATCCAAGTTCATATACTTTTTAATGTTAGTCCTTGTTCTAGTTATTTTTCTTTCATGTGTGCCTCTGAATTTCCTAGCTGTGGATGACAATAACAGCAGCACCACCAAATATTTGGCAAAAACTTTGCAAATTTTTGGCCTAGTTTTAGACTCAGTTGGCTCAGTTATATTCTCAGATACATGTTCACAGTTCCCAGGGACTTAAGTAGATGTTATACGTCTCATGTATTTGAAGAGAAAACTGAGACTAAAATATTTAGCTGTTGAGCCTTCCTTAACTGTAGTGAAAATACTTGTATAAAATTCCTAGGAAGACAATCATTTTATTCTTCCCTGCTAGGAAAAAATGTTACATTTTCTGTCCTTGTTTTACAGTACCTTATTCCTTCTATTTAGAAAATCTATTTAGTTTATTTCTAAAATGTAGCTGCCTAGTTGATAATTGCTTGACTTATTGGCAATACAGTTCCTTTCTGTACTTTTTGACAGGATTTCTTCTAACACCGATTAAAAAATAATAATAATAAGAAGAAAATGGACTCACTTCAATAGGGATATTCTTAGGAGCAATGAAAAATAGTGCTTTATTTTAGTATCTCAATGTACAAATCAAGATTGCTGTCCCTCTCTCCTGGGTGGTGTGAAATGCTCAGTGATATAGACAAGTTAAAGAGTAGAGGAAAGAAAGCATCATTATCCCCACTTTACAGATAGTGTAGTATCTGTATCCCCACTTTAAAGATGTTAAAACTTTGTCTAGACTGAGAAACTCAGCTGTATTAGCTAACACATTTTAATGAATCCATTTGTAATCATCTCTTGATGACCAGAATGCGGAAATAAACTAGTATTTAAAAACTAATGGTACAGCACCCTCACAAAGGTAGTTTGCCAACAGCAAAGTTGATGGGTATCAATGGACAGCAGGCAGAAACATTTCCAGCACTGGTCATTTTGCGCCTACATCTGTACTGCATACTGACACACATGACGAAATCAGTAGTCCCTGTAGATCAAAAGGTGTATTGTCACTGATGTAAGTGGAATCAATATTTTAAGCAAGATGTCTCTCTCTGGAGTTGCCAGTCTTATCTGAGCTTTAAAAATGGATGCGTCTAATTTAAAGACAAGAATTATCAGATTTGTTACTCTAACATTCTTTTTCTTTTCTGCCATTTGCACCTTAGAACAACTTTTTGCAAGTGTAGATGAAACCTGTGGCAGCCAACTGCACTGTTAGATACATACCTATTTTACAGTTTTGAAACATATCAGTAAACTAACTTCAGTCAGAAAGTTGCAGATCCAACTCCAAAGGTTGAGTGCAATTTGAAAATAAGGTTGTATTTTCACTTCTAGTTTGGTTTCTGCTTGCCGGAACATAACACTAAGTGGTGTGTTGTTGTTTTTAAGTCAATAAAAATATAACAACTCAGTAATGACACAGAATAAGTAAAGCTTTCTTAAAAATGCCTGTCAAAAGGAATGAATGATACTTTACCACCAGTTTAGCAGAGTAACTACTACGACAGGATCAATGTCTTGTGCTTTACAAATAAACTTCTTTGCTCTGAGTCAACATCTGCTTTGCCTTGGCCTTCATTTAGCAGCAGGAGACCATTATCCTGTGATGACTTTCTATTCCACTGACATCTCATCTGGTGCACTGATATTCTTAGCATTTTATTCCCCTGCTGTGCCCCTTCCCCTCAGCCACACACACACAAACACTCTTTATCTCAGCCTGTAGAATGCTATGTTCTGCTGTTTCTGTGAATAACAGATTACACATAATGTAATCAATCAGTTGCTTTTACCATTAAGGAGAAGTGTGTCCTTCCAATTAACTTCTTATATCCTAATAAGCAAACTGCAGCAGTCTTGGATAGATGCCTGAACATTATCATAATCATGAACGTTTATCTAAACTGCCCCAATATTCGGAATTTGAGAAGTAGGCCATCAGAGATGGCAGACTTTCTTGCAAAAGTTCCAGCCTTTCTGATCCTATTGCCAGGGATAGGAAAATGAAAAATAATAATCAAATAAACCAACTAATTTCTTTCAACAGTTTGAATTATTTTTGTTATGGGGCAAATATTTGGAGTCAAACTGCTTTCCCCAGCCCTACTTGAAATAAATTATTATTCAAATATACCAATTTTTTTAATTTGCATTTTGGGGGGCAATTCGTTTGTAACACTATGTCTCTTTAATACAAAAGAAGGCATTAAAGCAAGAGTTTCTTCAGCTTGATTTCACAGTTTTTTGCCACAAATGCAAAAAGAAAAGCATTATGTCAAAGTACACCAATGCCTGTACTGGAGCAGTCCAGAGGTCCATTTAACCTGACAAGTAGGCAAGAAGATGCTTAAGTATTAAGTGTAAGAAATAGGGCAAGAATTGTGTGATCATATTCCTTTTACAGCCTTTCTGCTTTTATGATGGTGTAAGGGCTAGATGAACCCTGGGGGCGAGGCAGGGAAGGAAATTGCTGTTATGCTTTGCAGAGCTTCTGGAAGCACTCAGTGCGTAATGGGGTGAGAAGTTGCCTCCTTCTCTGTCTTTTTCTGTGTCTCCTACACAGACATGTATATCCCCATATGTGCTACAGTAATGGAAAACCATTATGTTATGGGAGCATGTGCATGCTTTCTTTAAGTTGGTTTGCTGAATGCACCCAGAAAGCATTCTGGATAAGTCAATCAAAATGCAGGTTTTCCCTCTATGTCCTTTTGAAGTGTCTGTAGCAAGTACAAAAGCCAAAGCTTATCCTTCAGTAGGATAAGTAGGACTAAAAGAGAATGCGTTATGTGATAGGCTTATAGGCAGGGTTTGAACTTGTCACTTACCAGCAGTGAATTACATCTCTCACATTAAAATATAGCCTCCTCAATACTGTTTATTATACCTGAGTGTCAGCTGATTGTGATGTACTGTGATTGTCAACTGATGCAAGTAAGCAAGACAAAGATGTCTTTGTTTGATTTTCTTTTTTTTTTTTTTTCTTTGAGAGGTTTAAACTAATGTGTCTGTGTATGATGAACTGAAAACCTCTTCCATTTGCTTTTTTCAATGTCGAAGTATGATCCATACATTTTCTTTTCTGTCCTACCTTCTTTAAAGAACCACTGTTGGATCTTGCAAGATATAGCTGCTATTGCTGACTTCTCCCTCAGATTATTTAGCGCATACTGCAGAACTCCAGTGTGTATTTTTCTGATTCATGGGTTGTTTCACTGCCTCATACCTAAACAGCTAGAATGAATTGGTGTTTAGTATTAGTAATTTATCCTAGGTGAAGTTAACATATAAGTCTTTATAGTATGTAAAACTAGTTTCTGTTGGAACCGCATTTTCCCAGTTCTGTTTTTTGGCTGTTTTGTAGTCACATATTCTTCATCTATTGCCAAATGTAATTGACATTTTGAGGAGGTAATTTAAAGGAGAAATGAGAAGAGTGCAGACCTTCTCACAAACGTGTCCTAGGTTTGTTTGGAATGTTTTAAGAAACACTATTTTCATCTTGTACTTGAGTATCTTGTGTTTTGGACTATTTGCAGTCATACCATGCTATATATACTCAACCAGGATAGGTGTCTATATGAGGAGAAGGACATGCCTAATCATGCCCTTTTATGAGCTATCTTGGGGTAGACATAGACTTAGCACATAATATCTCGTTAGATCGCAAGAGATGTGACAGAAGAAGCAAACTGTGTTGAAAAATCCTGATTTGTATTTGAAGAAGATTGAAACAGTGTCATCTGAATCAAAGGCTGTGTTAGAAATCTATATAAGTGGAATACAAGTTTAGAGTAATGTAGAGAGCACTGCAACTAAAGCATGGTTTCTGTTGGTTCTCACTTATTTACTATGAGAGGAAAACTTACTAATACGAGGGTGAGAAAATGATATTTGTATTTTAGACTGTTTTCCATATTGTCTTACAGTTCATTGCCATATTGAAGAACAGTTACTTTCTGAACTTACTATGCATTCAGACCTGGTGGACTGCCTGAATTCATTTGAGGGTAAGGTTCTAATACTTATGTCTCAGGCATCCAAGATGTAAATCTGATACGTCTGCATCTCAGTTTTCCAGTAGAAGAATACATGCAAATACACTTTAGAGTATTAGTAAGGTATATTTGCCAAATATTTGATCCACTGCACATACACAGCGGAGACGTACACATAAGCAGCATATCTAAAAGTGTTTGAGATGCACTGTATTTATTGTGCAGGCACAAATCAAATGTACAGTACATGGACAGTAAATTTGCCACTTATAGAAAATGACAAACTTATTTATCATGCATTATCCAGTAGAAATGCCTGCTTGCTGTGGAAATGCCCCTTAGAAACTACTGTATAGTAGAACCAACTGGCCTGTCATCTATCCAGAAATCAGAAATGTGAAACATACTCAAATGCCTCCAGAGACTATTTTTCAGTGCAGAAAAAAAAAAAAAAAGAAAAGAAAAAAAAAAGAAAAATCAAAATTTGGCATAGCCTAACCTATATATTTTTCCTTCAGATGCAAAACTGACTCAGAATTAGTCTCTAATCTGCCCCATGCTTTTGAATATGAAAGGAAAGATGAAGAGCAGTGAGGGAGAGATTCTGTCTGAACATCAGGAGACACTTCATTAGTGTGAGGGTGACTAAGTGCTGGCAAACATTGTATAGAGACATTGTGGAGCCTCCATCCTTGGAGATCTTTAAAAGCCACTGAGACACGGTCCTGGACAATCTGCTGTAGGTGGCCCTGCTTGAGCTGGTGGGTGGGACCCGATGGCCTCCAGAGGTTCCTTCCTGCCTCAACCATTTTGTGATTCCAAGTATGCCAGTGCTTCGGGAACTTAATGTTCCCTGTGAGACACTGGGGTGCTCTGTCACTCAGTAAGGATTGTGAAGTGGTGTCCTTGCACAAATTCATGAGATTGTTTTCCTGCGTTGTAAAAACGTTGCTGCTTGCTGCTTAGGTGTCAGAGAGATGCCCTGAAGAAACGATGCAGAGACATTAAGAAGAAAAGCAATGAGTAAGGCAGGAGAAATTGTCAGTGTGATTGTTTGCTTTCCCTCCCTTATGGACTAGAAAAAAACCAAACTCTGTCAAGGCCAACACTTGAGTTCATGCATAGCCACCTATGAATTGTTTTACTGGAGGAGGACATTGAGCTCTGTGCCAGTACTCTGTCCTGACAGTGACCGATAGACCTCTTAGACTGTTCTTTGAGTGCTTCACTGAAGGCACATTTCTCTCCAAACAGATAGTGAGCCTGCAAGTGTGGGATCCAGCATGCATAACATATGATGGGTCTGTTATTAGGTAGTATGGTATGTCTGAGGAGATGAAGGGCGTACATAAGGAAAGTGGGAGTCAACAATATTCAAATGCTTGTAGTCTTTTCTGAAAGGCTTTATAAACAGTTATTGAACCTTTATATAACTGTAACTTACAGACACAAACTGTAAAGGTGTTACGGTGTTTAATTCTCTTAAATATATTCAAAAGTATTAATGGAGGATATTTTTGTCTCTGCAAATGCTCTAAATAATGAAAATTGCTTGTATGAATGATGAGGTAAACCAAATACCATCTAAAGTACTTTGTGGTTTTATTCAAATGGATGTTTGTAAATACTTCTTGCAAAGGGTTTCTTTACCCTGTATTTGCTCAGCATTAATCCTCAAAAAAAAAGAATCCTGTGTGGTCAATGAAGACATCCAGTAGAAAATTGATCTGCTGAAGTACTTCTCTCAAAATGTAATTTGCTTATATAACTTATTTCTTTAAACTTATATTTCTTAAAATCATAGAAACCTGTTACATAATCTGTTCATACAACTCTGTCTCTACTTTCTTCCATGTCCTTATTTCAGATAATTCCTTTTTACTTTACATTTTTTTCTTCGCCTTTTTAACTATCCTGCTAGATGAAGTAGAATATCAGCTTTTTATTTGTGTGCTTTTTCTACTTCTTAGTTCAGCTAACTAATACATATTGAAAAATATAATTTCTCAGTTTTTTTCCAGCACAGGTTCTTTTTCAGTGCTGACAGTGCGCTAAAGGAAATGTGTAAGCAACAGCTCTGCTGGGACATTTAATGTACTGTCTGGTTACAGCTACAGCACCCCACCTACCAATCACTCACAGGAGTTTTAGTCTTGTTCATCAGTCTGTTCTTTGATGCTTCTGGAATGCAAAGGATTCATTTCTAGTCTATGCAAGATATACTGCAGAGTATATAGATGTACGGAAGTTGGAGCTTAGCTGTTTTTTGGGACTGCCAAAGTTTCACTGTAAACACAACTTCAAACAGAGCTGCTTTCTCTAGACGTACATTTATCCTGAAATTCACAGCTTGTTTTCATTGTGAATGTGCTTGTAGGAAAAGTATGTTAAAGCAGATAATTTTCACCGTTGCCCAGAAATCATTGCTGTATAGCTAGGTACAACTACACTGCTTGTGTAATACAGACTGTTCTTTCTGAGTTTTATTTGAATATGTTGGCACTGGATTCAAGCCCAGAAGGTAAATTTGATGGCTGCTTTAATAAAGGCCTGTTCCTGCTTTCACCGAGGTTGTCAGCTGAGTAACTGTAGTAGTCCATAAACTATTGAAACTTTTACCACTTCCAGCTTTTGGATCCACATCTTTGCTATACTG
The DNA here is from genome assembly GCA_011075105.1 of Heteronetta atricapilla. NCBI lineage: Eukaryota > Metazoa > Chordata > Aves > Anseriformes > Anatidae > Heteronetta > Heteronetta atricapilla. The sequence continues at coordinate 54,654,680 of CM021734.1, forward strand.
AGAGTTCTTCCCAGTTTGGGGAGAGCAGCTTTCTTCAGGAACCTGGGCTCCATCTCATTAGCTTGAAGCATCCTCTATTCGTGCAAGTCCAACCTCTGTCACTCATCACCATGAATCTTTGTCCAGAACATCCTTCTTCTGCCTGAGTATCACTCTTCCTTAGCATGCTGTGTTTTTCATTAAGACTAGGTCAATACAGAGTCCTTTCAACAGGTTGAATTCTTTGACTCTTTACACAATGGGTAACAACAGACAACAAGTTTCCATCTTGGCTGAGGATAGGTTTGAATTGATATGCACAACACACCCGAATTCCAGGGAGCTCAGAATCTTCTTCTGACTCATTAATGGCCATCATTAATCTTGATAGAACCTTTAATGGACATAGTAATATTCACATTTTGTCCAATCCTATTACTCAGATAACTGCCAACAGTCGGGCAGTACTGTGTTATCCTAGAATTAACAGATAAATCTTCTCCATGCACTAATGCCTAAGTAGCTGGAGTTTTAACAGAACAGTTAATGCGGCAGGTCTTATGATGTTAATTGGGGCAGAAAATGAAATATTTCTACTTGGTAGAAAAGAACAAATGTCCCAACTTAAGGTGCAGACAAGGTCTGACTTGCCAGTAACTTAAAAAGAACTGCATATAGCTGTCTTTACTGTTCTGTGTCTAAAATTGCACTATGTAAGCTGTCAGAAGTGTTTTTCTTAGCTTAATACTTAAAAGGGGTGAAATAATAATTCCAAGGGAAGATTCTACCACACACAATATTAATTTATTTGCACTGCTTACATACATTGGATATATAGTTCTTCTAAAAATTATCTGTAGATCTAAAAATTATCTTTCATGCAAACCACAGATTTGAATTCTTTGCCCAAATATGCATGTGAATATAAGTACATGAAGTTCATTCATGTAGTGTGTAATTTTCTGTTGATGAGATCTGACAGCTTCACAGTATAAATCCATATATAACACTTTTTATATACATGTTCATTTCTAAAGTTTTTCTTAACTATGAATTCTTTTAAATGCAACAGGAAAACATTTTGCTTTTAAGCTAAGTAATCTTCAGAAGAACTGGAGGTGCTGATAGAGTAATTGTGTTTATTCTTTCAGTTTCACAATTTCTGTCTTATAAACATTGTTTTGCATTATTGGGCTCCACGTTTCCCCTTCTCATCTGATGTTTTACAAATATTTTTCTAATTGCTTGAGACAGTGTGGTCCAATAAAATTACATCGACTTTCGGCTGAACTTGTTTGTCTGATCCACTGCCAGAAGTTGTAGGCAGCTAGGCAGCACTCTTGGTCTTTCACTCCCCCTCCTCTAAGGCGATACTTTCAGGCAGACCTATATCCTTAAAAGAACGTGGATGTGGTGCCTTATGATCATGAAGCATGGAGTTGATGTTTCTGATGCCATTCAAATGCTTCAGCAAGCCACTGCATCCTAGACAAATTTTAAGGCAAGTGAATCTGTTTCTCTCTGTAGACTGTTATGTGAAGTTAATACAGGTAGGTCATAAATCACATTTTAAAGCAGAAGTAGTTGTTTTGACTCTAGGCCCATTCATGTTTCAGCTGTTCTCAGCTTTAATGCAGTATTTCTTCATCTGATAAAGGCCAAATTACAGCTAGAAGTGTCCAGAAAGTATGACACTGTGTTGCCATATCACTTTTGAGAGCCCAGAGAAAGAAGGTATAAAGTGATGTTACAGCTGACATGTACAACTGTAAAATATTCTATAATGTTACAGTAACAGAGAAAAATTCAGCTAATTGTAATCCTGTGGTACTGAATGTAAGAGCTAACAAAACAATGAAGTATTATTCTTGAGTCTTGATAACAGAGTGCCATATATTGAGGGATGAACTGTAACTAGCTGCAGACAGAAAATAGACCCTTCCCTTTCATTAGCTTGAACATGTTGCTATTTATGATTGGTTTGCCAGAGACTTTCCTCATGATATTACAGCTGTTCTATTTTCTTTGCCCTCGTAATGAGATGAGTCTGTAATTTCTTTCCTTACAGTGCATAGGCTTGTTGAATTCTCTTTTGGAACGACACGCATGTACATTGTGCACCTCATTACATATGCGTTCTTGAGCGTTTGCTTACCATGTGCCACATTTTGTGTGATGGAACATGATCGCATCCAAAATCTCCTAAAGTAATTGGTTGCTTGATGTCTGGAAGCATTCTAATGTCTGGGAGCATTCTAAAAAAGTACCTCGAGGAAAATAACAAAGCAAATAGTGCTGGTTTACCACAGTGAAACAGAGATACGGTATGTGATCAGTTATCTGCAGCCCACAGATAAACACAGACAGGCAAGCTAGCAAGCATAAACAGAAACCACATTATTGTCCCACTCAGACTTCTGGCCTCATGTTTGTTAAGTGATTTCTAGAGTCTGAAAAACAAAACAAGAAGTTTCAAGTGAGCGTAACTGAATTTGACATTATTTAATATTAGGCATCTATGGATCTTTTTAATTTGCAACATCGATCATTTTTTAGTCTTCTCTCTCTACAGCTGATTAATTTCATTTTTGAAGAACCGCATAAAGCATAAACATCATATTGCTGGCTTGGGCAAATTTCTGGACATCCTCAGTAACATAAGAATACCTAATAGTAATTTCAGAGAGAGTTTGTTGAAGCCTCCAGATGGCAGGGGCTATGGAAGTGTAAAGTGTTATTACAGATGTTTCTCGTAATAATAATAGATCTGATAGCAGGTCAGAAAAAGGAATTAAGGGCCAAGTACTTCAGTCCTTAACTGAGCTGAACTCCCACTAAGGTCTATGTGAGTTCTGTTCAAATAAGAATTACAGAATTCAGATGTAAGTAATTATTTCCAATATGGGATGATTTATTCTGCTTTTCCAGCCTTGTCTTTCTGGAATCTTGAAAACAGAGTATATTGACTTACTATACACAGAAATAAAACTTGCCAGCATAACGCTTGGTAGCACAAGGAAAGCTTGACTGAGTCATCGGTACACAAAATCAAGCAGGGTGACCATGTCTTCAAAGCAATCAGAAGTGTCACTGCAGCAGAAAGAGACATAGCCCAGCTAGATTCAATTCAACTGACATGAGTACCAGAATCCCAAGTGGATGATGAATCAGATCCTACGTGTTGAAACCTTTGCTGCCCAGTCTTGCCAACAACATTTACAGTGTTGTTGGCAAGACTGGGACTAGCTCAGGAGTGCTTAGACATACTCCTGGCACACCTCTGACAGCAATGTAGGCACATCTCTAGACAGACAAAAGAATGAAAGGATAATCAGACTGCTGTTTTTTTTGATAAAGGTATTTTCAGTGAGACCTTCACCTTTGTGGAGTGCAATTTCTAAAAGTTGGTTTTTTTTTTAAGTTACTGATGAAATAAATAGCTTTAAAAAGCACATGTACTTGTGGGAAAACACCACAAATAACTGCTCTGTTGCAAATTCCAAGTACAGTGACAGCGCTAAACACATTAAGATGTAGTTTGATCTTACAGTATGAACAGAATTGAACTTGTTCAAATGATGTGCCTCAGCACTCTGAAATTCCAGTGAGGTTCAGATGTTTAGAATTATTCCTTGTTAAACTTTGTTAAAATACCTTTAGCTGTATATTCATTTTAGAAGCTGTAGGTGTGGGATGTTCTTTGTTTTGCAATCAAATCCTGCAAGACCCTAGCTTCTCTTGGTGTGAGCAGTAGGTTGCTCTTCTGAAATGCTGTTGTACAAGATAATAGGTGGAAGATTATTTTGGCAACTCCAAAGTTTTTGAAGGCCTCCATACTTGCTCCACATCTGTGTCTGTAACACAAAATTGTAGTTGTTTAGCATTGGTATATCTGTTTATACACATAGAGAACAAAAAGAGGACTGACATAAACAAAATGTCATATACATTCAGATTTTGATTAGAAGAAAATAATCATTCTGACATCATCAGAAAAACGGAGTGCCAAAAAATATTAATCTGCCAACTCATGAAGGGCAAGCCTCAAATTTCTGTGGTTTGGTTCATTTAAGCACTAAGAAAGTTAAAAATGTTCATGAATTTTCTCAGATGCAGGCTATGTTCCTACTTTTTCACACAGCATTGGAGGCTCATATCATGTTCCTTTCTGTCCTTCAGTAGCTCCAATTCAGGTAACCTGGGTAGGGTTCATCTTGAACTTTGCAAATCAGCAGTATGAGACCAATATATAAGCTAGACACCTAAACTCCCTTTAAAGTCAGGTGTCTTCAGTGTGACTCACCTAACCTGTAGAACCTTGAAATAAGATGTGTCAGGCCATAGTGGTATTGATTCTCTCCACAGGCTGTGAAAGGATTCTTGAGAATACTTCAGATATATCAGATATATCCCACCCATCTACTGCTTCTCTTTCAATACTATAATGTTCATGTGCATATTATTAGTATTATTGTGGTGGTGTTAATCAACAGGCAAGCAATTTGAAATTTAAAATTCACAGCTGGAACCATTTTTGATAATGCTCTAGTATTTAATAGCTTTTGGAATTTTTACTCTTTTCCATTCTAGCTGCTCCATGCCATTTAGTGCAGGAAAATAAAGTATATAGCAATACTGTCTTTGTGACTTTGGCAAGAGTACTTTGTGTAGTTCAGATATTTACTATATCAGATATTAATGCCTCACATGCTTTAATAAAGTAGGTGGAAATAGATTGTAGCCTGATAAACTGTAAAGCATTTTGTTCTTAGTGGTAAGATTTTCAGAAGGTAATAAGAACAAAAGAAAATTTAGCAGCTGCTTGAAAATTTACTGGAATGGTGATGCAAGTTGCAGGATTTTTAATAATCAAAACTTTAAAATACTTTGAAGTAAGTCTCAGTATCTCATAATGTTATGATATAATAGTTAGATGACAAAACCAATGAGATATTCTGGTTGTTTTATGAGGAGTGCTGAAAGAAGCTGTCATTAGTTCAGAAACAGCAAGATTACCCAGAACTCACAGTTTGAGCAGAACTTGTCATGTGTGAATTACTTCATGCTTTTGCTGAATTTACTCAACAGTGTAAATGTGAAATATGAGGGTTGACGAATAATGATAGCTGTGATGGTTGATAGTGTCTCTTGAAAAGAAAGTGGTAGTATTTAGGAAAAATTTGAGTACTGGAAAGCTAGAGTAGGTCTCTTTACTGAAGAAACATCTGGAAAATTCAGCTACTTCCATGAGAAACGCTGGCAACACTAAAGAAAACACTACCCATAATCAGGTATAACATAAAACTTACTGGAAATTTTGGTTTAAGTTCCAACAGCTGAAAAATAACTTACAATTCATCAGACAGCTGTATGGAGTCAAGAAGGACAATTTCTAATTGAAGATCTTTAATGATCTGTCTTATTTGTAGCATCATTTTATTTTACATATTTTCAGGTATTTTTTGTGTTTTAAATGTTCATACTGACAACTAACCCGTGTCTTACTGAAAAAGTATAATGAGAAGAGGTAAACATCCCTTTTCTGATCATACAGAGACTACATAAATGGCTCTAGGCTATTTACCAATAAAAAATGCCAGACAAATGAAATTGCATTTTGCCTGTATGTTTAGCATACAATTTAAAATATGAAGTATTAGCAAAATCTAATGCTAAATACAATCTTTACATTTTTACAAAGATGTCCTCCCAGCCTGTGGACTAGACCTTCTTAACCATACCATCTTTTACCATAAAGTTGATTAAGGTGGCAGACATGTTGTACTCAGCCCTCAAAAATAACCCATGTAAGTAAATTTTCATAACAGCATTAGCAGATGTTAAAGATGGTGATGGCTACCGATAGCCTCTGATTCACTGTAACCAGATTCACTACTTACAGATAGCCTCTTGAGTCATTTAGTAAGCCGTAGGAAATAACCCTTTATTTTTCAGTTACGATCTGGTGACTCACCTTTTCTTGCTGTCTACTGTATCACACTTAGATTATAAACAAGAGCCTGCTCTTTGTTCAGGCATGCATGGAGTCCTGATATATATATGATTGATATATAGTTATTCACTTCATCATGCTGTTTTATTTGTGGTACATGCTTGTATTATTGGTCTTAAAAGCAGAGTTACATCAAACTGTGTGTTAGTTCAGTGAGACAGAACTAGCTTTGAAACTATACGTGTCAGGGAGCATACTCCCACAGACATAATATATGCAGGTATTTTAATCTGGTACTGTATAAGATATTAAAATATCATCCATTCTGCAGTCAGTACAATTCTTGTCTAGTGTGTCTTATCCCTTAGACCTTTCCTTGGCTTAGGTGTTTAAGGTCTGAGAAGCTTCTTTCTCCTGGAAAATTTTGTTATAACTGCGCTGTCAGAGAGTTGTTCCTCTATGATCTAGTGGTAAGGTTTTGACTCTCACTGTTCCAGGTGAGACTGAGAAGGACCATCAACACAGAAACTAGTGTGTAAACTAGACTTGTCTCGTCATCTCTTCCAGTCAGCTTCCCAAACTTGTAAGGAATGCAGAAACCCAAGTAATGGTCCAGGGATAATCCCCTTTGGTAAAAAGCAGTGGGTCTTGGAACAAATGTTCAGTTATCAGCAATTCCCATCTCAGTCTCCCTCTTTGACCAGTATTACTTTATATTTTTGGATCACAAACAGAAAATGTCCTGTACAGATGTTTTTGTCATGAGCTTCTGAGACCAGAAACATTCTAGCCTAGACCTGTCACCTCATCCAGATAAAACAGACCTCCATTGGCTTAGTTTGGAAGAGGAAGTTTTGGAATAAATAAATATTTTGCCTGTTTTTAGATGTTCGTAGACACTATTTCTTCCTTTAAGACTACCTAATACATAACTGGAGGTCACCATATAATACAAATTTCCCCATATTTGATTTCACACTGCAAATAACTATTGTTACAAGAACATGCCATGCCTGGAGGATCTTCACCACATCAGGAGAGGTTCTTGAGATGCATGTTCTCAGACCAGATTTCACTAAACCTTTGGAAATGTCATTTTCTTAACATTTTAAAGTTATACATTTGAAGTATTTCATCAAATACAGTTCTTTTTCTTATGTATATTTAATACTTCCTGTCAAAGTCACTGGCAATTGTGATGGTTGTAACTCAGAGCTCAGGTCTCAATGCTGTAGTACATGACAACTATGTACATTATCTCAGTTGCAATAAAAATAGGATTTAGAACAAGATGCCTTAAAAATGGGCTGTTGCCAGGATTTCCACAATTAATTATCATTAATAATTGATCATTAATTAAGTTAATTTTTGGCTGTAGGTTTTATCTGAAAGATGCTCATATGCCACTTTTTGTGCTAAGGATCAATCTGACACAGTAAAATTGCTTGGTAGACCTAGTAAGCATATAGTGTTTTTTATGATGCAGGCTTCCGTTTAAAAGAGAAGCTTTATTCATGCCAACAGAATGCTCTTTTACTAGGTTCTGCATAAATGGTGTCTGAAGATTAATAGCTAGGGTCAAGGGAAAAATATTATTGTAACTGAAAAATGGCCTGGAAAGATACGGAGATTGAAAAGACCTTACCTTTACTTAAAATAATAGAGATGAATAGAGATGAGTAAGGGATAAGTAACCCTTTTTACTAGCATCATTATTAGCACTTTGGAGTTTCTGATGTGTCTGGTAAGACAGAGGAATGGTAATTTACCATTCACATGGTAAATATGAAGACAGACCACCAGTTTTTACTCCAGTAAGTTTTCAGCCTTTTAAGAAACGAATCCAATTCCTATGCTTATGTACTTTTTACTTGGAAATGCACTGTCATTTAAAATTGATCACTGTTCATCAAAGGCATGGACTACCTGGCAAAGGAAAGGACCACCTCTCAGTAAGTTGTAACTGTTTTTTATATTTGGTGCAAATGAAATCAGGATTAGGTTCCAAACAAAACTATTTTACTCAACAGAAATAAAACTCTGATCATTATGTACACAGAAGTCTGTACTTGTACTTTGACTAGAAATGAGACTAAACCTTCTGGGTCTTCTTCAGTTGGCACTTAAAAGTCTGTGTATAGCTCAAGGTAAATAACAAAAATATAGAGCTTTTTTTCCCCCATTTAAATCTCTTGACTTCAGAATGAAAGGTGATGGATGTAGTTTGCAGCATCTATCTAAAGGCATTTCACAAGCTCGCTGGCTGCCAGTGTTTCTTTGGCACAACTGCTATTAGTTTTATCTAACAAGTCTAATGCATATGCTGCTGAGAATAGTGTTAGTGATCAGCTGAGACCTTCTAGAGTTGCTAGTATTTTCCATTTTTTAATGCAAATAAAAACATACAGTTTCTCATGAAACAAAACTCCAGCCTTTTTTTTTTTTTTAAATATGCTTGAGTGCAATAAAACATGCATTTCTAGCCTACATGCAAAATAGCAAAGAAGGGAGGCATTACTCTACATATGGAAGGAGGTTGTTTGCATAGAGCTCTGCTTATGGAATGGGCAACAGGCCTACCAGTAGGTTTTAAGTCAGAAGGGAGGACAACAGGGGGTGAGCTCCCAAGTGCCTGGTAATATTGCTCTACTGATGCTACTTCTCAAAAATACACAAGACATGGTCTGAACACACTGGTCAATGACATTCTTTTCTAGCACTTAAAATTTGCAATGACAGTGCCTCAGCTATCATTTTGCCCTTTTGAAAGGGTTCAAATAGCTCTGTCAGTCTGAACAGAAGGCACTGTTAGCAAAATATTCATGCTTTTCATTAATCTTCTGGGGTACAAATACTGCAAAAAAAAATAAAAAAATAGAATATTTTTTAAAATTTAAGAAAATACTTTCTCTTTTTTAATGAGAAATAAGTCAATATTGTGAATATTGTGAATATTGTCCTGTAAATATCACTAGTATGGAGATTATATATATATATACATATATATATATATAACTTTTGTTAAACTACATTAAAAGACTGTTTTTTTCCCTGACTAGCTTCTTCAGAGTAGTTGTCCCATGCTAATAGCATCCTGAAAAATTATGCAGGTGGTCAGAGAAAGCTGCTTTGATAGAATTACTCCTGTTGATAAATTATAGTAACCATAACGTATTTTTCATAAACAAGACTTGGTAGTTTCCTATTTCACCTTTTAATATTCCTTCCACTGAGATGTAAAGAAATTGAAAACTTACTTTTCATTTGTTAGTGCTCAAGTAAAATATTTTGCAACGTATCGCAGCTTTAGAATGGCTATATATCTGTCATTTTGTCTCCCCAAATAAACTTCTATAATCAGCAGTAAAATCTGCTAATTTTACATTTTTCTACTGTTAAGAAAGTACTTAGCCCCATGGAGAATGATCAGAATGTGAATATCATTGTAAGATTCATGGTTTACGGTTTCATTTTACTTTGCGACAATAAATTGAAACCCTTCTCCAGAAAGGACTTCTTAAGCTGTCATTTAGCCCTTCTATTCCTCTATTCAGGCTTTCAGGAAAGTCGCAGGAAAGTTGTGTAAGTTAAGAGAGGATAAGGTGTACAAAGTTGGTTTTAATTGATGTTTTTTGGAGATGGGACTTCAGCATAATTCCAGATACAGATACGTCCAGAGACGTTAACTTTGAGGAAACCTATATCCAGGCCTTGAATTTGTGGCCAAGGTAGAGTTATAATGTGACCTAGCAGTATTTGTCATGTCTAGGAGTAGAGCCTGTTAGCAGAGAAGTGTTAGATTTCTCATAGAATGCTGTAGCCAACTTTCTTGATAAATGTCATGATGTATATATAAGCACATGCATACACATCTATTTTTCCTTGACCATAGAGAATTTAGGATCCTGTTAGGATCCCATTTTCATGCTTTCACAAAATATTCTAACTAGCCAAGCGAACCTAGAGAATTCATGCCAAGGCATAGACAGTTTTGTATTCTTCAAGATGAATAATATGTTAGCAATATAGTACAAAGAATCCCTGCCCCATGAACCAAGAATTGAGAACACAAACCATCAGGAGTGAGTTTGTTTTAACTGAACTTGGAAGAAATGGACCTGTGAAAACAAACCAATTTACTTTCAATCTAAATGATCAGCTGGAGGGATTCTTCAGAAAAAGAAGAAAAGAAAAGAAAAAAGAAAAGAAAAAAGGAAAGGAAAGGAAAGGAAAGGAAAGGAAAGGAAAGGAAAGGAAAGGAAAGGAAAGGAAAGGAAAGGAAAGGAAAGGAAAGGAAAGGAAAGGAAAGGAAAAGAAAAGAAAAGAAAAGAAAAGAAAAGAAAAGAAACAGATGTTGATGCCTTTCCTTAACAATTGGAAGCCAGTCAGTTCGGTTTCCAGTTTTCTCCCTTTATGACAAAACCTCAAGTTCTCATCAGTTCAGGCAAAGGAAAACCTTGAAGTAATTTTACACCCATGTGGCCCTGTTTCTTGTTCTTCATGAAGATAATGAATGAGTTACCAGTCATCTTGATTGTGTGGCATGCATATACAGTATTTCCAGTAAATAATCTCATTGGGAAATAGTTTTTTCCTCTGTAGAAAGAGCCTTTCGCTATAGAGATTTTAGAAGTTCATACCATGGAAGGTTAATAGTATCTGGAACAAAGGTGGTTTATGAATCAGCTTAGTCTGTGTGGCACATACTGTATTACTTGGTTTTACAATTGAAGACTAAATTCTAGACTGCAGACCTCACTGTCTGTGTTAGTGTGTTAATACATTGTCTTTTCACCTTTAAAAAAAAATTGGTTAAAAGTTACTTCACTGAAAAGTGAAAATGAGCTTAACAGCTTGGGATGACTGGTTTTTTTTTTTTTTTTTTTTTTTTTTTTTTTTTTTTTTATCACACCATGTAGCAAAGTTAGTACAACTGACAGATACCACTCAAGAAAAATCAGAGACTAGAGCAGCTTCTTCTTTTCAAAGAGTTCAAAAACCCACCCCTCAGTACTTAAAAGTAAACAACAAAGGGCAAGAAAGGGATACTTGCTTGAGGCAATTTCAACTGTATGAAGAGTTGTAATTTTACTAATGTGCCATTGCAACCAGTTCTTTGTTTTGCTCCCTGATTCTACAAGACTGTAGCCCTTGTTATGGAATACAGATCACAAATAAGAAAGTGGCCATGGCTCTTCAAAACTTAACTCCGTTCTGGTTTCTTGATATTTTAGACAGCCAGAAACATGACATTTTAAAAGTCTGTAGGGTAAAAATGCATCCTAAATCTTCTGTTTGTTTTTATAATGAAGCCTTGAAGTTAGTGTGATGTGCTTTCAGTGGATGTTTTCAGAGCATTGGTGCCAGAAATAATTTTTTAAGAAGAAACTTTCATCTCTAAGAGATACCAGGAATCCTATAAAATTCATAGGAAATTTTGTCTTTCTCTTCACTGGTATGAGATTCTACATTATCTGTCCTTGCTCTTTTCCTCATTGCCATGAAAACATGCAGCAAAACTCGATAACTTCCAGGGACAAATTTGCTGCAGGGGAGAGTGCAGTGGGCTTTTCTGCTGCTAGGTGCAGCATAAAATCTCATATTGCTTGGCAAGGTGTCTGTATAGCTCTAGCAGTCAGACTGAGGTAGCACAGCAGCTAACAGTTACTACTGATTCCACATATGTTACGGCGTTTAGATAACCTCAGTACCTGTAAGTAGATTCCAGGATAAGATTCTCAGCTCAGGTATGTTCCCTCTGCTTTAGTTGGGACAGTTTATACAAATTGAAAATTTAGCCCCCAGATATTCTTGTTGATTCATATAGATTTCTGCTACAGAGAATAGCAGGGAGATAATACAAAAATATTTAAGTTAAATTAGATGGAAATATTGGCAGAGAAAGAGACATAGATTTTTATTACTGAATGAAAATCTACCCAGCTCTAAAATTTCTGGCATAGAATATATGTACTGTGAAATACAGAGAAAGAAGAATACATTTTCATGTGTAGAATACTAAATGCTCTGAAAAGACTAGAAGGTATTACTGCAAACTCTTTCTCTGAGGCACAAAGAAACAGGGTAGTTTTCTAAAATCACAGAAGCCTATTCAAGTAGCCAGCAATGGATTTGCCCCAGACCCAGTCCAATACTCTCTGGACTCTGTTCACACTTAAGAGCAATTTAGTGTAGTGAGCAGCCCTTAATACATTAACAGGATACTATGCTGATCTTTATTGCATCAAAGATGTGCAAAAGTTACTTTAGCCTAGGCAGAAATATTTTAACCCACTCAACTTTTAAGTCTGTGGGTGGGCCATTGAGGATCCACAATTATTTTCAGGTTTGGGGCACATTTCTGCAGCAGACATATCTGTTTTCTTCTCTTTATTTTAGTCAAAGAACAGCACATTATCTGTGGCGACTTGTAACCACTTTAAAATAGCCTCGAACTGGCAAATCATGAGAAATTTTGTGCTCTGCAAAGTTTTCAGGGATCAAAAAAATTTGGCCAAGTGATTTTTTTGAAGGTTTCAAACAACTCTTCTTAATATCAGCATCTTTCAGTTTTCTATATTCTCTTTTTAATAGAAACATGCTTACTTTTTAAAAAAGATTTTGAAGTTAAATAATCTTTCAGAACCTTTGATTTTTTTGCCTTGATATGTTTTAACTTCCTGTGTGGTCAGTATTCTAAGTTCAGTGGCTTCGTTGTCACTCATAAGTCTTAGTTGCTGCAGATTTTGTCTGAAAACAGTGCCTTGTCTATCTATTATTTTATTTCGGAGTGTTATGGGATGCTATACTCACAGTAACTCATTGAAACAAATGCATGTGAATGTGTAAGTACAATGTTGTTATATAAATGAAAGCAGGGGGCAAAGTGAAAATCTAGAAATGTCAGGTTCATGTATAAATGAACAAAAGTCTCCCAGGGCTTTAGTTTTTGGAGGAATGCTCTGGAGAAAGCCAAGCAAACCAACATCTGTCTGTTCAGTTGGATTCCTCTGAAGTAAGTGGAGAATGATAGACAGACAGCTTGTAACTCCATTCCTGGACCCCAGGAGTTATACAGAGAGCTCTGGCAGAACTGGCTTGTCTGGCCGGCTAAAATACAGAGTCTAGGCAGTGAAATGCCTGGCATGAATGAAAAAACTCAGCACTGAAAGAGGAAAACAATGAAAAGTAGTGTTACTTCCCGGAACTCATCTGCAAATAGATCTTCACCAGGTCCCACCCTAGGAATGACCCCAGAGGAGTTTTGCCAGATGGCAAAGGGAATGTAATGACTCGTAGTTTTGTGGTGTTTTTGTTTGTTTGTTTGTTTTGCTTGTTCTTTTTTTTTTTTTTTTCCTCTTTCTGTTCCTGTATCCTCGCCTGGATTTTGCTGTATTTTTTTCTCCTTTGCTGTCCTTTCTGCCCAAATGACTGGGTTTTCTGAGAAAGAGCTGGAGGAAGGACTGGAATGTAATCTTTAGGGGAAACCCGATCATATGAAATGTCCTCAGCAGGGAGCCGGGGTGGTTATTTAGAAAGGGTTAGAGATGTGGAGAAGTGCAGGGATGCAGCAGCACAATGCTGAAGAAAACAACACTTCTCTGTCTTCACCACCAAGTATATCTCCTCTGGCTTGCCAAGAGTTTTGTGCCTGAAAACAATGTGAGATATGTCTGCCATAAACTTAATGTAAAATTAAAACAGATATAACACGTTCCCAAGGAAAGCTATCATTCAGTGTTTAGGAGCACTATTGTTTAGAGAAGATGTAAACTGAGTTAGAAGTCAGTTAGATGGTATATTTGTCATCAGCTTTTATTTCCCGCACTAATAGATTTTTATTTTTTTAATGGAAGAGTGAAGGCACATATCATAGGAGCCAACTATAACATTTCTCTAAAGCTGTATCTCCCTGCTACTATGCTTTTAGTTGGCTCAAGTTTCACAAACATGGATCTTGCTCAGTGTATGGTTTTGACATAGTTTGCAATTTTGTACCTTAGAACTATGCTTCTTGTCTAGACAATAATTGTTGATGAATGCTTTCAATTTTAGATGTTGGTATAACGCAGTAAACAACCTAATCAGTTCTGACCTGACACTGGCTATCTTCAGAATTGGAATGCCATACTTGGAGGGTGCTTATTTTTTCTTGCAATGTGTCCTATGAACCAGGGTGTCCTATCAATTGTTTAAAAGAGTTGAATAATATGAACAATTATTTCATCAAAATCCAGAAACTGAGGAAAATAAGCATATGCGCACATTAGTGAAAAATGTGGGATATATATTCAAACAAGGACATCCTTGCTACCACTATTTTATAAATATAGGCTTTAAGTATGACTATACAATGTGAGCATAGAAAGTTGGGGTGCTGGATGGTGTTGAAGTAATGGAGTTATTTATCTAACTGTAAACTCTCTCTTGTGTTCTGAACTTAACCAATGCAACAGTAAATAGAAGTGATCAAAATTTTGTATTTTTCAGTTTTAAAAGATTAATTATTTGGACAAAAAATTCCTCTTTCCTTATTCATTCAGGGAAAAAAAAAAAAAAAAAAAAAAAAAAAAGTAGAAGTGAATCAAGGGACATCTATCTTTTGGTAAATATACTTTTTAAAAATTTTATTTTGCAATTAGTGATCCTGATAGGTTCTTAAAATTTTGGGGCTCAGCTTGTTTTAATTAGGACTAAAATGGAAAGATAGTTTGTAGAAGAATTCTGGCTTCCTTCCTGATTAATTAATACCACACACTTTCAAAATATGTGAATAATAAAGTCTGCAAAGATACTGTTTTTATGTTTTCTCACATACATTGTAGTAGTGAGCCAGAAAATGAAGTCTTCCATGTCAAGCCACTCAATGGAATATACTTCTGTTATGGAGCTGAGTTTAAATTCAGTCTGGCAGATCATTTGCTCACACTGTCATAAAAGAATCTATTTTCATGCTGTCTTTGTGCCATCTAAAAAATAATAATAATTTAGTTTGAGTCTGTATGCACTACTCCTCCCCCAAACTCACTTTTTCTAGAATAGTGACCCTTTTTTCACTCTTTTCTAAATTTCCATCTCTATATGAAATGTTAGATGCTTTCTTCAAGAGAGGAGATTTCAGTTTTTACAGCAGTATTGCTCATTGAGGAGGCCTCAAAAATCTCTCCACTGAAAGTAAAAGCTCCAAGAGCTCCTTGAAAGGTGCCTACTCTACGACAACCGTTTTTGCAAAGGCCTTCTCAAATGAGGAGCTGACATTTTCTTTCTGAAAGGAAGGAATAAGGAGAGGGAAAGAACTTAAACGCCAATGGTAACTCCTAGCAAGCAATTTTAGTGTTTTCTTGTCAGAGGAATGACCAAGCTGTCACTGTAGAGCAGCCTGCAGCTATCAAGCAGTTCAAGCACATCTTCCATACCAGACCTTGTCAACTAATCAGCAACAAGCGGTAGTCACAGGCCGCTGGTTTGGGGTCTTCTCTGGCTATAGGAGGAAGCATACCAGCAGGAGTCAGGAGGGCCAGCTCTGCTAGGTTGTCCTGAGGTTGTGCTGCGTAACTAGTAGAGGCCCGGTGCGTGGTCAGCAGGCCCTAGGAAGCCATTGCCACCTGGATCTGAACCTTCCTGTGAGCTCGCTCTACAATCTGTGAGGTACATGTCTTTTAGCACTTGAAATGTGAAAATTTGGGTTGTAGAGTGAGAACATTCCCTGTAAATTTTAAAGGAAACTTTCCTGTAACATCAGGAACACTCTTCCTCAATCCCTGCTCACAGGCTACTGTTTGTGGCTGTCATTTGTGTGCCTTAGCTATCCATGCATTCGACTTTGCTGTTAACATCCTTGCTTGTTAATGGTTTTCCTTCTTTTCTTCTTTTCTTCTCTGTTTTGTTCCCTGTTCCAATTTTATTTTCCCTCCTTCATACTTCTTGTGGTAAAAAAGAAGGTAAAGGATGGGGAATGACACATCATTTTCTCTATGAGAAAGAAAACTTGTACTGTACCTTTATTAATCTTTTTCTCGCTCTTTTTGCTGGATTTCATTCTTTTCCATGCATCTCCAAATCTCATCTTCCCACATTTTTTCTTGAGTGCTCAGTTGCACCTCATCTTGGGTATATTGGACAGTACATAAGGGTTTTCACATTGTTGGTCGGGTTTTATTTTGTCTGTAATCTGTAGTTTTTACCAAACAGTCTACCTCGGTATAAAGTGTCTTTTCTACCCCTGCCTTCAGTAGTTTCAATTCTATTGTGAGTCGCTAGAGAAAACTCCAGAAAACTGATTGCACGCATCCAAAATTAGGTTTGGTGTAGGATGCGGAAAATAGCAGATACAGCAGAACAAAGAGCAGAAAAGTTAAGTAACTTGGCCATGGTCACACAGCAAAGTGCTGACAGAGAGAGAGAGGAACAGAAAGCAGGAGTCCTGGTTCTCAAGTCTGTGTTCAAACCAGTAAACCAAGCAATTTTTCCACAGTGTTATCTAGAAATTTCAAAGACAGAATGACATTCTGTTGTAAAACTGATAATAGAAAACTACCATCAGGGAAGCACTATTTATAAAGGAGAGGGTGGGAAGACATATTCTATGCTGGATGCCATAAACAATGAGCACCAAGGGACTAAGGGAGATATTTTGATGTTTGTGTGCTGTGGAAAGTTGTATTTAAACACAAACATTGTTAATAAACATGGACTTATATAATGTTTTATTTGATCAATGAGCTCCAATAGTTCTTACACTTCCTGCCTATCCCATGTTTGCATGTCTTAAAGAAGAAGAAAGATTCAGGAACACGTTATTAAATCTGTTACAGGCTTATTTTGTGCAAGTTTATGCTAGTATCATGAGCACAGAATTTTTTCCTAACATGATGCAGGATTGCTTTTTCAAACAAAAGGGGTCTAAGTTGCACCAATTAAAATGTGTCTGAGAACCTCGTCTTATATTTTACATTCACAAAACAGACATATAGTTACAGAATATACAGGTACAGAATGAAGATTTGGTTTTATAACCTCATTCAAAGCTTTCTGAAGACAAGGAAAGGCAAAAATTTTCAGCAAATTGATTGGGTTCTGGATCAAGACCCAGAAAAGGTGCTACATCAGAAAAAATCCACCTGGAAGCTGTATTGGATGTGTGCTGAAATCAAAGTGAATAATTAACTTTTTTTTTTTTTTTTTTTTTTTTTTTTTTCCTGTACTATGTTTTTTTTCTGCTGTATTCACGGACACAAAAGAATAGGCATATTTTATTTTAATTAGTCCCTGAACTTTCTTCTGTATATACTTTTGATGATCCCAGACCCATGGATATTATATCCCAGGGATGTTGTTACAGTTTATTCTCTGATCCTCACACACAGACTTTTATTCTTTTACTTAGTGTGCTGCAAATTGCCTGCTCATCTGTGTCCTTTGCTGCCTGGATTACTTCATACTGTTTACATAGCAAAACAAACTATATAACATCCCAGGGGCCCAATGCTGCTGCCACAGAATACCGGTGAGTCTAATTGACAACAGGATGTGCCTGTACTTTATGTTAGGAGAACCAAGCCCTCATCACAGCCAGCCAAGCTGGAGCAATAAAACTCAGACTTCATATTCTTGCTCCTCCTTGAGATACAGGAATCCCTAGTTAGCAATATCTCAGATTACCTTTAGCATGATTTGCAATATATGATAATGAAAATTAGTACCAACATTTATACCAGTTCTTTTAAGCCATTAATCCCATTGAAGCTAATTTCACCAGTTTTAAGGTTTAAGACAATTACTTGTTAATTTCTAAGGCTTAATGTGTGGGTTGTCACCTTACTGTGAAATACACCATGCTGTGAGGGATACAAAGGTGCCTTGACTGAAATCCTTGCTTAAGGCCAGTGTTTAAAGCAATTCAGAGCTGGATCATTTTCTATTGTTTTGCCATTCATCCTTTTCTTTGCGGAAGGCAGAAGTAGTCTTGTTTGTCACTCTGTTATTAATGAGGGAAACTGAAGATAATGCAACAGTAACTGAGCAGGCAAAAACAATTTATCTCTTTCGTTGAAGTTTCACTTGAAAAGCAATTATCTTTTTATTGGGAGTAGAGATCCTCAGGAGCAGAATATGAAGAAAACTTGTAGGTTAAGCCTGTGGCTACTAATAAGCCACAAAAAAAGGAGGTGGTGTTGAACAGCAGCAGTGAGACAACTAGCTTTCTGGGTTTGGTTACTTCTCAAAGCTGCAGAGGGAGAAGCATTTTATTCCCACATGAGCAGGAAGGAGTGGGGATAAGAGTGGGTGCATACTTGCAGGAGATATCAGATTACAGGAATCATTCAGGAAAATCTGCATCAGTTGCTTGGAGGGTATCCATGCTATCCCTCATAGACCATTGGAGGAAGGCAGAGTCACAGCCTGACAGATAATCCTGACAGACTGCACCAGACTGCATGTTTCATTCCACCCAGTCCTTTCTTTTCTAGGTCTCTGTTTCCTCCCACCCATAAGTTTACTTCTCTGCCCATGAAGCCTGCAAAAGCGAGATCTGTTTCCAAGAAGGAAGCCAATAATAAATAAAAAAATGACCAACCAAACCCTTTTCTAGCCTGACCGTACCAATTCAGGTAGTTCAGCACGCTGCACACCACATCCAGGAAGAACAGCACACCATGGAAATACCACTGACTCAGTTGCAACAGACTGCTCTAACGTGCACTCTGACCTCTTACGTGGAAGAGATCTAACTTGAGCATTCACAGCTTGTTTCTTTGAAATGAAACTGAAACTCATGAAAACTGACATATATATATATTTTTTTTTCTGACAAAATGATAGACTATGTAAGACAAATACTCCAAATGTCTTTTTGAGCACAGGAGCAAGTTTACTATCAGAGTATGCATGTGCATTACCAATTACAGGCTAGTAGCATCACTAGATGCAGTGATGATCCAGGTGGGTGAACTGCCCACTAGTTGACTAAGTTTCATCAGAGCGAGGCTAGGGTTTAGCTTGCATTTTTGTCTTTTGGCAGCAGCACAGAGAGAAACCCTGCTTCCTCTCTTTGTCCTCCACCAGTCTGACAAATGATGTTGTGAACAGCCAGGGTAGAGACTGAGGTAGTGAGGATCGCTTAGTAATAGCTGCTGAATGTGTAAATAAACCCCCTGCCTGGATGTTCTAGGTCTAATTTAGGGGTCTTGAAAGTTGTGATGACAATTTTGGTACAGCAATTGTGTCGTTTAAGATGTGTTGGATCTGTAGTTCATCCAATCCTTCAGGTTAAGGGGAAGCATGGTGAAACAGCGTTATACTTCTCATCCTGCTTTATGGCTAATCCTGTTTTTTTTAGTTGTTGTTGTTTTTTGTTTTGTTTTGTTTTCTGAAGAGCATGAACTATAAGGTCTTATGAATGAGCAAGCACATCTATTTTATCCTGCTGGTTAAAACCCAGTCTAGCTTTGCAAGCATTGTTTTGAGCAGCTGACAGTCAAACTGTACCAGTCTACAGTAGTTTTGAGTGATAATGTCATGATCTCATGCCACATGCATGTTGTTGCCCTTTTCTTCTTCTTTTTAATCAACTATTCTCCTGCTAAGCTATGTCAGTGATGGCAGAGGAGTGGGTCAGTAGTGGAAAGGAAGCAATAGAAATTGGATGGCAGCACTTTCTAGAAATGCTGGTCCCTTCTGTTCTGAGTAACAGAGTATGTATTGAAGTAATGCATCATTCAGTGATTGGCTAGAGAAACATTCCATTAGGTTATAACTGAATGGAGAAATTATTTCAATAATGTTATGCCTTTACTTAACTAAGTAAAAAATACAAGTGTACTCTTTATGCCCTCTTTATTTGGCCTGTTAAGAAAAGCATAGCCTGTCAATCAAGAAAAAAGCTTCCAATTGTGTAGGCTGTTAGAATCATTTCATTAATAACATGTGTTTACTACTGGGAGAAGCAGACTCAGTGTGCTAAGATTTTGTTTGTCAGTCAGTCATTGGAACCCCACTGTTAATCGCATACAATGGTTTGTGGTTATGCCACAATTTAACCCAGGTTTAAAAATACAAACTAGAGCCTTGGTGGTCTGCTGAGAGCAGTGAGTGAAGCAAAGGTATTGGTTGAACCTGCCTTGTGGGCTGCTGGCTTGGAGTACTGTGCGAGCTAATCAAATTTATTAACTTGAGTCATGACTAGAATGCATATACTGGTGAGTGTGGGTGGGTGCACCCAGGTTAGACTACATTTTGGCTGCTTTCTGCAAGGAGGAAGAAAAGCAACTCTTTGGCCTCTTTTCCACAAAGACAAATTGGAAACAGATATCTACTCGATTTTGGGATCTCTGGCATTCTAATAAGAAAAAGGTATTTTTTGTTGTGGCTTTTATTTATTGATGTAGGGAATTGATTAGAAAAAAATCGAAGGAGTTTCAAAGCTGAATACCAATGGTATTTGGAGCATATATATCACTGTCTTATCAAATTGCCCCCAGCGTGCCACTTTAATAGTAATATTAAAGGCAGAGTCTCTGGCTCTACAATAACAACGGCTGAGTGTGATTGCCAGAAAAGGGAGAGGCATTTGGCTACTAAGAATGGGAATACTGGAGAGATGGTTGTGTATCTTTATATGAATCTTGACCTTCTGGCTAAGATAGAAAGAGACACAGCAACAAAACCATCTTTCTTAATTATAGCTAGTGTATGGTAAGCTAAAATTCCTGTTTACCACAGCATTGTGGAAAGTATCATTCATAACTGCAAAATTTGTAATACTCTGAGAGGGATATATTCATCTCCAGAGAGAATTATGTCCATTTCTCTGTGTTACTTGCAGCCTATTATATTTTGTAGGAACCTCTTCCAGATTTAGAGCAATGTAAATGGTATTTTTAAATGACATCTTTTGGATAAAGTAAATCCCATGCATTTTTATTCAAATAAAATGTCATTAGCCTTGATTCTTTTACACTATAGAAAGATTTCATAGTTTCATTTATCCTAATAATTGAAATTATAAGTAGTCTAATTGCTATAATTTTGAATTCATTCCTGAAGGCAGTGGAAAATTTGCAATTGCTGTAATTTTGTTTATTCGTGTTTCAGATATTTAGGTTATTAATATGCATTGTATCTTAACTGTTACAATTTATTATTAAGAAATCAAATTAGATCAAGTTACTTGTACTAAAAAGAAAGTCTTAAGCCTGAACATTTTTGTGTGTTGGGCAAGGTTAGATTTATTTCTTACACTAGCAGAGAGATGAGACCATCCTTTGTGCATCAGGTCATATTCCACAGCGAATCCACCCTCTTCTCCCCCTACCATCTCTACTATTAACAGTATACACCACAACATACTTTTTTTCTGGTTTTATGGGAGCTAAACGGGGCTTTGGAACTGAACAGCATCTGGGACTGCTTAAACTATGGTAAAGAAGCAAAAGACAAGTGCTAATAAGAAGTGAAGATGTGAAGACTGAAGCATCCTTACACCCAACCATAAATCTGCACCTACTATAACTATTAAAGTCAGTGGAAATATTGTTTGTGGTGGCCTTTTGGGTAAGACTGCTATATAAAAATCTTCCTCCCAATAGCAGTGAATTATCTTTAAAAACAAAAAAAAAATCTGGCACATGGGCCTTATTTGCATTTTGTCTGCATTGAATCCGACTGTTCTTTCAAAGGGTATTTAATTGTTTTTTTGTATGTGCGTTTTAAAGGTTCCTGTATACAAACAAAGTAGTTCAGTGGCAATATGCAGATAAAATTCAGACTTGTATTGTACTGTAAGGAAGTATTTTACAAGGAATGTTTTTAGCAAAATGGGGAAGATTTTATGTGTTAATTGCTCTTCAGAGATTTAATACTGTTTATGTGTCCTGCTCAAATTTCAGTATTTAAATTAATTGGACTTAAGTCTAAGATATCGCCAGTAATGATGGCCTAGCATGGCATGGTGTCTGAAATGTTGTAGCAGTAACTCCAAGTTAGGTGTCAGCGAGACATACGCATATACTGACTACAGTATAGTTTCAAAAAGGCTGGCATAGGCGACATCACTAGTGCATGAGCACAGAACCAACATTTGGAGAAATTCTGGGACTCCCACGAGAGTTAGCAATGGTACTTAGGTATCATGGTACTTCATCCAGCAGTTCTTGAATAAGAGCCCCATAGTTGAAAACAGATGTCTTGCTGATGAGCAATATACATGATCTCTGATACCCATTCCACCAGGGCCACTCATTCTTTCCACAACATATGTTGACCATTCCTTTCCTTTTCTTGTAAACAGTATTAAACCATGACTGAAGCAATGGCTTTTAAGCAACTGCAGCTAATGTCAAATTTAGTAATTTCTGTCTTCCAGATCCAGTGTATCTATGTCCAGTCATGAATTTCCCTTTGTTTCTCTACTCAGGATCTAACTTACATTTCAGAAAATCTTCTAAATCAGAAGAGGGCAGAGGGTGAGAAAGTAAAAAAGAACATCTAGGCTTAGCCATACTTGGAAAAACATGGTTGTGTTAATCACCACTATCCTTGACACTTGGGGTGTGTCCATTCTGCAAAATCATGGTGTTAACTTGATCATGGTGTTGGACTAACTGAAGTGAGTTAACTGTGGAAAACTAAACCAACAAAGTAAAAAAAAAAAAAATCAGGAAATATTTTAACCAAATTTTCATCTTTGGTTTAGCCACAGCCAGTTTATAGGCTCTGTTTGTTTTAGCTCTTATATAGATTTACATGGTAGATAGCACCTATTATTGTACATGGCGATGTACAGATCTCTGTAGTCTATAAGTTTGCTTTTTTCATCGTTTTATGTTTTCCATTCTTTTTTTGTTAAGTTCGCTATTTTTAGAAAAAATACAGCTTTGTGACTGAAAATCTTGTTTGCACATTGTCAACACTTTGAAAATCACTGTTGCTGACAAAATCTACCTGTAAAAAATGCAAATGAATGGGTGCTTATCCTCAGATGGATGCAATTGCAGACAAGGATAAAACATGTTCACTAACATGGTAGAATGTGTGGTAGGTTGGTACTCCATGCATATTACATTCCCCTGCACACATAGAGTACTGGCTGAACCTCACACATTGCTGTCACCTATTTATACAACAAGTTTTTTTCTAGACCGTACAGACAAGTCCTTTAGAAATGTTTGATATCAAGGAAACAGGAACATTAATTAGTTCCTGTTTTGGTATCCTGAGATACCAAAGAGCACTATTGCAGGTCATAGTTCTAGGGCTTTGTTATATGCTTGTTGATATTTTAGAAACTGGGTTTGTCTCTTAGTTGTGTGTCAGTATGTCACAATCTTACCAGTTAAGTCTGCTTTTCCTCTTAACATCCTCCTTTTTCTATCAGATGAAAATTCTTAGCTACTGTGTATAGCAACAATCCTACTTAGACTATAGGTTCCTGTACACCACTGTATATTCCTTCACATTGGCTAACATTGGTGTTTGTCTAGAGGTGCAGAAGAGCAAGGATATAGCTTTACTTTATCAGAATTTCATCTCAAACTCCACCAATTTGTGACCCAGGGACTTTGTGTGCAAGGGGTAGAATAACTGTATTTAAAATCACTAGAATTTCCTTCTGTTTTTACTAGAATTTACTTTCCTGCTTTTTTTTGTTATTATTTATTTAACTTTCAGCACCCAGAAGATACTGCTGTCAAAGAATCAGGTGCTTGTATTCATGTTGAACCTAACCGTTTTCTTAGGATTTCATCCTGGATTTTGTATTATAAGAGACGAACAATCCTGTTCCCTATTTACCTTCTCTGTGCTATTTATTTTATACAATACATATTCTGTCCATTACTTGTCTTTTTTTTCTAATCAGAAGAGTTCTAGACTATTTATTCATTTCTCATATGGAGGCCATCCCACGTGTTTCACCATCTATCCTGCCTTCCTGTGAAACTTTTCTGATTCTATTATTGGCCTAAGAGATGTTGGGAACAAGAGCCGCATGTAGGATTCCAGATGGGTTCCCCATGGATTAACACAGTTGCATGATTATATTCTGTGTTTCATTCCCTGTGTATTTCTTTTGATAATAACTCTTAAAAGTCTATCTGATTTTTGAGAATTGAGGTGGTGTTTCCTTGTATGTGTTTATTCTAAATCAAAAATCCTGGGAGTTGACAATCACCAAAAATCTAATTCCTGAGTGTTAACAATCAGCTAAAAAATATATCATTTAAATATCAAATTAAGGTTCTGTTGTCTCAGCATCATTTTACATTTATCAACATTGCATTTCATTGCCTTTTTATCACCCGTTCATTCACATTGGTAAGACTTTCCTATAGTGAGACCCCATTTCTGCTACCTTGACATTTCATCATCAGCAAATTGTTCACCCCTTTTCTGAAGCATTTATAAATAAGTTAAAGCATGTCCTAGCACAGAGAACTGCAACTTCCTTTGATATTCATCCTCCAATGGAAAATTCACTTGTTCACTCTATTTTCTATGTTTTAACTAGTACTTTAATCTGTATAGAGATATTGATACAGGCATTATCCAAACTCTTCACTGTCTTGCTTTCAGATGAAATAACTTGGCTATTTAAAGTGCTAGATACAGATTAAAAAACAACCACAAGTACTAGTAGGGAAAGACAGCACTTCTTCATTTCACAAGATGCCATTAAGGCCCCCATTGCCCAGAAATCCAAGGAAGTCTGGTCTCCACTCACAGATTTATGTGCACCTTTTAGAGAACACAGCTTTGAGGATTCTTTCTCCCCTGAAAGGTGAAAAGGATTAAAAACAGTGTAGGTTTCTGGCTCTGTAGTAAGGTTCAGTCCCTTCAAGTCACCAGTGCTCTCCTCTTCATGACAAGTAGCCCAACAGCTTTTGACAAGCAAAAGTTGCCACTATAGATTCACCAATTGTTCATAGAGCTTTGTAGCCTCTGTCATCACATGCTCGAGAAGAATTGTCCGGAATCTGACCTTGTGTACTTGCATATAGCGTATGTATGTACATATATATGTTTTATCCATGCACATGCATGCACACACTTATATGGAAAGCTCAGTGGAGAATTTTTATTTAAATGCTAGGCTGCTGCCATATGCTCTTACTCTAATGCAACTGTGAATAACACAAATGTTTCTAATCTTTTTAATATATTTTGCCAAACACAAAACAAATAACACATTTCAGGTTGCCTTGTAAAAGAAAAGAGAGTGAAATCCTTTGGCTGAAATGCATATCAAAGCAAATATATTTAGTAGGTTCTTAAATGAAATTGAGTGGGGAGAACAGCAAGCATAGTTACCCTTTGGTTTTTAACTCTGCCTTACTGTAAACAGGAGTTTGTTTGTTTTTTCCCCCATTTGATCCTTAGATTTGTCCTTTGTTTTACACATTGTATTAATTTTGTAATTAGCATTCCTGGAAAAAGAATTGAATCTACAGAATTTGGACTCCATTGCCAGAAAAAATATGGGTCAAGGAAGTCAAGCTGTAAATACCTTTTTTTGTCTTTGTGCGTGTATGGATATGACCAAAAAATCTATCCATGAAGTTGGTTACCAGGTTACCAGTTTGTTTTTGTTTTTGTTTTTTTAAAAAAGCAACCACAAAGCAACATCAACAGTTACCAATAGCCAAAAGAACAGATTTTTACATGGTACTTGCATGAGATCCATAACCCATTTGAAGCAGAGTCCAGTTGAAATCAGCCTACTTTTAGGGCTTCTGAAACAGCCAACATGGTCTTTTTCTTCTACATTTGGTGAGATTTCCCATTCTCCCATTTCTGAATTTCAAGCTTTGAATTTTAGAGGAGGGAGGAACAAAGGAAAATAATTTGCGATTTTTTGAAAAATTAATCCAAATTGTTTTTGCCTTTATCACCAGTTCTGCATTTCACTAAGAACATTTTAATATAAAACCGTCTGTTCAGAGAAAGTGCAAAGGGGCTCCAAAACAGCCACATGTGGAATGCCAAAAAAATTACAGGATCTGTACAGCTTAAGACATTCTCACAGCTTTGAATGTTCTAAGGTTCAAGACTCAGATCTGTATCTTACATAGAATTTAGCACTGTGTATGTATTTACAAATTACTATACTAATGATAATTGATTGGATAAACAAGGATTTTGGAACACAAACGGAGTATGATAATCTGACAGTGTGGCATCTGAAAGGCAGGTTATCAGAGTGACACATGGACATATGTAAGTGCCTGCCAACTTTCATTTTCTCGGTATTTCATTATGCTGTGAGTACTAGAACTTTCCTGACTTTGGATTTATGGACTTGCACCCAGAGAGGGTTCTTCACCCCTTAATGCCTCTGTCAGCTCAGCTCTAGGGTGAGCGTCCTGTATCAGGGATGGCAAGCCGGTGCACTACTGAAGGACTTCTCCTCTGATTAAAGATAACCAGTATACTCATCTAGTTTTGCCTCTAATATATAAATGTTGATGTGCCCCTGTTCTGTTTAATATGGAGAGAAATAGCAAGCCAGTTATTTGCCAAAAAGCACAGAGCATATGGCATATTTAAGTGGGACCTGCCAAGGTTTCAGTACATAAGAAGTTCACTTTTACTGAAGATCATGTATACATGTTCTGTGGCCAGTACAAAAACTAAGATCCGTTAGAGTACATGCCAGGGATAAAATGCTTATGTACCCTTCCATTTTTGCTCTGCCGACCTTTCCCTTGTGTCAGAACAATTTACCGTAGATACAAAGGTGGTTCCATGTGGGCCCTATGGCCCCAGTCTGTACTGGGAGTTTGTACACACAGAGCAATGTTTGACTAATAATTCTAATTTATAAACCATCAACAATCCTAAAAACCGATTAGCTAGCGAGGACTTTTTGTGACAAATACCATGGCACTTTTCCACACCGAACCACATAAAAGGACTCTGGGTCAGAAAAATGCATTCATTTAGGATCAAGTCTAGCAGAAGTCCCACGATTGCCAATGGAACAAGAATAACACCCCTGTTGCCAGACTTTTTCTAGGCAGTGGGTGGCCATGGATATAGTGCTGTCCCTTCCCCCACCAACATAGTCTCTGTGTTACAAGTTGATTTCTGTTGAAGTCCAGCAACTACACAGTCTCAGGTTAGCTGGATATCGGCCTGCACTTGCATTCCTGCTTCGACTGCAGGGGCTCTGACAGCAAAGGTAACCGTGATGGTTAACTTCACTTCTGGTATGGCATAAATCTGGTAGAAAACCTCAACCTCTTTCTTTGGAGATGCATGCTGAAGTCTGCGAACAAAGCACAGAGGGAGTGCTAAGCCACCTCTGTCACCTCCCTGATGTTGCAGAGCTATGTGTGCTCTGTTCTTAAGACTGAGCAGTTTACGTGGGCCAAAAGTTATGCTGACTGACTCAGCAAGCCCAAGCTTTTATTATTCTCCTGTTAGGAATAAGAACCGTGAGCAGTCAGATTCCTCTGAGCCAGCGTGGTAATGGCTTCAGCCTCTTCTCTCCTTGAGCACAGACCCAGACCCAGCTGAGGGGAACTACTTGCAAGCTGCTGAGGGAGCCAGAAATGCCTAAGTAAACCAACTTACTCTGTGAGATTAGTGCAAAGCAGGTAAAGCAAGGCCAAGACTTGGGAAACATGTTGATCCACTGTGGAAACCAGCTACTTAGAGGAAAGAGTCAGGAAAATGATGCACATGACCTCTATTGGATTCACCAGTTTGAGCATACGTTCTCCTAATCAGAATTCTATTTTCCAACTGAGCAGAGCTTTCTAATCAAGCAGACATTTTTAAGGAGAAAAAAACAACAACAACAACAACAACAAAACACCACAAAACAGAAAAAATGAAATAAAAGCATAATTTTGGAAGATGATGAAAATCAAGAAATGGGAAGGGACCAGAGGCATAAAATATTATATTTGCCAGGTCCAATATTTACTTCCTCTAGTTCCAGAGCTATATGATGGGTGGATGAAGGTAAATGAGCCTTGTTTATAGTAGATTTATGTAAATAAGGAAGAGCTTCTCCAGGACCTACACATATTCAACAAATATGCAAACTGCCATGAATTATTACGGTAAAAATGTCAAAAGCTTCCCTGAGATCAGCTAAGGAAAATTCCTTGGTTCTTCAAACCCAGTCACATAGCCATATCTTGTATGCTAGTACCCCTACCTTTTGCTGATACCCACATCCACAATAGGATGGGATGAGCCTACTAATACAGATATTAACATATCTGGATGTTTTACATGAAGGGTGAAATTTAGGGCCCACTCTCATGTCATTTGAAGCCAACTTCTGTCTTTCACGGGCTTATTCATAAACTACATACTTCAGTTCAGTGATGACTTTTCAGTCACACTAATTCAGACTTTTTCCAAAAGGATCAGTCCCATCCATCCCTTCCTGTGTTTGCTGTGTTGTAGCAGCATCAGCATTTGCACCCACATAACACAGACTTCACTGCCTACAGGGTACAGGCAACAAGAAACTGATCCAGCTGAAAACTAGTATGTTGTTGTGGAGGCCTGTATCTCAAAATCCAATATGCAACTCCCTTTCTTCACTGGTACCAGCCTTTTTATGGATGCAGTGAAAAAAAAATGTGTTTGTTTAATTAAATCCAGTTCAGACTTACCAAATAAATACTGTGGGTAATGAAGACCACATCTGGTATGTACTGATGCTACTTTGTACTGGTGGGTTGCCCAAAAGTAGCAGAAAGCAATTAGATTTGCCCCATGGTGAATCCCCGTTCAGACACAGCTCTCAGCTGTTGGTAGTGTTTCATCCCCTCTCCCATGTGTTTTGGCCCTGGTATGAGATACCTTGGGGTGGGCAGAAGCATGGCACTGCTGGCATAACCAGCCACGTTGTGCTCCAGCTGTGCTCGGGTGACATTTGCTCTTGGCTAGCAGGAGAAGAGGGAGGATGAGAAAGGGGAAAAAGCCCACGAGCAGAAGCGGCAGGAGCTCACCAGAAAAGACCCTCCACCAAGTTCTGTGTCTCCGATCTGCTGCAAGACTTGCAAAGCTTCACACAAGCCCTTGATAGTCTTCCCTGCTGAGCTGAGCTGTCTTCCCTGCGTACCTTTGATCATAAGTAGTGCTTTAACTTGTATGCCATAGTGTTCTTATTTTGTCTTGCTAATCCAGGGGTGTATGTGATGTGGATAAGATCTCACATTCTTTTCAGAAGGATGTGGAAAAGTGAGAATGTAGCTACAAGTGTCATTGAGTTTGTTTCTTTTCATTAACTATCTAGGAGATGCAATATGTAGGGTATTGTAGACCAAAGTTTGTAACACTGCATTTAAGTACACCTTTCACACACAACTCGTAAAACAGATTTCCAATAGCTGTAATGTTAAATTTGTCTCCTTGGATGCAATGGAAAATGTGACTTCCATGCTTTTCTGTATGTTTACAGCATCATAAATAACACACAGATCTGAAGTGTTTTAAGTACACCAATATGCTATTTCAAACAAAGTAGTGAAAATATGTAGCATACAGTGTCCAGTTGTTTTTACTTCTTTCAAGAGTAAGATTTCTCCTGCCTGCCTAATTTTTTTAAATCTAATTTCTAACTGCGTAGCTTTAAAAATTCTTTATGTACTGCACCTCAAAGTGAAAGGAGTTCAAAGTTAGATGAAACCTAGGTGATAAAAGTAAGCATGAAAATACGCTGTGTGGTATTGCTGCTTAATCCAGATTGCAGGGCTCACGGAGTTTCAATAGACTTTTCACCAAAATTCAACCTGTGATAGCTTAATAT
Source organism: Heteronetta atricapilla (assembly GCA_011075105.1). Lineage (NCBI taxonomy): Eukaryota > Metazoa > Chordata > Aves > Anseriformes > Anatidae > Heteronetta > Heteronetta atricapilla. The sequence goes on from CM021734.1 coordinate 54,684,379, forward strand.
CCAAAATCTTTTGAAATCGTTTCACAAACCAAAATATTTTGGTATTTAGCATGGGATGAACTTTCAGCATTCCAAGAAGATGTTTTGTTAGGTAATAGTTTGATTGCAGCCCGTTTCCATAATTGCAGTACTATCTTTATTACACTAGCACTTCAATGCTTTTATAAGATGAATCATTGCTAAAAAAAATGCTTCATATTTCAGATGTTGTTAGTATCATGCATTATATAAATAGCTTACATAGAATGTAAATTTGACAGTTGTTAAATTTAGATATTGATCTGGTAAAAATATCTTAAGTAAATCTTCTTGAGGTTAAAAGATAGATATGTATTCTCTAGGGATTGCTGAGCATTTCTGAGCCTCTTTGCATGCATAAGGACTGGGGGGGGAGGGGGATTGTCATAAGCGTCACTCAGAAATGGAAAGTCTGAATGTATTAAAAGATGGTGTGGTCTCTTACTCAAAAATGCAATTGGTGTTCTTGAACGTTCTGCTTCAGTGAACCCTTCACACACCACACATGGAACCAGTAAAGGAGCACTGTTTCTTTCTTGAAATGGGCCATGCTGTTTCATTTGAAACAGCATGTGTTTCTGCTGGGTGTTCTGTGGTTCTGTCTCAACAACATTACTCAGAGCTCAAATACAGCAGGTATCAGCCAAGGAACTTTCAAGTATCAGAAGGACGAATAAATCATATTTTCAAGAGACACCATCCCTTTCAGATAGATACATAGCTGTACATCTGAGACATATCATGCTTGAAAGAAGTAGTTTAATCTTCTCACTCTTACAAAAACTGAGATGCCAAAGGACTTCCAGTAACAACTTAAATGAAAGTCACAGGAGAGGGATAGAGGCCTCTGTATTGCTGAGGATCATAAAACCAGCCCCTTTCCCCGTGTCTGTACCACTGGTGACCTCTAGTGCCCAAGGAAGCGAACAGGTATTCCAAGTTCCTGCTAAGCGTTTCTTTCCAAGAGCAAGAAGTGCTGTAACGTCCATCTCTTCAGAGTTTCACTCTGACATGGCTTTCATTTTGCAATATTTAAAATGCAAAGTAGTTATATAGAAACATCGTGAATTTAATTATTTTTAAGCTTCATTAACAGCAAAGATTTATTTCACAAATTTCCTACTGCAAACTATAAGTTACATCTGTTCACTTTCATAATTTATTTTGCTGTCTTGGATTATTGACAGGAATATCTTTGCAGGGGAAGCAAAGAGATCTACACTAATTGTAAGAATCTATAAAATTGTTTGTTTGTAAAAATGAACACAACAATGTAGTACAAAGTTTGCCAAATTCTGCTGAAGAATACATCTGAAAGCTACTTACTATGCAAGAATATTCATATTTGGATCATCTGTTTCAGGTATTTGTTACTTCCTCACTCTGTGAAAAGGAACCAAACCTCCATTGGAAATGCCTTGCTTCAGCCAATGCAGACTGCAATGCAGAGGCTCAGGATGTCCTACAAACGAGACTTAAGGAGGTAATGTTATTAGCCAGTTGGAATTTAGCCAGAAAAATAGTGTGCCTCAGTATTCACTGATAGAAATAGTGGTCAAAGACCACAATGGTTCAGAGCTTGAGATTTTAGTTATTATGACACATCTCTTGTAGCATAGCAGACTGTGGCATAAGATCAAGCTGTTGTTTCCTATAGGAAAACATAAAAATAGGAATATGTATCTCATATATTTCCTTCACAACAATATTGGTGAACAGAGATCAAACTGCAAAGCAATTCTGAACTTCCCAGGTATCCTGTCATCTATGGAAGCTATGGGCAGCTACAAAGGTCCAGGCACTCCATGACACTTAAGCAAAGGGCCTTGGCAGATCTCGCTTCTGAAGGATGTTTGGATGTCTCCCTTGAAGTGAATCTCTTTACTTCACTCAGACTAAATAATGAGAAATTTTCTTTAGCTGATGTTAACTTGGTGATATATAAATAGCAGGTAGTCCATATTTAATGGTCTTAACACAAGGGTATTAAACTACGCTCTGAGAGCAGCAGTACTAGAAAATGATATGTGTATGTGTGTGTGTTAAAAACAGAATGTATGCATTAATGCATTGTTGTTATGTATTTAAACACAAAACCAAACCAAACCACAAGATAAAGTACAGAAATTATGTATTACAACAGGTCTGGAAATCTAAGATCTCTTCTTCCAAAACTGTACGCTAACCAGTATCAAGAAAAGTTTTGTGCTCTCATATTTTCCACCATTCTTAAACACTTTGTTGCACTGTAATCCAGTTTTAAAACAAGGACTCACAGTATTCTCGTTGTGCTAAAGGACGCTGGCAATGTGGACTTCATACTGATAAAAGAATTGAATCTCTGAGTGCTCTGTTATAGAAGAGGTGGGCAGTTGTCCCTCTTCTCTGATTACCTTTTAAAAGAGAAGGGTCCTGAGATGGATACTTAATTAAAGATCCTGGATGAATGAACACACCTTCTTGCAGGACTACATCAAGAGTCTCAGGGTTGCAAACAGCCACCATGATCAACATTTCGTATGAGATGGTAGCACACAGGTCAGCGTGCAGGCCTTCATCTCACTCATCACCACACAGACATCAGCAGAGTTCTAGTGATTTCTCCAGAGATCAGATGCTTAAAACTCTTAGCTCTTTCAGTTGTTTATTGGGTCTGTCCTGAGAGGGCTAATGGGCTAGGGTCAGAGAACTTTAGCATTATAGTTATTGAGCATCTCTTGAGGAATACCATGTGTATGTTTGTGTAAGAAAGAGAAAAAGAGTATGGGAAGAAAAGGAGGTCTATACAAAAGCTAGTCTTCCCAGTGGTATAAACTATGCCAAATCCATTTACACACATAGAGAAACAAATGCAGTCTTAAAATCTTTCTGTTGGGTGGCAAAGCCAATTACACGACTTCATTTCTGATGCAAGCTGATGACTACGGGCAGTGAACACAGGCCACCTAGCTAAAACTTTTTAAAATCTTCCGGTTTATGTAAGAGCTTAGCAGGGCATGAGTTACAGTAGCTTGCTACAAACAAAGTACAGCAAAAAAAATTTAGTTTAATAAAATTTCAGGATCCAGAACTCAAGAAGCACGCTTTTGGAAGCAGTACAATGGTGCAACTTAGTACTAGTAGGTATTGATTTATGTGTCACAGAAAGGGTAAAACATTGTGTTAGTCAGCCTCTTTGCCCCTCAGAACCTGTTCAGGAAGCATAGTCCTTACTTGCAACACACAATCATTAGATTCTTACACATCTTCATAATCAACAGTCCTTTTACCCAGGCTTACATGTCCATCATGAAAATTTGGAAGTGGTGAATCTATCTAAGCCTTAAGCCCCATCCTCTGATAGGTGCAAAGTAAAACTATTATTTGGCTCCAAAAATAAAAATAACATTGTAGCTTCAAATTTGACATTTCATTTAAATTGAAAGTATTTTATTTCTTAAACTAAGTATATATACAGCTGAATCTGAAGCTTGGGAATTTATTTTGAGGGCTAAATCACCATTATAAATTAATATGTAACACAGAGTAGTAGTACTCAAGTAATACATGTTCATTGCTGATGCTTTAAAGAAAAACTGGAGTGGGAGACGTTGTTCAAGTACCTGAAGGCTGCGGAGTACCTTAGATCTATTCTAACAATAGCAGCCTATTCTGAGGACTCAGAGAAGACAATTCCTGCCTGTAAGTTTGTGTTAACGACTGATTCATTCACAGTCTGAGCCTGAATGAGAGTAAAATTCACAGGGAAAATGAGTGTGAGGATATAACACATAGTAGTTCTGAAACATTTTCAGTTGGAATCCAATTTCCTTCCAGGTGCAATTTGATAAAAAATGCAAGGAAAAATGAAGCATGTTGGGGCGTGGGAAGTGAGTCAGTCACCATTCTCAACCATCAAAAAATTAGGTTTCTAAGCATGTTCAAAAACATATATATTTTATATACATAAAGTACACTTATATTTTAAATTGTATATTGCATTTACATCAAAATGTATAGCTATGCTCCTGCTTAACCTAAAAAAAAAAAAAAGAGGTATTCAATTGTATCAATAAACAAGGTAAAATAAGATTAACATTCTAGGTAAAAAATCCTCTTCTAATTTAAATCATAATTCAAATTTGTAATTTTGGCAGAATTCCCTAAGCAGCATTTGGTAAACTACTGGTTAGCAGAAGGAGCACAATGTGGAGGACAATTCTTGCTCTGCTCCTCTGTGGCTTAGAGCAATAGAGATCCACTGCTGGTCTCTGAAGACTGTGAGTGAACAGACAACAAGGAGGATCCTTCCTGGGGGTCTCTATTGCCTTTTATTCTTCTGAATAACTGAGGGTACCTGAAAATTCAAAACAATGGCTTTCAGGCCATCTGAGAGGTGCATAGACTTTCTAAATTTCATTGTTATTATTCTATTTTATTATACAGAATAACAAATCAGGCAGAATGGAATAAATAAACTCAATTACGAATAGGTTAAATTTAAGAACGTTGCAGCCATCTAAAAATGAAATGCTTTACTCTCTAAACATTCCTACTAAACATCTGGGAAATCTTAGCTTAAAAATAGTGCAGCAGGCACAATGGAAAATCCTTGAGAGTGATGACAGCTCTGATTTCACATGTATTTATAATCCTGCACTTCGTTTATTTTCTTGGGATTTCTGAATTTGACAGAGACAGATATCTGAAAATAACTGACATGCTAGCTGTCAGCCTCTCCTTAAAATGTGTGGTCAATAGATCAAGGGAACTAAAACACAAGGGGCTCAATGTTATTCTCCGTTACAAAATGCAGAGAGAATGAAGCATTTTATAGTTCCTGAATGAAATGCTCACATGTGAAAAATAAATACCTGACAGTCTCTCACTTCAGCAACTTCTAGATGGTGCTGAGTTCAAACTACTACCTGCAGTTTGTGAATGAAGAACTATGCCACTGTAAAACAAACATGGAAACATGAAAACATGGGCAGCGTGAAACGTTTGCTACAGGAGGGGAACTTTCATCTGCATTAGGAGTTAGGTTTTCACCAGGTCTGTGAAAGATCCTTCCTAAATAAATTGGATCATTTTGTGGAATAACTTCAAGGGATTTTAATTCAATACACAGCTCAATCTCTTGTGTTTCTGTAGGCATTATGGGGAATCCATAGTTTTGGCAGGCAGGAGAAACAGGACAGACCTAAAGAAAACTAAAACTGCTTTGAGACAGAAATCTTGCATTGTAGTCATCTGCAGTTTCTGGCATAAAAAGGACCATTTCTTCAAATGAAACACCATTTGCTGTCCTAATACAGACAGATAGGACTCTGAGTTAGTAAAATGCCAACATGTTATTTTCCATTCAAAAACCAAAGATAATAAAATGAATTTTGAAGTCCTCCAAATGTGAGGTAGAATACAGCAATGATATCTGTTTGCTGTCCACAATACTCAGACTTCTTTTGCAGTGTTAGTAGTTACGTCAAGGTAAGCAGGAAGAAGAATGAACTACTTATCTCCACTTCCTGTATCTGTTGGGCTCTGCATTTTTTGAGAGAGAAACTACCTATAACTTACTGCAGATCAGACTAGGCAGAATTTCTTCCACATGTCAGCCATGTTGTGTTCATCAGCCACAGGCATTCAAGAAGTCTGCTCCATTCAGTTATCTCAGTGTGGACATTGTACAATGTGAGTGTCAGTATCGTACAGAGTACTGTACAAGTCAGCAACAAATGGCAACTAGCTCTGTGAAAACTTACCTGCAGAAGAGGGATCCTTGTTTCCCAGGGGGTTAAGTCCTACTTCTTCAGGGGAATAATTCAGAAGAAAATTCAGCAGGCTTATCTGTAGACCTCCTCCTTGACCTCACTTAGGAAAAAAACATAACTGTGGGTGTACATGTGCATATTTATGTGTAACAGAAAAAGAGACCAGTGAATGACAATGCCTATGGCTTAATCTGCAGCATCAATGATTTTTTATTGCCCTGTAGTAAGTATCTTGTGTCTTGGCAAAAGCTTGTTGGTTTAGGAGGTATCTCACTTTTTTTAATAAGTAATAGAAGCTGCCTTGCAAGTATGTCACTAAATGTAGAACAATTTCTGTTTTAATGGTTATTAGTTTTCTGAATCATGATTTTCTCCTCGTACCAATTTGCTACTTTGCATCATTCCACATCTGCAAGCCACACAGAGCATAGACATGCAAATAAGTGTGTGTGACACATGATGCAAAAATTGCTCTTTGCAATCATATGATGCTTGAGCAATTTCTGAATATTTAGAAGGTTCCACACTATCGAAAACACTAACAATCACATTCTGTAAGTACAACTTAGCCTGCTATGTAAGGTGCAAGGCTGTGTCAGTAATGCTGAGTCACACAAGTGCTTCCTAATGTATTCTTTTTTCAAATTAAGAGGTCTGCTTAGAAGATGAAAAGTGTCATGCATTTATTTAACTTGACATAACATAGCATTACTATGAGGTACAGGGCAAATAAGAGTATTTTTCAGCTTACTACTTGTACTTTTCTGTTGGTAAACTATTCTGAAAAAAAATCCACTTTTTTTTTTATGTACTGCGATTTTTCATACAGTGCACCTATTGCTGCTGTGGCGCTTCTTAAAATTAGAAGAACAGATTCATTCTTTCACATCTGTTCTTCAGCAGTCAATAACCAGTCAGTGACAATTTCACTGACATTTTGGTATGGATTTCCTGTGGGGAAGGTCTGTATATGATACCACCTTTAGGGGGGACTCACGTTCCCCCTCATGGAGGAAGGAAGATACATTAACAGCCTGTCTCTCAGTACCTCACCTCTGCGCTTGAAAACAGAATTACAGTTGAATCTGAACTCACTGGCCTGGGGTCAGGTCAAATGACTCATAAACACTGATTCAGGCAGTTGAGCTTGAATCCACATGTCTATAGACTGTGTGTTTGGTATACAGAATCAGAGAGGCAAGGCTCAACCATTTCTTAAGCAAGCATTGTTTCTGGTCAAGCATCTGTACAGTGCCTGCAGCATGGCAGCGCACCATGTGGTGCACCATGTAAAATCACATCAAGTATTTTTTAGACAGACAAACCATCATAAATACTGTCCACTTTTTAAATTAAAAAGGTCTGTTACATTAATTATTGTTCCTATGATTTCAACTAAGAAGATAAAATTTAGCATGGATGACCAAATTCTTCATGTATTAATAACTTCTACAAAACAAAGCGATTCTGGTTGGTTTGCCATAGGTTTTGTGCTGTGTTTTATTTCAGAGATATGTCTTCAGTTTAATCACCTTTACTTTGTTTTCTAAATGCTCATTTGTAACACAATGTACAACTAACTTAGTATTCAGCAACATGTAGGTGGTGCAGCAGGAATGATGTTTATGGCACACAAATTTGGTGGAATGCACAAGGATTCTAAAGCATTTAATATATTTCTCTTTTAAAACCTTTCTCTTCGTGAAGAGATGACAGTGGCTTTCCTATACACACTGCTTTGCCCCCAGTCCTTTCTGAAAATGTGTATGTGAAAGGCAGCAATTCAGGAAAGGCCATGAAGTAATAGGGATCAGCACTCCCCAGTAAATCAGGTAGCCTAGGTGAGGTGTCTGTCCTAAAGAGTGGATCTGTTTTTTGGTACCATTTTATGAAGTGTATACTGGCAAGAGGTTTTGTTAGTACTGAGAGATTTTTAGTCAGGGAACAGTGGATGTGTCAGGGAATGGTGGAACAGTCAGCAGAGATTTTTTGTAAGGGAACACTGGATGTGAAAGTTTTATACTTTGAAGCTGGGGGAATGGAAGCACAGTCGAAATGGTGCTGACCTTTACGGGTTCCAGAGCTCCTCTGTAGTCAAAGGGAAGTTTTCTGTTATGTTTAATTCCAGTTGAGCATCCTTACATATCTTCTTTACCTTCTTCCTCTCCTGTAGGTGCATTCAGTGAGGGCAGAAAAATAAAGCAAAATAGCTGATTTCTAGACAAGTTAATCAGACAGTAGGACTGACTTCAGGCAAAAGAGCTCAGTCTTCCAAAAGGTCCCTTTGAGGCTTTGGCATTACAGAAATTCACACCACTGGTTTGGGGTTCTCCCTCTGAATTGCCTCTTTCCGTTGTCTGCACAAAGAGCCTTAGTTCTTCTGTTATGTAGTGAATCTGCATGAAAACTTTTCTTAGTGTACGCAGGAAATGCATGAAAGTATTTATTTCTTACTCCAGGAAAAATCTGTGTAAGATTCAAAGGCACAGAAAACATAATTTTATTAGAGACACTCTACTCAAATGAAGTCTGAGAAGAAAACATCTGTTATGTAACAATTTGAGAGTGGTGTAAAAGAAAAAGGATGCATAATGAAAGTGATTCTTGTGCCAGTTAGCAATGAACTTGGAAGGCAGAAAACTCCGTGCCAGCATTTCTTACTGCAAAGGTCTGCTATGACCTGATAAAGAACGTTTAGAAGAAAAGATAAGCTGTTAATGTAATATTGTTAATGTACTATTATGCTGTCTTGTTGAACTGAGATGTCTACCCAAATGCAAGTTCCCCCTGTCAGTTTGCTTAGTTTCAGTGCTATTAGGCACTCTTACAGAAAGACTGCAAGTGTTTGTGTTTTTTTGGTTAATATTTGGTGATACAGCAACTTTCTGAATAAAAGGTCTGGCAATTATGAAAATGAATGTTTTTGTTTGCATCCATCCTTGAAGAGCTAAGCAAGCTAATAAAGCAACTCTAGGATCAGAATCCAGTTGGATTGCATACCTTAGTTTGTCAGTTGGCTGAATGAAGAGGTTTTTCATGTGTTGGACAACTGGTTGTGACAGAAACTCCATGCAGAGACACATTCAAATTGTGTACTTTAGTTCCAGTTTGTGATGCTGAAAAAATACCCTGTCCTGTCCTAAGTTTCTAGCATGTCTCAACCTCCAGGTGATTTCAAACTGGTGTCTGTAAAGCTCTAAATCCAACAAACCACCTAAACATGGGGTCAATTTTAGGTGCCTATGATGTTAATCTGCTTCTTTCAGGAACAGTAAGTCTCTCAGATGATAGTTTCTTTTTGGAGACAGGAGTTGCTTGAACATCTATTGGTGTACCACTGTGATTAAAAAGTTTAACCACTTGGGCCTCAGCATTGGTGGCTATTAATCCAGCAGCAATTTATGTGCAGTGTGCGTTTAGTTAAACATAATTAGTGAAGTGTAGGTATAGATCCTTTCGTGATGAGGACATAAAGGACAAAAATATGTATAGTCAGCTGCATCCAGTTACATCCTGTTACTCATTTCCAAAATAAGTAACATTTTCAATATTCATGCTAAGATTATACATTTCAAAACTTCTCAGAAGAATTTTGTGTTTGACAGTTGTATATGGCACTCCAGCCATGAACGTTTTGAGGAGTGTTTCAGATGCAGTAGCTTTCCAGGCCTCAATGTTCAATTCCAGTTCAGTTCCTGGTAAGCTCGTACACCAGGACTCCAGCTCCATTTCTGTACTACTGTCTGTAGTGTTACATGGGATTGTTTTGTCTCAAGTGTGGGACTTTCCATTTGTGACATCTAACAAGAGTCCCTACATCCCCATTACCACACCTGCAGCTGACCACTAACGCATAAATCATTTTCAGTTCTCAGTTTTGTAGCATTTAATGTAATTTACATTTATCTTAACAAGATAAAGTAAGTATGCGAGAATTACCAATACTATGAGTTTCAGAGGGAGGATAACATCTGAAATGTCTTAATATGCATTGCTGTAGCACATACACTTTACTGACATATTCCATGTAACTGACAGCTGAAAATGGTGTCAAAGTGAAATAGCAGTACAGGAAGCTTGTGTCTGTGTGTGAATACATTTTTTGGAATGCATGAAGGTGTTTGGAGAAATATTTTTGACCTCACGAATTACAACATAGGGATACAAAAGGCTGGCATTACGGGAAAGCTCTGTCAGTTGGCAGGACACAGTATTTCCATTCCTTAGCATTTAGATCCATGCTGGGTGTATGGATCCCTCACCCATGGGTTATGACATTTCCAGTACTTGAGAGTCCTGAGACATTGATTCTCCCCAGATTTTCTAATCAATTATAGACATTTGGATTAAGCATTCCCCTTTTAGAATGAGCATTGTCTCTTTTAGAATGAGCATTATGAATCCCTCCCCTTCCTGCCTCAAGCCCTTCCTCCTTCAGATCTGTCAGTTTCCTTTGGTTTTAGGCCTTTTTGCTTCAGGCTCTCTTTTTGTTCCATCTTCCAAGTTGCCTCAGAGTGGAAGCCCATGTCTTGCTTTAAAGAGCCTTTCCATTGTAATACCTGCTAGTAGTACTACCTGGATTTTTCTCTTGGATTGTGTCTTGATAACAAGGGCTGGGCGTGAACCTTGGAAAACTTTTCTGACTCCAGGATTGTCCAATTTCTGTCAGAAGTCCTCTAGACTTCTCTAAGTCTTGGAGACTGCAGAGATACTCTGTGCTTTCATTTGCCATTCAGATGACTATCATCTTATAGGCCTACCTTGAGTCCCCATTTTAAAACAATGAAAAAGGAAACATGTCTACGTTTAAAGCAATCAGACTGTGGCTGAAGAAGAAGATACAAACCATGTTGTTCCAGCTGAAACTTGCTCTCAACCAAGATTCTTATATCCATGTAACAAATGGAAATTGTGCCTCTTGGTATATTTTTCATGTGTGGAGTTTCCTAGTTGATGAACATCGAGGAAAAGCCTACTAACATTGCATGGCACTACTGTACATGAGCCCATAGAGACACAAGTATTTCATGTTACATGACGCTATTCTTTGACAAAAGTAGTCTCAGTAGAGGAAGAAGGTAAGAATTTTGACCATGTGATGATAGTTTGCCAAGCAGACTCTTTCCATGACAAGTTGAATTCCTTTTCATTCTAATTATCAACAGTTAACTCAGCATCATCTGTGGCTTATTACATATGAAATACATACCTGTATCAGACCACCTGGAACACTGACAAACAATGTTGAGGTGCACTTGGGAAGCAGTTATGGAACGTGCACTACTGTTTCTTTAAAGGATCCCAAATAATTAGGTGTGCAAGTAATCATTTAAACTTTACAAGCTATCAATGCTTTTGCTCAGAGTACTTATTTTTATGGTGCACTGAATATTTAGGATTATAATATCATCTGTGACTAGTGCAAAAGAACATGGTTGTCCTTTGTGATCAACAGGCATTTCACTTCCATGTGCCCAGGCTTTCCCATCTGTGAAAGGATACCATTTCCATGCTTTCAAAGTGCTTTAAGATCTTCACAAAGTCTCTCTGTAGGTGTGAAGTGATAATATCCTCATCACAACTAGAGTATTTTTCTAAAAGTGTAGTTTATAAATTGTTTTTACATCTGAATAGAGCTTGTCATTTAGTTGTTGGCTTTGTGATTTTTGTCCTGCACATTTCACTTTGTAGTAAGTAAATGCTTTTAGTATATGCAAAGTTCCTGTAGTTACACAACTTACATGGCACAGGAGTCCTACTAACAGCTGTTTTTTGAAACAGTCTGATACAGCCAATAAGTAGCTCAGGAAATGATAAATGCAGCAGGGTTAGTCTTTTGAGGTCTGTTGCCTTAGGGGTAACAGCCAAGGTTTCTTTGCTGTTGGGACAGTGACGTGGGGATTTTTCAGGTTTTCTGTCTTTTTTGCACTGTGGCAGATACAAAACAAGGAAATGAAGATGTGTAAGACAATACCTACATTCATCCTGCTGTTTACAGGTGAGTGAACACTTCTTTATATTTTTTTTCACCTATTACTTTCTCTTTAATACTTTTCAGTAATTTTTGAAGATATTGCTAAGCTTATCTTAGATGATGATTAATACGACTTGATCTACAAATCGTTATACAATTATCAAAGGTGTTTCTCTGTGCATTATTATATTTTACCACATGAAAGATTACCTTAGTTACATCTCTATCAGTAAGATAAAACTTACTTAAAAAGCATAAAAATACTTTGCCATACAATTTTCTGTAGCACCCCTAATAGTCAGACTTGAAGAATAAGTCAGTCTGTTGTATTTAAAGAAATCCCTTGCAAGTACAGAAAGAGACACATGGCAATAAAAGGTAAGGCTTCTTTTTGCAGCATTTTATTTTCATTAAAGAATGCTGAAAATAAATGTTAACATCAATAATGATAAATATTCTATCAATAGTAGAACTAGAAAAACGTTAATAGATACAGGTCATGCCTTTTTTGTTAGCACTGCTAGTTACAGTAACAGTGGTAGTATCACATTGATGCTGCAGGGAAGGCAAAAAAAATTGATTTCAAGTCATTTAACCATAAACACCAGGTCTTCCTCATCATCGCACAAAGATTTTGTAAATTTACTGAAAAGTGAGAAAGGGTAGTGTCTCACTCTGGGTTTCATGATCTTCACAACTGCATCATTTGTATTCTAAGGACTGGCAGAACCCTAGCCCCTTATATCATTTGTGTCTGGTGAAAACATCAATGTTTAAAGCTCAGAACTTCTGACTGAATATGATGTAGCAGAGTCCCCTTCAACACGTGTCTGACAGAAGGATATTATATTTAGCCATTAGAATTTATGACCAGCTGTATCAGTTTCATAAAATTTCACTATAACATTGTTTCTCTGACAAAAAGAAAAAAAATATATAATGAGCTTGATGCAAAGAAATACTTCTTTACCCCTCTGTCCCACTAAAGGCAGCAATAGAATTTAAGAAGGTGCTAAGAGGGTTAGGGGGAAGGTGGCTAATGGACCTTCTTATCATGAGAGCGCATGTGCTCTCAAGATCACAGGCCTGGCTTAGCATTTATGCCATCGGCCTTCAAAGCAGTTTGTGGAGATATGTATATCTCCAGACACACTCTGTGGAGTGGTGCTGTGCTTGGCAGAGTCCTGTAAAAGCTTCAGCGACAAAGCAAGCTTTTCTCCTAACCGCCAAGCAACTTTAACCCATTTCTAGTGAGAGCAGTATATTCTCACAGAGAGGCAGCCTCCGCCCCTAAGTTCTGTTCTTTTTTATTGCACCGTATTGCAATTTATTGCATCTGTTTGCTCCCTCTCAGAGAAGCTGTGGACGTTTTCCCTGGAGGTTATTCTATAATTCTAGGAAGAACTTGATAGAATGCAAGACGTCAGGGAAGACCATAATTATGTAAGATGTTTGAGGGTGTTAATCTTTTGAACTTGTATGTCTAAGATTATCATGTGCCACCTTTTTTGTCCCCCTGTGCTGTTTCAGTCACTTATTTCCTATATGGAACCTCCTGGGATTTCACTGGTAAAACTTGCTGCCATACATGTGGTTTTGTTTTTAATGTCACAACAGAGAAGGTATAAGAAAGCACCTGCTTAATTCTCCAGTAACTCGACAAAGTGTAGTGAATTCCTCTCTTCCTGTCATTCAAAAAACATTCAGGGAACTTTCACCCCTCCCCAAATCTTCTTTTTTATTAATTTGCAATTGAAGTTGAGGAGGCATTTGAAAGACAGGATGTTTTCATTTGTTAACTAAAGCAATGTAATGTGTTTCATCTATATTAACATGATTGCTTCCCATTTGAGAAGCATTAAAGGCAAGAAGAAAAATGAAAAAGAGGATGAATATCAGTAAACACCCTAGGTGAATTTAGCTGCCTTTTCCTTTCAAGCCCCATCAAAGCAAATGAAAATGAAAATGGAAATGTTTTTTCTAATTTTCATAGAGTGCTCAGATCTAGAAAAAGCTACAGCTTTGTTACTATTCCTTTGGGGATTTCATGCTCTTGTTCCAAAGCATGGAAGCACTGCAATATCAGAGAAGAACTCTAAGAAGTCTATGAAAATATTTTTTTTAAGCTGAGTAAATGAAATGTCTAAACAATTGCAAAGGAAATGTCTAAACAGAAAAGTTAGATGGATGCAAATATTGCAAATGGAAAATAGAAGGTTGCCCAATTACAAGCATTTGAAAGCAAGAAAGCACTTTTAACAGAAATTGTGAGACAATCTTAATAAGAAATATTCCACCAATAGTTCTGTTTCAATTTTTAATTTTGTTTATTTTTTTGTTTATTTATATTTTTTAATTTGTTTTTAATTTAGTTTGCTAATTTTTAATTTTGTTTAATTTTCAGGATATTTTGTTAAAAATATGCATGTTCATGCAACAGAACCATCAGTGTTAGAGACACCTGCTTCTCATGTCACAGAAGCTTATGAACAAGAAACAGCAGCAACTAAATCGAAAACAGTAACAATCAATCCAGAAACTGGGTTCAGTCCCGTTCCAGGTTCATTTCTTAATATATTGCTTTCTACAAATCATGTGTCAGTCCTTCCCTCAGTGTGCATACCTAAGTATTGTGAATTTACTCTTTTCATTTTTTTCCCTGTTGTTTTCTACCAGCTGACTCTTGCGAGTTCTCCACTCTTTCTGTGCATATCCTGCTGTGTCTCTTCCTGTTTGCAGTCTGATTTTGTCCTACTGCATCTTGACACTGTCACTGTAGTGGAAGTTGCTTCTTTTCTCAGCTATCGCTAAGCCTGCTGCCCAAGATATTTAAGTCATAGAATCATAAAAATGTAGAAACACAAGGTTGGAAAGGACCTCAAGATCATCTAGTCCAACCGTCATCCTATCATCAATACCACCCACTATGCTACTAAATCATATCTCATAGCACCTTGTCCAGGCACTTCTTGAACACCGTGAGGGATGGTGACTCCACCACCTCCAACGGGGAGGCCATTCCAGTGCCTAAGCACTCTTTGAGAGGAGAAGTTTTTCCTGATATCTAATCTAAATCTCCCCAGGCACAACTTGTGGCCATTTCCTCAAGTCCTATCATTAGTTATCTGAGAGAAGAGGCTCCTCATCACAACCTCCCTTCAGGAGGTTGTAGAGTGCAATGAGGTCTCCCTTGAGCCTCCTCTTCTCCAGACTAAACAATCCCAGCTCCCTCAGCTGCTCCTCGTAAGACATGTGCTCCAGTCTCTTCAACAGTTTTGTTGCCCTTCTCTGAACATGCTCCAGGGCCTCAATGTCCTTCTTGTAGAGAGGGGCCCAAAACTGAATACAGTACTCAAGATGCAGCCTCACCAAAGCTGAGTACAGGGGGACGATCACCTCCCTGCTCCTGCTGGCTACACTATTTCTAATACAGGCCAGTATGCCATTAGCCTTCTTGGCCACCCAGGCACACTGCCGGCTCACATTTAGCTGAGCATCAGTCAGCACCCCCAGATCCCTTTCCTCTTCACACTCTTCTAGCCACTCTGCCCCAAGCCTATACTATTGCATGGGGTTATTGTGGCCAAAGTGCAGGACCCGGCATTTGGCCTTGTTAAGCTTAACCCATTCGCCTCAGCCCAGCACTCCAGCCTATCCAGATCCCTCCGAAGTGCCACCCCTACCCTCAGGCTGGTCGACACTATCTCCCAACTTGGTGTTGCCTGCAAACTGACTGAGGGTACACTCAATCCCCTCATCTAGGTCATCAATAAAAATATTAAACAAGATAGACCCCAGTACCGACCCCTGACGGACATCACTTGTAACAGGTTGCCAGCTGGACTTAACTCCATTAACCACAACTCGCTGGGCATGGCCCTCCAGCCAGTTCTTTACCCAGAGAAGAGAATACCTGTCCAGGCCACAGGCAACCAATTTCCCCAGGACAATACTGTGGGAGACCATGTCAAAGGCTTTGCTAAAGTCTAAGTAGACTACATCAAAAGCCTTTTCCTCATCTACCAGTCTGGTCACATGGTCATAGAAGGACATAAGACTGGACAAGCACGACCTGCCTTTAGTGAACCCGTGCTGGCTGGGCCTGATCCCCTGGATGCCATGCGATTGCCGTGGGATCTCGCCCAAGATGATTTGCTCCATAACTTTCCCTGGAACCGAGGTCAGACTGTCAGGCCTGTAGTTCCCTGGGTCCTCCTTATGGCCCTTCTTGTAGATGGGAGTCATATCGGCAAGCCTCCAATCCTCTGGGACCTCTCCAGATAACCAAGAACACTGACAGATGGCAGAAAGCAGCTTGGCAATTACCTCCAGCAGCTCCCTCAGGACCCTAGGGTCTTACGAAGTTTGCTCTTTTCTCATAGAAAATCAGGAAGTACTGTTTTCTTTAAATGGAGGACTGAAGTCATGATCCAAGTTGATTGCACTCCTGTGGGGCCAAGCAGCCTTCCATCATATGGCCCTGCTAATAGATACACTGAGCCCATCCCAGGTGTAAAATAAAACATAGTAGTTAAAATAGTGTGAGTTACTTCATGACTGAGATGAGCTAAGAATGGACTTACTGCTACTTACTGTGACTCTGCAGAGGTGAACTTGTTAAGTCACTCGATCAATTTTACCCTAAACCTATGTTTAAAATGAGGTGCAGCTTGGCATAGCTATGGAAAGACAGCAAGTTGCAGGTGCCTTGGTCTTGTTATGTTCACCATTATGTGATGGACACAGGGCCAAACCTGTAGTTTCCTCCTAGGAGAAACACTTAAATGGGGCTGAGTTGCTTTTGTTTCAAGATGTGAGCAAAACTCACTTTATCAGTATTTATTTGACCTTGAATCCATACAGAATGCTGAGCAGGCTGCTGAGAGTACCCTGATGGTGCCTCTGCCAGTACGCTTGCATTGAAATATAGGTGAATCTGGGAATTTCATACTGACATGCCTTTTGAAAGTACTTTCTATTCAAAGGTCTTTTAAAAGTTTTGAACATGAACCAATTTAGTGGCAGTATAACCCCATGATGGATTTAAACAGGTTTCCCACTGTTTTTACAGAGGTGGAAGCTGAAGCTCAAAGAGTATTTGAGACATCTCAAATAACACAGCCTAAATAATTGTCTGTCAAGAAGCAGAAAATGAGTCATTCAGTATAAAATGTCAGGTGCTTTTCATGATCAGTGGATAGCTTGGAATTCTGTGCTAAAGGAAGAAAACTGATGAGGAAGATCACAGCAGAAATATTCCCCCACAGACCCGCTAAATGTCTTGCTTCTTACTGTGACACCCCACTGTGCAGGGTCACCAGCACCTGTCTGTGTGCATATCTGAGATGATACCCAGCTCCTACTCATCTTTCTGGAGGCTTTATGAAGTGGCTGCTTTCACAAGCCCCATTTTTACTCTCATGATCACAGCTACAAACCACACAAAACTTTATTGGGTACAGGCCAGGGCTTCAGATGCTAGTACTTTCTTAATTCCTACATTTGTGAGGTTTTGTCTGGTGTTCTCTTAAGCAGCTGTTAGGGCAGTGTTGCTTACTGAAGAGCTGGGGATTTTACTTGCCATGTTTCTTTCTGATGTCTCCTCTCTGCCTCTTATGCTGAGACTTCTTGAGGTTCACTGGTGAAGATGGGAGAAAGGCAAGAAAAAGAAGGAAACTTCTGGCTGCAACAGTCTTATTTGCTGACTTCTTCTTTGTTCAGCATGTCAGGATCAGAAAAATGTCAACATTCCAATTTGGACTTAGTTATGCTAATTATAAATATATGTAAATATACAAATGTGAATATATGAGAGGCATTGCACACAAAGCCTTACCTGCCAAACAGACAAAACACATCTGAAGGAGGGTAAACAGAAATCAGCATACAAGTAAAGTGAATGTAGGTACAAAGTAGTAAATAGCTGCAATCTATTCTTTTGGCAGGAAAAAATTAGTTAATTTGCTTCTAGCATGTCACTAAATTTGGTGCTTTTTAGTTGCCAAAAAACACCAGCTTTCAGCTTCATTACACATTGTTGTACAGTTTACTCATGTTTCTAATTTTATTTCTCTTTTTTAACAGAAAAAAGTTTGTCATCTGCAGTAGGTAGGTTGACAACTTCAAGATGCATAATTCTGTTTAAATGTTTTTTTTTCTTTACCTAAGTTTTGAATTTCTGACTTCTTTTACTGCCATTGGCTATAGAAACAAAAAATATGTATGGACTTGCATACATTGGGCTGAAAAACTTAGTTGTTATGAAAGAGTATTAAATACACTTTATAATTACAAGTCATGATATTTCTCTGTGGATTTATATGAGTAATAAGAATATTGCTGTACTAGATTAAACCATAATAATTTGCTATTGTATTACAATAATTTATATTTGAGGCTTTTTCTTTCTGTAAAAACTGTAGCACCAATAATATTGTGAGCAGTAGTAACTGTTGGTATATTAAGACTGGAGATAAATGTAACACATTTTGATGTGTGATAATAAACAGAAGAGGTAAAGTCAAGGAAATGTTATTATACTACATTTACAGACCTGCTTTGAGACAGAAATAAATGTTATTTAACTTTACATAATTACATTAATATTAGCATACATTATGTGCACTAATATTAATTGAAAATGACATTAACACAATTAACATTAGGACAGTATTATTAACATTAATTACAATTTAAGTCAGCTTTTTTCTATATAAGTAACTAGACAGAGTTTTTTCCTGGCGTTATGTATCTGATCTGTTGTGCTGCTGAAAAATGCAAGGAAAAGCGTGGTCAGACAGAAATAGCACATTACTTAAAATCCTGCAAAAGCAAAGCTGAGATTGTTGTGGTCTTAAAGTGTTCTGAACCTCCTCAAGGTAGGGTCACAGAAATTGTTGAGAAAATTGCAAAATCTGCTTCATTTTTGAATGTTACAAAGAAAAATGAAAACAGTGAGGCCTTATAAGGTCTCTCGGATTTGAAAGAGAGTTACTCCGTATAAATCTGTTTTTAATCTTAGTATTATTTCTCATGACTGAACAGATGCTTTAGAATGTACTGGAGGTGAGTTATGTGGAGCTGATTTGTTCAAGTTTAATCTAGATGAAAGTTTCTTTGTATTGCCAAAAAATCTTCAACTGTAATGAACTGTAATATGCTTGGCTCATTTCTGTACTCATCCAGACTTCAATGAGATTTTTGTTTGTAGGAAAAATAAAGATCCAGATTTTAGTATAGCATTTAGTGTTGCATAATTAACCACCACAAATGAAAGTATTTATTTTTTTTCCTTTTCTCAATGACTTAGAGTCATGAGTACATTTCTTTTTGTTCTTTTAGTATCAGGAATCTTCATTTCCCTTCTGATCATCTTGATTTTTATATTTGCTTTTCTTTGGTTTAAATGGAAGTTGTCTAAGGTAAGTCCAAATTTCTACCTTTGGATATTTGTTTATGTGTGCATATCTATCTACACATTATAGAATATGAAGTGTCAGATGTCCAGTTTTTCCACTTTTCACTCAGATGTGTGGCGCTTGTTTGTACCGTAGTTGCTTCTTCTCTGGGATTTTTTTTTGCCACTGCATAGTATTCTTAAATTAGTCATCTTGTAATCAAGGTTTAATTTACAGTAACTGACCTTCCTTCCTGGTCAGTACCTGCTCACATTTCAGAGGAATGGTTCCTGTTTTGCAGTTTTATTCTCCATTTAATGACAGTTTTTGTCATTAAAGGTCCTGCATCAGAGATGATACTCAGCAATTCAAGTGAGTTTTATCTGTCTGGGTTAATTTGGGTACAGTAATTACATTGCAACTATAAGTTAATATTGCTAACAAATTAAAAATTAACTTAGAATAATACAGTAACACTAAAGGTTCAGGTATGCAAACATAAGCTACTGCATCAATGAAGCAAGTTAATGTGAGGAAAAAATCCCAGACAAACTAATACTATTATTATATTGATGTTACTGGTTTTGTGTTTGCATAGCTTAGATGCATACTGCAACAATAATAACATATTTGTGTTTCTTGCACAGGGAAGTTCAGCTGAAATTAATTCTGTCCCCTCCAGTGAAGCTGTGGTAACCTTAAAAAATACCAAGTTATGAGAGCCAATGTGAGTGGCCATTTGAAAGAGCATTACAATGACAGTGGGAGAGCTGTTGTGACCCCTTGTGCACCTGTATGGCAGAATAGTGTAGACTATGGGACTCTGAGCCAGCAGTTTACCCTTTCTCAGTGAATATTTTAAATAACTCAAAAATAATTTGGAATGTCAATTGACAAGAAATCTCTGTCACCAAAAGAGTCATGGACAATGCTTTTAGGTAAAGCATTAAAACTGGGGGAAACATTAGAACCAGGGAGATTCTTAAATACTACCTGACTTGGCATGCATTGCCTGTAGTATAAAAAGGGAAATGTTAAACTGCTGAAGAGCCCCAAGCCTTATAAACTCCTTCCTCATCAATACCATAACTAAATTGAGTTCTGAGAAATGTGTGTGATACTTGGGACTCTGGGAAAATTAATCATTGGTATTTATGGCCTTTACTATGTATTTGGTCTGCTATATATTACGGTGAGGTGTGTTTCCATCTTAGTCGTATTCCAATAATATTTTTCATTTTTCTCTTTTCTTATGTCCTTTTCAGGAGGAAAGAAGAAATGAAAGTCCTCTCAGTTGATAGCTATTTAAAGGGCTCTTCCACAAGAGCAGTATATTCAAAAAATAAATTCTCAAAACTGAAGAGATCCAAATTATAGAAAATGGCACACTTAGGCTATGTATATACTAATGAATTAAACCTGCACAGGAACATTGGCACTGTTGAGACTTAGCTGGAATAGCCCTTGGTTAAACTTTATTGTGTATTACCTATTGGGAATGGCTCCTGGAAGCCCCCCAACTTCCAGAATTTGGCTAGTGCCACAACCAAGTTACCTGAATAAACAACAGTCTTCCAGTGCATGGGAGTTTCCTAGACATTGTTTAATTTACTAGTCTAGATACATAGCCTTATTGTTTAAAGCTATTTCTAAATGACATATTTGATGTATGTATTCACTCATTTAGGGACAGTTATTATCAGTGATTAATCAAAGCTGGCCACTGCAAATCTTCATTTACTTACTGCGCTGTGTTTGGCTTCTGCATTGTAACTATGTAAAAAACTAGTCATTTAAATATAAGTCTTGTTGTCATAAGCTTATTAAGATGTCTTAGACAGGAGCATGAATTTAAAGTTGAACTATGTTGCACTCTTTCAGTAAGTAGATGATTTCATGGAACAAAATAACAGAATAGTCTCATACCTTGACCTTAGGCAAAAGATAAGCATACAAACTAAGTGAATGCAGAAATCACTAGTGCAGAGTAAATTCCTATCCTGGCATATACTTCTGAGAAGCTACATAAATTTAAGTGTGTGAAACCCCATGTTGTGACAAAGCTGCCCCTACTACACAGAGAAATTCCATAGCCTCAACAAGACATGCAATTCAGTTTTCAGCACATTTATTTTGTAAGAGAGGAAATAAGGAAATTTCTGGAAAAACTGTTTCTGTAGAGTGTGAAATATATGTTAATACACAGATAAAAACTTGTCCACTAACATAAGCAACTGTGTCTATAAAGGATTAACTGTCATTGATGGACCTTCCTTACTCTAATTCCAGTCCTTGATAACAATACTAATAATTATAATAATCAAGAGTCAGTTAAGGCTGAAAGCCCGAACTTTACTGGATGATACCATCATTATTCCACTACTTCCTCTAATTGAGTAGCACTTACTGACTGGTGTCAGAGGCACTCAGCAGCAAGTGTCGTCAGTGGGGTTCTGCTTGAGGAGGGTCTGGGGGATGTGGGGCAGAAGGGGTGAGGAGACACATGCCCAAAGGGCTGCCCTCCTGTAATGTGTCAAGGGAAACAGAAGAGGTAATTTTGAGAGAGTGTCAGATTGCACTACCAAAACATTCCTGTGTGAGCTTTGGCAAGTGACCTTTACTTCTGAATCTGAGCTCCTGTTCTACAGGACTAAACTGGTAGCATGTCCCTTCCTCATATTTCTCTGTGAAGATGAATACATTTAAGAGCATGCCATGTCTAAGTTCCACGGTAATGAAGCTGTACCGAGAGTTGTAAATATGCAGGAGAACACGGATTCTGTTTCTCTGTAAATTTTACCAAGCCAGTTATTTTCCTAGTAACAGTAGAGAAGAATGCTATATCAGCTTTCAGCTTGAAGTATTGATTGACATTCTATGCAAATAAAGGCACAAAAGCAGTTTTTTGTCAGGGTCTAGACTTACTTCATGAAAGCCAAAGATACATTTTCATTTGACTTTAGTGAAATAAAAGTTCTTTCTCTGTGCCAAAGAATGGTTAAAAGCTAACCACTTTGTCCATTTGCTCAATAGATAAAGGTATTTTTTCTTTTCCGTGTGTTTAATTCTGAGCAGCAGTATTATTTGGGGTGGGAAGGTTGTGCTATAGCTGTTTCATATGTTTTGTGGTTTTTTTAATGTACATCTTATGGGTTTTTTTTTCCATTAAACAGAAGTAGACTATATGCTTAAATGCTTTACTAGATACTAGATCAAGGGTGCATTTGGCAATAAACAGTGTTTAGTTGAATGCAGAAGAAATAAGTATAACAAATATTTGTCCGTTTTCCAGGAATAATTCATAGAAACCATGTTTATGTTACTTTTAACTTGATATTTGCAAACCCCTGTGTGAATGACTCTGCTTTTGGAAGTGTTTTCAGAATGGCTGTATTTTATCTGAACTTTCATAGAATCCGTGTACTAGAAATTATATTTACTATTTGTCACTTGGTGTTCACTTCTTGTATTGCACTGTCTAAAATGTTTGTGATTGTTCAAGTAATCAGAAAAATTCTCTCTAGCTGGGGTGACCAGTCCTGCAAGAGTGGATGCTGAATACTTTGTGGTTAAACTACCTGTGAACTTGAAATTAGTTGTGTAAATGAAGTCTGTGCAACATATGGCCTGACACATGCACTCACAAAACAGTTTGCTTGGCTCATTACACTGCAGTTTCATAGTGTGCTGGTCAGCAAAGACTGATGGGCATTACATACGGATGGGGTAGATGGCAGTAGCAGCTTGCTGTGAAACAGTGGGAAGATGGTGTAGAAAACATAGGTTTATACAATGAGATAACCAAAAAAAAAAAACCAAAAACAAACAAACAAACAAAAAACTAAAAGAACAGTGTGCCGTGGCTCTGATTTGGAAATTAGATGTTATAGAAAAGTTAGAGAGGTTTGGCAAGAGACTGGGGAATTTCCAAGTTGTAACAAATAATGACAGCAGAAAGCTAGCTGTATCTGTGAGTAACTTGCAAGTGAAAATAATTGAAAATCAATTCAGTACCTCTGGAATGATAAATTCAGTCTTCTTTAGCATTGCTTTGCAGATCTGAAGACAGTAAGAATAATTCCTTTTCTCACTTGCCATGTGTGTGGTTTTTTTGTCTTTTCAGACAGAATTCATGAAATAAGATGTCAGAAGAGGCTTATTGTGGCTCTAAGTGGATGCTTATCATCCCCTCTGTCCTAAAGTAGCAATACCTTGGGAAAACTACACACACACCTGTTCTGTCACAGCAATAATGCAGCCCATGCCATTGGTTTCCTTAGGCACTTCTGATTTATTGCTGTACTATAAAGTCATAATAGTGGTCATAGTAGGTAAGACCAAATGCCTACTGAGCCCAGAACTGTGCAGTCAGCAATGTTAGTAATAGGTGCCTAAACAAAAAGGTGAGAGCAGGACAGGTTTAGAATAACTTTCCTCCCTTTGTGTTAAAACTTTTTCAACTTTACAGACTTTTCAACAGTATAGATTTGACTGGTAATCACCCCAGAGACATGGAGGAGATCTTGAGCTACTGAGTTCTGCAGCTCAAGATCTCTTTTTTCCCTCTCTCTTTTTTTTTTTTTTAATCTACTGTTTAGTAAGCTTATTCGTTGTCCTCTTGATCTCTTTACTATGAACAAAACCAGTGGACAGTTACTCTCTTTTCACCTTTTCCATGTTGTTCAGGATATTTTAGGCCATGAACATAATTGCTTTGTCCCCCAAAGTAACAGTGTTGCTTACAGCACATTGACATAATGTTTAACACTTTAGAAATGTGAAAACACATCTGCTTTTAATAACTGGAAGCTAAAAATTGCAAGCTTACTGTACTTTCTAAGGTATAAGGTAATAGTTGCAATTTTTACAGTTTCTGCAAAATGTTTAGAAGTTAGTGTTGACACTATGGAACACAAGTTAGAAGCATATACATATACATACATACACATATACATATTTCCCAAAGCATTCTAGTTTAAGCAATATCCTGCAAGATGACTATGTCAATTTTTTCACACAATGAATATCACTATTACCGACTCACTGTCAGGTAAGTAGTATCTAGTTACAGGATTTATTTGTAGGATATAATGTAACTGTAGAGTAAATCCAGATCTGGCAGATCCTGGATAACAAGTGTCAAGCATTGCTGAATTTTCTTAATTATAAATGTGCATGTGGTGAAATACATACACTGGAGGAAAGTGTTCAACCATTACATTCACATCAGTGTCTGAGTGTAGCCCATTTGTTTCTTTACACGTTAATGATTGCTCCCAACAGCAAATAAGTAAAAATTTGAGAGTGGAGGTAAGAAATATATCCAAGGCATTATTGATAATATGCGTGTCTTTATTTAGGTAGACAGCAGGTGTGATCACCAGCAGGCCATTTCACACCATCTTAGACAAAACTGTGAAAGGACCTTGCAGTGAATTGTCAAAAATCAATGGGACAGCTTCTGATCTTCAGCACTCCTTGCCAGGAAGCAAAGTGTTAGACAGACATACAAACACTCACAAAATATCTTTCTGTCTTATAAACATTCCCAATAGTGAGCTTTGAACCAGGCTGGAGGCAAATGGGTTGCCTTTTCTTGATAACACTTGTTCTTTTGATAAAAAGCCATGGGCCTGTTGACGGGGCATTGCAAACCAGTTGTTTTCAAAGCATTAAGTTGTGTTCTCAGGCATCACTCTATGATCATGTTTTAGTATTATGCAAGTAATTGACTGTGGCTTTCAATTCCCAATGTGTGCTCAAGTTACAGTAGAGAGAAGTTCCCAAGCATAACATCTGCGCAGTCCGATTTGGGGACTCCAGTCTCTGTACAGGAGCAGGGAGGGGTGTGTTGTAACTTAGGCCATTGATAGGGTTTGTATGAGGTCCTGTTGTAGCGATAAGTTCTATTGTGCTCCTCCTTGCCTCAGCTAACCTGGAAACACCCTCTTTCTCACTTTATGCTGGACAAATTCTTTCTTTCTTTATTTTTCAATACAAAGGTTGTTTTGAACAAGAAGCAGCAGAGGGGCTTTTGCCAGGTTTGTGCCATCAAAAGTACTTCAGGAAGGGAAAATTCTTCCTGAATTCTTCCTAAAACCTGTAGATGGTGAGGGATCATTTTGCATAGCTGTAGCCTTAGTGGAATGCTTGCTCTGATTTTAGTGGAACTACTTTCCATGTATTAGGTATATCTGGCAGCAGTTTTTTACCTCCATTTTAAATAAAAAGAAAAAAAGAAATTTCTGGAGGAATTTTTTTCTTTACCTAAATTTTTCAGGAGGCTGACTTATATTTTGTAGCTACCTCCAGAGGAATTCTGAAAGTTTAACAGTACAAGCTAGGTAGGTAAATATAGAGATGTATAAAGAATGTGTTAACAGCCGTTGTTTTAAAGAAAAAAAAATATATATTTTGACATAATTTCTTCCCTCACTTGTAATGTATGGCAAAAATCTAATTTTTGCATGAAGACTGCTTCTTTATCTGACATGGGTTTTGCCATGTTCAGCATTACCGGTTTCTGACATTGACTGGTGGTAAGCAGCTACGCGTCCTTTCTGGAAGTCAGCCATACATACCTCTTTGTGCCTCTCACATGTAAAGCACTAAGTACTCAGGAGGGTTCAGTAGAAGTGTTGCTAATGGCTTCTAAAATGAATTAATTTTCTGTGTAACCTTGGGCCAAATTATGTAAAATTTTCTCACATCAGTAATCCACTGGAGTCATCAAGAGTGTTCATGTGAGCAACTTACTGACCTTCCTTTCTCTTGCTCTATGCAAGAGGTATTGAGGTGATATTTTCTTCCTTCTTACAAATTATTCTCAACTAAAACTCTAGTTTTAGGTCTGAATTGTGTTAACAAATGAATTCCTCTTAAAGTTTCATAGTTAGGCGTTTTTTTTCTAATATAATTTCACCACAGCATGTTATTCTCAGTTGCAAAATGTCTTCAGCCACTAAATAAATAGTCTCACTCACTTATCACAAGTAAGCACAGATCTAGTGCCTACAAGTTATGTCAAATGAAAATCTCTCTCTGAATAATAGAAGAGAAAAAAATAATCTACCATTCTTCAGTAGAGAAAAAATAATCTTCCATTCTTCAGTACAGATTGGCAATTTCAGCAGCAGATGGCTCAGATACAGCAGGGTCTGGGTGTATGAATAGCGACATTGTTATTCATCCATCAGCCTCATTTCACCTAGGCAGTCTGTCTGTGCCCTGTTACAGGCACCCTATTGTAACTTGACAATACGTTTTGATCAAGATGTATAATCCTGGAATTGAATAAGTATGTTTTAGGATGGGATTTTTGTAGTGATGTAACATGACATCCCAAATTCCAATCCTATAGTGATTAGAAGGAGAATGAATTCATCACCACTGCATTTTGAATCCTAGCACCTTGAGACACTCTGGTTGCTCAGTTGTCTGGATTCACTTTCTTATCTGCATATTGAATTTCAAGACTGATGGTAGACCTTGTTGATAGAAAAACTGTAGTCATTGGAAAACTGCCTATAAAAATAGTGCTATTGCAAAAAACTTTAAAAGCACAAGAGGAAGTATTAGCTTTGAAACCTGTAGACAAAGAGTAGGTTATAGCTATCTTAATTTAATAGCTGAACAGAAATTGAAATAGGAAATATATACAACTGAAGCTAGAGGATAGTATGTTTAAGGTTTTCAAAGATTACAAATTTACACTGTTCAGGTTTTGCATTTTTTCATACAATCAGGCAAGATTTCGAGCTGGGTAAAAAAGTCTTACCTTTTAAAAGGTGCCTGCCTTGCATCATTTTATATTATTAAGCCCTTAAAATTTTTATTCAAAACATATTTGTAGTACTTCTGTGTGAGAAGCTGAATCAGTTTCTGGGATTTGAAGATTCCATGTTTGCTTTCAGACATGCTTTTGCAGGAACACCCAGCATGTATGAAAAGCAGTGAACAAATCAGGAACATAGAGAAAGACAGAGGTGGAGACTTAGGGAGGAAGAATGCCTTAATCACTGCTCAGTTCAACCCCTGATTGAAAAAGTTATTTTTAGGTATTCGCTGTTGCAGTTTATAAGGTTCCTAGGTAGAGATATGTCATTTTGAAAAGTCATTTAGGCATTTAAGACCTTAAGTCATGATTTATTTGCATGCTGCTGAAATGAGATTTTTCAATCTAAATTTGTCACATCCTTGGAAATGTACAAATAGTTTCCAAAATGGTTTCTTCTTGCTAGGCTACTCTTGAGTTTGTGTTGATGAAGTTGATATGGAGAAACTGCATTCTGCTCACATTAGGCTAACCAAGCAAAAGCATATGTTTCTTAGGTTGCAGGCTACTTAGTTATTTGCTTGGAAACTTAAAATGATTTTAGAAATGATCATAGGTGTTTCAGTGTGTTTGGAAATCTGGATCTCAGTTCTCATTCACAAATTTTACTAACAGCTGTTTTGGTTAGTACTGATGAGAAGCATGGTTGTTTGTTTGTTTGTTTGTTTTCCTATACATGTGTATTTGATAGAGAACCAATGGAGGAAATCAAGCGGTTTTGAATGTGCTGATTATAAATATGATTGGCAACACAACTGGATTGCATGCTACTGGGAAAAGCAGTTGAAAATTTAACTTCAGTAGGAAATTACCCAGAACGTTGTTAGATGTTTGCAATCATTTTACAGCGTACCAATTCAGCTTCTCAGCCAAGCTAGAGCTTTCAGTTCGGTGTTGTACCAGTGCCAGCTAAGGCTCCAGATTGTGTTCATGGAAAAAATTCAGGGGAAATTCATGGCAAAATTGCAACCTGTATGCCATTCTGAACTGTCAGCACATCTCTTGTGAGCAGAGTTGTGAAACATAAAAAAATCCCGTCTTGCAGATGCAGCTCTCATCTATACAAATAATCTGCTTGCACATACCAACATAACAAACAGCCATAAAAGAGTAAGGGAAAGATACCTCGAATCCAAAATCAAGGTAGTCACTTTAACTTATACCAGTCTTGATAGTGTTTGTGGTGGTTAGCAGCAAAGCCCTTCATGTACATACACTTAAATCAGAGCAATGCAGTGTGTTCAAGAGGCTGTTTATGGCAGGCACAGTTGTCCATTTCTCATAAAACAGCTTGAATCAGCAACTCAGGATATGACTGTGTAAAGCTAACAGCTAGGGTTTAGAGGAGAAAACAACTACTGCAAGCAAGGAAGAAAAAGCTGTACTTTCCATCTTCCTGGTTCCAGTCTTAAAACTTTCTTTCATTCCTGGTTTGAATTCACTGTTATTACATGGGCTATGAAGGGCGTTGACAGAGAATGCAAGAGGTGAGATGTAAGCATGAAATGGGGCCTAGTAGAAAGATCTTAGAAGAAAGTCCTGAATTGTATGACAGTATTGTAATCCATCTCTGCTCTTCTCCAAAGTCATCATACTAGATTCAAGTACTCAGCCAACTGAACAGATACATGACTGAGCCCAACTTATGTAGACTTCATTAATGTTACAATTCATGAATTCTGTTCATTGCTCTGCTCTGAACAAAATCCAGTCAATTAAGAACAAAATTAAACCAGGGAGGAGTATGCTTTATAATGTTCTCCTCCTACTAGGGTACTTTGCTTTCAGCCCTTTACGTTGCTCCAAGTGGGGGAAAAAAAACAAACAACAACAAAAAAAAAAAAAAGAGAGAATTTTTCTCCTCCTGCTTTTTTACCCCAACCTAAGAAATGGGGCAGCATCCCTCCCTCTGCCTTGGGGGGGGGGGGGTACATTACATGCTGGTGCATGACTGTGCACTGCATGACTGGGATGCCACAGTTCAGTCCTAGCTGCTCATAAGGAAGTGTCTGATGGCAGGATTTGTCTTTATGAGAACATATCTGTTTTTCACAGACTCTTCAGTTTCCTGTCTGTAAGACATATTAGGTATGTTTTAATGACAATTCCAGACTAGTAGAGGCTAGCGCTAAGTATTTTGTAGCTATGTAGATTATGCCAAATTAATAAAAAAAAAAAAAAAAAAAAAAAACCACAAGACTGATGCTGAGTGTCAGGTTAGAGGTAGATGTGGTTGGGCCAAGTATTAACTGAAGAAAGTGGATATAGCAGCAGGCCTTTGAATACTAGGGTAAGCTTGGCTTTTACCACAAAAAACAATTTCATTTGGACTCACAGCTAAAAATGTCACTACTGTGTGTGCTCACTTCAGCTCAGAATGAGCTGTCAGTGGAAAATACGATCTTCCAAAATTCCCTTGTGCTTTTTCACCACACAGAATCCTGGAACTCTCAGAGGTGGTGTGGATACACAGAACAATGCAATTTTTATGTAGTCACACAAAGTGCATGACCAAAATGCTTTCTGCATATAAATAATACAGATACAGATGCCCCCCTTTGCTAAAATGTAAGAAATCAAAAAGTGCAGTTCTGAAATGCTGTGTCAAGAAGCTGTGTTTTCAATTTAAAGTGAGAGCTGGGAGAATGTGAAGAATAAATGAACTGGAGAGATTAAGCAAGACTTGGGATAAATATTCTGGTTCAGATGTAAAGGCTTTAGTGACAATGTCAGATGCCTGGGGGCAAGAATGAAGCAAGGAGAGAAAAGATCAGGGTTAGAAATAGTTTACATAAATGGAAGAAATAGGTCTAGAAGTACAGAAGAGTATAAGTATGAAATAGCAAAGAGTACAAAAAGACCAGTGACAGAAGAACAGATTGAGATTCGAGGACTGAAAGTAGCCAAGCTAATAAGCAACCAACAGTGAAGTCGGAAAAGTAGAGATTGTTGAAGGAAGGGAATACAGTTGGAGCTGGATGCTTGGAAGGCTGAACAAGCAAGACAGAAGGAAATGGAAGGGAGATGCTGAGATTTTGAAGGGGAGTGAAATCAAGCAACTCAGCATTTACTATTTGAAAACAAAAGATGAGTGCAAACAAAAGTCATGAATATTGATTTGAAGTGCCCAAATATTAGAAAGGACCAGCATGTTTCAGAATAAGAGCTCATATCTGACCTGATTAATGGAAGCCAACACTGTCTTTATAAAAAGGGAAAAACAAAATTGCACTTGGAAGCAATCCTGAACTCAGGGTGTTTTGGCCCAAATATTGATGATGTAAGCATTCTCCTTTTTTAAAAAATAAAATAAATTTGTACCTTCAGCAGCTTTACAAACACAGCTGTTGGGCACAGACTTCAGTTACATTTAAGTCAGTAGATTGGTACCAGGTTGTGAAAAGCTGGATATAGGTTACCTACTTTTTTTTTTTTTCTTTTTCTTTTTTTTCTTGAAGGCATTGGTACTTTTGGTTCAGACTGAAATCAACATAATAAAGCTCTTTTCTTTCCTTGCATGATGGAATAGAAAAACTTGAGTCTCAGAATTGTACACAGTGGGTGAATGAGGAAATAGTTTTGTCTGAAGGATTGAATGTTTCTAAATCAGAGTCTTAATCTTTTCCTAATGGTATGAACCCTTTCTATGATGATTTCTACACAACACCCTTGCAGTCTGATTGTGTGGACAAAGAGGTAGATTTCAAAAACCAGGAGCATTTTTTTTCAAAATGTATGTATTCATACTCAGGGTATTTCATCTTTCTGGTGCACAATGCAAGCTGGATAAGTTAATGATGAACAATATAACATTATGTGAAAGGGTAGCAATAATCTCTCTTTCCTATTCTAGAGGAGAATTCTTGCTAATCCTTGACAAGTTTGTTTTGTTATATGGCAGGAGACATGTTTGGCTTCATCACTCATTTCTTTGTTAACCTAACTGAAATCCCTTCCAGAGAAAAGACTGAAACTGTAGAATGGTCTCTACCAATTGAGCGGTTCCAATACGCATGGTGTTCATGCAGATTACTGCCTTTGCTTCATGTAATGACTGGTCAAGTTATCTGAAAATACAAAATTCTCTTTTAATATAATTTTGTATTTCAACTGCTGGAAATAATCCATAATAGAAGTATCTGGACAGAAATGTGTTTGAATACCAAGCACATTTTCATCAGCAACTGAAGCACCAGAGTCTCTTCAGGTGCTAGGTAGGAAGATGAGCATGTCTTTTCCTAGAACCAAATGAAACTGATGGACAGCTAGGAATTTCAGGGAAATCTAATTTTGCACTTCAAAGTAATAAATGTGATATAAATATAATTACTTGGGGGGGGGAAGGGAAGGAGGAGAGTGTTGTGTTATATCAAGGTAACATGCTACTAGAAGGAAGAATTCTGATGACAGTTTCTCCAAAAAAAAAAAAAAATGACTAGACATTCAGGCAAAACGCTTGTAGCAACTCTTACAGTCAGCCTATTATGGGGACTTCATTGACAATTTCCACAGGTTTTCAAAGATTAAGAAATACATAGTTTTTGCTTATGATGGGATATAAAAGCTACCCTTAAAAATAAATAATTATATAAGTTATTCCTTATCTTTTAACAGAAAATACTCTTCCTCTTATCCCTGTCCTCCTGTGACCATAGAACATGAGGCTTTGTGTCCTCTCTACCTCATCTGTGGTATCTAAGTCATGGGGTGAAAGTGAAAAATAGGGCTAAGCAGAAAAGAAAATTTAATGTAGCTAAAACTCCTTTCCTTTCCTCTCCTTTCCTCTCCTTTCCTCTCCTTTCCTCTCCTTTCCTCTCCTTTCCTCTCTTTTCCTCTCCTCTCCTTTCCTTTCCTTTCCTTTCCTTTCCTTTCCTTTCCTTTCCTTTCCTTTCCTTTCCTTTCCTTTCCTTTCCTTTCCTTTCCTTTCCATTCCTTTCCTTTCCTTTCCTTTCCTTTCG
>CM021734.1:54716412-54761003 GCA_011075105.1 Heteronetta atricapilla
TCCTTTCCTCTCCTTTCCTCTCCTTTCCTCTCCTTTCCTCTCCTTTCCTCTCCTTTCCTCTCTTTTCCTCTCCTCTCCTTTCCTTTCCTTTCCTTTCCTTTCCTTTCCTTTCCTTTCCTTTCCTTTCCTTTCCTTTCCTTTCCTTTCCTTTCCTTTCCTTTCCTTTCCTTTCCTTTCCTTTCCTTTCCTTTCCTTTCCTTCCCTTCTTTCCTTTCCTCTTCCTTTTTCTTGCCAAAATTGAAACTAATGAGATGAAGCAAACTGAGGTGAAGTAGCTTGCCCAGGGTTACCTGAGATACAACCCTGGTTTCCTGGAACAGTTCATTGCTGTCTCTCTGCCTTCACAGTGATGGTTATTTTATCAGAGGCCCCAAGGGTAGGAGAGGCGTGTTTGAAGGCTGCATCAATCTGAGGTAGCTTGAATCTACATTCCAGCAAAGTATCTCAACCACAAAATACTGTGAATTCAATGGTTGGTTTTCAATCCCTCCCTTGAAGGCTGGTCATTGAGTCAAATACTCAAAAAAAAAAAAAAAAAAAAAAAAAAAAAAAACAGATAAGAAGTCAATCTTATTGACTAGCACAGTTGCTGAAGCAAATGGGGTGTAGTTTCAGCCTTAGAAAATGGGTGAATATTGACAGTTGTTCTCCCACTGTTTTTTAACCAGGAATAGTTTAGTGTAAAATACATGTACTTGCCTGAGAGCAGAGCATGATGTTCTCACTGAGCCCTCTTTCACCTGAGAGCACGGAGTCCTGCTTGCCTTCTTTTCTTCCACACACAGATCTGGCTTTGTTGACTGCACATCCAGAGGAAGGCTGGAGCATGCCCCCTTTTCTGCTTCAACCCTCCCAAAAGTACCTTCAACTACTGCTTAAGATACACTGTACAAGTTGGAAGGGTTAAGTCCAGAGCCCATCTAGTTAAGAAAACCTAGAACATAAATTTTCCCCTTCCCAGACAACTGTCATCTACTAGACTATTATGCAGTAAAGCAAGAGAATGTTAAGATTGACACTAGTGTTGACCAATGATATTATACTTCTATTATTTGTAAGAGCTGTTCTCACTCCACTTGGCATTTATCTATACAAAGTTAAATATTCTAGATCCCAAGTAGCAGAAGACACATAGTATTCCTACACAATCAATGGAGGAGCCTTTGAAGATCTTAAGATGATCCAATTTTTGTCCAAAGAAATGTTAGTAATTATGTCCAGATGGTTCTAAACTACATGCTCTGTCCCTTTCCCTCATCCTTCACCCATGTCCTGGCTTGGCACCTTAATTAAGTGTGAAGTAATAACTAAACTAGGCCACTACTTCTGCACTAGTGAAAGCAGATTAGAGTAGAAATTGGCAAACTCATCTACATGCCTAAATATCAATTACTGGGTAAAAAATGGGGTGATGAGACATACAGCTATTCAACTGGACATCCAAGTTTTCAGCTGGGTTTCAAAATACCTGATCTTGGTGTGCAAGCTCTGCTTGCATATATTTCTGAGCTTCAGATGCTTGCATTTTGCTTGAGGGTGGCTTTTTCATTCATGTATAGTCAGATGCCAGTTTCTGTTTTAGTAAAATGAAAAAAGAAAAAAAAAAAAAAAAAAACTGAATATTTTCATTATTGTTCCTATCAGCTATTAGAAATGTTTGGAAATGTTCCCATCTTGCTTTAAGAAGGTACCATGAGTACAGCAGTTTATTCATAATTCTTCTCCATTGTCAGTTTTGTCCTCTAAAACACTCCTTGTAGATAATGTTTCTCTTATCTAGAATAAATTAGTAAACTTCCTACTAAGGACCTTGACTCCCTTTAAAGGATGCTTGGAGAGATACAAGTGAAAAATACTAATAACAACTAGACAATACTGGTTTCATGTATTAGAATTTTTCGCTCAAAAATGACCTACTGGTATGTTCTCTGAGATGATGGTTTCTGCTCTCTGATACTTCTTCATAGCCCAGTCAGTAAGCAAGAATAATGCCAATATCAAGCATACATTTTGGCACAAAGATTCAGCCACATCAGGGAGAAAAGACAATTCTGAAGACAATGAAATATTTCATCTTTTATATGAAACAGACATTTTGTTAATGTTACAGAAGGTTTCATTTCTTCATTTACTTGTTTTTAACAACTTTTTCCTTTTGGGTCAGAAAAAAAATAAAGTGTAAAATGACATAAATAAACTACATAATAAGAAGTTTTAAAAGCACAGGAAGTGAAATGTAAATAAATTGGTTTGGTTCCATCTTAACTTTTTGTTTGTTTATTTATTTATTTTTATAAATTCACATTGTTTATGACAGAGAAAATACCTTACTTTCTTCTGCTGTTCCCAACCATTTTAACATCACTGGGAAACTCTTCTATCATACTTCAGGATAATGAAAAAATGTGAAGACGTGCAGAAACATGCTTCTATGTTCTTTAGAGAATGCCTTCTTTAGAAGATTTAGTGAAGATAAGACAGTGATACATAATTGCAGCTAATTTCTTTGGCTGGCAAGTTTCAGTGTCTTATTTTAGGTCTATCGCTATGGTTTTGATAGATTTCATTGAAAGACTGCTTGCTGGTGCAACAACTTTTTGATCAAAATTGTCTTTACTTGCTAGGAATGGAATTCAGGAATTAAACAGACTAAAGAAAAATTTCAAGGCCAGGTCAAACAATCTTGTAAATCTTCAGCCATTACTGTTTAGAGACAGACTGAAACGATGAATACCACACAAATTGTTCCATGGAATATCTTCAAGCAGAGCCTATTTTTTTTTTCTCTTTGGATAACTGGGAATTCTTCATCTTAATTAAATCTTTGTCTACAGCACAAGTCTTTCACCTTTCCTGCCATAAACCAAAAAAATTACCAATTTTTTCCAGCTGTACCTTACTCTACTAAAGAAAACATGCACCATCTGAAGACCTACAACTAATGCCAAAAAAAAAAAAAAAAAAAAAAAAGGCAACAAAAAAACACTATCTTTGAGCTGTTGCACAATGAAATCTTAGGCAAACACAGAAATGGAGGACTTTGCATCCAAGGAGTCTGGTTGCAGCTGTGCTTGAATTAATGCTGTTCAGTGGTACAGTGAAAATGATCACTTGTTAATACAAAATCTGAAGCTACATTTTTAGTTCAATATTTTGTTTAATCAAAACTGCTCACAGAATATGTTTTTATGCACAAAAATTCAGTTGTGATTTTGGAGCAATTTTTTTCTATCTGACCTCAGTGATTTAGCAGTTGGACAACAACATCTATTTTTGTATATTTAATAAAATCTAGAAATGTTTAGTCTATCTATGTAAAGTCTTAAGAAAAATCCCCTCGTTTTCAAAATAGTTTCTGCATGAAATTTTGATACATCTGTATGAGTGTTCTTTTGGGGGTTAGTAATCTGGCTTATAGCTGCCAATTGAAACATGAAGTGTTTAGAAAAAAAAGTTCTGGTTTAATCTGCTGTGTTTCTTAGAGAAGCATCTGTAGTTTGTTTTGTTGTAGTTTTTAGATACATATTTCTTCAGCAAGCCCATCTTTCTTTCATAACTAAAACTGGTATCTAATTTTACAGATACAATATACAAACTGTACACAAGCAGCCTGGCAGATAATTTGGGCTGGAGATAACTGGATCTGAAAAAGATGATCATAGATATGTCTAGATATAGGTAAAGCCCCTTAATAAGGGTAGGATAAATATTTTCACTTGCAGCAGGAAGCTGAGTGATTGTCTTTCCAAATGTTTTGTAAATATTTGGGACCTCTGCTGTTGTTTGCAAAACATTTTGTAGAAAATATCTCCATACAGACACACCCAGAAGATTGCCAATACTGTCTGCTGTAACTAGAGCCAGGAATTACATTCTTTTCCTCTGTGCATGCCATAATTCAGTTTCTACTTAGTCTTATCTTTATTTTTTTTCCTCCCCCTCCTTTCTCCTTGTAAATCTCCCCCTAGTTTAGGACATACTTATCAATAGTTGAGGACATACCCTCTTCACAAAAAGAAAATCCAGAAACCATGGCTATTTTTAAGTAGTATGTGAACTCATAGAACAAATAAAAATTGCATTTATTTATTCAGATTTTAGTTTTTTGTACATGAGGTATACCAAGCCCTACACCCCAAGACCCAGCTCCAGCAAGGGTGTCTCCTCTGTCCATCATGGGCCAGTCACTGGGGTTTCACACCAGTTACACACCAGTTGCCGCATCTGTGACCTCTGGCTCTGTCCCCAGAAAACGTGATGGTTAATGAGTCACACCTGGTGGCACTGCCCACCTGCTTCTCAGTATTAGATACAGGATCACAAATGTAATAGTCATAGAAGACTATTGGAATAAGCTTTTTAATTATTTTAAAGACTTTTTTGAACAACTTGTTGGAGTGGAGATGTACAACAATTGACACAGCACCATATTTATTAGCATAGATAAGAAAGCATGTTATCTTACATGGGCTATCCCTGGTGGAAGTTTAAAAAAAGGTAAAGAGCTGCTGCTGCCCCCCCGAGGAGCCAGCCCCCTCAGCAATCAGGGTGGCTTGCACCACTTGGCACCCTGCCACAGGGCCGCCATTTGGCCTTTTGAAGAGCATGCTGCCACGTCCTATGGCATGAGGTGAGCCCCTGCTTCCATCGTTTTGGGTAGAAAAGGAGTAAAGACACCTGTGAACTGGTGGAGGTGACAGGCAAGGAGGGTGGGGAGCAGGCAGACAGCTTGGCAGTGCCAGGGTGGTGAGACAAGAGGGCCACCATTTCATGGGGAGGCAGGTGGGCCACCATTACAGGGGCCACCGTTACAGAGCAAGGCAGACTTGATGCTGCTCATCCTCCTGAGGGTGAGGGCTGAGTTGTACGGCCATGATAGAAAGCTCAAGGTGGCTTGTGGCTGTAGGGAAGGGTTGAGGACACCTTGGGGCTGCTGGGAATGGGTCTGGGGGCAGCCGTGGCCCACCAGTGTGGCAGCAGCCATGTCGTGTCGCGTCGCGCCACACGTGCTGCAGGGCTGAGGCCGCCTCAGTGAAAGCACAGAGAATTGACCTGCCATCTGCAAGGTGAGTTTGGGTGCAGCCTTGTTTGCCTCCTTACTGGTAAGGACACAGGGTGGTACAGCCGGTAAGGGGTGAGGGCACCAAGAACATGCTCAGTTCGTGTTTTTTGCATAGTAGTGCATTTTCCTGTCAGCTTGTGATGCCTCATATGACATGGTACAATAAAGTGGGCTGGGGTGGCATGGTGAAGAACCCTGGAAGTTTTTCATGGAAAAGCATCCTTGTTTTCCCAGCTAGCTCAATGTTTTACAATTATTAACTTGATTTATTTTTTTTCATCCCACGTTATTTTGAAGATGCACTGAAGTAACTGGTCTTTACTTCAATAAATCTCAAACTTATCGCAGACTTATGGAACAAAATCATTTATGTATAAAGTAGCATTTTACGTGCTGACATGAACATGGAGAGCTGGTGAAGGAAAATAAGAATTCTGATACTTGATCTCCTCAAAATCCTGAAAGTATGGCTGTGGTGTGTTTGAAATAACTCCCTTATTAAAGGAAAATGTCTTACATTGTTCAAATCCATGCTACCTGATTAGAATTTATGACTGTCTAAAAATGCTTTGTGGCTGAATTACAGGGCGTGTGTGTATGTTAAACCTGGTGACTGTGGAAAGTAAGTAACAATGATATACAACTTAAAGAAAGATGATCAAAATCAAGAGCTGGTGTGACCAGTGGACTCTAATACATGTAAGTAGTTTGAGTGCTTGTCATCTGTCCACATGATCCTAATGTTGGCAGCCTGTTGAAAGTGATGCGTGGGAAACTGGTGCAACGTGATGATTTATTTAATGCTAATGGGGAAAAGTCCATATTGTTCAAATTAAATCCTAAAGCTGAAACAAATCATCCAGCCAAGCCCATCCTATGGAGTTTCATTGAAACAGTTAGTGGTCTCTTTCGTGACCTCAGAGTTGTAAAAATTAAACAATGTTAGGGGGCTGCTGTTTTCAAGTGCTTCTGTCTGCTGAAAGTGGCTGAGATTCTCCTGCAGCTGGCTATTTAAGTTAAAAGCCAAATGGAGAGATCACAGCACTTAGTGCACATTGGCTTCTTACTGCATCAGAGTGAATAATGTGAGAGATGTGAGCCAGGACTGTGCCTCAGTCTGTGTTTCTTTTCCCATCAGAAACTGAGTACCAGCAGTTCTTCTCAATTTAAGGAGGAAAAAAAAAAAAAAAAAAAAAAAAAAAAAAAAAAAAAAAAAAGGAGAATTTCTTGCTGCTTCACTTGAACAAAATAAAAGAGATTATGCAAAGATAGACTAAAGTGGGAGGAAAGAAAAAATATTTCAAAGGGGAGAACAGTCTACTTGAGGGCGCTGACTGGGTCTGTAGTACAATGTTTCTCCTACTTTTGCTATAAACTCATTCCCCCCTGGGCTCATTCCAGGGAATGAAGCTCTGCCACTTTTTTGTATGTAGCCTGAGCCATGGAAAACCACAATAGGACTTCAGTGACTGTAAGTAAAAACTTGAAGGTAAAAATGATTTGTCACCTTGAAGATGTAGAATTTCTTGGGGGGAAAAATGGAGGGTCAAAGTACTTATGAATTCACATGTACACAGAATATTTCCCTCAGTAAAAAGTAAAGAGCTATACCATACCGCAACACCAGTTTCACTAAAACCATAACATTATCCAATGGGAGGCAGCTTTTCCATCACTCGTGAGTGTCTTTGAATTTCTCATTTTCTGGAGGTTTCTAGCTATCCAGTGGCATGACTTGGGGCAATGAGCTTGCGTTAGAAGATAGTGATTGGAGAATTGGTCTGAATTCAAGTCAAGAAATGCCTCTGGAGAATGATCAAATACAAATACAGCACTTTTTCCTTCAGGTCCTTTTCTTAGTGAGCATGCAAAACAATGGCAAAATGTTTCTGTTTCATGGCCAATGCCCAAGTAAACATTCAGCTTTTGCCTCCAGCTGATGGAGTGATATAAGTTTGATTGCCTTATGTTATTGAGTGACTTGTCATTAGCATCTAGGGACTAATAATCTGTAAATTAGTGTTTATTCCATTGGTGCTTCAGTGAAAAGGTTTAATCCCTGAAAATATAAAAATGTAGATTTCTTTCTACACTGCTGTTGTAATTTCCTTAAAAATGAGGAACGAGGAGCCTACAAGTAATAAATCTAGAAGAGAGATACTCCTCGTGTTAGGAGAGACTGGGAGTCAGTCCTCAATAATCTTTGAGCAGTCCTGGTGGTTCTTGGAGCTGCCTGAGGAAGAAAGCAATGTCACTCCTATCATCAAGAAGAGCAAGGAGGATCTGGGAAACTACAGGTTGGTCACCCTCACCTTCGGGACTTGATGGAGCAACTAACCCTGGAAGCAGTGTCCAAACATGAGCAGGATAAGGCGGTGACTGGGAGCAGTCAGCATGCACTGAAGGGGAAGTCATCTTTCACCGACCTGATGGTCTTCTCCAGTGCGATCACTGACTTGGTGGAGGCGATGAGAACAGCGGGTGTTTACCTCAACTTTAGCAAGGCTGCTGAGACTGTCTCCCATAACATCCTTGTAGACAAGCTGATGAAGAACAGGCTAAATAAATGGATGGGAGGTGGATTGAAAACCGTCTGAACTTCCAGCCTCAAAGGGCTGTGATCAGCAGTGTGAAGTCCAGCTGGAGGCCAGTCATTAGTGGTGTACCCTGGGGTCGATACTGGGGCTGCGTCAGTGCAGAACAGAAAACTGTGAAACGTGTTCTGCCACTTGATGGCAGCTGACAACTGCATATACATACGCAAGGTTGTTGAAAGGACACAGAAACTGAATTGATGCCTGGAGGGG
Organism: Heteronetta atricapilla; assembly: GCA_011075105.1. Taxonomy (NCBI): domain Eukaryota; kingdom Metazoa; phylum Chordata; class Aves; order Anseriformes; family Anatidae; genus Heteronetta; species Heteronetta atricapilla. The sequence goes on from CM021734.1 coordinate 54,724,282, forward strand.
CAGCTAAACTACCTCAGAATTCAGCAATACAAATTATTTCAAGTAAAGGTTACTAGGGTTGCAGGGGGAAGCAAACTTGGTGAAGAAGAAAGTCTCAAGCTGACTGTAAACTCTTGAAAGAATAGAATAAATTGATGCCAGCCAGCTGTGAGAGCTGCTGACAAAGACAAGAGGCCGTGGAGCTGACCCTTGACACTAGCAGTTGCCATTGCCTGGCATGAAACCTCCCGTGTTGCTGGCAATAGAAAGACTGGGAACAACTGCTGGTGCCAGCAGGGGGGTGAGGAGAAGCCAAGCTGAGCAACAATTCCACCAGCATTTATTTACTCAAAGATCAGATGCAATATAAACCAAACCAGGGGACTTGGGGTAACAGGGTGTACTGACACGGAGGAGATTGCATTGCCCAGAAAAGGGGGATGTTTGGTGGCATGGCTACTTTATAGCTGGGTGGTTTCACAAAACAGTTGTTTTATCATGTTGTGAAACTATTGTGACCATTTTTTTTTTTCCTCAGGAAAATTGAAGATGAAATCGTGGCCTACCTACTTCTTAACCTTAATGTGCTTTCCAGCCTTCTTTTCTACAGTCTATTTTTGTAGCGAGTGGGAGCACCTTCTGTCCCACTGTCCCCTCACCACACACAGTTTCATTATGAATATCCAACTATATACGTGCAGGTCAAAACCGTATTACTTACTTCTCCTAGACCAGTGAAGCATTGCATTTGTATAAGGCTTATACTACAGCATGTGTACTGTAACTGGTGCTCTACTAATATCAGAGGAATTTTTAGCAAGCTCCAATTGAATTTTATACTGGATTAATATACTTTGATTAATCCAGCTTGTATCTGAACCACAATGCTCTTGATGCTTACCTTTTCCTTCACACTACCATTTCATTTAATGATTGTGGGAAGTGTCTTAATTTGAGGAAAAGATCTCTGAGGTACGCGTTCATGCACAGATCTATATAGATTTTTGGACTATGGAAATTATTCTCTACAGTACTTTCTGCAATTGTAGAAATACTAAAATCTTGCAGACACATGTGGGTGATCTTAAATGATGAAGAATCCCAAGTGTGTGGAAACTGTCCTTCAATTGTGAGCAGATAAACTACTTGGGAACCCCTTTCCTTACTAAATGCATGCTCCTGTAATTGTTCAATATGTTAATACAAAATATGGAAATTATGTGGCTAAATTAACCTTTCTGGAACTTGTTGAATAGAAGTACTTGAGCATGCTGACTTAGTATTGCATGAATGCATTTTTTCATGCAATTCAGGATTGAAATTCAATAGTGTATTCTAAACGAGTATGGAAAAAAGGTTCAATAATAAAGGCAAGTATTCCTAAGGCTCCTGCATTTCACAAGGTAGTTAAAGTGGACTAACTTTTATCCCTTTTCTGTCTTAAGCTTAGCTGACAAGTTTTTAAGTAGCATTGCTAATGTGTGCAAAAGGTGATAGATACAGGCAATACACTTTGCCTGTCTTGTATGAGACTACTCACTACTACTTGTATGAGTGATTACTGCTGCATCAGGATATTTTGTTGTGCATTTTGGTAGTATATTCTTTAACATTGTGACATATAACTGCAAGTTTCAAATTTTTGCAGGAAAAAGTGACCACAGTAGTTTTAGTAGTCAGGAAATCCAAGTAGCCACCCTTCTCTCCTGAATGTTTCAACTTCTGTATGCAAAATACATAACTTTTTTTTTTTTTTTCTATTGTAAGAGAGTCTTCTTGCAATGAATATCTGAAAATCCAAGTGTCCTCTCCATCTCTTCAATCACTTGTATCCCAATTTTTGAAGGATAACATGGTGCAGGAAGGAGGCAGTAAATTTATTAGCACTGGGCACTGAGATGTTCCTTTTCACAAGATGAAACTAAGCAGGGCTGCTTTGTCCTATTGCTCCTTGGGGATAAGTTAGTTCTTCAGTACACAAACACTACCAACAAGGACTTACCTCTAAATGATACTGAGATGTTTGTGTATACATCAGGTGTGACTATGAGATGAATTAGAGAGTGTCTAACATCACCTAATGCTTTGAGACTGGTGGAGCAGGTGGTTGATTTGAAAGAGTTTTATTCTTCTTCATATTATGTGGGCTATCAGAAATCTGCTGGGACATTGGCTTTGATTCTCTTTACTATCACTTAAAGATCTGTCAAGGTTCTTGCTCAATGTTTCTGCCTATTACTAAACTAAGTTTGTGTGTGTGTGTGTGCCCTGTTAGGATAATGCTAACTAGATTTTTTAATTATTTTTTAAATTATTATTTTTTCCCTGTGGTGTTCCATAGCCTGATGACACAGGGATGCTAGTGTGGCAGGATGATTTAGAGGCTGCGGGCTGTGGGTGGGACAGTTGGTTGCAGGTTCATAACTGTGTTCTGCAGACTTCTGATTTCAGCAGAACTGCTTCTGAATGGTTTGACACTGTGTGTCACGCATAGTTTGCTGTAAGATCATAGTTGGAGTGCTCAGGATATGGAAGTATCAAGTCCTTCATCTCTCTGAGTCCGCTGAAGAGTCTCCTGTTGATGTCAGAGAATTTTCGATTAAGTCTTTATATGCAATTGAACGTCCTCCTTGTAAACGAGTTAATGGCATTCACTGAGGAAGAAGGGTATGTCCTTAAATGCATATGTTCTGCCGGCTCTTTGATAGGCTTCCGTAAGCACTACCAGATTTGCCTATAGATAAAACATACAGAGACATATTTACAGAAGATGAATCCACGCTGCATTACATATCATCTGTGTGTCTGATCCACTAGACCTGTGGAACTTGTATTAAAAAAGAATGAATACAACATACAGCAAATGTAAGTGCTAAAACCAATATTTCTATATTTACACATTTCTTTTATTATATCTGTGTAGTAGTTCTTTGTGTAGGGGAGTAGAGGTTGATAAACACTGGCCTTTAAAATTAATTTCTTAGAAGAAAGTTAAATTAACTTGTGGAACGACGTACTCAACAGCGCTTTCCAAATGCATTTATTAACCCCGAAAAAGGAAGCCATTGCAGAATGGAGTTGAAACAACCCACACTGGGGGGCAGTGTTGACTGCTGCAATTACTGTCAGTCCTTGTTAGCCCAGAAGAATTTCCACAAACTGGGTTTCGGAAAGGCTGGGTGTGACGTTAGTGTGACAGTAAACATACAGGCATATGCCTCACATGCTTAGACCTCGTATATAAGAAATACCATTTTTTTCCTTCAGAAATGGTGTGGATATTGCCTTTGATGGCAAGTATCCACAAGATTTTTGTGAAAAGTAGCATGCCCCACCTATCTTACAGTTCTTCTCATCTGGTTCAACATATTTCTAATACAGCTCACGTGCCATAAATGAGTATGCTTCCATTTGCAGATTTGGATGAGCATTTCTGCACTTAGAAGGAATTAGAAGGATTGTAATAACATGGATCCCAAGTAAGAAGGAACAGATGTTTTTTGTTTCAGCTGACATAGGTTGCTTTGATAAACATCAAATGTCTGAGAAGCAGCTGAGAAAGCATCTATGAAAAAACTATTAGTGGTAATAGTACCCATGATATAAGAGAACTTAAGCAGCCGAGTGCTCCCCTTTCTCATCTGTTTCCTTCCAAGACCAAACTGTAACATGTATCATGATCATACTTGATATCTTATTCTATCACCATGTGATAGAGTTGTGTGAAGTCACATAGTGCTGACAACTGCGTATCTCTACCAACAAACGGTGAGATGTATTTCCAGCTGATGACAGTCCAGCATCGCTTTTGCAGGGTCGAGATTTGTACCTGGGGATGCAAAACCAAAAGCATTTAATGCTTCGTATATCTTGTAGTTATCTTCTGTAGCTCATGGTTTGAGAACAGAAAGCAGAATAAAAGCATGAAATCCAAGGAAAACATTGTCAGTATGTGCTTATAACTGTATTTAACTTAACATGAGACACCCTGTTGTCCTGCAAATGTTTGCAGTATTGTATGATCCTGAGATGTGATCCAATTTCTTACAACTATATTTCAGTGGCTGGGGCTGCAATACTGTAACATAACAAGCCTGTCAGCAAAGGACAAAGTAATGTAGACAGTACTGGGGGATTTTAGAAACCACTGAAAAAGATTTAGAGGGAAAAAAAAAAAAATCACAAAACATTTGAGCTGACTACTGTAGGGCTAAGCACTTTCTTCATTTCTCCTTTTATAGTCTTACTAAATAATAAGCCTAGGCTAGAGAGATGGATAAACTTATTCCCCTGTTACTGTCCTTTGTGTATACCAGCATAGTTGCAGTCCAATACCCACATAAACTGGGAAATCCATAATCACCTTATACATTAAAACACTTCAAAAAGCAGACTGTTCCTTCTTAGTAAGCAATAGAAGTGTTATGGTCTGTTGCAGTCTCCAGGTTTTAAAATATGCTACATTCAACATGCTTTGCCCCAGTAATTAACAGGAGGAAATAGTTGCAAGAAGCAAGGAAGCAAGACACTTGTATTATTTATGTAAAGAGGTTGAGATAAATTTCTCAGCTGGGATGTTAACTGTTCCTACAAATATTTTGCACCACTGTGAGTAGTTGTGGTATAATAATATGCACATCTACATAAAAACTTAGCAGCCAATACTACTTACACATTCTCGTAGCTGTGATGTTGATGGTTCATTTTCACCCTTGGTAGTGTTATGTTAACGTGTCAGTGCCAAGAGCAGTTTCTCCCAGCAGTAGGATTCTCTATAAACAGAATTAAACAGAATCTGTCATAAATCAAGCTGCTTTTTTTTTTTTTTTTTTTTTTTTTTTTTTTTTTTTTAAATAAACCATTTGTCTGATTGTGATTTCTCTACCCTGCGCCAAGTCAGAATATTTTGAGAGCTATCAAGTGAGCAATGAAAACACACAGCAGATTTTCCAGGTAGCACTTTATGTACTGTTAATGCACAGGGTTTTCGGTAGCAATTATCACCGTCAGAAGCAGAGGACTATTCCTTTTTCTTTATAGCTGGGTAACTGCAAAGCAGAGGTCAAGAGCTTATTTTTCATGATTCCATTCTGCTGTTGGTTTTGGTTGGCATTTCAGTGTAGGACCTCAAGGATCTGTATCCAGCAGGAAACTGATACAACACACAGCTATGCCAAACTAATCTTAGCCACCTCTGCACAGCAGCGCACGCCACCGCAGCAGCTGAGAATACGCAGTACTGAAGTCACAGTGCTGCTGGTTTGTACAGACTGTAGTGGTTCTTTACAGCACTGCAGCCCATCACCTTGTTTAGAGAGATTTTGGTGTGAGGTAAGGCTTGCTTGCAGCCACATAAAGAGTCTCTTAGATCTAGGCTTGACCCCAGATGACTCAAGATCAGGCATCACATTGTCTAACATAGACAGACTCCACTTCTGTGAGCCTAGTGTGCTGCGGATACTTCACGTTCTGGTTATACAGACTGGCCTGTCTTCTAAGGGCTTGGTAAAGCCTCATGGAGTTACCTTGGTGTCTGGGTACGTAGTTTGCTCTTGTAATCTAAACAGGCATCTACAAGGTACCTCAAGATTGTTCTAAAACAGAAATCTTCTGTTGCTCTAGACCTAAAATACCAATTTCTATGAGGTCAGCAGAGTACAAATTTGAATCTCCAATGTAGGTAGCTCAAAGAGGAAGTCGTAAGGCTGTAATTAGTTGAGTTGTAAATTTAACGAGGATACCCAGAGTAACACACACTGGTTTAAAATTCTTTACCTGTTCTAGTCTGGTAGATGTGTTTAGTGTACGCTCAACACTTCGAGGTAGGATCAAGTCCCCACAGAATATGTGCATGAAGACCTTCTCTTAAACCAAAGTGAGATTGGTGGTGCTGCTGTCCATCCGCACCTTTTCTTAACTGTTTCAGTGTTTGTCCAGAAAATAGGATGTGTAGTTACCATACCCAGGAGATATAAAAAGGCATAGCCCAGATCCAAATCAGAGAACTCTACTAGGTTAGTCACTGTTCTGGACAAGGGTGCTTCTCTTCTGTATAATCTTGCATATTAGAGGTTAGGAGGAAATTCTTCCTTCACTTGGTGGTGAGGGTTGCTGGCACGGGTTGCCCAGAGGAGCTGTGGGTGCCCCATCCCTGGAGGTGTTCAAGGCCAGGCTGGATGGGGCTTTGGGCAACCTGGTTTGGTGGGAGGTGTCCCTGCCCATAGCAGAGGGTTGGAACTGGGTGGGCTTTAAGGTCCCTTCAATCCAAGCCATTCTGTGAATCTTCCCCCAGATTCAAAGTGCTCTCTGTTCCCTGTATATAAAACTGCACTTCTGATGGTCACATGTGCTCCTTTGGAAACACTTTGTATTCTCTTCAGACAGACCCTGGTACTAGGCTCAGACTGGATCTCTGGCTTCTCGTGAGCCTTTAAGTCCAATGCTTTTGTCCTTGGAGAGCACACTTTTCATTTGTGATTCAAAAAAATAAATCACATTCTAGGTAAAGATGTCTTTTTACCAAAAGGAACTCATGTTCTTAACAGGATCCCACATGAATTTTCTTAACCAAGTTCGCGTTACCCTTAGCTTAGCAGAAGCTCTGTTCCCTTCCCTTGGTCAGAAGTGACAGATTCTCTTAGTCTTGGTGAAACCCCAAGTCTGCTGACAGTCTGCTTGCGTATTTCCCAAGGCTATCAATTCGGGCATAACGTGCCCCTAATCCTGGGGTCTGATCAGGAAGTATAACCAGCTTTCACTTAAACGAGGCCCAAAATAGGTCTGAATTCCTTTGTCCGTATGTCAGTCTTGTTTTCAATTCAGCCGCATGGATGCTAATCTATCATAAGCAGGATTCATTGTACATTCTTACTTTGCCGCTGTCTCTTCTGTGCTTTTGTGGGGGATCCAAATGCCCTTTCAGTGGTGTTTGATATGCTGAGCTCAGCTGCCTATGCGCTCTGCTGTGTTGCCCTAAATTTGCTTTGAAAATACAAAAATACAGTGAAGACTGATCAAATATTATTTTGTGGGATTCCTCTTGATTTCTCTGTACTGTGACACTCACCTCAGGACTTAGTAGGAGCAAAATTTCATTTCCATTGAGAGAAACCATAACAGAGAACTAAGCCGCAAATTTCTTTTAATCTATTTTACTCTGTTGGATCTTAGTTCTCCAGTTTGACAGGTAGGCATGGAGGAAAACAGGTACGGTCATTAATAGCAGTTGCGGTGGCTGCTGGTTTCCAGATCAAATGGAAAAGAGCAAGAAGAAATGGAAGGCTTCAGCCAACAGATCTCAGCTTCCAGGTGAATTCAAGCTTTCTGGCTGAAATTAAGAGTGTACATGTAACAGAATTTGTTTCTATATTGAAACAGCTGTCCACTTCCTCTCTCTGTTTTATTAAATAGTTTTTAATTACTGCCTGCACTTGCCTCACAAAGATAATACCTTCCTTATGGTGACTAGTTGTGCTACAAATCAGAACCAAGCCCATACACTAGCCTTGTCTTGCAAAAAATCTTTTTGGTCCTTTATAAACTTAGCTGTGAGCAATGAAAGAAGCAAATATTCTCAGACTGTAAGTGGTCCAGGACAACCTTCTTTTCCTTCATTATTTGGAGACGTGGCTTTCTTTTTTGTAGCCAAATAAGCATCAAAGGATCGCAAACTTGGAAACTGTGAGTTATGTAGGATTATGTAGAATGACTACAATGAACCCTGTTATTATGAGAATCAGTGTGGTACTCCTGCAGTTCCCAATTCAGTATTTGTTATAGTCAGAAATGCTAGTAAGTGAAATGTTATGGGATTCATTATGTGTAATTTTATAGGTTGTAACCAAAACCATTGACACTCAATAGAAATTTCTAATACAGTGCTTTTTGTTATACATGATATTGAATATCACATGTATATCCAAGATAGTTCGGTCATGGTTGTGTTTCTGTTAACAATGATTAAGGGCGAAATAACATTTCTATTACTGCATAGTTTAACAAATAAGCTGCACAGAGACTGAATTCTAATCCAAGAAATATTTCCACATAAGCAAGGAACAATTGCTAAGTACTGCAGAGCCAGCCAACACAGAATGACTGTGCGCCAGAAAAGTAACAAACGAAACCCTGCTATATATATTACTGTATGAACCATTGGGAACATCATAATTCTGGGTGTTCCTAACAGGATGCCAGAGATCTTTCTTCTTTCATGGTGGTCAGGGAAGATGCAGAGCACTGACTTGCTGGCATGTACAACTAAGAGAAAAATGTGATTTTTCTCCTTGAGATAAGCTGGAGAACACATGTTTTGCAAAAGCAAGAGGAAGAGGGTGAGGAAGATAGCATGGGAACAGACAAGATCTTGGATTATGTAACTCACTTTTGGAGGAAGGGAACCCCTTAGGTTCAGGCAGAACCTTCAAGTCATTTCTGATACAAACCATTGTGATCTCAGAGCCAAAAGAAAATATTTATTTAAAACATCCTTGAGCTTTTAGTGAAATTATTACATTTGTAGAAATGGGTGATTTGAAGTGAAAGGGAGCTCAGTATCACCACTTCAGGGCCAAGAACCTGGCAAAGGCTTCACAGCTCCCCTAGGTGAGAACGCCTCGTTCGTGTCTGCAGCTCGGTGGTACATTGACAAAGCCCCTGAGCGACCTCTGCGCTGGAGTCCAAGCCCATTGATGGGGGCCATTCGGACTCACATCTTCCTCTCCCAGTTAAGTCAAGCAGAATCAAAGCAGAAGAGTGTCTGACCCTTTTCCCTGCCATACCACTCCTTGATCTGTAATAACCGGTGTTTGTTGGACCTGGCCTGAAACAGTTTGTCTGCTTAGGAGAAAGTGGATGGCAATTTCTATACTTGCTGAGCTCTTAGAATACGTGATGAACACACTGTGATGTGCTGTTGGACTGCCCAGTCCTGCAGATTTTCACGTGACTTGCTTTTCCTATCCCTGCAGCTATAGGCTCACGGGGCAGTACGGAGGCAAGCGTTCTGGGATCTGACCCGAGGCCGACGAGACACCACGTACAGGAGACGACAGTTCATATACTCGCTCAGTCTTTCGTGTGTCACTTTGACAGGCACTGTGGAGTGTGAAGTTTTACAGATGCAGTCATAGGAAATAAAAAGGGTGTGACACAACGCCATGTTCCTATTCCGTAGTTTTTCCCAAGTCACCTTCATTAATCAAGAATCGAAGTTGGTAGCATAAGCTTCAGAAGGTGGTGAAGTACAAACATCTGTCAGTCTTAGGAGATAACAGCAGTGTTGTCAGACCTTCAGTGCTGACAAAATGAGTTTTACTCTGTGGAGCTGGGAAGGCCAAAATGTAGACAGCTATTGAAGCTGGAGATCCCAGAGGAAGTGTAGAAACTGCTGTGAAAACTGCATTCCAGTAAACATGAATGTTCTCCACTACTCAGTACAATGTCCCTTCTTGAGCCACTTTAAAAAAGTCTAATGTTCTGCTCTCTATAAGATCATTTACAAGTTCTTTTAAATTGTCAGTAAGTTTTTAACAAGCCTCTTCCTCGCTCCCCAAAGGTTTCTCAGTTAAAGTGCCAGTGCTTTAGGGCAAGTGCTGTTAGAAATGTCTGTTGTGCCAGATGCTTTCTTGGGCAGAACTGCTTACAGGGCAGAGCAGAGGTTAAGAAGCTGAGCATTTGATCCAAGTCTGTTGCCTGGGCACATGGAAACAGTGCTTCTAACCGATAGCACGTGGGAATGGGTAAAACACACTTGGCAGGAGGAATTCAAGAGTTGAGCATAAAACTAGGAATTTTACTGTTAGTATAGCAAAGCTCTCAAGCAGACAAACATATTTGTCTTTACAGGTGATTTACCAAAAGGGTGGGTAGGTATTTTCTTCTTTTCTGTAACACTGGATGTTCTCCAGGTGTTTCTTACAGCTATCAGAAGCTTCTTAAAGGGAAATGAAGTATAATCTCTATTGTGCTTAAACCTAAAGGGAGTAGGAAGAGCAAGCACAGCGAATCTTGTGATAGCAAGGTGCAGTCACTAGAATCTGAAATGAAGGCTGATTGCAGGTAGAGAAAAGGAACCAAATCAAACCAGATTCTGAAGCATCAGCTTGGCCTGGTTGTAACTGTCTCTGAAGCAAGCAGCTTCAAAACAGGCAGCCAGTATGTCTAACCTTCGTGCTTTCCAAGAATGGGAAATATTTCTTTCAGTGTGGAAAGCCTTGTTAATTCCCATTCATAGTAGATCCCACAGGGAATTCAATGGCAATGTTTTCTTCTTTCTCTCTCTCTCTTGCAGAGAGACCAGAAAACCTCCTGACTGGAGATCCTGGTTGGTGCAGCTGTAGCAGTTCTGAGACTTCGTCCTTCCTGACTCCGCACTTGCCGTGGGACTGGGCTGGAGCCGCACAGTACCGGGCCCCCTGGCTTGTGCACGGTTGGGCGTCATTAGTCCCCATGAGCTAAATTCCCTGGCAAAATTCCAGTGAAGAATAATGGTGGGGGGTGAGTGGGGGGATTCAGGACAGGACAAGCCAAATTCAGTTGAGACAACTCTAGCTAAGCCAGAAAATAGTTCTGAGCTTCATTTCGGGTTTATGTTCAAGTGGATAAGGAGGCAAGCATGGTAAAGGACCCATGAAATGAGCTAGTGAAGTCAGTCACCTTCTCACCTGTCCTTCCATCCTGAGACACGGTGACTTTCAGCTCTGTGGTGAAACTACTCCCTGAAGAGTTGCAAAGAGTCAGTAGGGCTCTCACCTGGAAATGCTCAACCTCTGCAACGAGATGGTGGAAGTGTGGTACAGAGGGAGGCACACACAGCGTGGCGCATTTGCTGCTTTCACTTTGTGCTCCTTGTCCCAGAAATCACTACGAGTTTTAGCTTTAAATACATGAGCTGCTTGCTTTGAAACTTGCTAGATATTTGCATTTTCATCTTATTTTGCTAATTAGTGGGAGAAAGGAAAGAGCTAGAGCTGTTTTTTCAGTTGCAGAACTTACCGGGGTGTGCTTTGCAGACTGCCTTTTGAGGTATGAGCTGTACGACTATGTTGCTGCTGTAAGTTTAGGTATTTTTAGATCAGAGAAATGTGTGGTGCTAGGCGGTGTTCCACAGTCATCAAAACAACAGCTATTACAAAAAGTCTTAAGCAAGCAAGATGCAAACTTGAAACCCCAGTTGGAAGCATCTATCAATAGACCACACCAAGCCCAGCCTAAGCCTGGAGCAAAAACAAATTAGAACACTCATCTTTCTTGAAATCCTATGAACATATTCTTAAAGTTTCCCATGAGGTTTCGGAAAGCCATTTTGTTATGAATAATTTGAAAAAGTTTAGATTTTCAATGCTGTTTTTAGCCTATCAGACAAGTACAAGCCCACGACTAGCTACCACCCAAAGTCAGATCATCTATAACTTGCCCACTAGGTTCTCGTTATGGTGTTTCTCGGAGTAAAATGTAAGTTTAGATACTTCTTTGCATGTCTGCTATTGCATCCAGGGTGCTATAGAGACTTAAACTGCAAAAATCACCACTTCAACAAGTAGTGTCTGCAGGCTGGGGATACATAATAGCTTGCAAAACTCGTTTTCTGCAGGAAGCCCTGCTGTGGATGAGTTATTAATCTCATGCATGTCTGTCCCTTCATGTCAGAACACCCAGTGCTGTGCATTCGCTGCAGACACAAGATTCACGCCTGACGAGTTTCCTGCCAGCTCCTGGTAACTGAAGTAAGAGCCCACCTTGTTCTCCCTGAGTGGGTCACCGTGTCCCCAGATGAGGTGGGCTGTGTAAATACCAAGACAGGGAAGCAGCATTTGAACTGGCTAGTTTTACTAGATGCTGGAGAAAGGAAGGACCTCCAAAGAGATGTTTTGTTGCCTAGGGATTTGATGGTTTGCAGTGTATGCATTTTTAAATAGTCTTAACGTGTTTCAGAGAATGTCATTTTAGATGGGATAATAATCCTAATAGGATTATTTACTACTTTGAATTGTATTTAGGCTTTATATTGCAGTAATCTGGTTTCAGTTCATGTAATCATTCTTGATAAGCAATATTCATTGTGTTTATGTGTTCCTTAGTCACTGGAAGTAGCAGTGAATTCCTCAGCTGAGAAAGGGAAATACTGTTTTAGACTCTAACATTTGTTAGAGCGGAAAAGCATTTCCTATCCAATTACACGGGCATTTTGAAGGGAGTTTTTCTTCAGACATTCTCATTGACAAGGAGGAACGAAGTCAAGACGGTAACAGCAAAGCTACTGCGGGTTCCTGAGTCTGGTCCCTTAGGGCAGGAGTCCAAGTAAAGTTTGTGACTCGATAAATGTGATACATTTCAGGTCGTAAGAGCCTGGCAGTAATGACGGTATGAAGAGGAAGTGAATTTAGCCATAAAAGAGATTACAGATATGCAAGAAAGAATACGATGGAAAAAGCACTTGAACCTGTCAGCATTTGAACCTCCTGGTCAGTCATAAAACAGTCTGTTCCATAAACTCTGCTCACATGCAGCTGGAGCATCTTTCTCTTCTAAAATGGTGTAAAACCTTGAAGCATTTGCCATGATTTTAAGTGAATCACTTGGCATGCATAAGGGCCTAAACCAGGATGATATACAGTGAGGAAATATATAAAACTGGGAAGCAAAGCTGCTGTGTAATTGCTGTATGGGAGGTGTGGTTGTCTGCCTGCGTAGTTGCTCCTGTGTGGCAATGTAGCAAGGTAACTCTTCCTCTTCGCCTTTCATTAATTACTAATGAACTGAAGAAATTCACCACAAGCTCATAACATCAGAACTAAGGAAGCAGTGCTGTGCAAAGGAAAAGTGCTGGCAGTAGACAGCCTGTTGCCAAAGAACAGAAATGTTTAGTGCAATTAAGTAGTATTTCTCTTCAGGAATCAGTAATGTTTGAGAACTGCGTCATTCAAGCTGTGTCATTTGTACAAGCTAGGGAAAAAAATCCTACTTCATTTAACTATAAAAGGGCAATTCTTATATGAACTGTATTTAGATAGGAGTTAAATTATCTCATGCTCCTTAAAATCTACAAATACACGTCATCACTTATTCCAGATGATAGGTGATTTAAAGCTAATTTATTACATCTGAAAATGATATATCAGCTATATATGATAAAGGATGAAGTTTGTCTACTGATTTTCTACAGTTAAAAGAAATTTGTGAATGGTATTCCCAGTGTGATTACAAAAAAAAAGAAGCACAAAATACATCCAAAGATGTAACAAATAATGTCTGTTCAAAAAGATGAATAACCTTGTTTTCATTCAAGGTTTACCATGACTCTTTTTGAAAAAATTAGTCTATTAACTTTTCCATGTGTCATGCAGAGCCTTGCTTAGAGAACTGGCATTCTGAAGATGTGTCATGATCTGTTATTCCAGTTGTTGTCATCACTTCAAAGGCACTTTCCATTTTACTAGTGAGGAAGGTGTCTGAGCACGCTTCTGTTGATTTATATTTCATGTTATGTTCACCATCACAAGCTGTCAGGGAGATGCAAGAGGTATCTTTGTTCAGTATATAACAGATTGAAAAGAAGTCATCAGGAAGGAAAATCTGAGGATGTTAATACTGACTCTTCTACCACTATTGCTTGAGCCAAACTGTGACACTATATGTATGAAAACACTGCCTTTGTCTCAAGTGAATCTTCCAAAAATTCATTGGTAGCTGAATAAAGCAGACACCTCCTAACTATTGAAAAACTGAGGTAGGAAGTTTACACGTAACAGGAAAAGGCAAATTCACTGGGCTGTGTCCACAAAGCGTATGGCGGGGTCTGCAGGTGTTTCTTCAATGCTCATTGACCCTGTGCAGTATCCTGTGAATGTGGCTTCCAAATCTGTTCTTCCTCTTGCTGGTGCGTTGTGTGACCTCAGAGCATACCTTTGTGTACTCCTGGTTCTGTGGTTAGTCTGTGCAGCGGTTAGCGAGCTTCTCTCTGCACTTACCGCACGCACGTGAGGTTTGGTTCCGACTGTCACTAATACTCGGTTCACGCAGGAGCAAAGGTAGGCTGGATTTCATGTGGTAGAAGGCCTATGTTTCCATAGTGTTTTTGCAATGTATTGCTAACAAAAGCTTCCACTTAAGACAGGAAATGCAAAGGGATTTCAATTTTTTTCTACATCCTGTTTATAAGCAAGCATTAAGTATGCTTATAGGGGCACACTGCAGCTAGAAAGGAAAAGCTTAACACCAGTGATTTGAATCCCAGAGGAACCCTCTGAGAATAGCCATGCATATTGAATACATGAAATGACAACCAGCTCTTACGTACCTGCATGAATGTGATATTGCATTTCTGACAGTATTCCTTTTTTCTCTTTTTAGGATTTACTGTACGAGGCCATTGTCTCACAAAGTTTTCTGGAGATGAAGTCTTCTAGAGGGAAGCTCTGAGAAATGTCAGTCATTCCTGAATGATTACTGGCTCAGATTTCCATCCTAAGCTTTCATCTATCATGCAGTACAGGGCAATCTGTCAGCCTGTTCACAGGAGACAAAAAGGTAAAAGTAAAGAGATAGTGATGGCAAGACACTTTGAAAGCAGGTGGAAATTTACTGTTAAACCTACCTATTTACAAGTGATAATATGATTTTGAAAATAAAATCCTTTTTGTTGATTTAGTAAAAACTAGATGCAAATTCGCATTTTGAGTCCAGTTCTGGCCAGGTACGTACATGCATATCTTTGTATACATCATGTTATATGTCAGTAATGCTCTTCGTTTCATTTTTTTAATCAGTAATTATTTGAAAGTTTTACATACACCAAGCTTAATCTTCATATAATGATATGGAATGTTGTTGGTTTAGCTCCTGCTCTTTCAGACAAATTATGCATTTGATTAACATAATTGTATGAGATGGGATAATTGGCTTATCTTTTAATAAGTTTTCTCTTTACGTTTCTTTCATGTGTGGTAAAAAAGTAGTGGAGTGGGTGCTAGAAGCGGTGATGTTCTGGAGAGGGAGCTGCTTTTTTAAAAAAAAAAAAAAAGTATTTCAAGTTGGTTGCAGGAAAGGGTGCATATTAATAAAATATCTTTAATAGGTTGTTGGAATTATTAATATAAATAATTAGATTTAAAGGGAGTTTTCAAAGCAAAACATCACTGAATTAGGAAGGAATGGGAAGGAGATAACAAGGAGATGGTAGACTAGAAAAACGTGTTTTTGAAAGCACAGGAGAATTTCTGCTAAGCCGAAAAACACAGCTTTGTGTAAAGACTTCAGGAATGTAGTGTCTATAGTAAAGTTGATGCTTACAAATAAAAATATTGTAATTTAGAGAGAGTCACTTGCTTGTGAAAGCCGTGAGCTTGATTATTTTTACCCATGTAGTGGTGCAAGGCAGGCCTAGACTATATAATTTTAAAGGTAGAACTGATTGATAAACTTGCTACTGCCTTAGTGACTCTAGCTTGAAATAAGTATTTCATGTTTTTGTATCCAATTGTTTCTGTGCCAAATTGAATCTCCCAGGGTAAGACAGGATGATGCAGTTTTCTGGGTGGGTGTCGGTATTACCGTACCCAGTTCATAAGTGGATTTGATGGGAAAAGCTGCCAAAGAAATACTAGGAAATATAGGGAATATAAACAGAGTACTGGTGAGAACAGTACTAATTTTACTGATATAAGTAACTAAACAAATTTATCATAGAGATTACATAAGGAATATTGCTACTTTTCATTGTTACAAAGACCACAAAGAGTCAAGTGTCTTAGGGCTGTTTCAGCTGCTCAACTAGTAGATAAATATCCCCATGCGTGCTATGCAATAGGCCTTATTTATTAAAAAATATATTTTTTTTTAAATGTATGCTTAAGCTTTAGATGTCTTTAAGGAACTGTCAGAGCATTTTCCTCACTTCACTCTCTTTTGCCTCACTTTTTCCACTTGCCCACATATGTTCCTACAGCTGAATGTATGGTATAAGCTTGAAATACAGCAGGCCCTCGCAATATGCAATAGGCCTTTATGGTGCTCCACAGCTCAGAGAGGAAATAGTCAAACTGTGAATTGGAAGAGTATACTTATTGTCATAAAATTAGTGTACGTAATTCTGAACTATACTGACTATAGAAAACTTACTACATTTTATTGCTATACCAATCTGTGTGCTGTGAGGCTAGGGTTAGAGGAAAAATTAAGAGCTTTAAAAATAATTATTTCCTTATATATTATTTCCTCCTTAGCTGTTTTGGTTGTTTTTCTTCTGTTTCAGTCTTAGTCTTTTTCAGTCATGTTTCGTGTGTGGAGCAGTTCTCCTTAGCAGAGTTTTACTTTCTCCCTGAGAACAGATGAAAAACTTGCACATATTGAAAAATAAGCCAGTGAGGGAAGCAACGTGTGGCACTTAGTTATCTAATAGCCTGTCACACAATAGGGACAGAGCGTTTTTTGAACTCCAAAGGGCATGCAGGGGGGTGTTAACATAGGACTCTCATAAAATGCTTTGGACGTGATAGACGGCTGATCCGTGGGAAACTGGCAAGGCCTGAATTGCCACAGACAGGGATTTGGATGCATAGATGTGAATCATGTTCATCAAGTATTTGCCAGTTTGCAGCTGTTTATTTTGCCAGTTTTTAAAACCTGTGTTTTAATCTCAAAGTTTAGAGAAAAGAAACAACCATGTTTTTTGCCTTGGCCATGAGTATTCCTAGTTGGAAGTCAGAAGTCTATGGAAAGATTGTAAATGGTATTTCAGGAACTTAGAACAACTTTACAGGATTGTGTGTTTTTATGGCTAAGACACTTGAACTGATACTTAGAACTGACATTAATGTACCATCCAAAACTTTTTTCTGGGATTAGATTTATACTTTTATATTCTCCTAATTCATGCACTTCGAAGATGTCATGATTAGAACATAAAAAAAAAAAAAAAAAAACAGCTGTCGTATGCAAAATATAGGTTTTGCTGTATGATAAGCCTGCACCGCAGGAAGCCTAACCAGACCCTAAGAATAATCTGTCCCTCACAAAAGCTCAACACAATTACAAAGCAGATAAGGTGAGCCCCTTGGGAGAGTATATACCTTCTGAAGCTCTCTCTGAAAGATAAGTGTTTGGGTCAGCTGCCTCTGAGTTTCAAACAGATGAAAACTTAACCACAAAGTGGCCAGCATATTAGACCGAAGAAATTAGTTATGAAATTTGCTTCATAAGCAGTTTCTAAATGTCAGTTCCTTGTATAACGTGATAAACTTGCACAGACAGAAGTCTGTCGAGCTGTGCAGTAATTAACATGCCTCAATAGGCTTGATTCTTGAGGTTTGTGTTTTCCAGCTTAAAAAATGAGAACTTTAAAAGCTTCAAGTTTTTCCTAACTTAAGAATACAACACGCTGCATCAGATCATTTTCTTCTCCTTGCTGGGTTTCATACAGCTTTTACGGTTTTACTCTATCCTAGGGAAAGACTTCTTGCTAACATTCAAGAACACTTTTGACTTCAGACTGCGCCAGGTGGCCAGCTCTGAAATGAGTTCACTTTCTCAATCAACTAAGCACTTAGTCATGCAGCTTCAGTGAGAGCTTAAGTTACTTGCATCCAAGCTGTCTTTCATGAATAACGAACAGCCGCCAAGCCACTGCCAGGCTTGGTGATCTTTACAGAGACATGGCTGCATTCTGTCAGTGGATGCAGTTCTGACAGGGATCAGACAGGCCTGCTTCAGAGGTAGAAGTGTCTCCTCTTTTTCACTTCTTTTCCCCTTTTTCCAAACATATCACAAGCATTAATGCTCTGGATTGATACTAATACAATAATTTAAACTGCACAAAATATTTAAAATGATTCAGTTTTTCCAGACTTCTATCTCAGTCATTGATGTTGTAGCAGATTGCATCAGGTTCTCCTAAGATTAAGCTGTCCCAGTTGTCTCCAGAAACAGTGAAGCTTGGAGAAACAAGTCAAACTAATGTTACTTGCAAATTTCTAATTTGTCGTACATCACTATTTTTAGCAAAAATAACGATGTTGTGGTGGCACTTTTTCTGCTACCATGTAGACTTAAAATTCCATCTTATTACAGGCTGACTGCTAACAGGGAAGCAGAGCACTGAATCGTTATCCAGCTCAATTCTTTATTTGTTAAGGCAACTTGACCTTGAGTCGCCTTTTTGTTAAAGAAGTTAGATATTCAGCTGAGATATACACTGTATGTAGACTGTATTTCACTATATATAATTATTACAGCTTGATGTAAATTACACCTGGACTCTTACTTTTCATCACTCTGCATTCATTCTCACTTGACAGGCAGAGAATGTTTCCAAATTCCCTGCTTTCCAGTGCTGTTTCAGGAACTGTAAACTCAGTGACAAGAAACCCATATTCCCAAATATTGTATAACACCTATGAGAAAACTTCTTGAATAGAAATCAAAGGAAGAAAACAAAATACAAGATTTTTATAAGCAGTTACAAAAGAAAAGTAAAAGTAATAAAAATAGGATATTTCTGCACTTTAAGACAGCTATTCCTTAGTTTACCAACAGAGAATGTCTCCATTCATGTACTTGGGTCAGTCCTGCCTCCCACAGATCATGAAGGACTTTTTTTGAGAGGCAGTGGAATGGTAAGATACTTCTTCATGTGGTGAAATATCTATAAAGGCATTTAGAAAGAGACAGAACAGCAACACCCAGTTGGCAGAAATAGAAAAGATGAAGACTCTGGCAGCTGTCAGAGCTGATGACTGTGAGAGTTGGTTGAGACATGAATGACTCAGGTGAGGTTTTACTTCTGCAGATTACCAGAGGAGCTTCCTTCACTTGCTGTATTTACTTTCAGTTGACTAAAACATTTATGAGCGTGCTCGTGATAAGGTTCAGATGGAGGAGCATCATTAATGGGTGATGCCTTCAGCCTCTGTATATTTTTGCATATCTTTAACCTAACTAGCTTTTGTTTGCATAGGTTAATTGTATTACATAGTTCTGTTCAGCTGTAGGCAGGTGGCAGAGTGGCCCCACGAAAGGTGTTGAAATCAAACCAGAAGAAAAAATACTCTTTTAAGCATTGCTAAGTCTACCTACACTCCTACACACAGGAGTACATGGTTTTGAACAGACAATAAACAACGCTCCCTGCAAGTTCTTGGAACATACTGAAAAATGTACAGCTGCTTACTGAAGGAGAGAACACAGCATAGGAAGATTTTATAGTCACCAATTTGGCAACAAGAAACAATGACAAACAAATCCATTCTCTGCAAGATATATACTGTAAATGGTCAAATATCAAAGGAACTAAATTCATTTTTATTATTATTCCATTATTGCAACAACAGCACGGTTAATTAACTCCTTGAATTGTGATCTTTTGGGCTGTTAACTTTCTCCAGAATTCTCTTTGTTGCTTCCTCTTTGCTGTTCTTCTGCCCTCTCATTACAAGGGCTGCCACGATAATTGTTCTGAATATTAACCATAGGTTGGAGAAAAATGGAAGACAAAATTATAGATCTTTCTTTACAAAGGAAATTCCATCTTTTTAGCAAAAAGTATTTAGACTGAAGGAAATATATTTGAAATAAATAAAGTTTGCCTGATTCAAATTTGGTTAATGTTAGCAAACGAGCCATTGTCAATCCTGTATTTTTATTCACAGGTTTCTCAAGCAGCTTTGAAGAGGTCACCTTTTGCTCTGACTGTCAGTAAAGTATTACCCTATGAAGTTGTGCATGTTAAGATGTTTGCAGTGGTATGTCTAATGGTATTTGTCCTGTGTCCCTAATTACTTGAGAATGTCTCGTGATTAGAGAGGTCAGGTCATCTGGAACCTTGTTCTCCATCTTTTTCACAATGAGAAACACCTTGTGTTACTGAATTTGTTTTGAACTGTTAGTTCAGGTGTTAAAATACTAGGGGCGTGTCACAGGGGTAATAACTGAGGCATAAGAAATGTCTCAGGGAAGACATCACTCCAAAATACAATGTGCCTAGAATTTACATCAGAGTGCTGCAACTGTTAAAACTGCTGGCCTCAGGAGATCATTCTTAGCCTTGCCATCTTTTATGTGTCGTGTTTGCAAAAGTTGTATGTTGTAGCAAGTCAGAGGACAAAATCCAAACAATTTTCCATTGGCAATGGTTTTTACGGAGGCTGGGGGGGGGGGGGGGGAAATGCCCATCAGGAGAACCACAAAGAGGGATGTAGGTTGTGGCAGACACAGAAGCTAATCCTGTGCTCCTGTTCTGCCTTGCTTGCAGAGGCATGGATTGCTGCCTTGTGCCGCCAATTTTAAACCAGAGGAAAACATACCCAAGTCTGCCAGTTGGGGAAAACAGGGTGGAGCTAGCCCTGGGCAGAATGCAGGAATAAAACCTGAATAAGAATCATCCAGAAGGCCAAAGGTATCTGTCAGGACAAAGTTCACAGGTAGAGATATCTCCAATTAATTCAAGTGGAAATAAGGAAAAATAGACAACTTTGGCCATGCAAGGAATCACTGAAAATCAGCCTGTATGCCTGGAAGTTTATATGATTTTTTCCAGCTACTTACAAAAATTGCCAGTGTCCTTAAGTCACACAGACTACAGTGAAATACTGCTAAAATATCTTGAGCTTGCATAGAAACAAATCTCTCTCTCTTTCTAAAAGAGGCTTTAAACTGGAGTATGCAGTTTAGTTGGTTGTGAACCACTGTCATCTGGTTAGCAAAGGTTATGGATTCAGCCAGAGACACACAGATATTTTCTTCTGTTGATGCAATACCTTTATATCAAAAATATCCTCAAATAATTCCTAAGTTAAATTAAATAGATAGGGGGAATGAAAAGCAAGGAATTGATGAGGAGTGAAACCTAAGTTTTCTTAAAGACTGATGTAGCAAGCAGGAGTAATAGAAATATTAACTATCATGGCATCTTGGTAGGCTTGCCCTGAATGGAGTTAATGTTTAAAATTAGATGTTTTTTCCACGCTGGCTAGTAAATACCTTCTATGAAAAGCTTGATGAGATGCAAATAGTTTCACATAGCATGAAAAGTAGTAGAAAATAACAAATATTGTGGTTTACTTAGGAATACAGGCTTTTGGTTAAAGAATTTGCTGGCATTTCATGCCTGAATGCTTTAAGGGTATTTGGCTTGCTTACAGATTTTTATCTCATTAGCTTTGGCCAATAAACTGCTTTTCATATTCATTTATTTGTTCTAAATTTTAGTGGTTTATAATCTTAACTCCAGTGTTGCTTTCCTGAGTATCTCCCTGGCAAAAACAGTTTGTATGTTAGAGTTCTATGAGGCTTGTTATTATTGTTCAAATAATGTGGAAGAACACTAATAAAATGCTAAGTAAACCATTCACCATTTCAGACATCTGTTTCAGTCAAACAGGAGCCCTGGCTTATTTCAGATTTCAAAAAAATTAAGTCTTTTGATTTACTTAAAGAAGATGGGACACCTGTCATGGCAGTGAAGAGTTTTACCTAAACCCAAAGCCATTTAGTCTCTGAGAATGAAAGATACTCAAGGCCGCCTTGAAAAGTTAGATGTTTGCTTACTTCAGACAGACTACTGAAATTCATATGCTCCTTTTTCTTAGAAATTAAGCAGCATAGTTTTAGTAGACTATTGAATATACTTAAAAAAAATCCGTGTTAAACACAACCTGGTTTTGTGTTAGGGCTTATTAAACCATGGACCCAATCACTTTCCCATTCTCTTGTGCCCAAACACTTTCCCATTCTCTTGCTTTCTTTTGAATAATGAAGCGTGCTGAATTTTTTCCCCTTGAATTTTCCTTTCCAAAAATTTGTTTTCAGCTTTGAGAAATGAGACACTTGGCATTTTTTGTGGTATTTTTTATTTCTTGTACTTACACTGTGGGTTTTTTCATATGTTTGCTCCAGAAAGGTTGCATGATCATGAAATGGGACTATAGTTCCATTGTATTTTAATGAAGAGGAAGAAAATGAGCACAATGCTAAAACTAGTTTCTCTTCCTTTAAAAGGCAAACATATATATATATATATAAATTGTTTACAAAAGTCCTTTAAATGAATACTTCAGTCTGTTTCATGTTTAAGTCGTCATTCAGCAGAAGAACAAGTAGCTAACTACTGCTTTTCCAAAGGCTTCTTCGCCTTTGGACCTAATATAGTTAAAGATCACTGGGTCATCACGAAAAAGTCAGAAGAAAGGAGTTGGGGGTTTTGGCCTGGAAGCAGTGTATTTGCCAGATTAATATATTTGCCAAGCTACTCCTGTACTCCTAATACCATGATCTTGTATGAAGATGTAATACTATTATTTGTGATTACAGGAAGAAAGCAGGTAAATTCTGTAAAGCCATCTTAAAGCATAGAAAGGAACCATGTTGTGGCATACAGTCAAATATATTTGTAACTTCAATTAGAGGGAATCAAGAGATACAGAAAGGAAAATTGTTCCTTTTCAACCAACAAACACCAGCAACACTAAAGGACAGACCATTGTTTCAAATTGATTTCCCTAAAACCATATGGAAAATTCTGCTTCATTCCCATGGAACTATTTGCAATTGCAAAAGAAATTCCGATTCCACATGCAGATGAAATGAGCAAGTTTAAAAAACTTGGAAAAAAAAAAAAAAAAAAAAAAAAGCTGAATGGAAGACTGTGCTTATCTGTCAGTTCTTGTTAGCCTGGTGGTTGGGGAGCTCATTTAATATACAGAAACACAACCGTTCAAATTCCTGCTACACCATCTTCCACCCTGGAGGGCATCCACCATCCCCAGGAGACTGTTTTCAGTTTTCTTAGGAGGGTTGTTCTAATTTGACAAGTCCATATGCTTCTGAGCTTGCCAAAGATGCAGAGAGATGCAGATAACAAGGTGAACCTGAATTTTCTGTGTGAGTACCACAATGTCCAGTGGTTTGTCATTACAGACAGGAGGTCTTAGTGTGGCTGTGACCAGAATCTAAGCTTGCCTTGATTTGCTTTGATTTCTATGAACATTTTTCTTTCTCTACGGAAAGACGTTTGCCGTATTTTTATGTTTGTTTGTTTTTATGTGAGAAAAAATCTGACAAACATTTCACAGACTCAGATAACTTCAGTAGGGTCATGATCTTGCTTTTTAAATTCATAGATAGTTGATCTTTCTCTCTGCGTTTGGTATTCTTTTGTTATTCTTTTATTTCACAGTGAAGATGAGAGAGGTAACTCATCCATCCTAGAGCAGTTGACACTGCTGTTTTCTGCTACTGTGATTAGTGAGGAAAGTATCCTTGACTGAAGCAGAAGCACAGTTTGGTACAGTTTAATCATCACCTTCCAGAGGAAGCTGTGGTTTGCTTGGAAACTATTCTTACCCTTATTCGCTGCTGCATTCAGAATAGTCAAGTGTTGGAAAAATATGTTCTTCTGTCTCTCCACCTTCCAAATAATGTTTGTATGCAACTTTACAGATGTAGCTGGCAACACTGGTACAAAACTCTGGCTGGGTGGGTGGTTGGCTGACTCACCTGATGTGTTTTGATCCCAAATATGTCATCACATGTCTCCTCTGTGATTGTAGTTTGAAGGAGTGAGCACTTTCTTAAACTACTTTAACTAAACCACCAAAGCTTCAGCTGAAATGAACATACTCCTTAAAGAAATCCATTCTTCAAGGGTTCAAACCTCTAACTCGTGATGTTTCTGGGTTTGGGACTGGAAATTTACAGAAACTTACATTTGTTTCCTGTTTTCTCAGAATTTTATTTTATTAGTCATTGCAGATTATTTTGCTGGGAAAACACCAGGAAACATTCTGTGAGACAGTGCTGAAGTCTCAAAGGCCTTTTTGACATCTTGAGTACACAAGAGAGAAATCAAAGTACCTGCAAAAACCTGCTTTCTTTCACAGTGAAGCATTTTCACAGCAGTCAGCATTTCAAACTAACAACTGCTACACTGACCGCGGGGTCACCGGGTGCCCTCTCCATACGTACTCTGAAAGCTCCTGAAACAAGAGGGGTTTCCCAGTACACCTTCAGAGGTTCATCTTTCTGCAAATCACTGTAACTAGGAGAATATGTTTACATGAATTTCTTCTGAGTGCTGTCAAGACCGTGCTCATGTGTTATGCTCTCTTTTAATAATAAGGCTCCCTGTCATCAGTTTTCTCATTAAATCTTTACATGGGTTATTGTTTTTCTGCATCAGCGCTTCCATCTCCTCACCACAAAAATTGATAGTCTTATCTGTTGTTTGGGCAGACCATGCAAGCTACTGATGGTCCATAACAACAACAAAAAAAGTGTGTGTGTGCACGTGTGTATATGTGCTTATGTATTTTCACTCAGGAAGGAAGACGGCGGAAAGGGAAGAAGTTCAGCTAATGTTTCCTGTGTTGGCAGAGATTTGGACTTGGCAGTGGAGCTGATGTATGCATCTACCTTTGGATAGTTTTCTTCAAGACTTGTTGTCCAGCTTGTGTGTTATAGTGACACAGTTTCCCAAAGCAGCCAGCCCTGTTCGGGTTGACAAGCTCGTGAAGGTAGGAGAGGCTGTGAGGAGTGCATTGGCAATGAGAATTTTGGCCTGACTTCTCTAAGGAACTGGACTGCCTTAGTCCTGCATTCAGTTCTTTTTCCTTGTGCTAGCTAGTCGGATTTGGGCCTTACCAATTTATGTATTTCTCCTTTTTCCTTTAAAAAACAGAGTAGAAATTATGACCCTGAATACCTTTGAGAACATGGAGCTAAAATGAATAGTTCTACTGGGGAGATAAGCACATGGAGAGCAAGAGAAGGCTGAGAAAAGCAGCGTCTGTTTCTGTTTTCCTTTTTCCCTTTTTTCTTTCTTTTCTGTTCATAAATATGGTAGTTCAGGATCCTAATGAAAGCGCAGATTGCCAGAGAGAAAGAGGCTGAGTCTTTCCTTCCTGTACCTCCACGAGAAGACAAGCAAGCGTGACAGGCTGGGGAAGGGGATAAGTCCAGAGCAGCCCGGCCAGCAAGAAGCGAGAGCTCCAAGCCACACTCCCACTGCTGCCCTTTCCTCCCAGAGGCCACGGGGCTCAGCTCCCCTGCAGGTGACTCCATTTGGGATGACACTTCCAGCACTTTCTCTATGCTGAAGGAGGAAACACTGTCTGAGAAGTAGGACTAAGCCATGGGCAGCTTTCTATCCTTGTCCCTGCCTCTGTATATAGTAGGGGAGATGGGAAAGTTGGTGAGGTTTGGGGGGGGACTGCTGCTGTGATTTAATTTTAAATGTGTGAGTGAATGCTTTGAATCCCATGATACATCTATAGCAGCAGCTTAATTTTGGCATTTTCTTCAGAATCATTTGTCTTTGATTTTTGAATCAGTTTCGAATTTCCACCAGTTTTTCTTGAGTGCACTGGTTGCGTAAAAAATGAGGGACTGTCTGAAGGACAGTTTTGAATGTTGTGAATGAAGTTCTTCTGTGAATCTCATTAAAGGAGTTCACCTTTCATGTAAATGGATGATCAATATGTTAAAGAAGTGCTGTTGGACCATCCGGTTACCTAGTGAGTGGGGAGATCTGTCCCCGGTAATCTCATCTGTGAGGTGGAGTAGGATCTTCCATCAATTTTCAAAGCAATTTCTTTCTTTCTTCTGTCCACCATCTGCCAATTTCATTGCTATAAAGAACTATGAGGAAAAACAAGGTTAGAGGTCTGTCTTAAATTGCAAAGAAACCTGAAATTAGAGTTAGGACTGAAAACCCATCCTTAATTTATCTCACTGTGTCTGTGTATTTCAGGTGTATGTCTGCACTTGCACATGCCGTCATGCTTAGACAAAGACAGGAGGAGAAAGTTTAGGACTGCCATTTCAATCTTCACTCTCAGGTTCCTGGCTTTTGTGTATCTTGAAAACAGACCTGTGACATTATTTTAAACATTTGCAAGTAGCTTATGAACTGTCTTTGAATAATGTTATGTCTGGAATGTCCCAGGCAGTAACGTCTGAAGAGCTGTCCTATAAGTGAGGTATACTATAAGGCGGCCACATAGTGATATTGCAAGAATTTGTGTGTAGGAGAACTTATATCTGACATTCCATCTTGTTTGTTTGTTTGTTTATGTTGTAGAAAAGGGACTGATACACAGAATTCAGGAATGTGCTGCATTGGGCCATATTCAAACAAAAGATATATTGATAACAGTAATTAAAATAAACAAAATACTAACAAATTGATTTTGCATTTGGAGATGTTGTTCCAAGAGGGGTAAACTGAAATTTCAAAGATAGTCTTACTACCTACAACCATTCTATTTCTGTAACTGGCCCCCAAATTATTAAGGTGAAAAACATCAATTCCTCTCACAGTATAATCCTTTCTCTGCTGCCTTATCTTTGGCAGTCATTGGTGGCAAAACTCTTACCAGCATTTCCTAAATTACTTTCATCTGTTTGAGAAAGCAGGCAAAATCAGTTTCAAGAGGAAGGCTATTTCCAGGGTTAAGTAAGTAGTCAGAAAAATATAAGTACATATATAATGCAATTGTGGTATTCTTCAGGCTAGAGCTTTTGGCCCCATAACCTCTGAGGGGTTGTTCACATAAAAGACTTAACTAACCACCAGAGGAGCTAAGTCAAAATAGCTTGCATCTTGGCTCATCAAAGCACAGAAGTTAATAAACAAATCTACCTGTTGTGAAGCTCAGTGCTGGAAATGGAGAATAACCAGCAACTTCCAAATAGAAGCTATGGTGGAGTCTTGTACACATCCTGTAGCCTGAGATGACTTGCTGTCCTTGTTCAGTGTTTCCAAACACATTATTAGGGTGGAGAAAGAAGTGTTGATGAGGGAGTCACTTTAGAGTGCTGGGGGTGGGTGGCTTTTTTTTTTTTTTTTTTTTTTTTTTTTTACTAATGGACATCAGTGTTTGTAATGAGAGACTTCCAGTACTCTCTTTGTAGTGAGCTCTTTGTGATAACATGATTATTCTGTGATCTAAAACCTCTCTCCCTGCCTTCAAAGCAGCTACAAATTATAGAAGATTTCATTGTAAAGTCTCTTCCTCTCAAAGGCTGTAAGCTTTTTACAAGACAAATTACATGCTTTAGATCTGAAGTGCATTTCTTTTGTTTAACCTCCAGTCTTGCAAACTGAGAGGAAGAGTTCCCTGTGCATGGTGACTCCGTGGGTCACAGCTGCTCAGCGGGGCTGGGCACCACCTTCCCCAGGTGCAAAGGAAGGCTGGTGCCACTCAGGCCAGCCCAGCAACACCTGAAAGGAGAAGCAGAACTTGGAGTGTTGGAGTGTAGAAGTTCTCAGAGAATGCTACTGCTAGTTGTAGAGGTAGGCAGCTTTTCTCTTTATAGGTTAGAATGAATTAATAAGTCTGACTATGGTTTGTTTGCGCTTCTAAATGTGGAAATGTTTGTCTTACTGATAATCTAACTAGAATGGCTCTTCAATCAGTCTTTTTAAAAATATTATTCCTTGTTTAGCTTCCCTTTTATATTAAAAAGGGGCTTGTTTGAGTTTTGTTTTCTGGCTGGGGTGTGTGTGCGTGTGTCTTTTTGATTTGCTTGCTTTTACAAAGCGGTTAGCTGAAATTTTTGTGATCCTGCTGGGAAGGAGTAGGAGGCTCAGATGATGTGACCCCACTTAATCAAGGGAAAAGGTGAAAGAAAAGAAACATTACAGAACTTTTTCAGTGTGTTCTGATAGAAGAGCAAAGTTTGTTTCAGCTAGAGCTCCTGCCGTAGCTAGGCTGTGCTCCTAGCTAGAGCGTGCTATGATAATGGCACGGTACAGGATGTTCTTGGCCTGTGGTGTGGCACTGGGACCGGACCTTTCCAGATGCTGAGCCTTGAGAGGATATCTTGAGAGTCCCAATTTATGACCTTGGGAAAAGTTTGCTACTGCTCTGATTTGTGAACTGCATTCCAGTCACTAAGTTGCTCAGGAAGGTATGAAATAAAACTAGATAAAAATAATGTTGATACTGCCTTAGCTTACCTACAGCAGCTGCTGTACATGAGAGGTCATGGTGATATAGCAGTGTAACTGTAAGCATGTTAATGTCCTTCCAGGTGTGTCACAGGCTCTCTAATTTGTACTTATACTCAAATGCGTGAACATAAATGAAGGGGAGCGTTTCTTGGCATTTGAGATAATGGAGGACAGTATCAGATTTTAAAGTCTCAATCTGTGAATGACAACCTTTGTTCAAACTTCTTTACTGAGCAGGTGGGAAAATTGCTTCTAGTTGGCTTTGGTGTCTGTAGGATTATACAAACACATATCGTGGGCACTCAGACCCAACCGAGAGTATGTGAGGCTCTCTAGAGGAGAGAAGCAGGAGGATAGTTTCTTAGTTGGATGCAACTTTATTTACAACTCAGTACAGTGACAATACTCTATACTCGTGAGGTTTTCTTACCACTGTTAACCTTGCTTATATATGTGATTACTTGTGTTTGTGTCTGTACCTGTGCACAGCTGGTCCTCTTTAAGCCTCTAATTGCTTACAGGAGTTCAAACTGCATATGAGCTCCTGCACTGTGCCATAGACTTGGCAGTAGTTTTCAAGTACGGTCTATAAACTTTTTGTTCCTATCCAAAGATGTGGATTCTGAAGATGTCTGATGATAGTTTCAGTCTGTTGATGCTGCATTTAAACAATCTCCTTACTGGGGTGTAGAATCAATAGATAAAGAACTCAGTAGCACAGAACAAAGTAATGAGTGCTTGTGTGTCAATAGCCAAATCATATGAGATTATCAATTTGTGATGTTGTTCGGGGTCGGTATTTGTCTTTCTGTTTGCACTGGCGATGTAAAGTATTATATTAGTGAATGCTCTTCAGCTTAAACTTGATAGCGCCTACACCGAACTCTACCAATTAGTCTTGAAAAAGTGTTCTGAATTTAAAGTAAACTCTTCAGTTGGAACAAAGGTGTTCTTGTTGCTGCTGGAGTTCTTATGAGCTTCCTGGGTGTTATCAGACTACACCATATCTGCATCCTGAGCTCCTGCAAAGTGCTGCTAATGAGGTTTTTAATATTAGTCTAGCAGGCTTTCAGATCCTTTTCTAAAGCTCAGAGAAGCACTTAGCTGTGGGACCCTCTGAAGTTCCTAGCATGAGAACTCTCCTTTGTTACTTAGAGCTTTGCATTTCCTGATATTTCCTACTTATACTACATCGCAGTATAACAATAGAAAATGAAATTTAACGCTGTCTTGGGCTTTTCTAATACTTCAGAGTATGAGTTGAAAAGAGTTATAACCTTATGCAGGGCTCTAAAAAACACAGAAACCTAGGGGCAGTCTTCAATGCAATTTTCCACATGTATATTCTACTATAAAGCACCTCTGTTGGCTTACAGACCATAGAACTATCAAACTTCAATCTCAAACACAAGTTGTTGTGTTTTTTTTTGTTTGTTTGTTTTAATATTAGGAAGAGGAAAAAGTTGCTGAGAAGTGATTGCTATTCCTGTACACAGTTGAACTTGGAGCATGTGTTTGAGACTCTTCCTAGAGAGAGCAAATGTGACAATATCTTCATTAGGATATTCAACTGCCAAATGCTGGCCTCAATGATATTGCTGAAGTGTTAAAAATCAATCAGTAAGAATCACTTGAAAAGGTTGTTACCTTTATTCTCTTTTTTTTTTTTTTTTTTTTTTGAGACCAATCAGCCAACAAGAGTTAAATTTGATACAAGGCTGTGTAGCAGCACCTGTTGCTGAGGGACTACTGGTAAGCGTAAGCTATTGCTGCTCTAGTGATGGTGTCTAGTTATTGACAGGGGACTGGGAGGGAAGTTGGACTGTTACAGAGGGCTCGCACAATGCCTGTGGTGTCTGATTCATCTCGGTAGCAATATAGGGGCTGAGAGATGATTTGATAAATCTCTACCTCATCTGGAGGCATAGCTGTTCACTTTCCCTCCATAGCTGGGGATCCTAGGAGAAGACTTGTGGTGGTTGAAAAAGGTTTTGTGCATAGTGTCTTGCTTGTGATGACTCAATGAGTTGTGGCATCCCCACCTAAGTAAAACTACTTGAAAGAGGTTTCTTGCTTCAAGAAAAGTATATGCTCTCTCACTACTTCTGTTTCTAGCTTGCAGTTTGTTAATGTTATTGAGAGGGTTCTTCTTTTTCACAAAGCTGCCTAGTCTTTTGATTGTGCCAATTCTTCTTCACAGAAGAATAATAGTATAAAAGAAGTTGGGGAAGAAAGTAGGTTGTATTCCTTAAAAGGCAAAGTGACCCTTGTATAGTGGAGGCAGGGGGAAGACAGATAAAAGATGTGGCATCAATGGCTTCTTGCCTGTGTGCTCTCACGGAGCAGCGTCTTCCTAGTGCTGTTTGCAACACTCATCCTATAGTTCTTTGTCAGCATTTCTATTGCCTCAACTGAATCAGGATGAATTTCTGAGCAACAGCTAATCTGGGTGCACGTGAAGAGTGCATGACCATACTACTATCAACGTTTTTGTTGACGTACATATCCTATATTTGTTTTCTGTAGGCTTTATAGGTTTGGTTTTCTAAAAGATTTAAGTTAGAAACTGGCTTCCCAAAGTTGGGACACACAGCAAATGACTTTCTCAAAATTCTTGATTTTTTTTTATTTATGGCAGTGTGGTAAAAAGAAAAAGCCTCAGCATGTTGTTAAAGATAAACCCAAGTGGAAAAACCACGATACATGTACAGCACAGCTTCAAGTCCATCTCTAGTAGAACATTGAAGTGTTTGGTTTTAATTGGTGAAAGTTTCTAAAATGTTTCTTCCTCAAAGAACAAATTGAATAGTTGCTACAAGGTCTGAGAATCGTCAGGGACAGATTCAGCTTAGATTTTCTATATCTAGGTTACACTTAGGGAAAGAATAGTAGCATAAAACCAGTACAGAGTGGAAAACTTTGGCTTTTACAGATAAAACTGGAAATTAACTTAATTTCAGTATCCTGAAACTCTTGACCAATCCAACTGCTGTACACATTATCTTCTTGTAATTAATGAGTCATCAAATGTTACAAAAATCATACAATTTTCTATTTTAAAATATGAAAAGCAGCCAATTCTTAGAGCCACCCAACTGCTTTTACTTTGTAAATATAGGGAGCAAGTCTCCAGAGTGGCAATAGCTTGTAATAATTATGGGCAAGTAAAAATCTATCAAATCATACTCTGCTGAAGAATGGATCTAAGGAAAAAATAGTTTTTTTTTGTAGTGAAATTGCTGAGTTAGAGATTTGACGAAAACTAAACCAATTTATAAAATGCACCAAATCACTGTGGAAGCCTAAACTGAAGTAAGCCATCCTGACTGAGAACAAATTGGAGCAAAGATATGAAGGAAACGATTTGTATATCAGCCACTTTTGTTTTGCATGACGGAATTTACTGTGATGAAATCTGGAAAGTACTGACACTGATTGTGTCAGTACTTTATGAGTTGTTTGTAATGATTTGCTAAAAAAAGGTCCTTTAACATCCGTAAATATTTGATGGCTATAATATATTGCTGTATTTCTGTATTGTGATAAAATACATGGCAGATGCTTTATCTTAGTGGGTTTTTTTGTTTGTTTGTTTTTTATTTATCTTCCATTGACTTGCTTTCATCCTCTTTTATTCCTGCTGACTTTGGTAGATGGTGAGATCTAGCCTAAAATTGGATGGCTCCTGCTTCAAGGGAGAGACAACTAAAGGATCACACACCTAAAATATGTATGCTTCACAGTGGCTCCCAAATCCCCAGGCTTTCTGCATGAAGTGCTCACAATCCTGCCTGAGCAGATCTGAGGACAGCTGTCAGTTCTGTAGTCCTCTCTGATGTTGGGTAGTGTTTATGTGAACAACCTCACTGGCATTTGCTTTGTATGACAAAGAGTGCTCAGAGGTATTGAGGAGAGAAGGACTAGCCTATTCATTTCATAGAACCCAGTGTGTGGCTTAGGATCTTATTTAAGATGGAAAGGGAGATCATGGGCAGCAGACCTTTAGATAAATTAGCAATCTGGCCTACCTGGGCAGAAATCTGTATAATTTTGGTGCTGTTGTTTGTTTGTTTTAAAACTGGGAAATGTCACACAAGGAACATAGCAGCATGAAGGATGGAAGGAAACCCATGCTGTGCATTTGGTAAGCGTGACTTGGTGGCTACTTGGCTGCCAGAAATCAAATGTATGAAGTGTGCATACAGGAGACTGAAATGTTTTTGGAACTCAACTGAACATAAGTATAAAACTGGTTTGTTTATATACTTCTGCAAAAGCATGCAACCGTTGGAATTTCAGTCTACTCACATACAAGTGAACTTTTAGAAGATGGGCATGGTATGCTTGTCAGAATGTCGCAAGTGTTAATAGAGATGAATGTATGAAGTAGCAGTGTCTTATCCAAGTCTTCGGTCATGGTCTTAACTATTTCCTCTCCATTAAATGCATCACACTACAAAATGTGAATCCACATGATAGTCCAGAACAGAAACAGAGGACCCCTGATTTTATTTTTGTGGATTGTCACTGGCTATGCTCATTGGCCTCTAACAATTTAAAGTTGATTCAGAAAGCATATTTGATTCAAAATATGCCTCTCCTATATAACTATCTAGCTCTCTCTCTGTGCTGCTAACTTCTGAAGCAGTTATCAAGAAGTCTGGGAGAGAAAAGAGGTTTTGTTTTCTTTTTTGTTGCTTTTACATGCTTGTGTTAATGCAGTCTGGGAATGTGCTCAAAGGCACAATTCCTACTCCCTGTACAGGGTAGGACGGTTGTGTGTGCAGGAGCATGTGCTTTCAGCTTTCCCTCTGCATTCTGAAGAACCTGCCTGTGTGTGGGGAATGCACATAACTGCCCCTCGCACAGGGCTGTAAATGGAGCCTGTAGCCAGATACAGATCTATGATGTGTTTGTATTCTACCACCAAAAAAAAAAAAAAAAAAAGGTAGAGAAATATTTTGTCTGGGCACAATGCTTTCAGTTTGACATTAGTCTAAGCAAGGAAAATGTTGGTCTTTTCAAAATCTGTAATTATCTGCAAGCCTCATCTATGTACCCCAGCAAAGCCCCTGAAATGGACAGCAAAGTCTGGGAGCTTTATGCACAGGAGAGTTTCTTGATGTTTGTGTGTGTCACTGCCCCATTGTTCCACCTTGTCAGTCAAACTCGATGAAGCCTCTGGCTCCGCTGGGGGGAGAGTTATGGTATAAAATCCACACGGGAGTGTTCCATGCGGCAGCTCCCAATCTTCATTTGTGCTCTGCAGCTCTGAGACAGGGAGGGTCGAAAGAGGTCCTGAGGACGGCAGCTGCAGCATGAGTTTTTCCCCTGTTTAAATGGACTAGCCATTTCTAAAAGTTGAATAGTACCTACTCACTTTCAGAACATGTGTAATTTCAATATAAAACTTCTAAGAACTAACAAATCTGTAAGGAAAGAATATTATAGATGGACTAGTTACTATTTATATTTTCAGTGTTTATATATAAAGGAGGAATCTGTATAGTTTTAGCTGGTCATAAACCATTTGCTTAGGGAACTGTCACAATGTTTGACTGTTTTGGAGTAATTACTAGGATCTTCATTAATAACTGCATTTTTACAGTAATATGCAAAAATGTTTTGTGAGCATCTTGAAGCCATCATGTGCAGTTGTGCAATGGTGGAAGATTCTCAATTTTAAGTAAAGTCTGACTATTCATAAATTTACTTTAATAAACCTCAGAGGGAGCTCTCTCACTCTGCATATGGATTTAAATAGCTTGTGTGCTCATAATGATGTGTTTAACTCCGGGATTATTTTACATGGAAAGCTTCTAATTGGTGTTTGTTTACTCTCGTTTATCATAACTGTTCATCCAGAATGCAAGGTGTCCCATGCTTTAACTTGAAATACCTACGTCAGTGCTTCAGTGTCACTTGGAGGGGTGTGTGCAGGGGATGCATGAATAATGACTTCAGATTCCGTAACAGCCTGCCCATAAACTTGGAGAAGGAGGCTTTGAGTATCCCTGCATCTGGCAAGATTAGTAGCATCAGCTTAAGTAGGAGAGAGTACATTTCATGGGCTCTTGAACGTGAATGGCCTCCTCTTTCTTTGAAGATAAAACATACCTAATGATTGTTATCTCAACCTTTATGTTATTCTTGATTTATGTAGTGAAGGGGTGGATGCAAGATCTTGGTATTCTTCAATGTAAGGCTGGTTTTGAGTTGAATATATTAATGTTATTCCTATCTCTACTTAGATAGTCTCTTGGATACTTTTTGTTGTCCTCTGATTATTTAAAGGTGAGGTGTTGTGGTGCTGACCCAGTAAAACTCTCTTTAAGCATCTCCAGCTGTGGAATGCTTATTTGAAGTGAAACATAGTAAAACTAGCCCAACATTACATAAACTAACTTGATTTTATTTTCCAACCTTTTTCCTTTCCCTACTGTAAGTAGATTTCTTTACTTACCATGGATGTTTTTCATATTCCAGTTATACATGTAGTCTTAGAGATGTCTGTAGTGCATGTAGGTGAAACCAGGACAGTAGGCTTAAAAAACAAGCGCAGTAGATAGCTCTGGCCTCGTGATATAGTTCCTAACAACACCCAGCTATCCCCATGTATGTTGACGTCTCGTAGTCAGTGCAGATACCAAGTTTGGAATTTTGTTTGTAAAAGGAAATTTGTTTGAAACTGTGAATGTCATCTTTCTTTTTTTCCTTCCTTTTTGCTCAGAAGTGTCTGTGAATGTCCTAACAGCTTTTAGGCACAAACCCTTAAGGGACTGAGTTTGATTTGCTGACCAGTTATTTGCCTAGTTCATGCCAGTATTGAAATTTTGGCAATAGGTTAAAAGTGAGCATGATGTTAATAAAAATCTCTGTAAGAAAAGAAGGTCACCCAACAGGTTAGAGGATAAAAGCAGGTATTGACTGTTATTCCAGTGATCAGCTAGAAGTCTGGAGGAATGACATTTCCAACACCGAGTCACTAGTTGACTTTCCAAACTGATGCACCACAGACAGCGTTCACTCTTTGGCCTTGGAGGAGGGAAGATCTGAGTGCAAGCTAACCAGGCATCCTGCAACAGACTTCGGCATCTGCATGTTCACCTGGGGCCTGTACTCTGGAAGACTTTGTGCAAGTTTTCACTTGCTCCAGTGTGACAGCTGGGGGAAGAAGAATCCCAGTTTTCCCTGGCATGTTATGCCATACTGTGATCTGTGGTGAATTCCGGACATGACTGCAGGTGTCAGCAGTGTAGGTACAGGGAGGAAAGGTAAACTTTTCTCCATGGAAAAGGATGGCTTCTCCTCTGTGTGGTGCCGAGTATCCCTGGCTGTGCAGTGCCAGGGGTTGGGTACTACTTGCAGCCTCTAAATAGGCAAGTCTGGCACCTGCTAGCTCAGCGTGACCTTTGAGGGTCTAGCAGTGTATACTGTGCTGCACCAAGGTTTGGACTACCTCATAGCTGTGGTTGCCTCATGTTCTCCAGTAAGTGTTGGGAATAAATGTTCTTGAGCCTAGTTTGGAACCCTGGAGTATTAATAAAAATATGTAGAATATAGAGGAAAAATGGGCAACTTCCATCTCTTCGTAGTTACACTACTGTAATACTGGAGTAACGTGGTAAATCAAGATATCTAGAAATGTTCACTGATATCTAGCATCCACGTTTTTATAGACTGATCTCTACTGTTAGACGTTGCTTGTTTTAATATTGGAATACTGTGTGTTTTTTTTCTTAAAATCTGGAATATTTGTTTAGGAAGGAAACTATTTGGCTTATCTGAGGCTCAGTGAAGAGAAAGTACTTTGAAGTTTAACATTTCTTTGAACTTGATTCTAAATATTTTCTATAACTAACATTGATCCAAAGCCCATCAAAGTCAACTTGAAAAGTGATTGCAGAAGTTAGAGGGCTCTGAATTAGGTCCCACGAACTGGAGAAAATGCTCCTTTTTTGTAAATACAAATGAAAGCATTCCCATCAGTTTTAACAAGATTGCTGGTATGTAGTAGGAGCATCTATGTTTAAATGCTTATAGGATGTGCTTCAGTGACATAAGCAAGATGAAATAATTTAAAAGCCAGTGAAACAAAGAGGAGAGAAGTTCTTGCGCTGGTCATAAAGTCAGTAGGTATAAGCAAGACAGGCTGGGCTATTAAATACTGGTTGAATTGAGTTTGGCAGTGCTTTAAAGTACTGCCAGCTTTGTGTAACTTCCTAACACACTGTCTGCAGTTTTCTGAATTCATCTAATGACGTGCCTTCATACTTCTGATAAGTATTACCTCACATCAAGCTGTGAAATACAGAAGCAGGCTGAGCATATGCACAGGAAAACGGTTCTTCACTCTCTCCTTAGAAAACTTGTGATTGAATAGATTTCTCATTTCATTTGGTGAGAATTTCTTGCATTAAAAAAAAAAAAAAAAAAAAAAAAAGAAGCAGCATACAACCACTGCGTTTTATGTAGACCTTGTGTACTGCCACAGTTCCTTATCGTAGAAGAAATGCCTAGATTGGTTAAATGCATGTTGGGGAGGGGGGAAATCAAGATGTTTCTGAACTTTGCATGCCTGTGTGGATATGTACTGTATGCATACGAGAAGTCCTCCTGTTTAGTCATTGATAAAGCAGTAGTACAAGGTTTGAGTTGTTCACTGAAGCACACAGTTTGTCTCCCTGTGCACTTTATTAGTAATAAGAACATCTTTACAAATAAAGATACCAGAGCACAAGCAAAAAAAAAACAAAAAAAACAAAAAAAAAACAAAAAAAAACACAAACAAACAAACAAA
>CM021734.1:54767852-54824767 GCA_011075105.1 Heteronetta atricapilla
TTTTATTTTATTTTATTTTATTTTATTTTATTTTATTTTATTTTATTTTATTTTATTTTATTTTATTTTATTTTATTTTATTTTATTTTATTTTATTTTATTTTATTTTTTCCTGCATCATTATTCAGTGCCGTGGCCAACCCAGAACAAGAGACAGGAACGTAGAATGTTAAGGGTTTAACAGGTAATAGCTTGAAGAAGCTGAGCTCTGCTAGCTAACCAGTTCTGTTCTGGCAACATCAACAGCAAGGGCTACCACAGATGTTATAGTTAGAGAACATCATCGCCATTGAACAGTTCAAAAGCATAACCCTGACATTTGGCACTTGATACTTTCTATTTCTTGCTGATTGCTCTCTGTTTCTCATTAGCTTATGTATTGCTGTTTTCCAAATTGCTGCTTTCTTGTCTTCACTGAGGCATGCCTGATATTTGCAGATTTATCTCCTCGATTGTGACTTTTTGGTACTTAAGAGCTGGAAGGTCATATTTGTAAAGGCCTCATTATTTTCTGCTATGTGCAACTCCTGTCCTAGCAGAGTGGGATTCTTCTCTAGTCAGTGTCCTTAGGGTTCAAATCTGTACCTTTTATGTGTGTGCAGCAAATAGGATGAGTATCTGAAGTGTGATGATACACACAGAGTACTAGTAGTAACATTGTGAGCTGCTTGCATGGTAAACAAACATTGTGAAGGTGCTGCCCTCATTTTGCCTCTATGTTAGAATCTTTTTTGCCTTGGATCTTCCAAGGCACAGAAAAAGCAGCAAATATGCCAGTATTGAGAGTTATTCACTCACCTGCAGTGGATATATTAAGAAAACTGTATGTTTTGATTGATTTTTGGTTTTGATTTTTCATCAAAAGAAAAAAAATCCAAGTCTCATTCCATGTTAACTGTACTCCGGTGACTGTTGTTTCTTGTAGTAACTGTGTGTGAGGCCTAGGTTTTAGATCAAATTGAAGAACTGTTGTTGAAATTCAAAGCATTTTTAAGAAATGTAATATGTATGCTACAGAAGTAATTCTAGGATTGTTTCAGTGTGAATGAAATGAAAACCAGGAGACTCTGAATTCTGAAAATTCACTCATGTAGAACTTACTCAGTATCAATGTCACAGCAAGACCTCTTCTAGAAGATACCAACTGGAAGGGAGCTTTGACCAATACTGTGTCTCTTTAGAATTTACTTTTCAGTCTGATGGGTTTGCTGGATTCAAACAGTAATATTGACCTTTAGGGAAAAGCACTTGATTTTTTTTCTTTCATTTCATTCATTTCTTGAAAGTCCTATGTGCTTTATCTGTGGATCCACACGTGTCTAGTTATATCTGAGGTCAGATTCATTTTGGAGTGTGATCTTTGATATTCCACTGAAAGCTTTCAAAACTTTAATGGTGAAAGCTGATCTGTAATGTATTACTATTAATGGGGTTTATCATGATTTGAGCATATTGAAGCAATTTAAAAGGAGAGAAAGGGATTTTTGCAGGCTAAGGATAAACTTTTTAACGTTTTCTTATCAGTGCAGTGGTTATTGCTGTTTTGCATATTGGGATTCAAATAAAAATAAAATCCCCCAGAGTGTTTGCATTTAACATAGTGAATGGTGCTAAATCTTGAATTTGTTAAGTAGCTGGGATCTGCTGCACAGATCTGTTCTCATAGTGCCTGGGATGATTGCTGGGGCAAGCAGAGCAACTGTGTTTTTGCCTTCATCAGTCTTCAACTGAGACCACCCTGTTATGCATGCTCAAAGACACACACTGAGAACTGCTTTACCATTTACTAAAGGTCTCGGGAGCCTGGGGAAGTCCCCACTGACTGGAAGCTAGCCAACATTAGACCGATCTATAAGAATGGCACAAAAGAAGAACCAGGAAAATACACACCTGTTGGTCTTATCTCGGTACCTGTAAAAGTTATGGTGATAATCCTGAGTGCTATTGAAAAGCATTTGAAGAACAAAGCTATTGTCAGGCATAGTTTACCTGGATTCATGGAGGAAAACTCCTGCTGTAGTATTTTATCTCCTTATTGCAGAACAATAAGGTCACCTGCTTGGTGGATGAAGGGAAAGCAGTGGGTGTAGTCTTTCTGGATTCTAGTAAGGCTTTTGATACTGTCTCTCACCCTATCCTGGACAAATTGTCCAGCTGTGAGATGAACAGGAGCATGCTACGCTGGGTGATGGACCAGCTTGATGGTGATGCTCCAAGGGCTGTTGAGATGGGGCTGCATCTGGCTGGCAGCCGGGCACTTGCGTCCTGTTCAACATTTTTATGTTGATGATACGGATGCAAGAGCAGAATACATCCTTAGCAAGTTTGGTGAGAGTACTAAACTGGGAGGCACTGTTGACTCTCTGAAGGGACAAACGGCCTCGTGGAGGGATCTAGATAGACGGGAGCACTGGACAATCATCAATAACGTGACGTTCAGCAAAGTGAAGTGTCAGTTCTGCACCTGGGATGGAGTGAGGCCAGACACAAGTACAGACTGGGAGCCAAGTGGCTGGAAAGCAGCTCAGCTGAAAAGGGTCTCGGGGTGCTGGTCTACAGCAGGCTAAGTGTGATTCAGTGGTGTGTCCTGGCAGCCAAGAGGGCACTTTGGGGTGCATTAAACACAGCATGTCCTGCCAGTCATAGAGCTGATTCCCCCACTATTCTTAGTATTGGTGCAGCCTTGTCGTAAGTATTCTGTGTAGTTCTGGGCTTCACAGTATAAAAAGGGTGTTAAGGTACTTGAAAGCATCCAGAGGAAGGCAGCTAAGGAGGTGGAAGGGCTGGAAGGCATGTCCGGTGAGGAGAGGCTGAGGACACGTGGTTGCCCAGTCTGGTGCAAAGGAGGCCGAGAGGCGGCCTCCCCGCTCTCTGCAGCTCCTGAGGAGGGGAAGCACAGAGCGAGGTGCCGGCCTCTGCCCCTTGTCTCTGATGACAGGACACATGGGAATGGTGCAGAGCTGCCACAGGGGAGGTACGTAGTGGACATTAGGAAACGTTTCTTTACTGTGAGGGTGGTCAAACACCAGATCAGGCTTCCTAGAGAGGTGGTTGGTGCCCCTGAGTGGGTGAGGCCTGTCAGTGTTCAAGAGGCGTTTGGACAATGCCCTCAATGGCACACTTTAACTTCTGTTTGGCCCTGAAGTGGTCAGACATTTGGAATAGGTGGTCTTTCTAGGTCCCTTCCAACTGAACTATTCTGATTCTAATTTTATTTTTTTTTAAATGCTTGTTTAAATCCCATATTTAAACATTAATGCCAACATATGCAGTTGTGAAGAGAGTTGGTAATAGCAAAGGAAGCTGTAGTCATTTGAAAACGTCTTACAAGTACAGTATAAAAAAACTAAACACAGGAAATTGGCAAGGTTTAATGCCCCTTTCTTTATATGTAGAAGATTTCATGGCTGAGTACTTGTATTTGATCATGCCAGAGTACAGAGAAACCTATTTTAACTTTTCAAAATCATTAAATAATTCATTGCCAGTGTCTTTTTATTGGACTAAAGCTTGAAATAAAATGAGTTCTTCAAACAAAAATTTGGCTGCCTTAACATTCATGTGGTAGTTGTGTTGGAACCTGCATCTTGCCCTTCCAAAGCTATTGTGATATCTCTTGTACTTTCTCTCAGGTGACTACTGGAAAAAAAGAGACGTTTCTCATCTGTCCTTACCAAATACCTCTGCTACCTGTGGTAGCTTAATTGCCTTTCCGGTTAACTGTGTGTAGATTTAATTGCTGGTTTTGAACCATCCACAGGTATGTTTCATTTAGCCTAGTTCATTTTAAACTAAAAACTAAAGGTGAACATCATAAGTTTTAAATACATGTTAAAAAAAAAAAAAAAGCTATGTATTTTGCTGTACAGTGGCATGTATAATTTTATATTAATCCTTCATTTTTTGCCATCTTTGTCTTCATGTCCTTTCTCATCTAGGAGCCTGATAAAATGCTTTTGAAGTAAATTGAGGTGTTTCCAAAAAATCCATTGAGCTTTGCTTAGGCCTTAGAGTGAAGCCTTTTTTCTAGGCAGGAGCAACAGCACACATCCTCAGAAAGCTGCTTCCATTCACACAAAGCTGCTTAGACAGTGCAAAGCATCTGGAAAATTGCTTAATTAGTAAACCTAAGCTGTCACCTACCATGGTGGCACTTTCTTGGATGAGATGTGTTGTGTGTTTTTTTTTTTTTTTTTAAAAAAAAAAAGGGGGGGGAGGGGGGCACCAAACTGTCTATAGTAAGAATATGATTAAATAGTAGTAGCAGTAAAAGACATTATCATTGAGTTGTGTGCTTTGATCTTCTTCTAATAGGTGAATTAAACTTCACTTTCAGAGAATACTTTTTTAGAGCACCGCATTGTTAATACAACTGTTAATGTTGCAGTGGAGTGAACAGAATGAACTAGAGACTGTGTTTTCCCTTTAACTTGTAGGAAATCTGAAGATTAATTCAGTCTCCTGGGGCATCTCTTACTACAGTACATGCTGCAGGTAAAAAACAAACAAAACCAGAGCTGAATGTCATGCAGACATTTTGTTTGTCTTCATGGTTTTGGTTCTGTATCCTAATGGTAGGAGATAAAATATAGGTTACTGTTTCTTGCATCTGGGTAAGATTAAGGAAAGCAACTACAAAATGTAATGAAGGATTTCTCTTACACTTTTGAGAGCAAGCAAAATACTTGATAAAAATATCATTACTGTTTTTTCCAGTTAACACGTTGCTGCTAGTTTATATAGTGTTCTTGTGTCAAGCAAAATATCAGATTAATTTCTGTACTTCTTGTGCAATCAGTGCAGAGATTACTTTTGAAGCCTGAAGTTCTAGTAGATTGTTTTCTTGATGGCCACCCAAGAATGTAAGGATGTGGGTTCTACAAATACAATCACACTCAAAATGTTTTTATACACTTGTATAAAGCGTGGCTTCAAGAGTATCATGGATTCATGTGCTCTGCATATGTTTCTCTCAATGCCTACATAAACTAAAGGAAATGGGACTTCAGTAATTTATTTTTTTCATTGTTTGCAGTCTCAGAGCATGCAAACAGAGTTATTACAAAGTCTCGTATGTTACTGCCATAATTTGCTCAAGTGTTGAAGCCCTCAGATCTGTCTGCCTATCCCCATCGTAATTCTTTGGTGGGCTTGGACATTTTGGCAGTTCCTTCAGAAAGTTCAACTGGTCTATTGTATATTTTTCATTAGTGGGTTGGTTCAGAACTTGCAGCGTAAGAGTTCACCAAGAATGATAAAAGCCTTAAAGCACCACAACATAATTATCCTTTGTTCCCTGATTTTACTACAAGGCTTGATCTCTGCCCTTGAGAAAAAGACAAAATTTCAGAGTGTGAGTGAGGGTGTGCAAGTGAGAGCAGGAGTGAGAGAGAAGGAAAATGATATAAAAGGAGTCATCCATGGAATGACCGTCTTGTGCAATTCATCTGTGGACACTGATTAGAATTCCTTCATGTCTCAATCTGTTTACATCTTCCTTTGACAATGTACATGTAGCATGAATAGATGTCATTAATGGTCAATTAAGGACTTCTATGACTTAATGTTGAAATTAACCTATTTTTAGACAACCATTTTTTATGGAATTAATGCATTTGACTTTCTTTCCCACTGTGGATATGTTCCATTTTGGTTTTGTCATAACTGTAGCATGAAATTACAGAATTCTGCAGTTTCTGATTGAATGTATACAGGTAAACAGATACGCTTGTACAGTTGTGAGATATGTAGAGCATATCAGAGAGGTTTTTGTAGATCAGGCACTGACATATTTGTCATTGCTTCAGAACAGGAACAGAAGTGGAATGGAAACTAGAACAAAACACAGTTACCCCAGTCAGCTGATACTGTATTGTGAATGTGGGTACGTTCATCCTGGCTGGCATTGTAAGATTTTTCTTACGAGGAGAAGTGATGTAGATTAACCCCTTGGTCAACAGATAAAGCTAGTTTCTTTCTGTCTGCTTATCTGATGTCTTTGACAATATTGGACTTTTGTTCCCCTGTGAGTATACCAAGTAAATATTTCTTACAGCTGTCACTTAGAGAGGATAGTTTTTCAGAACAGGGCATACTTAATTAAGGAGTGCAATGTTCTAGTCCTGGTGAAATCAGTGATTTGATAGTCTATGTTCTTCTTCCTGAAGACCCAATACACCTTGGGTAGTTTTCTGTTCTCCTTTGGTTCTTTTGAATCTTAGATTTTGTTCTTCTACATATCTTCTAGCAATCCCTCATTCCTTTTTTTCCTGTGTTATATATCAGTAGGCTCTGCAAGACTAAAGTCATCTACTGTCTCTGTGTTCGTATTACGCGTATCTATCCTAGCTGCAGATTCTCATGGAGTCCATAAAATCTGAGTCAACACACACACACCTCATGTAGCTATTCTTCACCTCAAGTATTATCTAACCATCAAATGTAACTCAGTATGGAGTCTTCATCCTTGTCACTGCTCACGTATCTTTCCTGATGGCATTTTCTCCCTACCAGTGGTTCAACGTCAACTTCTAGGTTGTCCTCTCTGACATTATTTCCTTACACCTAAGCCCAAACTAAATCTTTCAGAAAAATGATCCTGCTCCATTGTCTTTTCTGTTCATTGATCCAGCTACATGTTTTGAGTGGGTTCTCATCATCCTGTATATTGAAAAATATTGTCTTCCTTTATGTGGCCGTTGCAGATGTCATTGTGTTCTCCAT
The DNA here is from genome assembly GCA_011075105.1 of Heteronetta atricapilla. Classification (NCBI taxonomy): domain Eukaryota; kingdom Metazoa; phylum Chordata; class Aves; order Anseriformes; family Anatidae; genus Heteronetta; species Heteronetta atricapilla. The sequence goes on from CM021734.1 coordinate 54,774,576, forward strand.
CAAGCTCATGGTACAAGCCTCCACTTCTTTCTTAGGAGCTTTGCAAGCAAGCATCTTCAAGAATTTTCCCTGCTATCCCTTGAAGTAGGGAAGTTTCCTGTAGAGATCCACCAAAGTACATCAACATCCACCTTCAGATTTTTCAGCTGTCCTTTGCTGTGATGGTTACAAATATTTTGGTGACAGTGAGACTATGCTATATGTCGCTACTATCTGTCATGCAGACTATCATATTTCCTCATGTTGTCCCCATTCTGTTCCTCAGGTGGGCAGTCATTTTGTTCTATGATTTTTATAATGTCTACCACAGTGGAGTCCTGGTGCACTTGTTTTCCAGTGTTATAACTAACAGTTGAGAGTGGTTGCAAGGTTTTCAAGAATTGTTTAAATACAATGGAATTAAGCCTGGTTTTGACAATAGCAAAGACATGAGTATATGCCACAAAGCTTGCTGTAGCAAGTAGTACAAAATGGCTGTGGTTTTGACCTTGCACAAGGGATTGAGTTCACAGTAAGTTGCTTTGATGAATGATGAGTTTGGTTTTCACAGTGTCCATAAAACTGGTGGGGTTTTCTTTTGTTTTTGTTTAACCTTTATAGGTTGCATATGTATTGACTACATAGAGGTTTATTTTATTTTTATTTTTTTTTCCTGTTTTATGTGTTGTTGTTGTTTGTTTGATTGTTTCCGAGCTCTTTAAGTTTAAAAGAATAACCTACCTCAAAGGAATATTTAGGAGTTTATGCTAACACTTGGCCATCACGCTCAAAGTTAGAATGCAGTCGTTATTTTCAGGAGGTGGAGTTTATGTCGCATGGATTTCTTATGGGTGTTTCTGCTAGTGGATTAATGGGCCAGTGATTTGCTGTTCTAAAGTCTTTGATAGCATAAGTAGGTTATTTTCTTTAAAGTATTATTAAAAGGAAAATATTTGCATTCACTAAGCTTTACCAGCGATGGGTATTTTAGCATGAGGATTAAATGCACATTCAAAATGGTATGAAATGGCTTCTGGCTTAACCTCTTGTAATTCAGAGGGGCAGAGATTCTACTGTAATTCCGTTCATATCTGGTGAATCGTCTGAATATACAGACAGATAATTAGGAAATGAAATATAGCTTCAAAGTGCAAAATATTAATCCAGAGGTCATTTATGAATTATATAGACCTAATTAACTTTAAAATGTCTTATGTGCTTTTCTGTTGGGTATTGGTCATGCCATTTACACATGTGGTACATTCAGGACGATGTGGTTATTAGTTCCGCTGTCACTCTCCAGAAATTAGGGGAATAGAAAAGAACATATAAACCTGTTCCATATATGCCTCTCACAATCTGAATGCAAATTTATCTGTTCTGTTCAACATGTGTCTCCTATAGTAGCCAAAATGGTTTGGGGATACTATGGGATTCAGTTTCAGGTGTTTGGAACTCAAGTTTTGCAATATGGAAATTAAAATAGTAACCAGTTGCAAACTTCTTATCTGGTTCCACCTAAATTTCCTTGAACTTCATTGTCAGTATCAGTAAAAAGCTTCTTAACAATAAGCTCTTTGACATCTGAGTCTAATACTTTCCATTTGTTTCAGCCCGTTATCAGTTCTTAGAAGTCAGCTATTCTGAAATACTAGAAAATGCATTTAAGTATTGTTACTCATCTGGAAAAAATTGAGCGTACTTTAATGGACAGAATGTGTAGACCAGACCTTGCACTAGAGCACTGCCTTTCAAAGGAAGCGTTTGTTATCAAGAGTCAAGACACTGGGTTTCTACAACTCTTGAGGAGCACAGCAGCTGAATTTATAGCACTCGTGTTGATGAAGGTGGTCTCAGCTTGTTAGATTCATCTCCCATGTAGACAGAGTGCTCTTGTGCTCTTTGTAAGGGAGGGCCTTCTCTGCCTTTTCCAGGTTGGCTCCACCACAGTATGGGATGTGGTAGATGAGTGCAGGATTTTCTCCTTACAATGCTGTGACTGAGAAAATACTTCTTAAGGCATTTGACTTCTTACATGTCATTTGATTCTAGAAGGCACTACTGATGAGATGACTTTCCAAGGTCAGCTAGGTTCCCGTGAATTATTCTGGCTTGTGCCCTTGTCACCCAGAATGCGTTTCACTTTGTTACGCAGGAAAAGGCTCCACAGATCAGCAGCAATCACTCCAATTACATCAGCCTTTCTCTGACGTCAGACAGGTGCTTTTTCTGACGCTATACATGTTTATGATGTTTCTTTGTGATTGCAGATAAGAAATAAATAACATATTCTCAGAGAGCTAAGTTCTTCCTCACTTCTCAGAGGTGCTGTCAGTTTTTCAGCCTCCATTTCTACCCAGCATGCCGCTGCAAGAACCATTTCCTTATGACCACCCCACCTGTAGTATCAACTGAGTTGCCAAGTTTTAACATGTTGATGTAATTTGGGGAATTATGAAGGCCATAACTTTCCAAGACAGCTATCATGCTTATGAACCCTGCTGATTCAAAATGTGGTTAATTCAGCTTCTTCTTCATGGAATACTCTAAAGGTCAAATTGGAACGTAAATCTCTTGCACAGATTTACAACATCTCTAAGGCCTCAACTTCTTCAGGCAGGGACCTGAAATGCTAAATGTGTTCAAGTGTGTTGCAAAAAAGCATTGATTCGGGGTAGGAAATTCATTTATAACTAAAGCTGCCATTTGCATTGTCAACAGACAGTTTTGTCTTATGCTAACACACATGGAATTCAAATGTTGAAAAATGTAGAGGTGTTTTGTTTATAATAAAATCTCTGCATTTCAGAGTTATGATTAGCATAAGATAATTGCGTGCTTTGTTCTTTGCAAATGCATGTTGTCAGTCATGATGTTGTCTTTGCATGGAGAATGATAAACTTCATATGTCTTTCTTCCCTACTTAATTTGACAGTTATGAAATTTAGTGCGTTTTGGCACTGACCATTTAACAGCAAAACTGAAATTATATTTTTTCAGGGTGGAGTATGCAGGAGCACAGTATGAATTCATCCTTTGATCTTTTCTTCTACTTTCTCCAAAAGTAGCCAGTGAATCAAAGAATTGTTGGTCTCCAAGACAAGGATTTCATTTATAACTGTGTGTTGAATACCACTTAAAGAACATACAAAGAGTACTCTTTTACCTTTTTTGTTAAGATACTTGTCGCGTATATCCACTCTGATGTATAAATCTGTCTACATCACTTTGACCTTGTTCCAACACAGTGAACAAATTTGGCTTCTTAATCTGGCAGCTCAAACAATAATAGTCTACATCAAAATCAGGCCTCTGATGCACTTGAAAGATTTGTGGAGTTCTTGTCCAATCCAGGTAATGCATTTTGAATTCTTATATTCTGTAAGATTACATTGCACAGTCATTTCATCGTGGTTACCGTGAATGGAACACATTACTATACCTTCTGTTAAATTCAGTCAATGTGAGGTACCAGACAACCTTTTTAAAATTATTGTTATTATTGTCGTTGCCATATGCTGACATAGTCATAGTTCAGGTTGTACTCAGAAGCTTTCATTTCTATTTCTTTCTGCTTCTCTTTCTCTCGTTTACGCAGGCTTGTCTAGAGAATGTTGAGGCTAAGTATGATAACTCGAGCGCCTTTCATGGTGCTGTAGGGTTTCTTTATAGATTGTCTGTGAGATATAGTTAAACAAAAAGCGATCATTGTCTTGAAACAGAACAAGCATGCTTCTTCAAACAGCCCAGACAGCACTCCCTTGTGAGGGTCTCAAAGGAGGATGTATGGGGCAGGCAGCTTTCATGCGTGAAGAAATCAAGACTGTCACAGAGTTACAGGGGCAGAAAATCAAGAGAAAGGGAGGCAGAGGCAGTCGTCACTTCCTGTAATGCTGACACTTGTCAGACAAATGGTGATTTCTGTACCATTCCCAGAGAGGCTGCAAGTCATTGCCCTGATGTGGAACTTCAGACAGCATCAAATGGTTGGAGAGTTCAGGGAACCTGAATGCACGTGAGGATGTGCTGCTCTTGCTATGGCTCTGTAAAATGGCAACGTGGCAGGGATCTTTGAGACTGAATTGGCATTTCTCCAGGATTAAAAGGGAAAAGATGAGATCAGAAGAATGAGCTCCATGGACTGAAGTACAAAAGAAACAGATCTTACTTTTCTGTGGTACCTCTTACTGCTTCTCCAGAATTTAGACAGGAGTCAATGGAGACGGGTGATCAGCATTTCTAGTTTCATTTATGGTTTGTTATCTTGTATGTTCATGTTCCTTGGCCACTGTACAGCATCCATAAAGCGTGTTCATCATGTTGCCCTTTCATAGGCTTGTAGTGGAGTCTGGAAGGCATTTATATTCTGGTGATAAAAGGATCTTTGTTAAAAATCATATTCTGTGTATCGTTCTCTCAATATTTTAGAGTTTTGGCAAATAACTTATATAGGTAACCAGAAGTGGCAGCTTGCAAATGGATTGATAGCTGTTTAAAACAACCAATATTGTGAGGAAACCTAAATTAGATCAGATGAATTAGGTTGGATTAAGATCAAAGCCCAGATAGGCCAAAAATATATGTAAGATGATGACTGACTGGGGAAGGAAATTTCTAGTGAAGAATTTATCACACAAATTTTGCCAGTTTATCAGTGCAGATGGCTTGCAGAATTCTTCAGTGTATTTGCCGTTGTGAAGATCAAACAGAATTCACTGGTCAGATCACATTCAGCATACAGACTGTTTGTAAATTCAGTAATGCACAATTTAGACTGTCTAATTAAATGAATTGGTAGATATTGCTGCTGCTGCAGAGGTAGATAGTTTCTGTAATTAGCCAAAGTGTGGAAATTAGGATGTTTCCTTGGAATATGGTCTTGGATATAATTAATACAAAAAAAGGATGGTGGTAAAAGAACAAGTTAGTTACCATGGCTTCTTTCAGGCTAGATACAGTACAGAAAAGCAGTAATTTTAGCACTACCTTTACTTATACATATTTTTCAAGGAACACTCAGCACTTTCTGCAGACAATTCACTTCCTTAATAGTCTTCTGCATAATGAAAATCTGAGTACCATCTAGAACAAACAACTGACAAGTTTCTGAGTTTATTTTTGAAAGAGGTTTTCTTCTGCCAGAGAACTGGTTAGCCAAAAATTCAGTTCTGTGCTTGTTCTAATTAATGTGTAAAGTGACGAAGGAGCATTTTTCCAGACACTGTACAAAATGTTGGTACCTGAAGTACTGCAAATTAAAACAAGGGTCAGCATCTCTGCTTGTATTTCTGATGTCTTTCTTATCAAGTCCTAACAAGCTCACTCTTAGCTTTCCTCAGGAACATGTTCCAATATTTTATTTTTATTTAATTTTTATTCATATTTTATTTTATTATTTTTATTTGATTTTTATCTTTTTTTTTTTAAATGTTATCTTAATTTTTATTGTATTTTTTAATCTTATTTTCTATTTTATCTTATTTTAATCTATACTGTTATGATGTTCATTTGTTCTATCATTTCTTCCTTTGTTCTGTCATTTCTCTCCCTCCTTTTTGTCTCCGGGTCTTTCCAGTCAAAGCTTTTTGTGAAGTAGTAGCTAGCAAACTCCTATTTCCCATCTGTTTTGTATATACCTTCGTTGGACTATAGTCCTCATTTCATGGTCAATTGTTTGAGCTGAGTAGATGAAGACGATCAGTTTGCTCTTAACTGAGAAGTAGGAGTTAGACTTAACTCATAAGAAGCAGAGCATCTAAGACTGCATGTGTGAATGACTTCTAACAAATTTGGTTGTATCTCTGTAATAATATAAGCCCAGAGCATGAGTGGGGAAGGGTGGGCAAGCAAAGGCAGAGAAAGGGTATGACTTTTGGTCTGCTGCTGCACAAGCTCAATTAATGTTTCACTGTAGGCACTGACATCAATCTCAAATTAAAAATTTTTCTGTCAACTTCCAGGTCTCTTGGAATTCAGGAAGAGTGAAGATATGAAATCCTCATAATTGGGTTGGATTTAAAAACGGGAGATAAGGTAATTCAACCTGTGCACACCAGCCCTCCACCACAAGCTGCAGTAATGGAATGGAATTGGCCCCAGTGAAATGTGAGCAACAACATGCTTATTCTTTTAACGCCCTCTCTAATAACATCAAACAGGAAAAAAAAATGTGAGTATAAGCAGTTTTATGCAGTTTGATTAAGGTCTCAAAATTTCCTGACAATAAGTGAAATTAGGCATGAATTGTGAAATACCTATTAAATACTGATATAAAGGCCACGTGAAAGTCTTTACTAAGAGGCAGTGCCAGTATTTGAGATTTGAGCACTGAAAATGATAAGGTGCGTTTCTTTTTGTCAGCTAATTTTTACTCTTTTGGAAGTTAGTCCTCTTTTCCAAAACCTATATTTTCCCCCTATTTTTACTTGTAAACACTCAAAGAAAAAGCGCAGTACTGTTCAGCAACCACTTTTGACATATATTCTGCATTTAGATATTAAAAAAAAAAAAAAAGTAATCCTATAACTTGCTGACTCTGTTTTTACTTGTTTGTTCTGCCAAGTCAACCCTAAGGTCTTTTCAAATGCTGGCATGCTCTTAAAATGGAATTTATGTTATAATCAGACTTAAGGTGTTTAGGAGACCAGAGTGACTCATTTATTTAGAAAGCAATTCCACCAGTAATCCAGCATTTCTCCAGACTTTTCTTTTGCTGAGATACAAAATGGTTATTAAAATGAAGAATGAGGGCTTGGAACAGGCCAAGGAAGATGACTTATTCCTGAAAAAAGTGGTTGATAGCCTTAGCTGTTATTTCAACTATTGAGACATTCAGGAGGGAAAAATCTACTTATTATGTCAAAAGTAAAGACAAAGAGCTAGTCATTTTTTAAAAATCTTCATTTTGCAGTTTGTAATTACTGTTAATTTTATAGAAACTATTTCTAGAATTAAAAGTGTATTTATTTTTAGGAACATCTAAGTCCATTTATGAATTTTCAGTCAGTGGTTATTGTAGGCTATTTAGTTAGTTAGTTGGTTATTTCTGTCAAAACAAAGTTTTCCTGAACCCAATAGCACATATGCCTGTTGCTTGTCCAGGTAGCTTGTTAGATCCTAATGTGCATGCCAGAAAAGCAGGAAGATGAAACAAGATCATGGCAGCTGTTTAGCTCGTCTGCTCAGCAATGCCACTTGCTCCTTCTGAGCCAGAATGTTTGGTCATCACAGATTGCAGCCTGAGAATACTCACGCATTACAACACAGCCTGATATTGTGGTATACAAGAGCAAAAACCAACCACCTCCACCACCAACAAAAAAATGTTTAAACCGGTACATCTGTGTAAATACAGGGAAAGGGAATATCTGGGGCAGGGGACAGTGTTGTGTTTTGTTTTGGTTTGTTTTTTTTTAGTTTCTTGGAAATCACTTCTCTGAAAAAAATGACCATTTGAGCCATAGTGCAAGATTCATTCTGTTCCAGGTAAAGACATAAACTGCCAACAAACTCTTGTTTTCTGACCCACTATCTTTCCCTTGCCCCTGAATTTGTGAAGATTTTTTACAATGGGAGGAGGACTGCTCATTTGTGACTTAGCTAAAGCATTAAGGTGTGGTAAAGTTACAAATGAATTTAAGTTTTCTTCTCCCTCTCATCTCCCTTTGTAAGTTTTCCAACTTTTGGAACTATCTCCTTTTCATACATACATACATATATATACTTTTTCTGAGCTGATGGTTTTTGTTCTTTTTTCCTTCTGTGCTTCTCAAACTTCTACTTCCGTGTATTTCCTTCACTGTTGATTCATCTGAACTAGTTTCTCACTTTCTGATCCGTTTCAGTAAATCTTAGCTATCTGCAAATCAAAATCGAGTGCAAATATGCATGCATCCACAGAGCAGCTGTTGTAAAGAGACATAATTTCACTTGATGGAATTGATAGAAACCCTGCCAACCACCCAAGCTAAAACAAGGTCTGAGATGGTGGTCAGATGTACTTTTCACCAGAGCAAAAAGAAAGAAAGTGTTCTGCCATTTGGCTTATTAACGTACTCTTCTTTACTAATTTAAAACTGCTGAATATATTTTTGGTCCCTCTGTGAGGGCTACACCAACAAAATCGATGTTTCACAGCATGCAGGACCCATGTGCCAAACACATGACCAGCTTTTACCTCCCTGTATTCATCTAGTCTTTTCCCCCAAATCTAATAATACTTGGCATGACATCAATCCTAGCATAGGGTTAATAAAACCAAGGATAGTGTTTTTAGGAAAGCACTGAACGTGGAATGTTCTCTTTTATGAAAGTCAGGACGTTTTTATGAAGTTTCTTCTGACAGGAGAAAAACAGTGCTGGCTTTGTTAGATTGATGAAGCTGATTGTATGAGACATCCCTTGAAGGCTTCCCTCTTTGGGGAAAAAAAGGTTGGTGGGCTGTGTAGTGAAAGAGTTATGGGCCTTATTAATTATAATACCTTGATGGAGAACCTCCGTTTATCGCAGCTGTAGAGCTAGCAACAGTCTAATTTGAATGTTTCATTCTGTCCAGTTTGCAAGATATGTTTTGTTGTCATTGTCAGTGCTCTGTTTCTCTGAAAAATGCAAATATAAAATATTTAACACAAATTTTTACATTTTCTGGCAATTGACCCTGCAAATATATTCTTCCTAAAAATTGCAAAAGTGGGAGGCCAAAAAATGTTATGCATTTTGATGCATGTGCAAATAATCTAACAAGTTTGTGTTTAAAAAAGAAAATAGAGAGATTTAAGTATATATTTGTAACGTAGTGTACAGAATTAAATTCTTCTGTTATGTTTAAAGTAGAAGTCATACTAAATCCTCAATACAGATTCCTTAGATTACACTTTATTAAAAACTACAGAAAATACATTCCTTAAATCTAACTGCTTCCTACTCTGGCCTTTTCTTAATTCTGATATAAGGAATGGGTGAAGAAGTTGTAATGGTAAGCAAGTGTTGAGCCTTGGTATTGTGCATAGTATCAGTTTCTGAGCTCTTGCTCTCATCTCTCTCCTAGTGATGATGAAAGCAAAAGACATTTTCTGAGGATTCATGGCAGCTGCTCTGTATCATCAGCTCCAGCAGTCAGTCATCAGGTCCTGTGATACGTGCTGTGCCGAGATTGCTAATGCTATAGTTGAACATATGCAATATGGGTTTGTTTCCCTACAGTATGCAGGGGTTTTGTGTGTGTGCTGCACATTAACGATAATGGTGTAGGGGGCTTCTTACTCTTTTTTTTTTTTTTTTTTTTTTTTTTTTTTGTGTGTGTGTGTTTTGTTTTTTGTTTTCAGCAGTGTTATGTCATGGTTCAATAGTCTGGAGATGGTTATATTGCAGGTTGGTCCTCTCAGAAACCTTCCTGTCCTGACAGACATTTCCAGGAGAAAATAAGTAGAGAATATCTGAGGAATGATAAATGTCTTTGCCAAACAACTGCATATCATAGTGTGTTTACCTATGCATTTAAGTATGCTTCATATGCGTGGAAGAGGAAGCTGTATGTTTTGTATGTACAGGGGAGGGCTTTCTAGTGCAAACTCTGACCTCAGAGATGTCAGTGCTTGTGACTGGAAACAAGTGTATGGGTGGTCCTTTTACGTGTGGGTTTTACCTCTGTGAAGGGCCATGTAGCAGTTTGTCAGTGACTTCACGCTTGAGCTTTTGACTGCAGTTGTAGACTGATAGGAAATTTGCTGGTTAATCATTAATTTATTCTTGAATTTAAGTTTGTGTGTGTGTGTGTGTGTTGTTTTTTAATCTAGCCTGAAGTCAGAGTTTTGTTTTGTTTCCAGTTGTTTGTTTCTAAGCTGGTGAATCTTTGTTAATTTGGAGCACCACATTAACCACTGTGTATGGTCTTTTTTAAAACTGAAAAATATATATATAAAGAATCTGTCAAGAGATAAAAGCTCAGTAAAGATATCTAATAAATACTACGATCACACTGAAAAGCATTTTTTGTTGGCAGCAAAAATGTCATCCACTAGAATGTTTCTGAAGATAAGTAGAATATTTTCTGTAATTAAGTAGTCACCAAGAAGCACGTGAATAATACTTTCACAAGTCTTTTTCTAGCCTATATATAGTATCAGCTAAATCGATTTTTTAAATATATATATATATTTCAGTTGGTAAATAAGTTTAAACTTCAGCTTACAGCTAAGGTGATTTCAGAAATCTATTTTTTCTCAGTGTTCTTTTCACAACACTGCTGAATTCCTCGTACTTTTTCATCAGAGGCACAATTATTTACTACTTGTAACTACTTAAAACATCTTAAAACTGACTCCAGGCTGACAGGTATTACGCACCCATAACCTCTCTATTTTTTACTGAAATCACATGTAACATATAATCTAGAATAGTTTCCAGTTAGCAGGAGAATCCTGTGCTGGACTTTGCCCTACACATTTGAAAGGCCTGAGGCAACTCCTGTAGAGATGTTAGTCTAAGAATTTGCGATGTTGAAGCAAATCTGAATTGTGGGGTGATTTTGATTACATGCCAGTTGGGCACTGGTAGAGAATGAAATCTTTTAATCCAACATTTCCGGTGCTTGTTACATTGAGTGCTTGAATTGGTTGGTTGATCTTGATTGTGACCCTTGTGTAACAGAAGTGCATAATTATAGACTGGAAGAATAATGTTAACATTGATTTTCACAGCAACAAAAAAGATGCTGAATTTGGCTTGTGCTCATGTTTGATGTTTATAGGCACATGCTAGCATTGTTAAAGAGAGTCAGTAATGTAAGACTGCAACATCACCCACCAAAGGCCTCCCAAAGAGTTATTTTCCCAGATTAATCCTGCTCCTGACAGAAGTAATCTTTGAAAAAGTAATCTTTGAGAGCTAATAGGCAGCTCAGTTAGGGAGCTGGTGTGCTAAGGCAGAGGCTGTGACCCCTGAGCTAGCCCCCATCATGTGGAAGATGTATGCCAGTTGCCTATGGAAGTCCTGGGAGAATTGAGGCATTGTGGTTCATGTGATGCACCTCTTGCTCTCATATCCTCAGGTGAAAAAGGAGATTGGTTTTGTCCTGATGTAAATATAAATGTATTTAAGCTATGATCTAAGGGAATTTTAGTTGCATTTTGCTAACTGTAAGTAATATTCAGGATGCTTTTTCTTTTACACAGGGGGGAATGTGTTAAAGAGTCGGCCATTTTGACTGAACTGGGCTTGGATTTTGCTGAAGAGGGAGTACTGACTGCATTGTGGATGAGAACTAGAAATTTCTGGAAGTGACCATAAGATGCAGAGGATATCTGGTAGAAACCTCTTTTATCAGTAAGTAAATCTTTAATGTTTGACATTTCTTGCAGCAGGAAAGGCAGCTGCTGAGGAGCTGTTCCACAGTGGCTTGTGGAATATATAATAAATATATATATAAATATATATATATATATATATATATATAAATATATATATATAATATATAATAAATGCAAAAGAATGAGAATAACAATGATACAGATATTTATTGCTCAGATGTGTCTCTGTGTTTCATTTTCCAGTGCTGCCACCCAGAAATCTAAGTGAGTATATATCAGTAGAAATAAGAACAAATCAGTAAATAAGCTTCTGCTGTTTATCCAGTGCTTTTTCTGCTGTTTATCCAGTGCTTTTTTTCCTGAAGTCAGTTGTGAAACAACAGAAATCAGGATGCTTTGTCTCCTGATCTGTGCCCATTCAGTCCTGGAAAATGACATGTTTTATTTTGGCAGGAAGATACATTTCATGTTAACTTTACTTGATAAAAAAGTTATTTGTCCTAGATATCTTGAAGTAGCCGGTCTCTGCTTGCAGAACCAACTCATGAAGTGAGTTACAACTCCACATTTTACAAGGGCAGTGTTAGGCTGGCCTTTGAGTGACAAGAAAATCTGAAAGCTGATAGATATTCTCAAAGGGTTATCTGCTAAGAGACGTGTCAGGCGTGAAGCACACAAGTTATGAGTGTGCTGTCATGGGATAGCAGAGTACCCACTTGTGACAGCTCTGCAAAGTAAAATAGAAATCAGAGAAATCTTCTTTGCATCAAGGAATTTGAGAAGCACTGAGCAGAAAGGTTTTGTTTTTTTTTTTTTTCTCCCTGATTTAAAAACAAGTTAACAAAAAAAGGGTTTAAGGTTTTAAGTGTTTTATCATTTAAACCCCACACTTCACAATATTTGCTTTGCTCAACACAAATATATCAGGATATTATCTGCAAATGAAATCAGACATTTAAAGCCTAAGTAGTTTTATACTAGAGAAACTGCAAGTTCTATTTTAGGAATGATTTCATACCCCACTGCCTTCAGAAGCTCTTCACAAGCCATCAGGTTCTCCCCCAATCATGTAGGCCATTGACTTGAGAGGCATTAATTATTCTCAGCCGGGGAGGTAAATAAAGTGTGTCATAATTGCTGCTGTTGAAGCTCAATAAAAAAATGCTTGTATGTGTGAACTAATGCTGGATTGAAACCCAAAGGTGGTAATTAATTTCAAAACCCCATGGTGAGTTACAGATCTTTGCTTCATTACATCCACAGTTGGATTCTGCCAGTACGTGTGCACCTTTGATTAAAACAAACAAGAAGCCTAGCTATAAAGCTATGCAGGATTAAAATTTTGTAAAAACACATTGCATTAAAAAAATCTTTTACTGAGTCCTTTCCATGACATTTTTTCAAGTATTGTACAGCTTCACTTAAAAAAATAATTTAAAATAATCGTAACATTGGGTGTTTTTACTGCATTAAGTAACAAAAGCTGAATGAAACCTTGCATCAGCTGTAGCATCCTGCATGCAAGTTCACAATAAAGCATGTTCCAGTTTGAGTATTATGTTATTGCTCTACAAAACCTTCATGCTTTAACATTATTTTATGAACTCATGCTACAACAAAAACTTTCAGATCCGAATAACAAGAAAAGCCTACTTTGAGTTAAATTATCATCTGCTGCTTTACTTTGAACTAAATGGGTTCATCTCTGGCTCTAGAATCTCTGTGCCACAAACCTCTCTGATTTTTGTTAAGGTGAAAACGTGCAGTCTTGTAAACCTGGACAGTGAAGAGATTCTGCTTGGATAATATCCCAGCAGAGATGAGAGAAATCTGACAAGTTACTGCATTCTAGAGTTAAATGAGGAAGAAAAAGCAAATTTGCATAGCATAGTGGACACAGTAAAACCTGAGAGTATTATTCTGTCTCATTGAGCTGCAATTCCATTAGTTATTTACTAATCTAGCTAAGAGAGCATCCAAGCAAGATTTGGACAGATGAGACAAGTATTTAGGGTTTATTTAGTGCACAGGTAACAGCGATGAGAGAACTTCACAAACTTTAAGTATGTATGAGCAAGGCACAGATACAGAGCAGTAACTTGAGACTTTCAGCACAAAGTAGTAAATGTAATGGTTTGATGTTTGTTTGTTTTTAAATGCACGTGACTAAGTTACACTTTCAATGAAGCCTTGAACACCCTAAATGTCATGAATAATTGTCTTAAAAGGCTGTTATAGCTTTTCTGAAGGCATAACTGGAAAACTCAATCCAGGTATTTTTATACAAATGGGAAAATTGGCTCTGCTCAATAGTTCTCTTAAGTTATATCTGATAAATATCCTCATGTGTTAACTTTTTTGATGTTTGTATAGTTTTCAAGGTGAAGTCAATGGAATTATTAATGTAAATACAATTCCTTATGCACACATTAGCAGGACCCTACCCTAATTTATTTATTTTTAATGACCTATGCAACAGTGTTAGTGAAAAGTGTTGTGCAACTGTCTTTTTATTTTTTCAAGGTCACTAACTACCAAATGAGCATTTACAAATTGTTTGTTGTTGTTGTTTTAATTTTATTAAAATATGTGGAGAGTAGTTCCTCTGAATTTTTACTCAGGTATTGGAACCAAAGATGGTACAGCAGTTAAGGTAAAGACTTCAAGGGGAAGCCTCGGAAACAGGTCCAGTTCGATCCAGGACAGGCTTCTGCTACCTGGCAAGTGAGGGTATTTGTAGACAATGAATACAAAGCATCTGAAACATTCCAGATTGTTTTGTCTGACCCAGTTATGGCTGCCTTTGAGATTCCAGCATTAGTAATAGTTGGAATTGTGGATCCTGGTGATTGTGTATATCACTCCTTATTCCCTGAAAATTTGTGATTCGGTGCAGTACTGATCACTTGCAAGCCCCGTAAGTACCTCATCTGTCTTTGTTCTGTTGTTCCATCCTGTCCTAAAGCTTCAACTAGCTGAACAAGGAATTTGTATTCTTTATTGAAGCACTTCTCTGGCTACCTTCTTACTCTGTATGTAATGTCATGCAGGTGTTCAGCCTGAATACCCCTTTTCTCCTCTTGTTTTTCTTCTCAGTATCTACAGCATATATTCTTCAGCTGGCATACAGAGTAGAGGAAGATGTAGGTGGACTGCTAATTCCTCTTAGAAGACCTGGTGATGTCATTCAAAAATTGCTGGTCATCTGTTCTGCACCCAAGGTATGTTAACTACCTGGGAAACATCCACCTGTTCGCAGGTATTTCCAGTAACTTCAGTAGTTGGAACAAGTGATTTTTGCGGGGAACTTGCATGTTGTTTTAATTTGTCTAGTTCTCTGCTTAAAGAATATTTTAAAGACCAAAATGTAAGTGTGTGCGTGTGCACACATGCATGTATGTGTATTTTTGGAAGAGACACCATTTTATTGTCTGCAGCTTTTTCTCGCAGAAGAGAAAGTGCCTGTCCCTTCAGTGATTGTTTAGAGGAGAAAAAAAGAGTGTTTAGAGGATACAATCATTATGTATGCTTCATGGGCAAGGATAATGGGAAATCATCCTTAGTTCTGTGACTTACTTAAACTTTGGGTTGAAAAAAAATCCTTCTGATATCTTCTGTTTCTATTTTACCTTTACCTATAAGGGTCAGCCTGAGTGGCCAGCAGGAATCCTCAGTGTCAGGAATTCTGTCATTTGTTCCTTCATCAGTGACTTACAAGGGCTCAGCCACATTTTCCCCCCTTTTTTCCTGCATTGAGGCACAGGAACTCTTACCAAGTTAGCTAAAGCTTTTTGTCCTTATAGCCCTTTTGACCTAGGTTTATATTGTGTATCAGCCTCACATTTTTCGAAGAAGTATTTCAAACAAATGCAGCATAAGTAAGATGAAGTGATTTATTTATTTATTTATTCCTTGTAGGAATTGCACAATGAGGTAAAAGTGAAGTACAAATTCACATTTGTTAGTGCGGGATGAGCTCATCCTAAAGTTCCAGAGACTTTCCTATGCATTCTGGTCTGTGAAAGGATGGCGCGTAGAAAAGGAAAAGCTGTTCTTGCATTCTTTCCTTCTTCCTCCACAAAATTGCCTTACGTTGTGACTGTTGAACTGCTGGTGGGACTGTACTCTAAATGATTTAGATCAAAGCATATTTTTGAGAGCTTTTTTTTTTAGTTATTTTACTCACTTCACTAACACGATTGAAGTAAAGCCCTGCAGAAAAGATGAGTCAGGATAACTGGAGAGAATAGGAAATCAGGAGCAGGACAGGTTTCATGAGGGCGCCACATGATAGTAAGAATCTCGTAAGTCACTTTTCTACTGGAAAAAGTGTAACCATAAATTAATAGGAAGAATTGCTCGTGTTTAACTTGTTATTAATGTGTATTTGTTAGTCAGTTCCAGTATAAAACATTCTTTTCAATTTGTTTAATTTAAAGGGCTATTTTTCTTCTGCTTCTTTAATGTCTTGACTCCCCGTAAGTCATTTAATTTCTCTCCTCAGAGGTTCAGCTAGTGGTACTGTACCATCTACCATCTTGTCTTTTTCTGACTACATCTCACATCCTGAAGGTCATTCCAGTGTTGTTCATTTTAATAAGAATGAGACTGAGAAAAGCTGTCATATTATCATTATTGATGAATCCCTTTATGAGGAAGATGAGACCTTCAATATTTCTCTGAACATGCCACTAGGAGGCCAAGTTGGCACTGAATTCCTGAGCACTAAAGTAATAATCTTGGCTTGACATAGATGATGGTGAGTACAAAGAAGCATGTTTGTTTTGCTGGGACTTTAATCTTTAGGACTTTTACTGATGAATATTCTCTTTGTGGTTTTGTTTTTTAAATATCTGAAACTGTCTAGAATTCACTTATTGCTTATAACAACTTGACAGGACAGGCATGAACTATTTTTAAGATACAGTGTAAATATAAATCATTCATTTTGGCTTTTACTGTTTTGTTGCTTCAGAAGGGGTTGAGGATTAGATTTTATTTTCGTTACAGGTATAGAAGTAGCTTTGTTACTCTGAAGTAGATCTGCAAGGACTAGATTCACATTCCTGCAGCACAGCCTGTGATTACAGTAGTTTCCACAGGTATACTATTAGTTTTGTGACAATACTGTAGATGAAATAATTTGGAAACCATCAGATGAAGCTGAAAAGTAGAGTTACTAGAGGCTAATTTGACATGCACATTGATTCTCAATATGTCAAGATTAAAACTCTTTTAAGTGTAGTATGCTAATAGTCAAAGTATACATACAAAACTTGAATTAATTGCTAGACTCCGCAAAGGAATAAGGCAATAGTAAGCCTGAAAAGTGCTTCTTTCCAACTGAAAAGAAGCTGAGCACAGTTCTGATACAGGATGTGATGTGCCAGTACTTGCACAGTCCTTGGTCAAATTAGTCTTGATGAAGTGTACAGTGATGCCTCTAACAACAAGGAGAGGAGAAAACTCTGAGGAGAAAAAGAAAGAAATGGAGAGACAACGTTTTTACAGCAAGAGGGAAAGCCATTTAGTGTCATCAAAGAAAGCAGTTGGGTAAGTTGTCAGATTTTCTGTTGGTGCAATTTCAATATTTACACAGAGTGCTTCACTAGTCATGCATAATTCAGAAAATCCATTCAGTCAGTGAAAATAATGTACAGTAGTTGAGATAAATACAGATATTCAAATTTTACGTTATTTTAGTTACTATTCCGATTCTGAAAGTCTGATACCAGAGCAGAGTTGGGAATGGAAATGTTGTTGTCTTGCTAGCTGTTCTGTTGAGGTGTCTCATGAGAGTTTCATAAAGCTGGTGAGATCACTGGTATCCACAGTGCTGTGTGTGTGTGAGGATGGAGGGGAAAGCAGTTTTCTAGTTTTACTGTTTCAGGGTTGTTTGTTTTTTTTTCATGTATTTGGGTATCCCTCTGAGAAGGGCCCTCCCTATATTACTACATTTTTAAAGAAATGGTTCTGCATAATGTCCCTATACTGGAAAATAAAGCACATGATACAGTGACTTTTTTTTTCTATGAAACGCATGAAAAAAATCAGTGTACGTGGACCTGTTTTTCACCTCTCAAATTACAGTCATAGAAGAATTAAGCCCATTTAACTTCTGAAGGATTCACATTTCCACCACCTCTACTAGAGTCTGATGTGATTTGTGCATAAGGAGGAAGGCATTGATCAAAATGTATGATCGAATATGGTTTGGGAAACATACACCCAGGGATTATTTAAAATGAACAGACTTTATATAGAAAAGGGTCCTAAGATTTTGTTGTCACTGTTATAAGCAGAGGCCTGCCACAGACTGCCTCAAGTGAAGATCCATAGCTCCTCATAGAGTCATACTGTAAAAACCAGAAATAACTCATTATTAGATCTCAAGAGTCTCCAGGGGTGCCAGTTTCATAAAACTTGGGGGTTTAAAAGGTTTAAAGCTTAAATATCTCTGAAACTAATTTTTCATATTCTCGTAGCACCACAGTGACATAAATGAAGTAAAGTATTCAAGAATTAGATGGAAAAAAAACCACCAAGCTAACATTCAAGACAAAGTGGGTATCCATTGATCTAGGGGCTCTCCAAACGAGAACACTGAAAGTTTTGTACCACACCCTTGGTCGTAAACTAGTAAACTGAGTTGTGTATCATTTGCCTGTAACATGGGAGCACGCTGTCTGTGGCTGGCTGAACAAATGGTCCAGTTGGTCAGTAAAAGGCTTTAAAAAGAGAGGTGCAAAAAGCTTGTGATTTTTACAAGCAAGTGGAAATGCGTATTAGCTCTTTGCTTGTGTGTTTAAGTGACATCACGGTAACAGGTTTCAGGACCACAGGTAAAAAGAGATTAAAAAAAGGGGGGGGGGGGAGGGGGAGAGATTGCAGGAGAAACAAGACAGAGCCTTTTATTTTTAATGAAGGAGAATAAATTTTAAATGAATAGTTAATGGCATTTCATGACTGAGCTCTCTATTGTTCACTAAAATTTATCATTCAGGTCAGATGCCATTCTGCTTTCTTAGTTAAATCTTTGATAATTAACATGATTTCTTTACTAACTGTCCTAAAAGAGAAAGAGAAGAAGTAAATACATAAATGATCTGCTTTTCATTTTTAATTTGTGAGCTTCAAAAAGAAGGTTGGGCTGCTTCCCTTTCTTATTTATTTATTTGAGTTAGCTTTTTAAATCCAAAATAAGTTACATATTTTTAAAATATTTTCTAGGTAGAATGTGAAGGGTACTGAGGTCATCTTTGGGCTCACATAATACAAATGGATTAAGTTTCAGACTTACAAAGTGCCAAGCAGCATCATCCTTGAGGGCTGGATGTGTGCTTTTAATAGCCCATGGATGATGGCTTTTTTCCTATTTTTTGAAGAGTATGTGTATCTAAATTGGACACTAAGAACTCTAAAGACACAGAAAATGCTATTGAATATTAGACAACTCACAGTTATCTAAGGGAAAGTTCTCTTGAGTTGTACTATATTTACATGGAAAATGTTCATTTGAGTGATTAAAAAAAGAATTACATGCTTTTAAAATCTTATTTTCACATGCATATGTTGGAAATAAAAGTATTTGCTTAGTGTTTTTCACTAACAATACAGTAAGATTGAGAAACTCCTTTTTGGATCATTGTAGCAAGCATTTAAGTTCTTATTTAAAATTACATGTATGTATTTTATGTATGTATGTATGTGTTTGTATATTTATATAGGTGTGTGTATATATAATATGTAGGAAGCAGTGCCTCGAGGTAAATATAAAATTCTCAATCAGCTAAGCAGTGCTGTCCCTGTTCAGAGGAGAACTTGGCTAGATGTTCTATACCATCTGCAAAAACATTTATCTCGGTTTGGAAAGGTCAGGTCCAAAATGTAAAACATGATTTCTAGAACAAGGGACTTCTATCATTGAGTTGCTTTACTTTCTACAGAAAAGCCTGACTATTTTTCTCTGCTATACTTGGCAGAGTGAGTTACGAACGCTGCTGTAAGACTGGCTCTAAGCTCAGTAATCAACTGAGCTCCAGAAAACACCAGGTAGCCAAAAATTAAAACTCCTTATGGACTTTAGTGCTTTTCTCTAAGCTTCCATCACCCCAGCTGTAGGAGACAACAGTTGTACCTCCTTAAAGCTTTTCAGAGCTGGATTTCCCCCAGAGATACCATAGAAATGAAGAGTATTAGGTGAAAGCCAGGTTGTGTAACTGTAGCAATTCTGCTAGAGAAGATGCTGGCTGTTGTGCTAAAATAATGTTGCTGTGATATTGGAGAGATTATTTACATTGTGTTAGTATAGATGAACAGTAATAATGCTACACAGGAAAGATGTGTCAGGTTCTATTAACACTTCTGGCAAGACAAAGGCTGCTATTGCTTAGGTGACAGAAGTAAGGGAGACCATGTATTGAATTTGGAGGCTTTATCTGTTAGTGAAAGCAGCAGGTATGACCTGACTCCAGTGTGCACTTCTTCATTCTTCTTGATTAGTATTCAGAAGGGCTGCTAAATTGCTGCTCCTTGAGACAGACTTGTGATGTTTGATCTCTTATGCTAAACAACAGTCTGCCTAAACCCAATTTAATACTGGCCTTTTCCATGACCTTTATTGAACAACTTTTTGCATTTCCTATGAATAACTGAAGTCAGTTTGTCACACTGAAGAACGAAAAGCAACTTGTAACCCTTTAATCTGCCCCATCTGTGTCAAAGGTATGCTTTGACAATAATTTAAAATCATAAATCTCTAAACTCTGAAAACTGAAATCCTGCCTTTATCTTTTGGAGAGGGAGGAATGTGTATATATGGGTATATATTTTCTTTAATAGTAAATAATAAAAAAAATCTACATTGTTCTACATAACAGAATATAATGGAAGAACTGCCTCACATCTTGTATCTGTGCTAGGCTACATGGACAAAGTTTTTGAAATGGCTGTTTTACTTCAAATGGTAAGCTAAACAGCCGGCTGTGGAAGATCTTTGTCAGTTGCAGATAGGATGAAAAACATATATAACACTCCATTTGTTTAATTCAGTGAGAGTTTTGTTTGTTTTTTAAAGGATAAAAAAATTTACACTGTGGTAAGCAGGTGCATAATAATATTTCTGTAGGTGGGCAGTAGATATCATTGGGATTTGCAGTGGAAATTGGTAACATTTATTGTTCTTGTAGCCATTAATGGATTAAAAGTCAGACTGCAGAGTTTGAGCAGTATGTGTAAATGTGCACAAGAATGGGCAAAAAGAGTCTCCTTTAGAAATATATTCATTTCTGTCTGTATTTAGAACCTACTTGTTACTTCGGTAACACTGAGTATCAAGCAGATGGAAGTGCTGGTTATGTGGATATTCGTGTCCAGAGGACTGGCACAGATCTGTCTGAAGCAGCTTCTGTCACTGTGTGCTCCAGAAAAACAGAACCAATATCAGCAGAGGGTGAGTTTCTCATATGTTGCTCAGGGTTTTTTAGAGCACGTGAGCAAGAAAACAGGATATCTGGCATTCACTCTTACTTATCTTCAGTGTACCTGTGGGGTGGAAAAGTTAAGTAAATGATATCGGATGTGGATTTACCAGGTGTATGGGACAAGGGCAGTTCAGCTAAGTTCACTGACTTGCTGATGGAGACTGCGGGATGGATGTGGGTAAAACGTTCATTAATTTCCTTGCATCTTAATTGATGGCAAACACTAGGAGGAACAGCTGTGAAAGAGAGTCTTTATAGCACTTTATCACCCTGCAATAAAATTAAATTTAAATCCACAGTTGCCCTGCAGCGATTCTATCAGTACATTAGCTGAGAAACCTTTATTTATCTATGAGAACTGATGTGTGTGAGATCCCAGGGTCTCTCAGTTACTGTGGAGAGGACTTCTGGGAAGGCACCACCAGTGTGACCTTCCAAGAATTTTCCAATGTTGATCCAAAATACCCAAGATCTGGTGACTGTCTGTAAAACCTTTTTGTTTCTCAGTCCCAATGCTAAGACATTTTCCTGATCAGCCTTTGGGAATATTTTGGCTGCCTGCAATTTTGCAGTGGTGCTTAAATATGTTGATCAACTTGCTTGCTGCTAAATTAAATTTAAGGAGCGCTTATAGCTGCTGGATGTCAAGGAAATCATTTGCATTAATGAGAGTTTCATTTTTTCAGTCCTGAAAATTAATGACACAGTGGCAAGAGACAGATAAGTCTTCAGAGACACTCAAGTTAATCAAGCTGAAGGCAAAATTTTCTTTTTGAATATGTATGTGATAGATGATCAGATCTGCTGCCAAAATAACAAGTAGTACTGCAGCATGTATCGTTGAAGGGATAGTTAATTAACGAGTGTGTGTATATGGAAATGGGATTTAACTACAATTACTGAAGAACAGAGAGGTGGTTAACAAAATAGACATGGTAAATGATTCACTCGCTATTCAGGTGAAAAAATTAGATCGACCCTACGGGATTTTCTTTTGTTGTGTGTAAGGTAGTGAACTAATGTTGCATTTCTAACTGTGTAATTAAAAACCATTTTTGTAAAAGCCTAGTTAAAAGATTATGAAAAAATATCCTCTTCACTAGATCTTTTCCTGATTTCATGTATTTATAAGAGTTTTGTGGACACACACACACAAAATTGCTATGGTTGTATGTGAAATAACGATGCACATGGTATCTGATTGAGAAAATAACAAAACCTGTGCAAGAATTGTTGTTGCTCACAGTGCACAGAGCTGCATTATGGTAGGTGGTTTCTACGCAGGTAAGCACTGCTTGCCTCTCATCAGAAAGTTAATTTATTTTCCACTCTCAGTTCTTTACTTTTGCATGCTGATTTTATACCATGCCAGATGTTATATCATGCCACCATGCCCATTACTAGTAGTAATTTGGCAAATCAGTTTGCCTTTTTTTTTTTCTTTCAGAAATATCAATGTTCTGTCATCAGTGGTGATGTCTGCTGACCACCCTGGCCTCCCATTTACATTGCTGCGAAGCAAGCCAACCTTCCAGCAGCCTGTGCAGCAGTGGAGTTTTATCTCTGATTTTGCTGTGAGTTTGCACTCTAACTTCAATCTAGAGAAGCAAGGGGAATTGTCATTTTTTAACATATTTTTAACATATTTCCATGTCATAAAAGTAAAATACAGAAACACTAAAATATTATTTTAAATTAGTGTAATGGCAGTAGGCTTTGGTTCTGTTTATGGGCTCTAAGAGGAAAAGCATTCCAAAGGGAGGTGCAGAATTCAGGTGCCTATAAATGAAACCACAGTTCTGAAAACTGTTGCTCAGCTATTATATAATGACACATTACCTTCACTCTGGTGGTTTTGCTTTTAAGCTTCCTACTCTAGAACTTGTCCTGTTTTGAGAGGGATGAGTAACTTCAGTCCTTTCCTTCAGTTGTTCTAGTCAGGTGTGTTGTACACCTGAGACTCCTCAGGACTCGATCCTGCAGCTATTCCCAATGCAGACTAGGTGCACAATACCTGCCTCTGGTTTCAGCCAAGCTGCTCACTCTGTCTGGATTATTATTATTTTTTTTTTCAAGTTCTGTCCCAGGGTACAGTGCTCTCACATACAGCACTCACCGACTGGAGCTGGTAACAGCTTCTAAGGAAACTCCTGGTAAAGGTAGTATTAGATCAGAAATAACTTTGTCTTTAATTGGTCTCTTATTTGAGCTACTGGTCTAAAACCCAGTAAGAACCCAGTAAGTTTGTTAATAACTTTATTTTGCTTGATATATTGCTATCAGTGGGTAGTTTCTTATACGTGAATATGGGTTGCCCTCTAGTGAAGAGAAGGGAAAAGCTTACTTGGAAAAAGAGCTGCACTGTAAGAATCCCATCAGTATGAATTGCAACAGAAAAAAAAGACTGAAGCCTATGAGAAATCAGTAGTAGCAGTCATGGAGCGCACTGTCTTCAAGTGCAAAGGGAGATACTCTTAAACCTAGGTAATTTCTGTCCTGAAAACCAGTCACAATGGCTTGATAATAACTTGATTTAATTTAATTTAAAATTGACTAGCAAAATGTAAAATGCATCAGTCTGTTTTGCTAGGATCTGAAATCTGTGGCCAAGTGGTGGTGGATCCTGTTCAGAACCTCAGTGACTCCTTCAGCTGCACCATCGAGAAGATGTTCCTTGGCACTGGTGCTGATAGGCACTTGCCCAAGTACAGGCCAGACACTCGGTAACACAGGTGTCTGGCTGACCCACCCTCACTCGTGTACAGATTCAAGATCCTGGTATGTAAACAGACATGTTAGCGGGCATTTTTAGATTATTGATTTCCAAGTGAACCTGTAAATACTAAATTTGCTCCCTTTTAGGATAAAACTCAACCTGAGACACAAGCAAGAGCCTTTGGAACCCTGAAGTTTCATGCTACATTGAACAGCTGGCCACACAGATGCTTTTCCTCTAGTAAAACAGCCTGGTTCTGATGGCTTCAGTCTGTCCTCTGCTCCACTCTTCCAGGTAAGTTGTCCAATGATTATATCACAGAAACATTCTTTCAAGGTAAAAATACTAAGGTGGAGAAGACAGTATACAGGTAATCATGGGTGGGTGCTGTCAGTCAGCCAGACACTGCAGACTTCATTTACTTTGTTTCCCCTCCCTAATAGCGCAGAAACAATGACACCATTGCTTTTTAACACTGGAGCTACTCTTCTGCTGACTTCTTATTACTGCAGTGTCACTGTGAGCAGGTATTAGGGGTTAGAAAAAAATTATAAATAAACCTTGAGTTTTCTTGCAACGGGGAAAAAAAAGTAATGATAATCAGTTTGCATATGATAAGGAAAAAAGATGTGCATCATGCTTTAAGGCAGATTAATTCAAATTTCTTAGGTCTTTTTTTTTTGGTCTCCTGTGGTTGGGTTCTTGTCACTGAAATTAAGACTAGTGTGTGTTAGGTAGTTGCAATAGCCTCTTTATGTTAACACTAGGAATAAATAGAGCCTATTTAAGCATGTTTTACCTGGCCTACTTCAGAAGGATTTGTTAAAAAAGCTTAATCTTATCACCAAATGTGTATTTCTGTCATTGGCTTTAATAGACATAGTTGCAGTGAACATGGACCTCTGGCTGGATTAATCTCATGTTTGGCATCTTCTAGTTTACAGTAGATATGAATTGGGGTGGGGGGGGGCGGTTGGATTTTGTTTTTCTGAAGGTGGCAGCAGGCCTAGAATGGTACATTCACACTACACAATCTGATTAAAGGAAAACATGCGGGCACGATGGAAAAAGAAGTCTTGACTACTACCACATGTTGTCATCTGCTAGTGGAAGAGTTAGCACCATGGCCTTTAAATGAAGCAGAAGAGCCAACCTAGATGCCCCGGTCTTGATGTAGGACATAAGCATGCCTTACATCCATCAAGGAAGCCTGGTGCTCAAAGAGATGCTGCTTTTAGTTACAAGTATATTATCCTAGTTTTCATATAACTGTGTTTTGCTTTTTTATTGTTAATTATTCGTGGGGAAGAAAGTGGTGGTGGGTAGTAGTAGAATGGACGCTAAGTAGCAGAGCGCTCTTCACAGTGAATGATTCCAGTGGGTTTGTCTCACTTACTTTAATGAGAACTCCGGACCTATGGACAACAGCGGAAGACTCAACACAGGTAAGGCTGCTCTGTTGTTATTACCTATGAGAACATTTATATAAGAGCAACAAGAATTAGGACTATATTGTAAAGCCACACTAGATAAATAATATATTAATTTTCAGGTACTGGTATTAAATGCTTTCAAACATGCTTAAACAGATTCTAGCGTATCAAAACAGTATTAACAGCTTTCCCATATTGGACAGTAATTGTTTATCTTCCTTTGCTTAAATATTTGTTTTGCCAGATAGATAACACTGGGGGAATGCATTTATATCATCTAGAGCAAATATTTTGCTTTAACGTCTACCTGAAAGAAAGTTGACTTCCTACAACTCATAGGCATGCCCTTTGGGAAGTTAAAGTTTAGTTCAGTTCATTCTGCAAGCTGGCACTTGCAAAGTAGTAGCACAAAGGAATTGCTGCTCAGCTGTTTAATACATCCTTCCTCTCAAGAATTTTATTTAGACTAGTTGTAAACAAACTATCATGCTTTATTTGGTTGGTCTGGGGTTTTGTTTTCTGCTGTTGGGTTGTGGGTGTTTTCTTTTTTGCAAAGAGGGATGCTTTGCAATGGGATGATTTTACAGACATTTTCAGCAGTAAAGCTGTTTTGTTTGGAGTACACTAAACATAAGTAAGTTAAGTTGCATTTTGAGTAACGTTTTCTTGGGCTGTCACGACACTGCAACGTTCAGATTTTTTTAGTGGATTAGCTTAAAGTTACTCAATGCAAATTGAGAATTTGTATTCTTTTTTTTTTTCTCTAGTGAATTTCAAAATTATGTTAAACTGGGTGATTACATTGGGAAATACACTATTTAATCTTGGTCATAATGTGCCAGAGACAACAGGGCAGCATAGGAGCACCCCTGGCTAGCAGTCAAACAGTGTAGATTGCAGTGTGATGACAACACAGAATCTTGCACACTTACAGTCAGCATCAGTTCTTTTCACAGAAATCAAGACCAGGTTGGCATTTTCCACAGCTGTTTCAGAGATGTGTGGGTTGTTACGCATACCGTTAAGTTTTATGTTCTGACTTGCCGCTGTTTTCCAATAAAAATAATGGTAAAATTTTTAGGCCATTCTGATTAAGTACAAACTTCAGTGTCACTTAGCTTTCTGCTGCCACTGTAAGTACAAAAAGGTTATGATTTTGTTCCTATCTCCATGTTTATCATTAGTTCTTGAGGTAAATACCTGGCCTTACCACCAATGTCAAGGAGCAATGTATGTTTGTGTAGTAAAATTAAGTTTGTTTAAGTTAAAAATCCAAGCCACAGAATTTCCAGAGAGGGGGGACTTGATGGGTCATAGCTTTTAGCAAAAAACCCCTCACCTAAGTCTATTTTTCATAACATAAAAGCAGTGTTTGCAACACCCCTAGAGGTTAAAACAAAAACGAAGATAATTTTGGAGTGACTAAATAAATAGGTATTGAAGTAGAAACATTAATGAAAAAAGTCAAGTGAAGCCTTATTAATAAATGAAGCCTATTTATTACTTCAAGTGTTAATGGTAAAAAAAATTCAGCACAGCTGTTGCATTTAAAAAAGTGAACCTACAGTAAGTACTACGTTTCTAGTTCAGTAAACAGATGAACCCGATGTCCTTTAATGACATAACAGTTGAGCATTATACAGTACATCTTATGAAGACCCGTAAATTAAAGAACTACTTTTTAAATTTAGTGATTACAAAAATTCTGCATTCACAGCTTTAGCTTCTTTTTTCTTCCACGACCATCAGGAGTACCATCCATTTTGCGCTTCTGTGCCTGTAAGGTAAGTTTTTAAGTAAGTTATTCTGACAGAAAAATTGTAAGCAGTGCATTTCAAGTCAAAACAGCTAGAGTTCATAGTGTAACCCTGGCAGCTTAAAATGTGATACATCATAAATGGAAGGTGGCGAATATGCACATCCCACTCAGGATAGTAGTGGTCTTGTACTCTCCAATCTGGAATAGTACCATTTCACAGAGGAAAAAACGTACAGAAACAAACAAGGAGCTTATAAATAAAGCTTCCTTACTTAAGGAATAATATTTCTGAATGCCTGTCTAAGTATTTTGCAAACAGGTCTAAGTAACAACTTTAAAAACAAAATGTAGGTAAGAAAATGGGTAGAAGTTGTAATTTCCTTTACAAAAAAGGTCTGCATATTTAGCAGTACTGTAGTTAGCAGACTACTGTCAAGCTTATGTGCTTGTTTTCCCAAATCTAGCTCTAGAGCCCATTTCATGACCACCACCACACAAAACAAGGCATATGTGATAGCAGGCAACACTGTCTACATGGGAACATTTGTAAACACATCTATAGCATTCTCAGAGGGAAGGGAGTGGTTTGCATTTCCTGCATACCACCCCTTAGTGGCAGACATCATTTCTTTATGGATAAAAATTAATAAAAAGGCTAAGTAAATCTTAATTGCATTTTATCAAGGTAAACTCATATAGCCAACCCAGGGATCAAAAACGTAAAAAGCTAGCTGCTCCAAAGCATGTGAACTAGTTTAGAACCTGAACTTATTTTCCATCTACAAGGGTACTTAGCTGAGTGACAGTAGTAAACTTTAAGCAGCACTTAGCACTGCCCTGTAAGGTTTTTTCTTGGGTGTTATCTTTAAATAACTTTAGATATCACTTGGCCTAGACAGTTAGAAAGGCATGCTGTCTTCAAGTGAGCTTTTCTACAAAAATGCTTTTTTAAATCCTACCGAAGATGGTTTTGGTCCACGTTTCTTCTTTTCTGCCTTTTCCTTTTCTTCCAGTTCCATGTTTTCTCTTTCAATGAGGGTGATTAAAGTATTGCATCTCCTTTGCAGCTCCTAAATTGCAAAACATAGTCAGTCACTCACTACTTTAGGCAGCCAGTTCATGTAAAAAGCATCATGTCAGAATACTAGAAATGCCAGTAAGTAATAAGTTTGTTTGGTTTTCATCATGCAAAGCCTTGGCAGAATGAAAAAAGAATGAAACAAATTTTTTATGGTAGTTACTGGCTGGCTTTATAGGAATGGATTTGATCAGATGTTTTTTTTTAAAACAAACTTGTATTTAATTCAAATTTGTGTTGATTTTGAAACACAGTAGCTTGGAATTTACATTTCTTCTCCCATGAGTCTTCTTAGTTTATTGCATTTCTCCTCCATTACGGTTGTTGGAAAATCTTTAAAAATTTAATATAGCGATCACATGCACATACCTGACTATTTCAGAAGTGATTTAGTAAGCTTGCTATGTAACTGTGGTGTGCTGTCATGGGTGTTCACGAGCCAATGAGCACGACAGATTAATACGTACCATTGCAGTTCTGGACTTGAGAAACCAGTCAAATCTGAATTGTGGTGAGTTTCGGATACACTGTCTTAATTCATCATAGACATTTTCCTTATCAAATCCTAGCTTGTGAAGCATACAGATTAGAAAGCGATCCTCTTCTTCAGTATAGTTCTTCCCTTTATTGGTACCATATGATATTCTTAGCTGGTGGAAGGGGGCTTTGTATCTGCCAATCTAAACAAAACAAGATCATACATAACTAAGAAATCCTTTAGAAACAGGGAACTGTTTTCTCTGAAAGCAAAAAAAAAAAAAAAAAAAAAAATCACATTACAGGCAGACGAACAATACCAAGTTAGAAAACGAGAGCTTTTATGATCTCTGGTCCTGAAAGTCACCATGTTTAAGGCACTGTAGATTCTAGATACTGAATTTACTAATATCATCTAAGCAGCCAGCTTTGACATATTTTTCTGCTTGCCTGTTTGACAAAAAATCTTTTGATTTTTGTGCAGTGCAGTGCAGACCGGACACTACATTTGAAAATAGTCAAGGTCTGCTAGCCTGCAACTGGCAGTCATTCTTTTTAACAAAAAAACCCTCAGAAATGGTCAAAATCAAAGGAAAAGAAAAAGGTACATGGCTCAGCTGCATTTTGGTTAATAGAGTGAGACACTGTTCTTCCCCTAACTTCTTTAGAAGAGGATCTAGTGAAGCATGAGGTGGGGAGAAATGTCTGGTATTTATTACACGTATCTTAATTTCTTACAGATCTGTTTGTTACCAAGTCCTGGCTGGTGAAACGCGCAGGATCAAAGAAAGCTCCACTAACTGGTACGTCTTCTCTTCTTAAGTAAGTCCTCTAAAAATATACATGTAATATAATATATATAAAATATATATATAATATATAGCATTTTCAGCTATGTGGGTCCAACAAACAGAAGTTGTAATTCTCCAAAAAGCACATAGTTGTTGGGAGTTGATCACAGTACGAACAATTCATAGTGCCATGTAACAATGATTATTACAAACAAGAGACTAAGCCAAACCTGAAGTTATCACCATAGCTATCAGTCAAAATAGGAAGTTTAAACTTACCAAATGCAGTTAAATTCAAGAGTAGAAACTGCAAAGGACAGCAGTTCTATAGAATAGAAAATCAAAAGGTAGCAACCACTGAGGAAAAGGTAAGAGGAATTTTAGGCCTAACATGTTTTCTTAATGTAATATAACATCAGCTAGGCATGCAGCATGGGATCTCACCTCATTGGCACAGGGAAATAAAGGAAGCAAGAAACACAGCAAAGATACCTTTGTATCAAGTGCTTTTTTTATGCTAATTCGTCTCTGAATTCTGGCTTCTCCTCTTTCTATCTGAGCCATGATCTTCTCAATGTCTTGCAGTTCATTGCACCTTTCCCAGAACACAGCTAAGAAAAGAACAAATGGTTAGTTTCTAATCATGGAATTAGTTTTTTGCCTTAAAAGATCTTATATGTTATTTTCTTTTACCACACCTTACTGCTGTATAAAAATAGATTTGCCTTTACCTGATAAGGAACCTTCACTTCCTGAAATTGTGTTGGGAGTATTACAAATGCTATTTTGAAGAGGGTAGATACAGGAGCCCTCGTTTTAAATGAGGTGTGATTTGGCCAGCCAATTTCCTTCTCAAAGAAAAAGTCTTAAAATGGAAATTGATAAAATAGTAATACAGAAGGAAGTGGGACTGCCAGTGTAAGTTAGTAGCCAAAGACAGGCGCAAGTGTCTAAAAGACAAATAGGTGTTTAAGTAATATGTCACATCTGTAAGTAAGCAGCTGTATACCATAAAAAATGAAGACCCAGAACCTTGCAACTGCACTACAGGAGAAGACCCTTCTCTGCAACATCAGAGGTTACAGTAATCAACTGGTCTTCAGTTACAAAAAACAATGTTCACGATTCAGTCACAGAATGTTTACAGTATCCCTAGCTTTAACAATGTGAAATAATAAAGGGGTAAAGAGTCAAGACAGTTGTTGGCTGGTAAATCTAAGGAAAAGAGAATATTCCATCTAAGCATTTTTTTCCTTATCATTTCCTTTTTGCATTAATTAACAAGAATTAAAAACAGCACTATCCAGAATTTATCTAACACCAGTTAGAATATACGGAAGTGTGTCAGCAACAGAGCATGCGCACATTTCAGTATAGTTTTAACTACACAGGGACTAAACCTACTAACATGTATCAGTAGATGCCAAATCCATTAGCACAGTCCTATCCTTAAAGAGTCATACAAGGAACTCACACAAGTAAGACGGTCAGCTTCTTCACAGGAATTTCAAACTAGGAAAGCAGCATTAGATACAGAGTCGACTATTTGAAAAGTAAGTTACCTGAATACTCAATGACTTCCTCAGGGGTTTTTCCTTCTACTTCTCGTGCTATATTTTCGATATCATCACGGCCCCACTTCTCATTAGCTTTGATGAACTGGTTAAAATCTCTCTTATTCCAGTTAGTAAATCCCTTTAAAGCAATTAAAAGCAAACATGGCACCAAAGTTCAGGATTTGTCCATCTCCACCTTTCTTTCAACAGATTAATTTAAAATGACTGAGTAACACTTCTGTAATTCCAACAATACTAAACCTGTGCATTTCCTGCAGTTTGATGGTAGTTGAAAAACTGCTTTTATAGTGTTGTCACTGTAGTCTCTTTCCATCTAAAAACTACCTAATAATTAGCACTGCTTTAGTTACTACTTCAGCTCATATATTAACCCCTCTTACCCACTATTCTCTGAGAGACAACATGGGATCACTTTTTAAGAAAATAATTCCCTCAAGAGAGGCAAAGAAGTCTCTGTAATGGTTTTGTTCAGTCAAAGAGGACCACCAAGTGTCTTGCAGATACCTTCAGCCTTCTGCATCTTCCCTGGTCTCTCTCCCCCAGAAAGTCTGGAGTTATCTTTTGTGATGTTATGCAGTACGGACAGGAAAAACAATGCTGAAGTTATCAGCTGCCAAGGTAGACTAACTGCACGTCTGTATTAACTTTCAAAGAAAAAGTAGAAAAACCTTCAGCTACCCATATTATGATTTAACCAGAGATTATTTAATAGTGAACTGCTCCAATGCACTACTACTCAAACAAGAGCTCGTCCTAAAATTACCCACAAAATACACATGAAAATGTAATACACAGACAAGGAGTAACAGGTATTAACCTGCCTTTAATTTTTTAAATGTACAAGCTACCTAATTATGTACTTGTTCAGCTTATATCTTCTTTAAGCGGGGGACATTATCACTTCTAGTCTTAGTTAAGAAATCTGCCCCTTCACCCTGCAGTGTGTAAGTTATCACATATGAGTGGCACTTTGGCAAAGGCTATGCTTGAAACTACATGGAAAGTCACACATGCAGCTCTGCAGCTGGTCTGCATGGTCCCCCAACTGAGAAAAGATGTCACAGGCTACAGTCAATGTGAACTTGCCAAGTCAGACTCAGGACATAGCTCTTACTTAAAAATATATGGACTGTATATAGATCAGGTTCAGTAGAACCTAAATACACCAATTTAAAAGTAGCCTTCAAAGGTATCTAAGCCCATAACAAACCCAATACTAAACTTTTTTTTCAGCATGAACCAAAATTTGCAGCCATGTAAATGACTGACTAAAAAATGTTCATGTAACACTGTAAAACACAAACCAAGCTTCAGATGATGTCAGTCTCACTAAAGAACCAATACCTGGGTTAGAAGCTTCTCTTTTTCTTCTAGTTCTTCATCATTAAGAGGTTCGGCCTCATCAATCTTAAGCTGCTCTTCCTTTTGTGCTTGGGCTGCATTGGGCAGATCAGGATTACGAGGTACCTGAAAGATTATACATTTTGTAAAATCTAATGACTTTTCACCAATGCTTGGTGTAGCTTCTCCATTAATACAACCTAATCATTTGTTTGGATTAACATGCCTTTATTTCATTTAAATCAGCGTGAAAGGCAGGACAAGTACATATTGTCCTACCAGTAACTGCTGCAATAAAATACATTAATGCAATGAATGAATTCTGTTACCTTGTACCCAATTGTTTTCCTGTAGTAGAGAATCTCTTTTTCCAATAGCTCAAAGAGCCGTGGAGGAAAGAACTGAAAGTCCTGTACATTTGGCTGCTTTGGAGGCCGCGGTGCCTGAAATACATAAAAATGCTTGTATTTGACTCCTGTTCACATCCAGAATCTGTTTTCTAGTAACTGAGTCCTGTCTGTGAGCAAAAAAACCCTCTGTTTTTACAAAAATTACCCTAAAACAGCATGCAAGTCAGGTACAACCATGAAGGCTTAGAGAAGTAAAAGGTATGTGATAAAAGCAGACGGTCTTCTGGAAAGAGAATGGTGGGGAAAGATTCGCACATGCATCCCCTTGAACAAAGTTCACATATTTGAGTAGCTGTAAGGACATGTTCCATAGGTAAGAAAAAAACTTCTACTGCTTAAAGAAAGTAAAAATAAAATATGAAACACCCTATATCCTTACCCTCCTAAAATCTTTTAAGTTTCATACTTCTCTTTCTTTTTCCTCACAGAAGTTTATCTTAAATCCTTTGGATTTTTCTAAATCTATATCCTTCAAGTGCCTCTTCAATTTATGAAAACGAATGAATTAGCAATTTATTGCTTTCAGCTTTGACCACTTCTCATGTATATTTGAACAGTTTGTTTATTTATTTTTTAATTAGTCAACTCACCTTGGGTGCTTTTGGCTCGCTGACTCGAAGAGCTTCTCTAAAGTAAGCATCCACAGCATAATTGGCTTTTCTTTCTCGTTTAGGTGGTTCAATCCACTCTGTAAATGCCATCTATAAAAACAAATCCCACCACCCCCAAGAAGCAATAAGACTAAGTCTTGCAAAACAGTCAGACCAGCTATGAGTTTTATATAAAAAAGTCTACATACACTTCATTAAGTAACTAAACTTACAAATTATTTTTATAGCTGCATTGTATTTTATTTAACCAACGTATCTTAAAAGTATGGTTTAATCATACAAATCAGTGCTTTCCTCCAAAAGAAACTTAAATGTTACCTTCTGTTTTTCTCTGTAGTCCTCCCCTTCAAAATTATACACGCTGGACTCTGTATCCATTGTGAAATTTCTGAGGGAGCTTTCACCCATCTTTGAAAGTTTTTCATTCATTTCTGCAGTCTGGGGGCAGGAAAGAGAGAAAAGAGCAGTAAGCTTTTTGGAAGGTACTTCATTATAAAACATCTGTTATAACAGCATTAAAAAATTAACACAGTTGAGCAATAGGAAGCTTCTCAGTAACAACCACTCTTATTTTCTCCAGCTTATAATGAAGCTATCATCCAGCAACGTACTATCTTACCATGCAATTTAAGTCTACAGGGGAGGTTTTTTGTTTTTGTTTTTGTTTTTCTTTTAAACTTGATCTCACCTTCTTTGCACCTCTTTCCAAAATGTGATCAATATCTTCATCTGTAATCTCACTTTCCTTTGAGGCAAACACATGTGTTGCTCCATGTCTAATCATTTGCAGCATTTCATCCTTCCCAAGTTTGTTCAAGTTTTGATCCACCAGTCTTCCTGAAGATAAAAAAGCATTGAAAGGTAGCAATTAAATATTTTATATTACTGAAGGAACAACATACTATTTCCCCCTTCCCGTACATTTTCAAGTTAAAGCTATCTCATTTTCTCCACATGAAAAAATAAAATCCAGCAAAGTCCAGCCAGGGACCACATGCATTCTCTTTACTATACTTCATTTGTGTTTGAACAATTTTGGATGTGAGACCTCATATACAAGCTTTATGTTATGGTGCGCATAATTTCACAATTTCAAAACCAAACCTCACTGAATCCTTTTTGCATAATGGTTACTGACTCCAAACAAAACAACCAAGGTTACATCCTCATCACTTCTCCCCATTTCTTAAAAAAGGCTAAGGCATTAATTTCTCCATTTAAGTGGAAGTTGAGTGCTTTAAAACAAGTTTGTCTATACCCCCTTGTTTACATATTTATCACTGGGGAAGTAATTAAGAAGTTAATGAGGAAAAGCCTATCCCTGCTGTAAAATTTTCAAGTGGATTGGGTCTTTGCACTCTATATTCAGAATACAGCTGAGGCAAAATTAACATTCCCATTAATTCTTACTACATAATTTGTCTGCAATGTTGTTAAACAAAACGAAAACAAAAAACAACAAATTGCCTCCAAATACTTGCCTTGCTGGATGACTATGGAATCTAGCCGGAGTTTCATTTCTGCACGTTCCACTATTCTTTCTTCCACTGTATTGTCTGTGATAAATCTGAACACTCTAACAGTCTTTGTTTGGCCAATTCTGTGTGCTCGATCCTAGGCCAAAAAAAAATAATTTACAAGAACATCAACAATTGCTTTCTAGTGTGAATAGGCAACTATCTTCAATTTTCTTTAGTTTCAACAAACTAACTTGTCAAGTAGAATATTGTAGGTTAGTTAAATCTTTGCAGAAATCGATCTAACACGACAACTCAAGATACCACATTTGCAGTTCAAGTTTTTTGTTTTTAAGTAACATCAACAATAAGTATGTTTCTAAGTTTCATACCTAAAAATAGCTTTTCCTTTTTGTTTTGTGTTTGTTTGTGTGTGCGCGTGCACGTGTGCATTACATCACATGGGAAAAGACTGGATGCTTCTGGCATTAGGTAACCTTCTGTAAAATCAAAATATTTAAGAAATTCTCTCTGTACTGACCAGAAGCTACCTATACCCAAATCATTCAGTCATGCTAGGAATATTTGAAGAAAAATACAACATACCACCTCACCTGACTGGCAGATCATTAACCACTGTGCGAATTAGTATTCTGAACATACACTTTTAGTGGTAACTGGAATTATCTTGATTCAGCTTCCAGGCATTGGTTCTATCATTCTTCTGTACTAATTTTTGTTAGAATACTTGAGAACATACAGCTTAAATTTACAAGGTTTGTCATTGAAAGGCCTCATTTGCCAATGGTAACACTTGGTAACATAATGGTAACATTTGCCAATGGTGGATTTTTAAATAGCAGCTTTATTTTCTTATGCAATCAGTAGTGTTCTTGATAGGTACCATGGCTGAAAATGCATATGAATTTACTTTAAAAAATAAAATAAATAGTTGCTAACAGGAGCTTGCTCATTTATCACCACCCTAAAAGCAATTTTTAAAAACTTTAATTCAAATTTTGTTTGCCTCATTTCCAAAGTCTCACTGAAGACAGTGTAAATATAGTAAGCTCTACTGTCCAAAGAAGGAAGGTTTTCTAACTTTGGAGTTAACAAATACCATTAGTTTTTAAAACTAAAAAAGGCTATTTTCATTAAACACTATGAAGGGTACTGTAGCACATACCACAGCATTCTACCCTGCAAAGAAGTCCAAATGTGACTTTATGTTCTACAAAGTGGAAGCTGCGCTGTAACTGAAAAATCAGTCTTAAAAGTTAATTATATTAGTCAGTCTTAAAAGTTAGTTATATTTATATATATTTTATATATAAAATCAGTCTTAAAAGTTAGTTATATTATGCTAAAATTGTAAATATGTCGTTTCAATTTGAAAATACTATGTCATACAGCACACACATTTCTAAGACAATTATGTGAGGAAAAACAGGCATTTCTATCTGGACTCTTACCATAGCCTGAAGATCTACTTGTGGATTCCAGTCTGAATCATACAGAATTACAACATCAGCAGTAGCCAAATTGATGCCAAGACCTCCTGCCCGTGTACTCAACATGAACACAAACTTTGAGCTACCAGGTTCATTATACGCGTTAATAGAAGCCTAAATAAAGAAAGAAAATATGAGCAGTTGAACTAAATGTTTTAAAAATACCATTTTTACTTAAGTGAAATACTTTAAATTTTAAACACCTGTCTCTCATCATGAGGCGTTTGTCCATCCAGTCTACAATATTCATAATTTCTCCACATACAATAATCTTCCAAGATATCCAGGACTCTGGTCATCTGGCTGAAGATTAAGACTCTTGAACCTGTTTGGGGTAAAAAGGTTCTATGTTTTCATCAAAACTTAAGATTCATTAAACTTCACAAAAGTTTGCCAGTCAGAAAGGGAAAGAGGGCAGTTGCACGTAAGAGTAGTTATAAATAAAAAGACTGATTTAAGTAATAGAATGAAGATAAGTTTTCAGGGCTAAAAATATAAACATATATTTAAAACAATCCTAATATTTTTATTGAACAGCCATTAGAATGTGAAAGAATTAGAAAGGTCTGATGTCATCTGGGATGTCTATGAATTGCAGAGGCTAATACATAATACAGATTTGCAGCTGTTGCTATCAATATCTATAATGAATTTCTTATATTTTAAATATATATTGCTGCACTCTTTAAATGACTACGTGTATTTATTGTGCAAATGAAAATTTATTGGGACAAGTGATGTAGAAGAAAATTTCTCTTTCAAATATAAAAACATCAAGAAGTGAAAAGAACAAAATTTTAAAGTGTTTTGGGTTTGAGGTATCTAGAAATTAAATTCTTCTTAAAGAGTTGTTGGCTTACTTACCTGCCAAGAACACCATTCAAAAAATATAAATATACATTAATATGCATGTATACATAGGCACAACCAAATGTTTCAAATGTACTTGAGGGATTTAATTAAAACACAGGATGTTACAAAGTTTCTGCTTCCCCCTACATGCTCCCAGTATGACTTTTGTTCTTTGGACTCAAGGTCTAATAATTAAATGCTCACTTTTGGTTAACGTCAGCAGTTGATTTAAAACCATACCAGTTTTATTTGTCATGTCCCAACAATAAGTCTCCCAGCAGAAAGAAACCAAAATCAAAAAAGCGCGGTAACCACTGAACCTTTTTTTCAATCTTACAGCAACGCATATCACCACCGCTGTTCGAATACTACCCAGATACTGGTTACAGGTTACTTTCATATTACCTAAGACCGACATTTTAATATTTTTTTTTTCTGTAACATCTCCCCAAGTCACAAGCTTTCCTTCATTTTAGTGAAGTTACAGTAATGTATGCCAGAACTTTGTCCCTACTACTGAAAATATAAAAAATAAAATAATAAAATAAAATAAAATAGAATAAAGTAACTGTGTGTTGTCCCAGTTTTGTCTGAAAAAACTCAAGTTCTGTTTAAAATCATATCCAGAAAGAACAAAAACCATTTCACAAATGACTGGACTTTAACCCTACATGAAGACTTTGAATCTAAAATGGTATTTCATGGCAAACCAAAGCAGTGGTTAAAATATTACACGATTAGGTTTCAAACAGCTCATATTGCACAGACCAACTGATGCTTCTGTGGTCTCAGCTGGAAAACAAACACGCAAACAAACCCCTTTGCAGTCACAAAAAAAACTAGTTACTTATAAAGGCACTTCACAGCACTTGAAGAGCCAGTATCATGCTAGGAATCAACTACACTCCTACATAACATGCGCCGATTTTTGCTCAGGAGACATGAAAACATTATGAAGTACTGACTTCAGTTTTTATCATTAAACCAAACAGCTCTCAAGCAACAATACAACAAAAAGATGCGTACCTTGCTCTTTCAACTTAGGCAGTAATTTGTCCAATACTACCATTTTGCCACTGTTGGTGACCAAATGCATATCTGTTGTGTAAGGTGGACCAGGTTCTGCTCCATCAAAGAGATATGGATGATTGCAACATTTTCGTAGTTGCATAAGGATATTCAACAGTCTCATTTTGTCCAACTTTCCAGCAGAATTCAGTATGTCTATATCCTTCATTAAGATTCTTGTATACCTATATCAAAGAAAAAACTTCTGTAACTATAAAACAAAGTTGCCTTTTGCTTAACTAATCGTAGAATGGTTTGGGTTGAAAGGGAGCTTAAAGCCCACCCGGTTCCACCCCCCTGCCATGGGCAGGGACATCTCCCACCAGACCAGGTTGCCCAAAGCCCCATCCAGCCTGGCTTTGAACACCTCCAGGGATGGGGCATCCACAGCTTCTCTGGGCAACCTGTGCCAGGGCCTCACCACCCTCTGAGTGAAGAATTTCTTCCTCATTATTTAATCTGAATCTACTCTTTTCTTAGTTTCAAACCATTACTCCTTGCCCTATCACTACGCTCCTTGACAAAGAGAATAAGAGAATACAGAAGAAAACAAATGGAATACAGAAGAGGAAAAAAAGAGAATGCAGAATACAAAGAAAAGCTCCCCTCCCATTTCAGCAGGTAACTTGCACTGATCTGCATTGTTTTGTCATTATAAAAGTATCACAAGGAAATACATACAGAGAAATTTAGTATAGCAGAAGGAATTAAATAAAGTTCTACACAATCATTGAGTCACAAGCAGCACAATCCTTCTGAACCTTAACCACAGCACACACAACTATCTGAATTACCATTCTCGCTGCATTTTGCTGAGACCCACGTAAATTTTAACTTCCTTCTTTGGAGGCAAACTTTTCTCTACATCAGCCTTAATGCGACGTAGGAGGAACGGTCGTAGCACCTGGAAGAAAGTGCATTATTAACTGTATTTTGGAAACTGAAATACTGAACGGGTCAACAACACCAGTGCAGGTATACTCTCTTAAAAATGCTCAACCACCAGACCTATTACCAGGTCACCCGAAAAAGCAATCCCCGTCAGCAGGTTATTATACATGAGCTTTCTTTGGAAGACTAAATCTTCTAGGACAAGTCTTTTAACAGAAGATTCCTAAAGTCTCGCAGTTATTCAATAGAAGACGCATGATCTTTCAAGTGAAAAAAACCCTGAAACTTTGCTTTACTGAAATCTTTGTAGTGTCTTCATAGCCAATATTCTAAATGCAAGTATCTGAAAACCGTGAAAGCCAGAACTGTCAACCCTTCTCTCTCCCCCAAAACAATTTTCTTTTCCTCTCCAAAACAACTTTCTTTTCAAGACATAGTCACATTCTGCACTTCACCAACCTTTTCTGAAAGCCCACCATGGTTTCTGGAATAAGCTATCTTACCCTAATATCTTGTCACAAGAAGGATTAAAAGAATTATTTATAACCTAGTATAGATGTTATTAAAGCACACAAAAAGCAGAAAGACTTACCATATGGAGACGTTCTACCAACTTTTGATCCCCTAGACAGTTGTTTGTATCAAACCATGAATCAAAATCCTGTATCAACAAAATAATTGGCATGTAAGCACTTTTCTTTCAAGGTGCAGTAGCATTACAGTGGTGAAAAAATGCAACTCAATTGATTCTCTTAACCACAGAGTAAGTAAAAAAACAAATCATCCCTTTTGGTCTATTTTCTTGGAAAGATCTGCATCGCTACATCTTTAAACTAAAACAACAACAAACCACTGAGGGTTAAAAATAAAATAAAATAATTATTTTTTCTTGAAAAGGAATCTGATTCACTCCTATTGCTCCAGTGGACGAATTCCAGCTGGAAGAAGTGTACCACTGCAGCATTTGATGAAAAATGAAAAGGAAGAAGTAAAATTCTGGTGTAATACATCAGAAGATTTCCACTCCTGTAGATGTTAAGCTCCCAATTCAGTTACGCTCAAAACCAGT
This sequence comes from Heteronetta atricapilla, assembly GCA_011075105.1. Lineage (NCBI taxonomy): Eukaryota > Metazoa > Chordata > Aves > Anseriformes > Anatidae > Heteronetta > Heteronetta atricapilla. The sequence goes on from CM021734.1 coordinate 54,814,384, forward strand.
TAAACACATGCTTGAAAAAGGCAAAAAATAACAACAATAATAAAAAAGTATCATCCTGAAGCCATACTATGATGCACTGGGCTTGCTCAGCAGAGGTGCCAGTTAGTGACATCTGTTACTAATTACATAGTATCTCCCAACTCACAGTAAACAAGTTTAGATAAACAGTGAGGTAACTTATAATTAAACATAAGAATAAAGCTGTTTTGAGATGCAGTAGAGATCACCTCCACACTATGACTTGAAATACCTCTCATATCTGCTTAAGCTCACATGAGCCCTTAAGAATGGCCAAGCTGGGGAAATTAGTTTATATACTATACTTGCGACATACAATATTGGAAACATGTACTGACTGTCAGTCTATATATAAGCAACTGACACGTCTGACTATATCTCTCTATCTACATATATATATATCTACAAACACATACACATATATATATTTATGTGTATGTATTCAGGCCTTTCCAAGTCTGGAAAACCACCAACATTCACTTATTAATGGAAATTAGGACTTACTTCAGATGAGTTAAAGACATCTGGCAAAAGGAAGTTAAGAAGTGCCCAGAGTTCATGTAGGTTGTTCTGAAGTGGAGTTCCAGTTAATAGCAGCCGATTTGTAGTCTTGAATTCCCTCACAATTTCTGATAACTGAAGGAGATTGACACATAAATGAATATAAATATACTACTAGTACCACCACCTAGCAACTCAGAACAATATCTCTTTCAGTGAAAGTAAAAATTACCTTAGATTTTTCATTTTTAATCCTGTGGGCTTCATCTATAACTAGGTATCTCCAGTTAAACTTCTTGAATACTGATTTTTCTTTGATCAGCATTTCATACGATGTTACGCAGACATCCCATTCTCCTGGTAACAACACATCTCTGACAAAGGCAGCCTAGACAGCAAGGTGACAGTTCTTTATTGAGGCTTTGTCAAAACTAAAACAAAAAGAACACACTAGACCTGCTAAGATCTTAAAACGAGGCTGCTGAATTTGAAAATGAGATTAATTACAGAGTCAATATAATGTATAGCCACTGTAAGACTAAAGGACTGGAAGACCTGTCAGTGGTGAAGCTGCTAAAACCCGTGGGGCAGAGCAGAGAAGGAATTTCAGTTCTAACTTCAAATAAGGTTTTCAATAGCTAAACTGTAACATTAAAATTTAAGAAGTAAAAACAAATTAAAAAATCAAACAAACAGAAAATCTATTTTGAGTCCTAGTTTAGACAAGGATTTTTTAAATTGAAAAATAATCCCAAACAGCTTTATTTGGCAACTTGACTTCTAGAATGCTGACATCCAAGGATTAAGGGAGGACACACCAATTATTAAGAATTCAAATTTTAGAGGTGTACAGATATTAAGAGGTTAATGTCATGTAAATGAGAAACATAATAATAAAAAAGAGCATGGACTTTTGAATTCCAAAAAGACACACTAAAAAAATCACAAGGTATCATCTCTGGATCAATGACTTCCAGAATTATTTAAAACTTTAACCAGTATTTTTGTAATTTCTAACATAACAAACTTTTAAAGTAGAGCTAGGTACCCTTAGAAAAATAATCAAAAAACCTGCTGCCAAACAATACGAACTGGATTTAACATGTGTGAACGCAGGAAAAATATCATCAAAACTTACTCGCTGGTCTTTGTCACCTATCAAACACACTGCTCGAAGTGTAGGTACCCATCTCTTGAATTCATTCATCCAGTTATGTAGAGTGGACTTTGGAACCAACACCATGTGAGGACCAGGAATATTTCTGTAGTGTTTCATATATCCAAGAAGAGAAATTGTTTGCAGTGTCTTCCCAAGACCCTGTAAAAGGCATTAACGTGTCAGAAAAAAATCTCTCGGCAAACACCTTTAAAAAGCTTAACAGTGAGCTCTGAGTACATTATAGAAGCCACAGCAGCCTAAACAAATGGCTAAGGTACACTAAAAGGCATCAACATTTTGGTTATGAAAGGCTTATATAGCATCGCACAACTAAAAAAAAAAAAAAAAGCAATAGAGTAACATTTTCAAACATGAGATTATTACGTTAGAACTTCGCCTTATACCTCGAATAAGAAATTCTTAGAAGTGCAAGAAAACATTATTTCAAAAACTTTCTTAGGGTATGCTCAGATTATTTAGAGGTCAATGACCTTTACAAACTGACATATTCATCATCTTAAACTTGAAATTATGTGAGTAACTTAGGAACCCTGTAAAATGACTTGTGCAGGCCACAACATGTCATCAGTTCTCATGAGAATAAAGCCAAGCATAAGTAAATATAAACAGCTGCATATATCAAAAAAGAAAAAAAATACTGAGCTGCTTTAGAAGTACTTTCTAAAGCACTGTTCATTATTCAACAGAAATATTAAAACTCTTCTATCTTCACCGTATAGTTTTAATTAAAACAAAACAGGAAAATACACAAACCCCAGACACTATGTATAATTTACATAATTCAAAAGACTGTGACTCAACTGCATAGGACTTTAAAAAATATATATACATATATCAATGCAAGTTATTTTTGTTTCCAAAATTCAAATCTTTATCTTCAAAATGACCACATTCCACCTGGTGTAAGACATGGAAAAGTATTTTCAGGCTGTGTGAAAGGCATAGATAAATTCAAAAGGATAAATATTTAAGAATAAATCCAAAAATACTTAATAGCAAGCATTTAAACTCCTCAGTCCAAAACAAATTTTGGAAGACCACAAATCCACAGACTTATAAAGTTTCCCAAACTTCTTAACACAAGCCTGCTCCACTTAAAACTCTACTTGCCAAAGAAAATCCTCTATTCATAAACTTGTACATTGAAGAAAATCCTTGATCTATTTCAAAATCAAATGTGTTCCTAAACAATAAAGTTACTGTCTATAATTTATCTTGAAGTTTTATACATAAAAGCAACTATCAGTAAGATATGAGAAATGCATCATACCAATATATAATTCAACTTTTGTTTTTTCCTATCTGTTCCTTTTAAAAATCAGATGCAATTAAAGGAGGAGGACAAAAACCTATTTGCCTCTCCAACTACTACAATTTCTTTTGCCTCCATCCCTTGTCATCCAGGGAAAATGAACAAAAGCAGAAACAAAAGATGCTATGGCTAGCACTGACTGAAATGTCCACGGTCACAGTGCGAATTAGATGTTAACACAGCTCTCTAGCTACAGCGTAGCATCATTTTTCCTGGAAAGTTTCCCACTGTTGCAGTTCTTCCTGCTGAGAACATCAACCCACAAAGGACACTCGTATCGTGCTATCTGTATTTTATATCCTAATAACAGGAAGCGTTCCCACATTTGTTGCTCTTTTCATGTATGACGCTCTCTTCACAAGGGGAGCTTCAAAATACTCTAGCAAAATAGCTGTGGTTTTGAGAAAATATACAGGACATGTCGTTCTATAAAACGCCTCCCCCCTCAATTATATTTTTCTGAAGTTTAACAGATTCCCTTTTCATGCCTGTTTCTAAAACTGCCTGTAGTGTTTATTTAAATTAACATACATGTGAAACTGTTTTAACATAAGTGACCTAAAAACACACTAGAAAAATAAAATTTGGGAAATCATATATTGCATTTTGTGCTTTGTAAAAAAGTACATTGCTGATTTAAAATTCTATTGGTAAAACGTGCTCTCAAGCCCCCCAGTAGAAATACGGGCTCCATGCATACCATTTCATCTGCTAGGATACCATTGATGCCATTTTCATACAAAGAAATGAGCCAGTTCAGTCCTCGGACCTGATAATCACGCAGCTTTCCCCATTTAACATCTGCAAGACATGAAAGAATAGATTTAAAGATTTGTAAAGACTTGCCAAAGAGCCATTCTTTTCCTGCTAATTGACACCGATTATCTTAGCTACAGAACAAAATCAAGTAGTACACAAGTAGTAGTACAGTAAATTCCAAGGATGAAGCAGACTGGACGCAAGTGATGCACGCATTTTGTTTCTGTGAGCTGCTTCAACAGCTTTTATTTTTGCAAGAACACAAGTTATATGGAAATTCTAACCCTATAATCCCTCCCAAAATCAGAACACGGTACAACAATAAATCAACAATATATTAAATTCTCTGCTAACTCTGATAAACTGACTGAAAGCCATTATGTACTTTAAATTGAATCAGAAAATGGGTTACACCTGAAAATTTTAAGACAGCCAACTTAAAAGCTAGCTCTTTCCCAGTAACTAAGGCATGGTCACTGGATTTCTAAAGGACAGGACTGACTGGACCATCCTTCTAGCCTGCCAGAATATAAACAGTGCCTAATGTATTTTGTTCCATCAGACTGGTGCTGGTTATTGTTTTCTCTCTCTCTTGCCAACCAAAAATTGACTCCTTTTCTTTGGGAAGAGTGAAAATAAACTCCTTTTAAACTCCAATGGTTTGACTTTTGAAGGAAAATAACTTTCAAGGGGGAAAAAAGGAAGAGAGGAAACACACATGATGGAGATTCTTCAAATCGAGTGCAGACATTTGTTGTTTTGGAGCTTTCTGTTAACAGCTCCTCGTCTTCTTCCTGTTCTGTTCTACGGTGTCGGTAGCTGAAAAAGTGGAAGAAAGAAGTAAGTTTCTTGCTAAACTGGAAAGAGACTAATCCATTCCAAAGTTTAATGGCACTGCAGTACAGATCACAAATACACAATGAAGCTTCTTGCAATTTTCTTTAAAAGAACTCTTAAGTTAAGCTGGTTAATCAAAATGCTTTTTGACTCTTTAGAACGAGTAGCTTCTTAATGATGTACACTACATTCTGGCTCATGTTGGAGGCTCAAATGTTAGAGCAGTGTGACTGGAAAGGGAAAAACCACAGTCAGGGTGCCTCAGTCCTGGCCTTTAACTACAGGACAGAGAATGATGCTGTGTTTAAGAGCTCCGCAACATCTGCCAGAAGTTCCAGAAATAGTGCAGAGACACAAGCTGCAATGAAGGCAATCCGAATTTCTAGACTTATGATTTTCAAGATGCCTATAAGATGCATTATGTTCTCTATGAACTCTTAAAATGTACAGCCATGAATGCTCTACTTTTCTGCCCCCACTTTTCTTCGTGCTGGAATACTTTTAATTGTGATAGTGCTTTACCACCACCACAAAATTCTTCTAACTCCTTGAATTCTTAGACAACCCTCCACTTACAAGTGGGCAGTTGAAAAAAACACAATAGCACAGTGTAAAACACACACCCAAACAGGACCAAAGGCTAGCAAGTTTAACTTACGCTTCTAAAGTACAATAAAATCCTTAATTACAGTACAAGGTGGCCTACATGTCAGCACTCACTCGCCAACTGACAGTAAATTCTGTTTCTCATCCTTCTTTATTCGTGGACGTCCTGGTTTCATTTTCAAAGGTGAAGTTGGAGTTTTCTGAGCAGCAGGCTGAATGAAGTGAGCAAACAGCTCAGTCTGCTTCAACAGATACTCAAATCTGTTTGCTCTGTCTGTTTGCTGTTGACAAGGGAAATTAAGTGGAACAAGTGTGAGACGTTACAATATGCATTCATTTAAAAGACAAAGCTAACAAATGCTTTTCAAACAATACAGACTCACATCCCTTCACATACATACCTACAACAGCAAAAAAGAGATGATTAACATCAACAATGTAACTGGAGCTGACAGATTCAATATTCTTTCATTAGGTCGAAGCTAACCATTGCTAAACAATAAGATCAAAGTTGCAAGACAGATCCACATCAAGACTGACATCTGACTTGGGCACAAAGGTTGCCCAAGTGTCACTAAACATGGCAAAGCAGAGCCCCTTTAACAACTTTCTCCTATCAAAAATGATGGTCCCATTCCTTGAAATTGATTCCCACCCAGGATGCACAGGACTCGTCAGTGAACTTGTTCATCTTGTCCACCTGGCAACAACTATTCTCTTTTCTTCCACGAGTGTCCCGACTGCTTAGCGAGATAAACCACCGCACTGAGGTGTCAGATAAGCAAAAGGGCTGGCATGATAGGGGTGGGGGACAGCAGAAGAGCCCATAGCTGGAAGCCAGAAAAACTATTTTAGTGGAAGGAGTTGTTAGATCTGTTCAGCCTAAGCTGCATTTAGAGTGCACCCTTTGATACGAGTTGCCATTTCTGCTGCACAAAAAAGATTACAGGAGACAATATCCAAAAGTTTAGTTCCTTTGAGACAGGTTCTGTTTGGAATCAACACACCTTCCCAGCACCACTCCAAGTATCCTGACCTTACAGGAACTTCCGAAGACAGCTCCAAGTTTACCAGCAACCACCCTGACATTCTGCCAGCTGCCACAACATAACCTGGTATTTAGCAACTTGCACAGTTACAGGAAGTCAGTTTTCTTAGTAAAAAGGAACATATGTTCCAGACTTCTGCAAGAGCAATGCCAGCTCTGTAAGTATTCTCCTCTTTAAGCAGATCCCACTCGGCATGAAAGATGGAAAGACAGGGGTGAGAGGAGACCAAGAAAGCAGCAAGCCCCGTACGTACAAGAGTCTGAATACTCTAGCCATAGTTTAAGCTTGATTGACACAGCTACAATCCACAGCCCCTGAATTGCAGCTCTCCTGTCTATCCCTCAAAGTTGGTTTTGGTTTGCTTCCTAACAGTTTCTGACATTTAAACTAGGTAAGACCTTATTACTATCCACATCGCTAATCCTTATTTGTAAGTACTTTTCACCGGCTGTACAAAAGATAAGAAATACAAACTGTGTTGCACAAGTTTCCTTGTTCAACAACGTTAGCAGGGAACTTTCCGTAAGTTTTGGCACTGCACACACATGCCACAACCCATTTTCAATGCACTTCAGGATATTCCTTTAAGAGACTAACAAACATTATCTGTATCTTTTAGATAGGACACAGACAAGAACAGGCTGTACTACGCAACCTTGAGCTATGCTCACACCAACAGAGACACTTTCCCTGTTTTCTTTTGCAGTGCATCTTCTGACTATTTTGACACAATACAATCTTTCTTGTAATTGTGCCTATTTAGAGACTAGAATAGAAAAATCCAAGTTCACTTTCTTCTAGGAAGTAGCACAAATAAATCAGCAGAAGACTGGGTTATTTTCAGTGGTAAGAAGAAACACAGGAAGCAGCAAATTATAAGAATCAGTTTCACTTTGCTATGAAGAAATTCCACATGCAGTCACAGACACTGGAACTATGAACATGAAGAAAAGAAAAACAGAAAGAACAGAGCAAGGAAATGTGATGGAATGGTGAGGAGCAGCATTCCATCTCCTACACTCTTGGTACCATAAAAGCTAAAAAAATAAGGAAATAAAGTATGTTTTCTCTTATCCAACACGTGAAGCACAGAACTAGCCATTTTCATGCTTGAGCAGTCTTAACTAGAGCTTCATGATGAACAAAGTAAACTTCAGAAAAGCTAACACAATCCCCTTCAGTCTTGACAAAGCAAAGTGCTAAAAAGTTTATCAAGGCTTACAGTTAGTACTTGAAATGAACAGCAAACATTTTCTCAGCCTTGTGTGAAAAAACTTTTGAATTATTTACTTTGCCCCACACACTGTACCACTTGAAAGAACTTGCTTATTATGAAGTCCCCCTGCCAGAGTATATTTCTATAACATACAGTGTACCTCATAGCACATTATAGCATAGCGTCTACTCAAAGCTTTATACCTTATACTTTTCCTACAAAGGAATACTAATCCTGCAGTTCAAAAATAATTATTTTGGAATTATTTTCCTATATTCGGTAGTGATATAAATAAGATCCTAGACTTCAACTGATTCCATACGTTCAGAAAGTAAGGTAGCAGCCATTTAGAAACTAATGGATGCCTTCCTAGAGAATCTTTCTTCTTTTGAGACAGTGAATACCCAAATCTTCATTACGCTCCTTGTCTGCAGGACAACTCTGCAGCCAACTTCAAAAGCAACAATACAATTTTTTCTTTTTTTTTTCACTTAAATTTGAATACTTTCCATTATACGATTCTTCTAAACATAGAGTACTTCAAAGTTGCACAGATTAGACTTCCTAGGAAGAGCAAAACACGTTAACAGTTGTTACCACAGAACACCACAGTGGAAACGGAGAAGGAACAGAGAACAAAATGCTAAAAATGAAAAGGGTCTACATGTTGTTTCTGTTGTTTATTTGTTTCAAATTACTTAAATTTTATTTTTGAATGACTAGACAAAGTCTTATAAATCCAGTAATGAGACTTCAAAAGAGCAGAATGCTAAGTCTACCGTAAGCAAGGCCTAAATACTGGATAACTGTTCGCATTCTCAAGCGTTACATACCATTTTCTCTTCATATGTAGGATCTGCTTCCTGAATTTCTTTTTGTTTTCCTGGTGACGCATCATCAAAAGATTCCTGAGATAAAAAAGAATTAGAAAGAACTTATTATCTGAAGAGGAGAATATAGCCACGTAGAAGAGTATAAGCTCCCTGCAAATTACCCTCTATCCACATCAGATGGCACATCCATCTTTTGCTGCTTTGATATAGTCAGCTCTCTATTACTTACTGTAAAATTACCTGGAGATGGATCAAAGATCCCTGCCACAGGGTGATGGACAGAGCTAGCTCTCTATAATCTAATTTAGCTCCATCATTAAAGCATCACATCAAGGTGGATGAGAGAGCCAGCTGTTGTCCAGAAGCTCAGTACACCACTTCAAGGGTGCTAAGCCCAAACCCTCAAAAGCTGGCTCCGGAGAGCACCGGGAAAGAACTAATCCTGAAGCAAGAGGTGTTTCAAGTTTTTTTCCTTTTCCAGGTTACCCCAATTCCTCACTGTTCTGTATCAAGGGAATAAATCTAAATAAAAAACCTGAACTGCAGTTCTGTCCCGGAAGCAGAATAGGAATTTAAGAGAAATTGTATTTTTCCTGTTTGGTTTAATAAATCATGTAACTGTTGTCATCACCAACAGCACTGCTCATAACAGAAAAGCAGGCAGGCAGGAGGGGGCAGTCCTCCCTCATCCCCTTTCTGCCAATTCCTTGCCATACAGCCTTCAACTGATTTTCAGATACGGTATTTTGTCCTCATCTCCCCTTATTAGGTTAATTCTTCCCCCATCGTCCCCCCACGTGTAATTTCACCCTCTGTTCCTAAAAGCAAACCCAACAGGACAACCCTTCTCTGCTACATCAGGCTAAGACAGTACATCACAAAACAACCCTTGAAAGGCTAAGAAATTGAAACAAATAAGATATCCTCAGAATTATTAATAATAAGCTGTTTAGCTGAGCAAAGCAAGAGCTAAATTAAGTCTTTCCTAGCCAACACAGACCCAAGGAATGTGAAAATAAGAAACAATGTGAAACAAAGGAAGGCAAAACACGGGATGTTTGTGGGCGGGCGTCTCCTCACATAACTCTGGCAGGTAAAGCCTGTGGCAATAGAAGCAGCCTAACAGACGTCTCACTCAAAAGTCAAAATTAAAGAGCAGAGTGTGAGAAATTACAGCTAAAGGTCTCCTAGCCTTACACCAGATCTTCTTGCTCATCTCCTGCTGGATTTGGCCGATACCCATCTACTAGGGAGCACGAGGATAGGGCTGTTTGAACTCATCTACAACACTCCCGTTTCTCCTGACACACTTGCCCGGTGAAGCACAGCAACGCAGCAGCACACTGCCTGACCCCTTCACATGCAATAACCACAGCGAAGCCTCGCGATTTCGCTGGAGAGTAAGAAAACCGATCTCCTGAGGTGATCGGGACTATCGGGAAGGTACCTAGGCACTTCTCTGCGTGTAAGGGTGTCCGTTCCCTACGTGGAGAGGCACTGACTTTGCAAGCAGATGAAGAAGCCCTGCGCAGGTTCAAGCAGCACCTATTACCCACAGTGCTTTGGCTACTCGCTCATCCCCAAAACACGGCGCTCACAAACGCAATCAGACCTGGGGGGGGAGAGGCGGACTGCGCGGCGTGACTCAGAGCACCGCGAGCAGGACCGACCAGTTTCCTCCTATCACCGCAGGAACAAAGCTGCGATAAAATTAGCATCTCCAGGCACACGTTCAACCCCCCCTGAAATTTCTGGAATAAGCACCTGTTGCCAAAAAAAAGGGGGTGGGGGGGGAGTAACGAGCCGAGTCCCGTCCCGTCCCCCGCCTCCCCCCACACACGCGGCGCGGCGGAGGAACACGGCCCCACGGCCCCGCGTGGCGCGGTGCGGCCCGGCCGGGCGCGGAGCGTTCCGGGGGGCAGAGGGCGGCCCCCGAGGGCCCCGGTCCCGGCGGCGCCGCGCCCGCCCCTCCATTGTCTGCCGCGGCCCCACGCGGCCCAGGGCCGCCCCGCCGGCCTCGTGGCGGGCACCTGCCGCCGCCCCGGCAAGGTGCGCGGAGCGTTAGGGGGGGGG